>JAWNLU010001422.1:167500-870000 GCA_035042165.1 Drosophila kuntzei
ATTTTTAAATTCGACCTAATTCCATTTTATATTAAGTATGTTCACTGTTTGTAGAGGTTCCCAGTGTCGATTATTTGCCAAAAAGGATTAAGTTAAGAAAATACGCGAAATTGGATTTTGTTTTCATATTCACCACCCTTTCCTCTCTATTCCCTTGTACAGACACACGCCCACACTTTGTTGATGACTTGTTGAAGGAAATGAAATTGATATTAAGGACAACTTGAGTTGCTGTGATTCAAGTTGGACGTAAGAGAGTACGTTTTCAAAATACCCTGTTGAAACGATTCCCTAATTAAAATAACTTTGATAAATACTAATATTATACTAAGAATACCAAAATTTCGAAACCAAAATAAAAAAGGAAAACAAAACCAGGAAGCAGGAACTAGGAAATAACAATTATGAAATCAAAATAAGAAGTAATGGCTGTAGGAAATTAAAGTGTGAAAACAATTTGCGAAGGTAACATTTATTTAAAAAGTTTAACAAAATATTTTTGATTTCAGCTTTTGCTTTTTGATTAAGTTTTGGAAGTACTATTGAAGAGAAAAGTTATTGAATCAGATTTTTTGTAAAGCATGAATAAATGTTTTTCTTAGTAAAATTTCCTTATATATGCTTCTATTTTTGTCCATCCTTAAATTGATTTCTGTAAATTTACTTAATTACTTTCAAGACAACTCTACTTTTATCATAATAAAATAATTGTCGTTGGAAAGAATTGCGATTTCGTCCATGGATTCAATTCATATGTGGATAAAATAAAGAGGAACAGGGTTTTATTGCAATACTTAAGTTTTGTTCACATGGTCAGTCCATTCATCCTTCGTTCTTCGACTCATACTGCGATTTTGTGCAAATCCCGACAATCAACAACAAAATGGAAATAATCAAGTACTTATATCTTCTATTCACAGTGGTACAGGGCCGCATTCAAGAGCGGTGAGGGGGGTGAATTAATTGAGAATAATCATAATAAGTTTCGGTTATTTTATATGTATGTGCGTATAATATACTTTATATACATATATGTATATATTCACATAATCTAAGTATGTGTATATAGTTTAACCGAATCCATTTGCTTTTTCTTTTTCTAAAATAACCGCACAACAAAATGCCGGACTTACGCAACTGCTTACATATTTATGCTTGTGTGTATCTTTTAGTATTCTTAAGTGTTATTAGAAGTATCTGAATTATTGAGCCAGGCTCCAGGTACGTTAGGTATTGATTTCAGTTTCGTTTTCAGTCCAGTTTCGCCAAACATACACATATATACAAAGATACAAATGCAGACACAAATAAAGATACAAATACAGACACAGATACAGATACAGATACAGATACAGATACAGCTGGCTACTAAGGGAGTTGGTCGGCGACATTTTCGTTTTGGCATTTCGCATGCAATTTGCGGTTCATTGATTCGGAAGTTTTCCCATTTAACTTAAGCCTCTTTAACAATCCTATTGACGCAAATTTCTACTTACCATTGCTGTGCACTTGCCGCTTTCCCCATGTTGCATGCTGCAGGTGCATGGGGCAGGTGCAAGTGCGCGTGTCGCCGCTGACTCATCGCCTTTTCATTTTGGAGTCAATCATGTCCACATCTGTCGTTTATCTGGGCCATTTGATCACGACCAGATGCCACATGATTCACTCATAAATTCAAGCATATGTATGTACGAACATGCAGCATTGTACACACAGAGAAAAATATTCGAAAACTAGAATATTTTCACACTGATAATGCGTTCAATATGAAATTAGTAAATCTTTGTATTCACTGTGTTTTTCACTTTCGAATTAATCATAATCATATTAACCTTACCATGTATGATTTTAGTGAATTCAAAGAGTATTTTGTTTTACTAAGCTCTTTTCTCTGGGTGTAAGAACAGACATGCACCTTAAGATAATAATAAGATTTAAGTCTTTAAATTTAATATATCATATTAACTTTGAAATATATTGAAATGAATAAGTTTATTAATCAATTATTTATTAATTTCTTATTCTTATATTACTCAACTTATAATTAAGGTGCGCCCACTTGATGTAATTTAATTATTACCCTTAAGCAGGGATTAAAACCGAAACGAATATCGGTTTCAGTTACGGTTTCGGTTATGATCGAATTAAGGTTTTCGGTTATCGGTTATGCAAAATCTTGGGGCATCGGTTTCGTAACGGTTATCGGTTTCGGCTTAAATATAACGGTATGGTTTCGGTTCACAAAAAAAAATCAAGGTTTTCGGTTGACCAAAATAAGACACTTTATTCATTGTTTTGCATGAAAAAAGACTTAATGCTCTTTTTAGCCTGGAAAATATTGTTATCTGGTGACTGGAATGATCCAGTGTAATGTCGAGTTTATTATAATTTGATCTCATATAAATTTGGTTCATTTGGTTTGAAAATTTGGATTATTTTAATTTTACTGAACTTTGATAACTTTGAACCGCCATAGCTTTGTCAAAAGTCAATCAATTTTATGCGGAATGTAAATGTGAGCATGATTTTACTTCTAAATTCATTCTGCATTTACATTATTTTAATTTTAGAAAATTTTGAAAAATCTAATTTTTTCGAAATTTTACAGTGTTACCCTTTATCTTTTTTGATTTTTTCGAAAAAATTCGAAATTTTAAAATGAACAAAATTTAAATGCAGAACGAATTTGGAGGTAAAATCATGCTCACATTTACATTCCGCATAAAAATTGATTGACTTTTGACAAAGTTATGGCAGTTCAAAGTTATCAGTACTTGCGACGGCCAGTACCGAAATTAACCCTTATAAATCAATCGGTTACTAAACGGTTATTTCGGTTTAAAGAGTTTCGGTTTATGGGTTTCGGTACAGCGGAAAAATATTTTTCGGTTACGGTTTCAGCTACGGTAACAAATTTCTATCGGTTATTACCGGTTAAAGGTTACGGTTTCGGTCAAGGTATTAATCCCTGCCCTTAAGTAATTTGTGTGGGTTTATGTCACAAAAAGAACTGTCAATACAAAATCAATCCGAAATGAGAGTTTTGCGAGTCATGAACTTCAAACAGCTTCGCTTATACTAATACATAAGTACATATTCACACATATAGAGTCGTATTTACCATGCTGAGGTCAAACACTCGTCCCAATGGTTTCTCCAAGCACTGATGGTCCCCCTGCAATCAGTCCCCACAAAAATAGTACTCAAAGTTAAACGGCTACATAATCCGAAAGCCCTCTAAAACTATCTATGAGAAAGACTAAAATATATAGTCATGACTTTTAGATACCGTATACAAACAAATATACAATAAATTTATTTCAGCGACAGGATAAAATTGAAATCGGCTTGCTTGAGTTATCTGCTTAGGGTTTTGTGTTGTCCGAAAACACAAAAGTGGCTGAGCAATAACAACTTATAATAACACTTTTGTACATGCTCACAAAACATATACATTTTTTTAAGTTTTAGTCTTGAAAAGTCAAAAAAAAAATTAAGGTAGAATAAAATTAAAAGGCGAAAAAATTATTTTAACAGAAAAATTGATACATTAACTATCACTTTGGCACTTGATTTATATTTTCGTGCGAATCACTTGAAAAGTGTCTTCCTTGAACAATGACAGCAGAAAACATAAAAAAAAACATCTTAATTGTGTTATTTACAGAGAGATTATTTAAAGAAAAATAGTCTTTTATAACCAATATTCTTGATTTTACAGAGGGTAACTTTAGACTTTAGATATTTTTTCACAACAACAATATATTGTAGCTATATCCCAAAATCAAAACTGCAAAAACATTATCTGGATGAATGAAAACATCCTAGATTTACTATTTTGGAATGGACTATTCTGGTAACAGGATACAATATTTTTTTAATTTTGATCGTAAAAATGTATTTTAGCTTTTATTTTTGATCTAAATTAAAAAATTATGATACAAAAATTAAATTTCAATTATAACCAATATTCTTGATTTTACAGAGGGTAACTTTATACTTTAGATATTTTTTCACAACAACAATATATTGTAGCTATATCCTTTAGGGTGCATCGATTTTTATCACAAAAAAATGGTAACCCAAATTTGTAATCTACGGTCAATTCTAAGATGTTTTGACCAAGAAACCATATACATATCTAAATTTAATTCCTCGTCCGTGTTTTAAGTTGAAAAATCTATTTTAGAACTATGGTTTTTTGGTAAAAATATTATACAACTGACTCTAGATTACGAATATGAGGTAGAATTTTTTAAATTTTTTTCGATGCACCCTGATATCCCTATTTTGCATATTATGGGAACAGGGTATAAGAAGTTTTTCAAATAACCAGGCCGCTTTTGGCAGCGGCAGCTTTAACCAGAAGCATCCATAAAAACAACAACACCAACTGTGCCAGCAACAAGGATATGTCAAAGAATTACCCTAAAGCAGCCATACACACCCACTCACCCACTCACCCACACACACACACACACATACACACACACACACACCCAAAGAGAGTCAGCCACGTACACAAAAGCTGAGCAGACTGAAGCCGTAAACCAAAATGCCGTCCAAAAGACAGGTGCAATGTGCAATCTTTTGGTATTTTGTTGGCTTTGCACATTTGGCGTAATGCCAAAAATACAAAAAAATAAAAAAAAGATAATAGAAAAGTGAGTAAAGAAGCGAAGAAAAGAAAAGAAACCAAAGCAAAACAAGTGCGCCAACAGCAAAGACAAGTACAATGAAAATTCAACACCTGAAAAATGCAAACACTTAAAAGACGCGACGTCGACGTCAAGAAGCAAAGTCGACGTGAACGACAAGGACGAAGGCAATATCGATGTGCCAGCATTTCAACGCTGATGTGGACGATGACGACGAGCGCCGGAGTCGAAACCGGAGACAGAGACGAAAACGGAGACGGAGCCGAAGAAGAAGTTGCACAGTGGGAAAACCAGCTAGATTAGCTTATATGAATTCAAATTATGGATTCTCGAATACGGTTTTTTTTCAGAGCCGTAACTATTTTAAGTTATAAATTAAAAATTGCAATCTATGAATTATTTTCAACTTTGTATTTAAAAGGTTCAAAATAACACTTATTTTTAATTTTTATTTAAAAAATTTATAATATTAATTAAATTTCAACTTTTATTTATAAGTTACGAAATTACAATAATGATTTTTTCCAAAAAAAATCAAAAAAAAAGGGTTTTTTCTAATTAGTAGTTTAAAAGTTACAAATAAGAGTTATTTCGTAACTTTTATTTTTTTAAAGTCAAAAATAAAAGTAAAATTGGCTCCTTATAGTATTTCTTGGATCCTTAATATTCGTCCTTATATTACATTTCAGCGGTATTGAATCACAGAAATATTTTGCTAATACACGAATTGGTTCAATAGATATTCAATTTTTGATTTTTAAAATAATAGTTACGGAATAACACTTTTTAATAACTCTTATTTGTAACTTATAGAAAAAAATTAAAAATGATTCTATTTTTATAAAAAAAAAAATCAAAAAGAAGTGTTATTTCGTAACTTATCAATAAAAATCGATCTTTAATAATTTTTAAGAAATTCTTAAATACAAATTAAATATAAGACTTAAAAATGATTTATATTATACATTTTGTAAATATGTTTAAGTCTTCGGATGGTATCGCTCATTAAGACAAAAATATGAATCTTAGTGTGTTCCATGTTGCCGTAACATATTTTCTTCACATTGATTTATTTAGTTAGAATTGGCCTTCATAACCTTTATTTGCGGTCCCTGCATAAAGCACATAGAAACAATAGACAGACTGAGTCTTTGCTACTTCCGAAGATATTAATTAATATAAGCTTATCTAGCGGTTTTTCCCACTGTGATCCAGTGGCAGAGCTCGCAGCTCGGATTTGCCGAGCCTTTGGCCTAAGCTGCGTTACAAGCACAGGACAGAGGACAGAAGAAACAGGACACAAGGACGTGCATTCATTCAAATCGACTCGCACTGTTTCGAAGCAAAACGCATACAAAAGAAATTCATTTTAATGCACAGGCGACCCAAGCTCAAGCTAAGGCAGGAAACCATTGCCAGGCGGGGTTGAACGGGGTCGGGGTCGGAGTCGGTGTCGGAGTCGAGTTCTGGGTCGTAGTCATAGCCGGAGTCGGAGTCGGAGTCGTCGCCGGAGTCCGTGGTCTGCGTACGCCTAAATGCGGCAAATGGTTCATTCTCCCGCGCTTCTTCAATTTAAGCGAGCAAAGCGCATTGCTGTGAACTGTGCATGACAAGGGCGTCATCCGCTATGCGCGAAGGGGGGTTACAAAAAAAAAAAATAAAATATAAATAACAAATAATTACGACACAACGTAGCTAATTGTACACCAAAAAGACATCCGGGATTCCGGAATAAAATCAATCCATTGAAATCCCGGATTTTCTTAAACAAAGTACAAAATACTTGATTCAAGCATCGACCACGATTTTCCACAGCAACATTTTAATTTTCGGGGTTCTGAACATTTTTTTTAAGTTAGACCAAATATTTTATTCAATTTTGACTTTTTATTGTAAAGTCGTTGACATATTTTCTTAATTTAACAATAATGTCCTGAATACATACCTTTAAACATGAATTCTAGAGTGGTTTTTTGTCTGTTTAGTACTCGAATCTCATAATTTTGTTAATATTTCAATACTTGTAAGGTCAAGGGTTAAGACCTTGTTTCTGCCCCCCTCCTGCCTACGTCCTTGGTGGATGTGGCCTGTGAACTGTGGAGAGATGAAAACTGTGGGCAACCAAAAGGCAAGTCAAACCAAGTTGAGTCTATAATTTTTGTTGTGGTTCCTGTCTATTGTCTTTACGCTGTTTTCCTCACTTTTCCACTGCCTTTGTGCCCTTTACATTTTCTTTTCTTTCACACTGCGAACGGTATCGCTTCAGTTAGTAGACTCCGTTATTCGCGTAAAATATTTAAAGTAGACATTATGTTAGCTGCTCATACTCGATGAAAGTCTGACTAGCAGATGAAAATTAAGCTCTTGGAAAATCTTCTTTAAAGCTTAAAGAAAGAGTCACGAAATCGCAGTGAGATCGTCAACATATACACACTATTAAGAAGGTCAAATTTTGGTAAAGCTTGAAAAACTAATACTCTAGCTATAGTACGATAGGAGAAAAAAATTAAATATTAAGAAACGTAATTTATTAAATATTATTATTACAACACAGAGAAAAACCATTCTAAAATACATGTTTAAAATTCTTGATATTAGCATGCATTTTTTACGTATGTATTCAGATTTTTTCTTAAATTTAAACAATAAGCGGATAAAATGGCAACGACTCAACATTAAAAAATCCAAAAAGGCTAAATTATTTGATCTAACTAAAAAAATTTACAAAACCCCTGAAAATCTAAATATTGCTCAGAAAATCCGTGATTACCGTACTTCTGACACCGCATTGGATTGATTTTATCTTGGAATCCCAGATTTTTTTATCTGTCTTAAGTCCATAATAAATTTAAAACAAGTCCACCCAGATGAATTTCTTGCTTCAATCTTAATTTTCTTGACACTACCGAAAATAAAAGTTTATATATTGAAAATACAATTATTTAATTAATTCTAAACTAAATGTTACCTAAGACATTTAGAATATAGGATTCAATAATGTTAATAGCACTTGATTACTGGTAATGAATAAATAAAATAAATTTCTGATAATAAAAAAAAAATATTGAAAATATATATATTACTTAACTAATGAATATACGAGTATACTCTATAGGAATTTTGGAATCGGCAACCGAATGATACAACTATTTACCAAGTGACCCTTGCCAAATACTTGTTGGAATACAATTGGAGGAAAAGCTTTCATATGTTTTGAGTAAAAGCTCTCTCAAAAGCACTCAAAGGCAAAGCGCATGTGCTTATTCGAGGAAAGAACTCAACATTTGTGGGTGGCGCCAATTTTTACTCAATGTTTTTTTTATTATTACTTTTGTTCGTACTGGCTGTCGTGTCGGTAGATTTCTTTGTTCGGTTCGGTTCGACTTCGGTTCGACATTCGTCTTACAAAAGAACTGACAAATCAGTACACATTCGAGCCTCTGATGAATGACACATGTAGATAAGAGGACATTTTAATTAACATTTACATAAGTATCTCAACAAATATTTAGTGCATTTACTGCGATGTGGATTTCACAAAATACTACTGGAAATTACATTATTTTCATAAGAATACTTTTCATAGTATTTCTTAAAATGTATGCTCATATTAATTAAATTATAAAAAAAGTTAAATGTCATTGTATATTTGAACTCAAGTATCAACATCCGTTACTAAGCCGGGACAACAATCAATGTTCAAAACAGTTCAGAGCATCAGCTGTTTAGACGGGACAACAACCAATATGCATAGTTGCAACACTGTATGCGCATTTTAATTGAATTATTAAAATAGTTAAATAGTCATTTCGTATATTTGAATTCACGCATCAACATCCATTGCTTAGCCGGGACAACAATCAATGCTCAAAACAGTTCAGAGCATCAGCTGTTTAGCCGTGACAACAACCAATCTGCATGGTTGCATGGCAATTAACATTCGCAGTGTTGACTAACGCTGTATCGATAACATTGCAATCGATGCACTTTTTTACATCCCTACACCAAAATAAACAGCACGAAAAATTACAACAAAAACAAAAAAAAAGAACGCAACATAAACTGAATGTAAACCTAAAGTAACCGAAGTTTGGCAAACAACTGATGGATTGAAATGGATTTACAAAGAGAGCGCAAGAGCACCTGCAATTAAAGCAATTGGAGAGTGAGCAAAGTTTGTGGAGTTGACGCAATTATGCAAGTTGAAGCTGCAAGTGCCGCAATAACAAACTGTACTTGGTGGTAAGTGCACCGTTCGTTGGTTTCCTATCGGTTTCAGAGAGTCAGGACAGGACAGGACAGTCCACAGAAGTAATAAAAACAGCAGTAAGTAAAAGTTTCATACAATGCTTTTTATACATATATGTATATATATATATATATGATTTTAATATTTGCAGCAATGAATACGAAACATTCCGAACCATTTTATATATCATCCAGTTTGTTTGACAACAGACGCCTCAAGCGCCGTCTCAGCAAATGGATGGAGCGCCTGCGTGAACGCCAGCAACAACAAATACAACAGCTCCATAAGGCACACACGCACACACACTTTAATACATTTCAGCAGACTCAGACATCCCAGGCGTCTAAGACTGAAACTGAACGTGGCAAGCGACGTTGCCATTTCATGTTATCGCGACGTCATGTGGCTGCCACATTACCTGCCGACATTACCATTGATCTGCTGTCGGATGACGAGGAGGAGAAAGCGAGGGAGAAGGAGAGATGGCAACCAGTTGCAATGAACAACGGACTTTTTCTGCATGCATCTGCATCCCCATCCCCTGGCAGTAGTTTACAACTGTCGACAGTGCCGAACATTACTTTAGTACCAGTTGAGCTGGCGCCGGCGCACAGCTCCACAATGTTGCTAATGCCAACTAAAAGGTTGTTCTCCACTCCAAGCAAACGTTATGGTCATGTAAGCTCCACAACAACAACAACTAGATCAGCACACGCTCTTTCCGAAAGCATTGTGTTAACAAGTGACGATGAGGATGTCAGAAGGAATGACTTTAACAGGCGTTCACCACCACCTTTGGCACCACTTACATTCTCCGATACCGTGGAGGAAGTAACTGTTTCGTTGGTGCCGCGTAATTCAACAACTGCCAATTGCCAAGCACGACGACAGCGACGTCGGCAACCTCAGAGAGACTCGTCATCAACATATCACCACCACAACAACAACAACAAGAGCAACAACAATATTCCAAACAGTTGCAGCACTCCAACAACAACATCGCCAATCAATTACGATGGTTACTTGAACGTTGATGTGGGCAACGATGTGACGGCCACGCTGCCAGATGAAACGACCGTGCATACGGTGATTGCAAATCGCATCTATGAACTATCGCTGAGTAAATTGCGGGAAGGACTCGCTTCGAGTGGCGTACCCGAATACGCCCATGACATTCTGCCCGAGCAGCTGCAAAAGCTATCGCCAGCGATGCGTGCCAAGGTGGCACCGATGGTTGCACCCTCGCCCCCGGCACCCATTTCGCTTAAGCTGTCGAGTGACCTAAGCATATCACTGATCTCAGATGACGACGATTGTGAAAGTGGCAATAATGGCAATGGCACTAACTGTAGCTCCGATCTGTTACATCCTGTACTGGCCGCTGAGGCTCACGCTGCCGCCAAGCTACTGAAACAGCAGCAACCACAGCTTTCTGTGGTACAGCATCTACAGTATCCGGGTCATGGTACACCCGTATCTTTGCCTGTGATGGCGGCTTTGGCTGTGGCAGCAACCGAGCGAGCGCCAACCTTGGTGCCATCAACAAGACGCCGCAAACTAGGTTGAAGTTCATGCAACGATACATAATCATTCCCCGACCCGAACACGTCACAGTTAGTCAAGCAATTGCTTTGACCAGGGATCGTAAATAAGTGTGGTTGATTTTAGATACCATTATACCCTTTACTGGCCATTTTTAGTGGGCACAGAGTATCCAAAATCAAAACTGCAAAAACATTATCTGGATGAATGAAAACATCCTAGATTTACTATTTTGAAATGGACTATTCTGGTAACAGGATACAATTTTTTTTAATTTTGATCGTAAAAATGTATTTAAGCTTTTATTTTTGATCTAAATTAAAAAATTATGATATAAAAATTAAATTTCAATTATTATTTAAAATTCATTTTTTCAATAATAAATTTAAAAAAAATTGAAAATAAGAATTATTTAATGATTTTTAAATAAAAAATTTAAATTGAATTAATATTTCATAAAAATTTTATAACGAAAATCCACAAATAGTTTTTATTATAAAAAAATTATTATCATTACGCTCCTTGGTTATGACATAGATAAAATGAACATATTTTATTTTACCCAAAAATCAATATGTGAATTGGTTTTGTTGTCAAAACAATGACTTGACTAACTGTAAATGCATGCAGCAAATGTTGTGGTCCAGATTTTCTTATAGTGCAAATATATGTATACAAAGTAAATAGATTTATAGTTTTGCTGTATTTCAATTTTAATACTTACTCAACTTCGTCATCGTCAGTCCATGATGTGATGTCTCTTTCCTGCTCATTCACAAGCATTTTTCTCATGTGCAGATTTCTATCTCTCTCTCATACTTTAAGTCTATAAGGAAAATGGAAAATGCGTAACGTACAAAGTTAGCAAACTACTGCAAAATACATACATATATATATAGTATGATAAATAATACATAAATATTTAAAGATATACAAACTATGAGAATAAATAAAAGAATACAATTTAAAATATATTTTAGCAAGGAAGACACACTATAATTCACAATATAAATGTAATATTATTATAAAAGACATATGTACATCATACATACTTGTATACACAAAAAAATTATACATCTGTTACCTGTACAACTATTATTTGTTTGGACAGTTTTATGTACATTTATACATACCAATTGAAATTAATTATGCATTGTTGTCTATTTTCCAAAAGTAACAGCAAACCAGAATAAAATTTTTAAATTAAATCAATGTGTGTTTAGTGAAATAAATTAGAGAGTTTATGGATTGGAGGAAAGAGTCGTAAGCTTAACGCTTTAATTGAAAAAAATATATACATATATATATTAAATTATGCAGCAATCAAGAACGCTTTTAAAATTTATTTCACTTAAATGTGAAGGTTGTTTGCTAAAATAATGATGTTAATTTATTGTTTTATGATCTGTTTTTGCTTTAATAGTAAAGGATACTTGAAGACTGCAACGATCGTTTAAAAAATATGTTATGGATTGAGGAAGCCTTTTGATATTGCAACATGTCGATCTATATTTTCAATACAGCTTATAAACGCTGTGGCATTTTTTCTTAATATACGACGAGCATTGTAAGTAAGGACATACAATCACTCCGAAACTGGTATTGGAACCGTCTACATGGATTACATCTTTGACACTTAGATATTGCATCTTGATTTTATATATATATATATATAGAGTTTTTTTTTTAATTTTGAATACCATGAAAGTGGCTTTGTAATCCTTCAAATATTTGGCGATTTTGAGGCGATAGTTTAATGTTAACAAATAATGAGATTAAATATTTAACTATTTACGATTACGGTATTAAAATTAGAAATGTTAAATCTTATTTAAAAAGTTTGAGTTCAACTATTTGGAAAAAACATATGCCAAAAATTTAAGTACAGTAAACACGTCAACAATGCAATGTTCAAATAAGAATGCCAAAATTTATTTATTTATTTTGCAAATTTTAATTGTAGTAGGTAATTCAAAATATCGAAATCTTATAATTTATCGATTTATCGAATTTTAAAATGAAAAGTAAAGAAGTAAATTATTAAAAAGAATACGAGATGCTCTTGAAGTATTTGGAAAGTTGAATGGCAAATTGGCATAAATTAAATTTGTATACTTCAGTCAGGTTTTCCATATTTTGATAAAAATTTAAATTGTTTTATTTAAGGAGCAGTTGACCAAAAGTTAAATATTTTATGATAACATAGAGTGAAATTTTGGAAATTTGTAATTGTAATTACAAATTGATATTATATAAATTTTACAATTAATCGATTCCGCGCTTCAAAATTAGTATGTTAAATATACCACATTTTTATCAAAAATCTTTTAAAAATAGTTTAAAAGCATTTTAGAATATGGAAACAAAAAATGGAAGAAATTAAAATGAAGTAAATATTTCAACATCTAAAATACATTACTGTGGTTTTCGAAATGTTGATGAAAATGATAACATTGAGTTAAATTTTGGAAATTAGCAGCACTGTTCAGCGATTGCTCACGCATGCGCTTTCAAAAGTATCCCGTGCAGGTTTTAGGGCGGAAACGCTTTCTGATATACCAGAAATAATTTTGCTGTTGAGTGTTAAAACGTATCGAACGGGACTTAAACGCGGTCAATTAACACGGCTACGAGATGAGTTAAAGCATCGTTTAAATTTAGTAGCTGCTTACCATAGTCAAGAGCATAGTTATACGCCGTAAAGCTACAAACAAACCGGTCATGGTAGTCGTACAAATATATTTAAAACTATTCATTTATAACACTGACTAACTGCTTAGCATATTCACACACATACATATGTATGTACATATGTATGTAGGACTTAAAACACCATTTATTCAGGTGTATAAATTATCTTGAGACATTTCTCCTCCTAAGATATGGAGGAAATCTAAATCTAATCTTAAATCTCCGTGTTCAAACAGCATACATTCATATGTATGTATATGTACACATCCATATCCCTTTAAGGATATTTGAGTTTCCACACCTACATAAATGTACATATGTACATTTAAAACTTCAGAGTATACTTAAGTGATGTGAAAATACATTATTAATATACATACATAAATATATAAATATTTATACTGTGACAGTTCGACTTCTCATACATTTCACATTGTATATGTAAATATCATTATAAATATACATACGACATACTGTATGTTTGCATGTACATACATATGTGCAAACATACAGTATGTCAAGTAACTGTTTTGACAAAAAAAAAAGAAGCAATAAACCTATGTATTTATGTGTTTTTTATTTTTAAAATTGTTGAATTAGCAACTATAATAAATAAATAATCAAGATACAAAATACAGGAGAAAATAAAATAAATAAATTTGTAATCTGTCAAAACAGCGACTTGACTTACTGTATAAGTACTTCTATGCAACTGTATGTACATACATACATATATATATGTTTGCAAATGTATGTTTGTTGTATATATGTACATATGTATACATATGTTGGTATGTACATACATACATACATACATACATCTCTGCGAGTGTTGGTCCGAAGTAGTAAGAGGGTTCGTACTTATTCGGCGCTTATCGATGCTTCCTAAAGACATTTTTCACCACACCCATATCAAGTAGTATATAAAAGTGCATACCTATGCATGTACGTATGTATGTATGTATGTACATACAGACGTAGTTACTTACATATGCACATATTTATCTGTCTACCAGTTATCACATAATAAACATACGAACATAATACATATGTGTATACATATATACATATATAAATGCATACGTGTACATACAAATATTTTTACCGGCACAAAATGTAAACAGACCAAAAAGCTGATGGACGGACAGTCATCTAAACACTTTTATTCCTCTGTATGAATGAATGTCCTTAAATTAACTTACATATAGATACATTTTTTTTTAAATTGCTTTCTTAAAATAAGGAAACTTTCAGAGAACAATACAAAAAAAAACAAGATTAAAATATTTTCGATTATTTTTAAAAATTTGCCGTTTCCGTCGCATTTTTTCGACGAAATTTATATTGTCCTTACATTCTATTCATATTCTATAAAAAAAAAAGAATAGTATACGTACAATTTTATACATAAATAGATGAATGCATAGTACATATGTATGTGACAATATATGTATAATAATGTATTTATAGAATATTTGCATTTTATACTTTTTGCAGCGCACAACAATTTTGGTTTAGCATTAAGAACAGCACAACATCTAAAAACAAAACATTTCAAGTGAAAACTGCAGGCATAAATAAATTTTAAGTCAACAAAATGTTGATTCGTTGGAAGAGCAAAGATAAAAGTGCGTCAACAAATCAAAGTGGCAGTGGAAGCAGCAGCTCATCATCAAAAAAGAAGCGCAAAGGACGAGAAGGAGGTGAAATAAATATACTACTTATTTACAAACATTAAGCTTTTAAAAAAAACCAAGTAGAACTATTATTTTGCTAAGTTCTGTGTTCATCAAATCTGAGAATACATTTGTGGAAATGCAGATTTACTGCATACATATACTTTTATCAGTTATACATTTCAAAATATACAAAATTATAATATAATTTACAAAAATGTGAAATAATAATTCAATAAATAAAATTGAAAAAATAATTTTGAGTATAAAAAATAAAGCTGGGCTTAAATAAATTCCCATTTATTATTTTATTTCATTATAGTAAGGTTTATGAAAAAGAGTTAAAAAAAAAACAGATTTGATATCCATTCTAATATATTTTGTGAAAATGTTTAAAATTGCCTTGCCTGCGTTTTTTTCTGTTTCCTCATTAATTTCTTACTCATTAATTTGAAATTACTTTTTTTCGGTGATGGATTTTCATCTATCACAATCACAAGATTTGGACATATCAATTGTACAATGTATATACATAACTGTCGTTCAGCAGAACAATCATAAAAACTCCATCGATATTGTGCCTTAACTATCGATATTATAGGTATCGATAGCTCTATCGATCTTAGCTGAAGTTACTAACGCGCTCTTCTCTCAATTCTCTCATTTCAGAGGAAGACTGGCAAAATGAAAATAAGCCGGGTCGCCTGCCGCCCAACGAGCAAAGTATGTAATGTGAATAGCTTAATTAACATACATAAGTACATACATATGTACTCGTAATTACAAATTGTGCTTCTTAATTAATTGATTGCTTTTGCATTGATTTCAAGGTGGCGAAGAGCGCAGGCGCGCAATGCGACGCGATGATCCACGACGTCACACGCTCGGTGGCGATATTCTTGTCTATAGCAACTCGCAGCATCCGCATCCGCATCCACATCAAATGACACAGCAACAACGTGCAATGGATCTCGAAGTAAGCCAAGACATTTCTACTTTCTTTCTTTCACTGACAAACTCAAACATGGCTGGGCAGAGAAACTATCCAAATGAGTTCTACAACAGACCATTCAAAAAAATAAAAACAAGCCTGATTTGCATACGGTACCCAGGAACCTATGTACATTCCAGACTTGAAGTCTCTATCTCTAATCGAAGCGTACAAACAGACGGACGGACGGACTGACGGACAGACCGACGGACATTGCTGAATCGACTCGACTGTTGATCTAGAATATATATATGTATATACTTGATGGGGTCTTTGAGGAATTCAAAGAAATGTCTGTAAAGACTAATCCTCCATAAATAACTACGCATTTTTAATGACAAAGGGACTTTTAAATTTATTAATCAGAATAAAAAGTCGACATTAAAATTTTTTTGTCATCAAATACTCAAGACTGAAGAAGTAAAAACTTAATAATCATAATTTTTAATTTTTTTTAAATCACAAAAAAATAATTAAATTTAGTTTATAAAATACAAGTCTTTAAAAAACCAATAAAAGTGATTTTTAATTTAAGAATTCTTAAATGTAAGTTTATTGGGTGTTTGCAGAGATATTGTTAATACAAAAAATTAGGTATACTTAAAGTAAACATTTTCAATTTGCATTATAGAACAATAACGATTATTTTCAATTCCTGACTTCAACTTACTGTATATTTTACTCCATTATTATTTGATTTATTGCAGATGAGTACACGGGCGCAAAAGAACAAGAAAAACCAACCGATGCGTGGCTATGCTCCCGTTAATCAGGGCCCACTGTTTGACGATGATCCGGGTATTATGTCCGAAGTGGAAACAGCGAGTACTGGATTTCGACGCGGTGGTAAACAGAGATCCTCGTTACCTGTCGTGCGAACACCGTCAAAGACTCTTGAACGGCCCCTCGGTCTCGTATTTCTGCAATACCGATCGGAGACGAAGCGAGCTCTTCTCCCAAATGAGATCACCTCGATAGACACGGTGCGAGCGTTGTTCGTACGTTCATTTCCTCGTCAATTGACCATGTCGTATTTGGAGGGACCGAATGTTAAAATCTACATACACGATGCCAGCAAGGATATGTTCTATGAGCTGGAGGATGTGCGATCCCATCTGCGGGAAATACGTGATCGCTCTGTGCTGCGACTTTTTGAGTCAACTGAGGTAGCGGCTCCTCCACAGATTCTGCCGGGTGGTCCCGGCATACCACAGCCCCTACCACAAGCACAATCAAACTGGGATCAGGATCAGAGCTATTTTAGCGAGCCCGAGTTCGATTCGGACTTTAAGCATCAACACATTCACAAATCTAAGGTAAGCGTCAGGACTTTTATTTATTTATTTATAATATATATATAAATATGTACATTTATGCATATGTTTAAATACGAGTGTTTGTGTGTGTGTGTGCGTGTATACATACTTATTTTCTTCTAATGCCTACAATTACACTTAAACTCGTATATACCCATATAATCAAGTACATTCTCAAAAAAAAAGCTTCATATATATGTACAGTTAGTCAATTAATTGTGTTGATAAATAAAAAAAATATTCACATATGTAAATAGATGCATTTTTGAATTAGTGGAATCCAATGTATCCCATTAATAACATTTTTTTAAATTGTTCCAATGACCAATAAGCAACTTTAATAAAGTAAGAAGATAATAAAAAAGGAAAAGGAATTTTATTTTACTTTTGATAAATATTCACATAGATGTTTTTTTTTTGTTATTATTAGTTGAATCTAATGGATCTCATTAATAACATTTTTTAAATTGTTCCAATGACCAATAAGCAACTTTAATAAATTAAGAAGTTAAAAAAAAAAGAAAAGGAAGTTTATTTTAGTTCAAAGAAAAGTAAAGTGTTTGTCAAATTAATTACTTGACTAACTGTAATATTTACAAATATATTTGTTTATGTATATATGTATGTATGTACATTAAGCGTGATCTGCACCACCCCGTTCCTTACATCATCATGAAAACTATGCAGCCGAGAGGGTTAAAAGTTTCCGCAGGTACCCACACTGAGTCCCTTGAGGGTGTTATTCATTTGCTCGTTAATATCCTTCCAAGCGAACACAATGGCACCCTGAAATGGCTCTGGATCGCAGTTACTGCATATGGCCATAACAGCCTTGACTTCCTCTTCAGCCGGTTCCCGATCATGCGAACTGATCTCCTCTTCAAGGGTCATTCTCAACGTCAGATCATGCTTGAACTGCTGACCTCCAAAATCGGCTAGACCATTATACTTACTATATATCTCGCTGTTATCACTGCCATCATCAAGTCCATCATCAACTAGAGAACCATCATTAAGCAGAACTATGCCGCGTTTCTGCACTTTTTTACCATCATTTTCAGACTGATCTTTTTGTTGAACCTTTTGAATCTTAGCGTTCGAATTTCGCTTAAATTGTAGATGCGTCTCCGTCTCATCAATGAACTGAACATTGGCCGAGTTACTCAGCATATGAAACCGTCCAGCCTCATTTGCTGCAGTTGCTGTCGATATTCCTCCCACTGGACGACTTGGAGGTATGGGCGAAAGATTAAGTAGCTGTTGAGCCACCAATCGAGAGCCACTGTTAATTTGGCCATTAACAAAATTGGTATTAACTGTGATTGCTGATTGTCCTTGTCCTTGTCCTTGTTGTTGTTGTGACGGCATCTGAGATCCCACTGAGTTGGCCAAATTGATGCGGACTCTTGTCGGTATTTGACCGCTGGCGAGCAACATGTGCATGGGCTGCGGTCGATTAATCTAATATACACAATTTGATATATACAAAATATGAAATAAATACAAAGCAAGCAAGCGGATCAGTCGAGCGCACTCGACAGTAGGATACCCTGTGCTCAGGCACTTAGTTTTAGCCGTTCGATCGAAGATTTGATGACCTTGCAGAGCACTGATTTTTCCAATGACAGCTTTATGATATAATTTTAGTAGACCGATTTGAGCCAACCTCGGTCAGTTTGGTTAATACATACATATATCCCAAAAAAACAAAAAAGTTTTTCGAATTAAAGCTTGATTTTCGACCGATCGATCCTATGGCAGCTCTATGGTATAATAGACCGATTTGAATTAAATTTGGTCACGATGTATAAGACAACCCCAGATGCATAAGCTGTCAGGTTGACTGAGATATCTCAAAAAATCAAGAATATTGTTCGTACTAAAACTTGATTTTCGACCGACTTGAAGACATGAGCGGACACTTACACCTCCTAATTTCTGAGGGTATTTCGGTTTTCTTTCGAATTCGTCCCTCACAAGGGGCGTGATAAAAATTTAAAAACTGCATTTGTCTGACATTATAATAAGTCTACATTCAAAAGCTCTGAGATCTTTTCGGTCAGACGAACAGATGGACATGGTTGTATCGACTCGGCTGTTGATACTGCTCTAGAAACTTGACACTTGAAACTTTTGAAAAAAAAATGAAAACAAAAATTGAAAACTACACAAATTGCAATTTTTTTGGGGAAAATTTTTCTGTGTATCTAATTAATATGATATTAGCGTTAAATGTAAATTTATATCTTGAATTTATCATCTGAAGTCGTGCTTAGATATTACTATTTAACATTATTATGTAAATAAATAAATATTTGATTTTATTGATCTTCCATTGAATACACTTACCATTGGCGGAGCACGTGCTGTGCTAGACACCTCCTGACCCTCATGGTCAAAATGATGCACGTGGTGGTGCTTATGATCTCGATGTGCCTTTCCCGCACTCAAAGCCACGCGATAAATTTGCACGAGGGTCACCTCAAAATGGAGGCCGTGGCTTACTTCACCGGTTATTGAGCTTCCACCTGAACGCAATTTTCCTTTAGCCGGTATTTTATGGCCCACTAACTGCAAAATTCATACACTGCCAATTAATATCGATTACGAAATATTGCAAAAACGTTAGCTTTGGTTTTTCCTATGGACTTGTGTAAATACAAAAGTATGCAAAGAGAAATTAATGTTATGGTCTTGGATTAAATCAACTTGTTAAACTACTATATACACCAGGGACCAGGAAAAAATAATTTTTAATGGTTATTTAAAGACTATTATTTTAAAAACCAAATTTAATAACTTTAGTGATTTAAAAAAAAATATTTAAAATAATTATTATTATTGACTTTTATTTTTTCAGTCTTGCTTAGGAGTTTTGGATGATTTCTTTTCAATAAAACTCTTTAAAGGCTTATTTTTTTGAGGAATAAAATAAAAGTTTTTTAAGACTTTTGGATAACAGTCTTTGTAAATATCTCCGCTAATATTTAAGATGGACATTTCAACACCAGTAACACCCAAGATGTAATTTTATTTATTTTTATGTCGATGGGCCTTTTAAATTTATTAATCATCAAAAACTCGTATTAAAGACAATAATAATAAATATTTTTCTTTTAATCACAAATAATTATTAAATTTGATTTATAAAATAAAAGTATTGCACTTGTTCTTATAGTCGATTTTCTTAGCATAATTTTTTAACAATAACGATTATTTTGAGTCCCTCATAGAGACAGTATATTCAGAGATCTAATCTTATTAAAGATGTACTTTTAATGCACATTTCATTGATGATGAAATGATACTTAATATGTATCTCCTGCGATGGCATAACACTGTTAACCAGCCACACAATTAATTTGTGTGTTTTTGTTTTTTTTTTGTTGTTTCCCTGAACCAGTTTCTAACAGTTGCCGTCTGTTATTTTTTTTTATATTTTTTTTTTACTCGTAGCTGTCGTTAAGAGGTTGATGTTTCCGTTCAAGACCTGACTCTCGACTCAAGACGCGTAATTAGACACTACCGCCAGCTTCATCTTGGCAATAGTTACGGTTACTCACCGAATTGTGGAAGCCACGCCCAATACGTTCTGCTTTTAGCCAGACTTGCCACTCGCCGGTCTTTCCATTCCACGAGCTGCACATGTGATGCCATTGCCGCATTTTTAGTGGGTAGTTCAATCTAGTATTATGCCATCCAATAACAGTGACAGACACAGAAATAGAAATAGAAATAGAAAATATCATCAACATTGTGTAGAAAATGGAAATGTTTCTCACTCAATTCCAGGGATCGCAAATAAGAGTTATGAGTTTAAAAAAATTAAACAAAACTTTAAATTTATTTTACGATTTGTAAATAAAAATTGAAAATTAATTAATTGTACATAATTTATATATTTTCAACGAAATATATGAGTTAGTTTTCAATTTTTTTCATTAAAATCAACAAACAATTTGTATTTTAAAAATTATAACCGTTACGGACGGTCTCTTCTGAATTGCATTCCAAATTTAACGTACCTGTACATTTGCTGACCTTTTATGGCCATCGATAAGAAACTGGAATTTTGCGCATTTGCGACCCAGATTTGTATCTCACGTTGTTCCTTTTCAGCTGTGGAAGTTAGATGGTTAAAGTTAATTAAAAAAAAGTGAAATATTCACATATATATGTCGTTGATATTATGAAATCAGAGCAAATTGCGTGAAGCGGCATTGCACAAATCTTGCAAAGTTGATCAACTGATCAATAATTGAGCCATTGATTGGCATAATGCAATTACTTATAGTGCTGTTGAAGACATTTGTCCGTTCATTAATCATTAATCATTAATCAGTAATCAATTATCGACTGGGAACCCGGTTAAATTTTTATGCTCGATAGTGATGCAAATGATTGATTATCAATCTCAATACTGTTAGCATATTAGCTGATTGTGTGCGAGTATAATCGTTAAGAGAAGCTACAGTTATTCAAGAAATTTTCTTCACTTAACAATAATTCACACATTTGCTATTTATTTTTCGAAAATATTAAATATATATTTTTAAACTTGCATATCAACTACAAAACAAGAAAGAAAGCTTTAGTCGGGAGTCCTCGACCGAGTCATTTAAATTTAGTATTTTAGATTTGTGTTTTTATTATATTTATATTTTTTTAAATGCGTTAAATTGCCGCCCGCACCGCTTTCAATATTATTACCCGATCTTAATGAAATTTTCTAATTACATCTAGCCGCGCTGCGCTTTTCATGCCAAAACTCAAGTCCGTAGTTTCAAAATTTATAAAAAGTCTGCTACTCTTTCTGAGATCCTTAAAAGTTAATGGGGTCAGTCTCGCCGCTTTCTATTTGATACATACTTTATACAAACTTAATATACCTTCACATAGGGTAAAGAAAATTTGGAGAAAAATAGCACCAACCAAGAAATTGTTCTTCTTTAGAAAATCTAATTTGTGAGTTTTGGATATGGTCAAAACCAGCGTATCAAACCGAAACAAAAATCGGTTTCAGTTAGAGCTATATTTTAATTTTGGTTTTCGGCTACGAAAAATTTCTGTCTATCGGTTTCGTAACGGTTACCGGTTTTTGTATGTTATTGACATCATTTTAGTTTACAAAAAAAAAGAAATAGTTCTAAAAATGTTAAAAATTCTTTGATTTTATCTGTTTAATTAGATCAATTTTCAAAATATAAATTTTATATTAACAAACTTTTCGGGTTCGGTTTAAGGTAGCGGTTTTGGTTACGGTTATAATCTCTGGTCAAAACAGTCACTTGACAAACTGTATGTCTGATTGTTCGATTGAGCGCTGCTTTCCTCAACTCACTGTCAACAAAAATACGCTGCTAGTTTTGTTGCAAGGCGTTGCCTCGGGTCAAGACAGCATCTGTCTGTCGGGTTCCGGAAGCTTTATACGCAGCTTGGATTGCATATTTAAAATAATCTCAAATACTAAAAATAACAAAAGCCTCAGCAGCAGAGGCAGCTTACTGTAAACTGGTAAATTTAGCGCTTATGTAATTTGTGGTCACAATCGGCGATGTTGTTGTTTGAAAATTGTTTAGATGAAAGACGAAAAACTATGGTATATTTATGTATATGTATGTATGTATGTATGTATATCCATAAAAGTACATTCAAGACACTTGGTATAATACATAATTGAGCGTATACTCTGCTCGTTGTGGGCCATAACAAAACGTTATTATACAAAGTCATCTGTCAATTGAAATTCAACCGTCAGCTGCTTTATGGCCAACAATCGCCATATGCTCGCATCAGGAAATTGGACTCCTTTCACTTTCTGGGGACCGGGTATGAATGAATACTATTTACTGGAGTGTGGCCCACAAAATTTTGTTGTTGGCCCACAGGTTTACAGGTCTACAGGTCTCTTCTCTTCAGTTGACTGCAGGGGGCATCATAACAATTTACTTATATAAAAGGTCAATGGCCACTGTGTTGATTAAGAAAGTTGCTTTAAACGATGCCCAGACCAGACTCGTTAATACTATATTTCCCTTATAATTTCCATAGTTATTTTATAATTTCTGCATAGTGATAAGTAAAAACAATTATGAGGTGCTCGACTGTTGAATGCCCAGTACACTTATCTTAGCGTTTGACACAATTACGATAATTAAAATAAAAGTAAAAAAAAAAATACAAATCAAGTACAAAGAAATATTAATATAAACAAATATTACAAAACTAAACCTTAAATAAATCAATATGAAGGAAATATGTTACGGCAACATGGAATACACTAAAATTCATATTTTTTTATAATTTATGTTACATAAAAATCAGTTTTTATTTAAAAGTTACGAATAAAAATACCAATTTCTTATTTTATTTTCCAAATTTTAGAGTTAGAGTTACTTCGAAACTTTTATTTTAAAAATCAAAAATAAAAGTTAAATTGAATGTCTTTGGTGTATTACCAAAAATATTGCTTATCTAGGATTCAATACCTTTCAAACGATGCATCACATGTCCTTTAAGGACGAATTAACTTTTATGTTAGATGTTTAAAATAAAAGTTGCGGAATAGCTCTTATTTGCAACTCTTAAAATGAAAATCAGAAATAACATTTGAATTGAATTTGAATTTAATTATTATTTAACATTTTAAATAAAAATTAAAAATAAGTTTTATTTTAAAATTAAAAAAAAAATTTGGAAATAATTCTTAGTTTGCAATTTTTATTTTAAAATTTATAACAGTTACAAACCCTGATCAAAAAATTGTGTTACTGGGCTAACTAAGCACTCACCTTCATAGGTCAACATAACATGATCACCACTGTGATTAGTGAATCGCATCCAGAAACATAGTGTAAACTGATCGAGCTCAGGCAACTCGTTGTTGTATTCAACCGCACCATCTTGATTGAAAGCAAACTTTTTAGCACTACAACGATCCGAGGACAATGATGAGGACGAGGACAAGGACGAGGACGAGGAAACGTAAAGTGGAGTGCGGGGAAAGCTTAGGGATGATTCTTTAATAACGTCATCTTTTAAAATATACGAGTCATAATGATTCTCCTGGTCATCATTCAAGATAATTGGATGACCAATAGATCCAGTTTCAACAGCATTTACAGCCGAATGTGGTAGCACTAAATCATTATCATCATTGTCATCGTTGTCCCTATCACTTCCGAATTGGGAATAACTGGTGGCCAACTCGTGACTGCTGCTCGCCTCTCCAGGATGCGATTGCTTAAGGCTGTAGGAGGTAATCGGACTGCCGCTTGACGCGATTGGTTTCCAGGCAAACGAAGTGCCTGGTCCATTGATGATGACGATGAGCAGAAATGACAATCCACTACAATAATACGTGTATGCTCGGTTATTCATGCCGACGATCAATAATAATTCCGAGCTATTCAATTGAATTTAAATCAAAGCGTTTTCACGTCCGTTTGCGCCGCAGTCTCGCACTTTACTATTCGTCTACGCATGCGCCAGAGCTGAGCTGACTTGAGCAGAGCCAAAATGAAAAACAAAAACAATAATAAAAACCATAAAAAACGGAAAAAAAAAATCAGAAAATGAAAAAAAAAATACAACCGCATACACTGAGCTCGTAGCAGTTTAACGCTGCCCGATCGTTGGACAAGTACGTCTCGCTCAGTTGTAACAAATTGTAAAATTGTATTGAAATTGAAACTGGTTGAGGTTTTCTTTTTATACCTGTTACTTAAAAAAGGGGAAGGGTATATAGTATTCGTTGAAATGTATGCAACAGGGAGCTTCTCCAACCCTATAAATTGTTTATATTCTTGATCAGCATTAACAGCCGAATCGTTATGGCCATGTTCTTCTGTCCGTCTGATCTTAGAGACCAGGGACCGTAACTGTAATAACTTTTAAAATAAAAATATAACACATTTTTATTTAAAAGTTACGAAATAACTCTTAATTTTAATTTTTGTTTAAAAAATGAAAAATAATAATTACATTTTTATTTATAAGTAACGAAATAAAACAAATTTTTTTCAATAAAAATCAAAAATAGCTCTGTTATTTTATTTTTATTGAAAATATAATAAGTAAATTTATATTCAAAAATTGTTTTGAATTTTTTAAAGAAAAAATTATTATTATAATTTTTATTATATAAATTGTAAATAGAAGTTTTTGGCTGATATCGCTAAATAAGACAATAATAGGAACTTTAGTGTATTCCATGTTGCAGTAACATATAATATTTCCTTCCCATTCATAACTTATTATTTGGAGTTAACAGCCGAAACGATCTGGCTATATTCGTCTGTCTGTCTGATCTTAGAGACCATAACAGGTAGAGCAACCAAATTCGGCACACAGACTCCTATAAAGTTCACAGACAACACTGTGTTTTCAAAGACTTTCCACGCCCCTTTTCACCCCTGCAACTCGGAAAAACTACTGAATCGCATCAATATCGAAAAAATATAACCATAATTATGGATCTTTTAAGTTTAAACAACGCAAACTTTTAAAGTATGTAGTAATTTTTATACCGTAAAAGCATAACATTTTTTTAAATATTTACATGCATATACATATATCTAAATATTGTAACAGGTATCTCATAGTGGGGGTCTCGTCGATAGTTTGTTGTTGTTGTTCGTGTTGTAAAGCTCAGCATTTTGTTTTTGCTTTTGAACGCAGCGTGCAACCCACTCCACTGTGGGCAATTTTCCCATTTTTCTGGCAATTATACATTTGTCACCACTATGCAGTTTAACGAAATTTTAATGCCATCGCATAATAAAATTTATTATTAATATTAATAAAAAGTTGATGTGACAATAATGGGAGCAAATTATTTTAACCCATTATGTACTCCTTGATTTTACTTTTGTTGCCTTCTTACATTTTAAAAAAATATTTATTTCATAATGACTTTGGTCAAAATAAAGGTTTTCGGTTATCGGTTATGCAAAATCTTGAAGCATCGGTTTCGTAACGGTTATCGGTTTGTTATAAGTTTCAGTTTAAAAATAACCGTATGGTTTCGGTTCACAAAAAAAAAATTAAGGTTTTCGGTTGACCAAAATAAGAAGAGTTATTCATTGTTTTACATAAAAAAGACTTCAGCTCTCTTTAGCCTGGAAAATAATGTTATCTGGTTACTGGAATGGTTCAGCGTAATGTCGATTTTATTATAATTTAATCTCATATAAATTTGGTTTGAAAATTTCGACTATTTTGATTTTACAGATTTTCAATAACTTCGAACTGTCATAACTTTGTCAAAAGTCAATTAATTTTAATGCGCAATGTAAATTTGAGCATTATTTTGCCTCTAAATTCGGTCTGCATTTCAATTTTGTTCATTTTGAGAATTCAAAATTTTTCGAAAAAATCAATAAAGACAAAGGGGTAACACTGTAAATTTTCAAAAAATTCAATTTTGAAAAATTTTTGAAAATGAATAAAATTTAAATGCAGAACGAATTTACAGGTAAAATCATGCTCAAATTTACATTGCGCCTGGAAATTGATTGAGTTTTGACAAAGTTATGGCAGTTCAAAGTTATTAAAGTTGCTCAGTAGCTGCGACGGTCAGAACCGAAATTAACGCTTATAAATGAATCGGTTACTAAACGGTTATTTCGGCTAAAGATTTTCGGTTTGTGGGTTTCGATACAGCGGAAAACATTATTTTCGGTTACGGTTTCAGTTAAGGTTACAAATTTCAATCGGTTTTCACCGGTTAAAGGTTACGGTTTCGGTTAAGGTTTTAATCACTGCTTTAAAATGTTCTTATAATGCCAAACTATTTACTTAAAAATATATACAAATATTTAAATTTAAATTCACGCACCCTTAAACAGATCTGTCCCATGGGTACAAAAAGGGTTAAAGTATACAGTTTTGGAATAATTTAATGCATATTCGATTTTTTTTATACTGGAACTCATCTCTGGACCGATTGTTTTATGGAAGCTAATTAATAAAGTTGTACGCATTTGATAGTTTTTTTCTTCCAAGATATTAAAAAAGTAAAAGATTACGAGAAATCGGCAAGTTTGGTTCGGATAAAACACAATAAAATTTAAATCTGAGAGTAACAATTTTTCATGCTCCTTCCTATTGATCATGTAAGGCCAACGAAAAAAAAAAAAAAAACTAGATCAAAAAATCATTTTATCGTTCTTGAGTTATTAATCAATGCTAAATGGGTAAATTCCCCATAGTGCATTCGGACTACAGCAAAATGTCAGCATATACATATGTCCAAATGTAAAATATATACATATATATGTATATGTACATCCTAACATTGTGGCTGGTAAATCACACTGTCGTAGCCCGCTCTCTTCCCGTCATCCAAGTCAGTTGAATAGGAATATTCAATTGGCATCCAGTTTAAAGAAGAACAATCTATGATTGTGCATATTTATAAACTCGTTCAGTATGATTGTACTATATAGAATTTTTATTCCTTCCTCACATAATACAATCAAATACAATTAAACAATAACAATAAATGCAATTTAAGATAGATTGTGGAATGAAATCTTAGAATAATCGATAACTTTATATCTGAATTAAAGTAAATCATGAATTTCGAGATAAACATTAAATCTCCGAAAAGAGAAAGCTTTTATATAAAAAAAAAAAAATAAAAAATAATAATAAACAATGACAGCTCTTGAACAAGACGCAAGACGCGTCAATATTTGGCAAAGAGGTTAATTAACTGGGTGTGTATTTTGTTACAACATACGTATGTATGTATGTATGTATGTATGTATGTACATGTGTGCGTACTTCATTAATTCATATCTATTGGCTGTTTTTTGGCCCTGGCCCTGGAATTCCCAACAAGAGTTGTGCATTTGAATTAAAGTGAAACTTATTAACATTTCACCATCTAAGTGAAGGCGGATTTACTCACATGAAAATCAACTCATTTTAAGAATATACATATGTAAATACATATGTATGTACTTGTACTTGACCAAGAAACGTAACATCTATGTATAAAAATATTAATTAATAAATTTATTTTCCATTATTTGCATTACAGATTGGCAAGCAATCAGCCCCATATTATGTTGGTTCATCGCAGACGTTGCCACGCGGCATGTATGCCTCAGAGCGTAATAAAGTGTCAATGGGTAAGTAACACACACACTCATCATAATCTAGATTTAATAACAAATCCTGATTTTATAATTTATCATTTTATAATTTAGTACACTCAGAGATTTGCATTTCATTTGTCTTAAGGGCTATTATCATTCGAAATTAAATATCATAAAAATGTGACGTTTCTTTTCTAAAATGTAGTGCATCTGTTTTTTTTAAGCGGGGCTTCGGGCCCCTAACAATCGAAACATATAAAACCAGAAATTCCCTAAAGCTTCAATATTTCGAAAATAAATATTTGTAATTTCAAATTTCACTATAATAATTTATGTAATTACAAAAAAGAATATCTGAATTGGTAGTTCTTTTTAAAAATTAGAAAATAATTTCTTGCTTTCAAGGTCTTTAAAAAAAAAAAAACAATTATTTATTGTTTGTTATTAAGATAATTTAATATTATAAATGTGTATATTACATACATATTTATAAAACTATTTAAAACCCCCCGCATAAATATATTATGTATAATTTAAAAACAAAAATATAAAAGGAGCGCCTGTGAAACCATTCAGATCGCTTTATCGAAGGGGTAGCATGGAACCACTGTTTCCATATTCCTCGGATCAATTATACAGTATACCAGGTACACGAATATATACCATTCATTACTTATGATTAGTATAATCCTTTAAGTTTATGTACAATACATTGGATGCGCTGTTTTATGGGTTTTCAAATTGAGCGTGACAATTACTGAGAAGTTCGATATTGTTTTAGTTTCGAATACATACATATGATTTGATTTAACAAAAGTCTTATCTTATATTGGTAATAACATAATTAATATGTAGTAATAAATAAATGTCTTTGGCGATTGGTGAATATTGTCGAAATTTCCCTTACAGACGGATATACCAGCTCTCCAGAAAGGAGCTCGCGTGGCAACTATGAGGAGCCCTACTACAGTCAGTACGGTACACGCGGCACTGTTGTGGCACCCATCATTGACGAGGAGCAAAGGTAAGTGTGCTAGGAGATATATTAAGCAGGGACCGTCAAACAAAACAATAAGTTAATTTTAATTTGTATTTATAAGTTACGAAATAACACTTATTTTAATTTTTTCAATATTTATTTTAAAAGTTACAAGTAAGAGTTAATCGGTAACGTAAAAGTTACATATATTGACTATTTTAAGTATTTTTTGGATCCTTAATGTTCATCCTTAAGGGATATGTGTTGCATCATTTGAAAGGTAATACACCATTTGGTTCAAAGCAGGGATTAAAACCTTAACCGAAACCGTAACTTTTAACCAGTGAAATCCGATTGAAATTTGTAACCGTAACTGAAACCGTAACCGAAAATAATTTTTCCCGCTGTACCGAATTGATTTATAAGGGTTAATTTCGGTTCTTGCCGTCGCAGCTACTGAGCAACTTTGAAGTGCCATAACTTTGTCAAAAGTCAATCAGTTTCCATGCGCAATGTAAATTTGAGCATAATTTTACCTCTAAATTCGTTCAGCATTTAAATTGTTTTCATTTTGAAAATTTCGAATTTTTTCGAAAAATGATAAGGGGAATTCACAACTTTTACTTGTGGTCCTTGATTTTAGGACTACGGTCTTAAGATCAAACGCCCCTGATGTCAAGTTATAAAACATATATTTGGCTTTTTTACATGTTTTTTATTCAAAAAAAAATTTTATTTTTTGTAAAGTAAACAAAAAAACAAAATAGTAAAAATTATCAAATTGCGATCAAGATATATCTCTTATTATCTTTGATATTTGTATTTGTTTCCTCCATAGCGATGCGGCTCTCGCGGAAGACCAATACTCTTTGTATGGCATTAAAGTTGGCCCCAATCGTCTGCCCCATCGTGGTAATCAGATTTACGATCCAACCAGGTGAGCATAACCCAATCTCTGTTCGCGCATCGATTTCATATAGGTTGCATAGTCGGCCAAAAGTAAATTTGGTATATTAACAGTTTTGATTGTGCTACGCTTACTTCGTCTATAAATTTTAATGCGTTTAACATTGCCATTATTTGATGTTGTAGTTGCTGTTGCTACTGGATGAAAATATGTTGTTCCCTTGCTCTTAATGGCCTGAACAATCAGGCAAAGCAAATAACCGCCAAACGATAGAAATGCCAATGAAGTAATGCTTATTTGAAACAATGTCTGCAGCTTGGATGGTTTCTCCTCCATCCACGAGGATTCATGATCATGATCACTCGAATGCCAGGACTGTAAGAGACCACCCTCTGACATTCCACGGTCATCACTGCTGCATTAAAAAAAAAAAAAAAAAAAATGTATTTCAATTGATGATTAAATTAATTAATTAAACACACCGCTCGGCAGCCATTAAGGCCATTCGTTGGGGAACATGAGTCGATTCGTTACAGCTACTAGAATAATCTTCGGTAACAAACTCATCCTGAATCTCATCCTTGTGAAAACTTTCTGTATCTTTGCTCATCATTTGCATTGATTTTTTTAGAATCAACAAATCTTGCAGTTGAAAATTTGATAAACAGTTGGCAAAGCGTTGTGGCGAACTGGTAACTGTTTTAAATATAAACACCGATTAGATATAAGGTTGCACCTTAGTGGATTACTTCAGCACCTACCACTACAATAGGCCATGGCTTTCTTGGTTCTTAGTTCTCGGTTCTCTACCGCGTCAGTTGGCAGTAGACCAACAACTGTTGCAAAAAAAGAATGAACAAGCCTTGGATGCCAGTTTTTAGTTTGTAACGCTTGCATGAGCCAAGTATTTCAACTTTCGCGACATGAATCCATATTTAGGCTTGACTGCCCAATTAGATCTTGACTTGACAGTAACGGAAATGCTGCAAACTCTAAATAAACTACCACTGTTGGGTCTAATTAACTATTTTTTTTTTCTGTTCGCCATTTAATAATTATAAATAACATAAGTGACACTTTCATTAGCATTAATTATTATATTCTTTAAAATTAAACTATTGAAAATTTGGCCTCAAATTTTGAAAAAATGCAACAAAAAACTTTAGCAAAAAATATAAATCTAAAAATAATTGGAATATGCAAATTACTAAATGTGTGAAAATTTGCTGAGACTTATGTATTTTTATGTACATTTCTTTCATTGTTAATCTAATCTATACATATAAAATTCTTTGTCCTGACTGTCATTGTATATAATTCGAATTATTAAATTACATTTTTCTCATAGATATTTAATGCTAAAACAAATCATGGTCATTACTAAGTATTTATAATGCTTATACGGACAACTCTAACATATAAATATATTTGTTGTTAACTGTGCCTTATTTCAGACCTGAAGATTTACATCGCATACGCGTCGAGCATATGGAGCGTCAATTGGCCAACTTGACTGGATTGGTCCAAAAGGCCTTGGTTAATCAAAATCCCCAAATCGCACCAATAGCTGTACCCACATTAGACTCCAACTATCTCGTTGTGCCATCACAAATACAGGGTATGTTCATATACTATGCGATCCACATTAACCAATTCAATCTTAAATAAATATAATATCGTATGTATACCTTAATTAATATCATAATTAACATTTTCAACTTAAATCAAAAACTTTCACATAGGAGAGCTTTTGTGTCAACTAACCCCATTCGTATAGTCACATACTCAAAAGATAATATTATAGTCGAGATTTGCAGTTATAAAAATTGAAAATAAAAATAATGAAATGCACCTAAGCATCTAGACACGGAAAAAAAATTATTCTAGAATTCAAGTTCAAAATTCTTGATTTTAGGAGTATTTTTAAAATAAATTGTCAACAAATCACCATTAAAATAGTCAATATTGGTTTAAGAAAAATCCATGATTAAGGTACTTCTGACCCGCATTGGATTGATTTTATTCCGGAATCCCGGATTTTGTTTTTGGTGTACCAATTGTACGATAAAGTAATCCGATTTCGACCAAATTTGGTCAAGATGTTGGAGAGAATCCCAGACATATAATCTGTTAGTTTGTTTAAGATATTTTAAGAAACAAAAAATCTTTTCATGCAAAGTGATTCCCTGACCTCTGATCTGAACTTAAGGCACTTACAGGTGGAATTTCGCAAAACGCCGTCTTATTGCACGATGAAATTGTCTCATCTATGTTGTGTAAAATTTCAGCTTTTTACCTTTAGCCGTTTGGCCTACACGTTGCTGTATCAGTCAGTGAGTCAGTCAGGACAAAAAGTTTTATATATATAGATTAAAGATAAATATTATTTTTAATTTTTAAAGTTTTGATTTTATAATTTATATTTTAAAAATTATTGCCGTTACGGTCCCTGCTTTTAACACAAACTGAACAACTTCTGTTATTATCTCTATTTTGTACTTCAAATGTAGCTAACGGTTCCGCTGACGAGCTATACGTTAGGGAAAAGGCACCCAAATTGGGAAAGAACTCATGTCGTAAGTGTACAAAATAAAGTTTGTACGTTCATCAATGTCAATGCCAAGACTTGTGATGTTTTTCAGAGAAATCCGTGTCGTTTGAAAAATCGGTTTCCTTTAGCGACGATATACAGGGAATTCCCAAATCTCATAATCCCCTACATGCCGGTAAATAAAAGAACATATAAGAAATTTGAATTATATTCTATTTTTATTTTGAATGTTTATTATACAAATATTTCATAATTTGCGATCATTCTAATCAATTTCAAACATCAAATGATATTCAACAATTTTGATTAGTGATGTGGAAATTGTTCACGTTCATTGTTCATAATGTGCTAAGACAAATATACCTTTCGAGTAGAACTAAACTTATTGCCTTTATATTTAAACTTATCCCTACTGATACTGATATTACTACTACACTGGAACTAAAGCTGATACGAAACCTCCAAAACCGGCTATCAAGTCGTCTACCTTGCCAAGAACGTCGTCACAAGGTAAGATCCCTATAATTAAAACAAAAAAGGGAAGGGAATATTTTCTTATGTTCAGAACTTTTCAGACTCACTCATTGATAGATAATCACAGAAATATATAAATATTATTTGCAGTTTTTAATTCTTGCTTAAATAGATGGTAATTTTTTGGAATTTTACGTTTTCACTAAGAGATTCCGTAAATATTTTATTAAGTTCATGAACGCATATATGTACATATATAATATTTAAATCTTTTTTATTACTTTTATATTATATTTGACTTTTCGTTAAAATAAATGATTTTTTAATACAATTTAATACGTTTTCGTTGAAATCAACCCATAGAACGCGATCGTCTAAAGCTCCCTCCACCCCCAAAACCAATTGTATTGGCTCAGACGTCTCATCCCAGTTATCGGGCAGACATCGCTCTCGCTCCTGAGGTCTACAATCATTTGAGGGGCCTACAGAAGAAAGCAAAGGATTTACGCATGGAAGTTCGAACCCTAAGGCGATTATCTCAAGCTCAATCAGTCGCTGTACGTGAAGATATAAAAAGCACATTCATGCGCATACGGGCGACATTGTTGGCAAGCAGTGCCAGCTTTTGGGGCCAAAGCGATCAGGACACCACCCGTATATCGAGGGAGGAGGAACTGTACAAGCAAGAGGTCATACGACTCGAAAAGGATCTCAGTGATTTGGAAGCCTCGGTTGAAAACTTACGTGGCGAAGTTATCAATCGACGGACTCGAGTCAATATGACCGCTGTTGAGATATGGCCCTAGTACTAAGTCGCGCAAGGTATATATAATTAATATCCATAAAGCGTTAGGGTAAAAAATGCAAATATTTAAAAGTTTCAACAACAACAAAAAAATAAATAAGGAACAATTTTCCAATTTGCGATCATAAATATATATTAGCAGGGGAAGAGTTGTTTATTATAACAAATAATATTATAATAAATTAATATGATATTTAATAAATTTATTATTAATATAATTCTTTTAAAATTATAGCAAAACTGTTGCTGAACTCAAACTCAAGTTTCCAATTTTGTCAAATGGTTTGCGTTGCATATTATCCAACGAGATGGAAAAAGTGGTACGCGAAGAAAAGTTCCTAAAAGAAGAGCCAGACCGTTTGGAATCGGCATTACGTCGCTGCAAAAAGTTAACTGGCACCTTGGTGACGCTTAAACGGTTTGTAAACGCTGTTTATCGCTAAATATTTAATGCTGATTTCTGATTCCTTTCGAAATAGATTGGCTAGCGTGCAGGAACAACGCTTACCCCCCAATGAGCCGCCAATAACTGAAGAGTCCCTACGTTCAGCAGATATTTCTGTTCCTGACAAGGTGAGCTCATTAGTAGTGAACAACACACAACCTTCAAAACAACAAAAACATTTAAAAAAAAAAAACATACACACTCAGCTAATTTTGAAAAAAACAAAACAAAAAACAAGCAAACCACACCTAGGGCTGTATTGCCAATGCTACTTTTATGCATTAAACACCGTTCCATACCATGTCATACATAATTATTACGTATACGTAAACTAATGTTTAATAATATTCTTTGTATGATTTCGATGATAAAAACCAAAAACCAAAAAACAATTAGTTGCTTTTGACCGAAAGAAGTATTGCATTGGCTACGTTTAATTTTAAAACATGCATTTTATTGCACACTATAGTATCCTTGCTAAATATTGTAAAAGTCGCAGACATTATTATGTAAGAATTTTACATAGAGTAATTAGCAGGTTACTTTGATTGTTTGCGAAATTTTCGGAATTTTCAAGTTTGCACATTATGGAAAATAATATAGAGATGATGGCGATGATAATGATAACGCACAACATGACGAGTTGTAAATATATACTGATCAGTCCAATAACAATAACGATAACAATATCAAGAGCAACTATTGTGCCAAATATCTGTCTGTAAATGAAACTAAACCATGAATGACTTGGTGAACATTTTTGAAATATACATTTCTGTCAATCTATTTATATGAAAACTTTCAAAGCAGGTGTGATCAAATTAAAGAAAGTTCCATGAGTTTCATAAAGTAGAACCAATATTATATTTTTAATTTTTTTTTTTACCAACATAAATCATCATATAAAATTAGTCAACCGATTATGTATATACATATATGAGATACATGATAATGCTGACAAATTTAGGTTACTTATAAATTTTATAAATTTTAAATAATAAGTTTTCGATCATTTAATTTGTATCATTGATTGATTTTATTATATTTTATTTAAAGATCCAAAAATTTCCAGTTTAACATTTGTGTTTTTTTTTAACTGGCATTTTATTACCTTCAGAATACTATATGAAAACTAAATAAAAAGTAAAATTCAAAGTCAGGTTTCAACTTCAAGCTGATTAAATTACCTTACTTCAGCATTTGAAGATACCTTTTTGTATCTTTAATTTACCTCGTTCAGTTTTAATTTCTGATGAAATTAAATGCATCCCTATCACAACATATTTTTGTTATGGCTTTATATTTGATGTCACTGAGACAAATTGAGAATGACTTTCGTGATATTTGGAACTAGAGATGAGGTATAAGATACAAGTACTGGTTGCAATGAACATTTTTGACAACTGACATTTAAGAGTATTATAAAATAAATGCTTAAGTTTACATGATTTCGATTCCTAATTGGTATATACATACATATATTGAAAAAAAAAGATAGTACTTTTTTTGATGACTATTTACAATTAGTTTGAATTCAAAATCGAATGTATTCAAGGATTTCATAACAAATGCCATTCTATAAAGTGAACCAACCCCATCATGTTTATATTTTGTTGAGTTTTCGCATTAACAAATTACGATTGGCTGTTTTTAATCAATATATACTTAATCAAACCGACATATTAAATTTCAATACAATAAAAAAAAAAAAACATTTTCTTAGAGGCGAAGCCCCGAAGTGAAGCTTCACCGATGTTTATCCTTTCTTAAAAGGAAAAATTCGGAAAAAATTAGGAGTTATTTTTTAATAAAGCGCAAACGTCTTACGTATTTAACACGCTATTCATAATCATATGATGACAAAAACACCAATCAAAGCTAAAAAGTCTTATTAAATGAGGTTTACCTAGTGATTTCATTTTCTTCTTCTTGCCTTTTTTGGAACTAACAATTTTGATATCGTATACAACAACAACTACAACCACATAGTTTAACTGGCGATGGAGTTCTAACTTCAAAGAGGCAATTACTGAGTAACAATGACTGAAAAATATAAAAATAAGAAAAACCAAAAAACAAAAAACAAAACAAAACAAATTTTACTAAAAACCCTTTTATAAAAAAGATGAACTCATAAAACTATGTCAATTTTATTTTAGCTAAACATTATTTGCTCCGCATTAAACATAACTAGTTTATATTTTTGTATACTACTTACTACTGCTATAAACTTCTAACTAATACTACTAAACTCGAAACCATATTAAAAACTCATAATAAGCTATCCATAAAGCCCAAACCACACATACCAACTGCAACTATCATTAGTTACATGCATATATAATATTCAACTTATGTGTATACATATAAATGTGTGTGCTTAACGTGCTTTCCAAAAGGGGATTTATTGGTTTTATTAGCATATGTACACTTGTGGTATATGCTCATCTTTTGGGCAATTCTCCTCTATGTTCCTCTTTGTTCAGTTCACTGTTTAATTGAGAAGGCAACTATTCATGATTTATATCTGATCAAACCATTTTCTAACAGCTCCAGATCAAAATGTTTTACTCGCCAATTTTTTTTATAACTAGCCAAAATAGCAAGAGCACTGATTAAATGTAAGCAATGACAGGTAATTTTAAACATAAAAAAAAGTAATTAGAGTTGACACAATTATAATTAAATTAAACTTTTGAAATATCCTTTTTTATCACCGTACCCAAAAAAAACAATTGAACTACTAAGTACCAGATATAATAATAAAAATGTTTGTCCAAACCAGTGGTGGGCACGAAATTTTCCATCGGGAGCACTAAAACGATATCTACAACACTAGCGTTCGATCGAGTGCTTGTGCGTCTTCCTGGCGCCACTTACCAAAAAATAACGTATAGAGCACTGGGAGCAGAATAAGCAAAGACGTGCCCACCGCTGGTCTAAGCCACTGCTTATGCTATCCCAATATGCATTTCATATTTCATTTGAATCAAGGACCGCAAATAAGAGTTATGAATGCAAATTTTAACTGAATAATTCAGTGTGATGGAAATATGTTACGGCAACATGGAATATATTTTGATCTAATTGGTGAATTACAAAATTTCAAATGATACATCACATGTCTTTAAGGGTCGAATATTAAGGATCCAAAAAATACTAAAATTAGTCTATGTAACTTTTGTTTTAGATTTTTAAAATTAAAGTTACGGAATAACTCTTATTTGTTACTTCAAAAATAAAAGTCAGAAATAACTCTTATTATTGGTTTTATTGAAAAATTAAAAATAAGTCTTATTTCGTTACATTCGTTGAGTTTTTTAATAAAAAAAAATAAGTGTTATTACCTAACTTTTAAATAACAATTTGGAAATAATTCTTAAATTCCAATTTTTATTTTAAAACTTAAAACTTAAAACAGTTATGGTTCCTGGTTTTGATAGCATTTTTGTCTGTGGTCTGTCCATGTACCCCCCTACAGTTTTTACTTTAAGTGATCCTATCACTTAGTATGTGTATAATGGCTTTAATAGCGCGAATAGCATCAATATATATAGAACATTTTTGTATCAAAAGCCAAACAATAAATCGTTTAACATTGCGAATTAAACGTTCGCTATGTTTGTATTATATTCAATTCATAAAACGAGTTCTCGTAAACTTGAAAACAAATAACTTTCGAATTTGTAAGATTACATATGATTTCAATTAAATTTCAAATAGAAATAGCATATTGTGTATAAGGAAAATATGTGTCAATATTTCATACTTTATATATTTAAATAGTTTCACAGATTATACAGATTAAAGGCTTGTCAAGCAAACGCTAACATTGAATTTCGAAGGATATAAGATAAGCCAAGATGATGTCATATTTATTTTATAAACAAATAAAAAAAAAATATGTATTCTTTCTTTTTAACTTTGCTGTTATTGACATTCTGTTGAAAACAGTACTTTATTCTATGTATTACAGATCTTCTTTTAAATCTATTTCATTTTTCATGTTTCATGATGAAAAACATGTATTCGTTTTTTTTAATTTATTGCTATAAATAGGCTTTCCGTTGAAAACAGTTCTTTATTCTACGTATTATATTTGATCTTTTTAATCGTTCCGTTTATTTTTGTTGTAAGAAGCTCTTTCGAAAAAAGTTTTATTCTACTTAATACGATAAATAGAAAAATTATGCCGCAATAATGCATGTGTATGTATGTTTGTGAGGTCCTGTCCAATCACCTAATACTAAATTCTCTATTTACATATGTATATTGAGGTATTTTTAAAATAGGATATTATATGTGTATTTAAAGTACTTAAATTATTTGAATTGCGTTGTAAGATGGGTGGTAATGTCTAAGATTTGTGATGTGATCTGAAGTCTTTAGAATTTTGTTTTCATAACCTAAATATAAACCGATAAAATGGAATTACACAACTTTTGGAAAGAGTAAACTTCGGTGTTCCGAAGACTTCAATAAATATATGCATACATATTCATAGATGGTTTATTTGCTCTCAATATGTTTCTTTCAATTTTTTGATTTCTTTTCGTTATATTATATTAAATCCAAAAGCTAGTTAAGTGAAAGAAATATATCTGTATTAATGTTGTAGTTAAAAAGTGTATGTACATACTCGTATATAAATATACAAATTAGCAAAAGTCTTAAATGTACCCTTGTTTTGTGTACACAAAAATCATTTATTAAACGTCCAGTCAATAATAGTGAAAATCAAGTTAACCAAATTTAATAATAAAACGATCAAGTGTTTTTAAAATCGATGTATTCAAGCTGTCAGTCACTTATGTTCTCACTCATCGATTGTTGTCTTTGAAGTTTTAACCATCTATATATATTTACCCATCATAAATCATCATCATCATCATCATCATCATCACCATCATCATCAAAACATCCATCTACGTATTTAAGCATAAACATGATCATTCTTAAGATATCTATAAAACAAAAAACAGTCAATACTCGTGCATACTTTAAGTCTATTTATTTATTAATACAAATAAACAAAAAAGCGTATAGAAATTTGTATGTGTAATTAATTGACCCTGTACTCGTATTTACCCAAATATTTAATCGGTGAAGTCTTCTTTATTTCGAGCTAAATATCGCTTGCGTTTTTATATTCCTCAAGTTTTTATAATCACATCCATCTTCCTAATGTCTTTCCATAAATAATCGGATGTTTCGAATTTTTACAATTAATGTAGCCACTTTCTATTATTATTGTTAATATTATTTTTTATTATTGTTATTAATATTTATATTTTTTTTTTTTTATTATTGAGATCATCATTAATAAAATACTCGTATACTTATTATTAATATTGTTCACAAACAAACACAAATCTCTGAGTTAACGTTTGAGTTGCATTATTATTCTGCATGTTGTGTTGTTACATATATTAGTATAAGTATTATAAGCGATTTTTTTTTATTTATTTAAAGATTCTATTACTTTCTTACAAAATATACATATATAAATATCTATTTGTATATTGACATTTTGCACAGCATGGTTCATTGTTATTATGCAATCTGTATTCATTAAAGCACAACAGCTATTCGTTTTATTTTTGCCACTAACTTGATGGGTTTTTTTACAACTTGTACAATTGTATATTTTTTTGTTTTTATTTATTTATAATTTTTAATACTGTACCTCATAAGTGCATATATACATACTAACATATTCGTATGTATAAATGTGCAATGTTATCAAACTTTTTCTTTGAGCTTCTCAAGGGTAAACAATAATTCATTCATTTTACAATTGGCCAATTGTTTATTTTTGTAGCCAATCCCAACACCCAGGATGGGGTCGTTCGCTATCAGCGGGGGACTCGCACCCGAAAACGCACTCGATGCTCTGCTAGATGAGCTCAAGACATTCTCAAAGCCAATTGCTCAACAACAACAGCAACAGCAACAACAACAACAGCAACAACACCAGCAACCTTTCGAGGTAAGCACAATGGTATTTAATATTAATCAAAAATCGCTATAAGAGTTATGATTTAATTAAAAAAAAGGCCGAAAATTATTGTCCAACGCATAAGAAAATATATTTATACATATTATTAAAATTTAAATTCGATTAATTTCAACTCTTATTTTTTTAGTGTTATTGTGGAATGCTTGTGCGTAGTTTTGGCGCCACTTACCAAAACAACACTTACCAAGCAACAAATAATTTGTAATTTTTTTAAAATTCTATTCAGATCCTGATTAATTTTTAACCGTAACTTATAAGTTTTTAAAAAAAAAATTGCAATCTAAGAAATATTTCCAAATTTTTATTTAAAAGTTACGATATATCACTTACTTTTAATTTGTCTTTTAAAAAATTCAAAATAATAATTAAATTGAAATTTTTATTTATAAGTTAAGAAATATCACTTATTTCTGATTTTTTCAATTAAAATCAAAAACAAGAGTTATTTCTGAATTTTATTCTAAGAGCTTCATATAATTTATTCCGTAACTTTTATTTTAAAAATCAAAAATAATAGTTAAATTGACTATTTTTAGTATTTTTTGAATCCTGAATTTCCGTCATTAAAGGGCATGTGATTTTTCATTTGAAAGGTAGATGAAGAATATTCGTAAATCACTGCGGACGGTAGTCCACGCTAGTGACGAAAGCAGCACGAAGTGTGCAAAAGGCGACTAGCAATATATACACGAAGAATGGAAAATTTGCTACGATTGTCCGATCAGGTCGAGTTGTATACCGATCGAAAGGTATGACGTTAAATAACAAAAGTACATACTAAGAATTTTGGCAACTCTGGGAAATAGTTAAAACCCGATAAATTTAAATAGTTTCCAATCCGAAGAAGCTACAGATTTAAGACGCTGTCAGACGTACCTTGAATATTTTTTTGCAAATTGCTCAGGTAAAATGCTACAAGTGCAAAATGGTTTTTTAGCTTACATTTTGGCCATGCATTAGAAACCGGATCTAACGATATGTTGTAATACGTAAAATTTCGCGTCTTTTGATATATGACACATATCTCTCAGCCATAAGGTTTGGAACATATTATATGACATTTTACTATTTACTATACTAAATAGAAAATCAAGCTTTGGTACAAAAACATATTCTGTTACTCAAGATTTCTCAACCAATTTGACAGAATATGCATTTAAGTTGGTCTTATACATTATGTCGAAATTTAGTTTAAATCGGGCTTCTATATCATATAGCTACCATAGGAACGATCGGTCACAAATCAAGTTTTACTATGAAAAACTTTTTTTAAAGTTTCATGCTCCATTTACTATCTTTCGTCACAAAATTGGCTATCAGAAATTTTGGGGCTTTCGTCACTAGACTAGAGAGGTCACTAGAGGTTTTTTTATGTGATTCAAAAGATATTCAATTAAACTTTTTTTATTTTTAAAATAAAAGTTACGGTCTAACTCTTATTTGGTAATTCTTTAAATAAAAGAAAAAAATCTTATAATTCGTAACTTTTTAATAAAAATTAATCTTTAATATTATTCATATTATCTAAATTATAAATAGAAGTTTTTGACTGATATCGGTAATTAAGACTAAAATAACATATTTCCTTCACATTGAATTATTTAGCTCAAATTTGCATGCATAAGTCTTAAGTTAAAAGAAATAATATTATTTGAAATCACTATTGATATTGTGGTATTTGTAGGTGCGTCCCGAAGATTCCACATCCGATGAGAGCGCACAGGCAGCTGTGCAAAGTACAGTCACCACACAAATCTCGCAGGCCCGTCTTTTCACGGAGGCAAACATAAATATGCAACAGGCGAACACAAACAACAGCATGGTCATGGCATTGGCAACATCAACAACTAGTAATGTGGCAGCACCATTGATACATCCTCGTGGTGGTGCAGGTGGTGCAGGTGGTGCTGCTGGTGGTGGACTGACACATCAGCAATCTCAACAGCAATTGATGGTTCACACAAATATTGGAAGTCTACGTCGTTTGCACTCATTTCCCAGTGCCAGTGAATCGGATAATGAGTTCCCTCCCCCAACAACAAATGGTGGCAACAGTGGTGGCAGCATTAAACCACCAGTGCCCGAGCGTAATGCTGATTTAATAACTAAAGTGGGTCATAAACGTATACCGCCACCACCGCCGCCGCGCACCAGCTCACGCAGTCCACTGGCCAGTCCGACAAGCCCAAATGTGCCACAACAGAGCATAGTTGCAGTTGGAGTTGCAGTTGGAGTTGGAGTTGGTGAGAATACTGAGAATGCAGTCACTGTTGCTGGCGACACCTCAAGTGGCGACAATTCGAGTGGCAATGAATCGGGCAACGATCATGTCCAACGTCAGGTGGCACTTGAGATGCGACACCAGGAACTATTGAAAAAGCAAAAGCTTTTACAAGAACAATATCAACGTTTGCAGCAAATGAGTAAACTACCATCGGTTGATACTATATCCTGCTCCTCCTCCTCCACTCAGGATAAACCACTTGGCAGTGAGTCCAATACAAATATACAGCAAAAAATCGCTGCATTAAATTTAGCTTGTTTAGAGTCAAGTGGTGGCAACTCTGGTGGCAACTCTGTGGCAAGTGCAACTGCAACTGCAACTGCTGACACCTCTGCGCTGGCTACAAATGGTGTGTTGATCAGTGATGCTACGGGTGGTGTGGTTGGCGGTGTTGGTGTTGGTGGTGTTGTTGTTGCTGCTGCTGCTGCTGGCAACACACAGCAGCAATCAAACACAATGACCACTAAGCAGGTGTACGAAACGGAAATACTTTAACACAACTGGAAATTGGCGTGGAGCGAAACTAAAATTGATATTTAACTACACCCAGAGAGAAAACGCATAGTAGAAAATGAAAATCAAAAGCAAATACATTCATATACATATATATTCTATTATTTTATTCTATTATTTTACATTTAAATAGACAACGTATTCAAATTACATATAAAACACTTTGATTCAACTAAAACAGTGGTGTTCAAATTCGAGCTGCGAGTTTGGCTGCTATTGAAAATTTGTGTACAATTTTACAATAAAGACAAAATTTTAGCAAAGAAAACAGTTTTAAAAACCAATAAATCCATTGCTAGAAGATGTTGAAAATTGCTATTGGCCGGAAACCTGACGATTTAAAAAAAAAAATATATGTAGCTAGATTTTGCTATTCATATTTATTCAAAAACTGTTCAAAACTCGCACTTAAAAAAATCTATCAACTCTGTTCATGATAACATAAAAGTCGAGTGTACTCGAACACCACCAGCTAGAGGGTATTCATACAGTGTACGATTAGACACCACTGAACTAAATCTTACACTACACCAAAGTGAAAAATGCTAATGTCATAATATTTTTTTTTAATTTGCAACAGTAAACTCTATTTTAATTAAATATTTGTATTATTTAAATTTAATACAAGTATTCAGTTATTTATTTTATAATATGTTGAAATTTTACATTTAATATAAAATCAATTTATATTAACTATATTCAAATATTAAAATGTTCGAGCATTTCTCTGGGGGTACGAGAATAGGGCCTGTGAAGCTATCTCTGTCACTTGTACGAATTTCTCATTCTCGCTCCCTCTCCCTCTCTATCTATGTATCTATCTCTATCTTTTTCATGCTAAAAGACACAACCCGTAACATGTAAAGACTTCAAGTCCTTGGCTCTCTAATATCATGAATATATCTTTAAGAACGTAAAACTTAAGATAGTCAACAGTACTAATAGGTGTTTAATCTAAATGTCGTACAGACAGTTAGTAAGGAAATTGTTTTGACAAATTCAAAAATTCGCATATTTGTTTTTCGTTTTTAATAATTGATAGAAGCAATGAATCTCAATATTTATTATCTTTTAACTTGTTCTAAGAATCATAACTGTAATAAAATAGGAAAACAAATTCAAACATCAAAGAAATAGAATTCTTTTTGTTTTGCTAAATAAAATATGTGAATTTTAAATTTGGTCAAAACAGTTACTTGACCAACTGTACATGCATATGAAAGTTTTCAGTGTGCTTCTGAATGTATGTATGTATGTATGTACATATTGCCAAATGAAAATCAAAAACTTAACGAAAAAATAAAAATTAATACAAATGTGCACACTTATAATGTCATATACACACATGATGATATTTATGTATGATGTACTGGCAGAGACAATGAATACATATATTACATATAGTACATTATACATACATACATATGTTTTAAATACATGTATGGATGTACATATATTCTATTCAGTGTGCTTTTGCGGTACATACATATGTACATACAGTATGTCAAGTAAATGTTTTGACAAAAAGTCAATAAGTTTATAGTTATTTTTTGTATTTTAAAAAATAGTTGAACACAATAAGTCATGTTTAGTTTTCAACCATAGGCAACTATAATAAAACGAGGGAGGAAAAATCATGTATTTGCGAATTTTTTAATTTGTCAAAACAGTTACGAGACCAACTGTATGTTCCGTTTTATCGTTGTTCCAAAAGAAAAAAAATGAAAATTTTGCATATATGTAAGAATGTTTAGTGTTTAGAATAAAATGAACCCTATTATTCACGATATAATTACACAAATATGTGTAATATATTATATAATACATAGTATATTGTTGGCAGGCTACAATTATTGGTTCAAAGCTCAATAATTAGGTAGACAAAATGGCACAGTAAAACATCAGAAGAAAACAACATGAAACCATACTATTTACATATTATATTTACGTTAATATATTTCATATTTTGGTATGGGATGTGAGACTGATAGTTCTATATGTAGGTCATCGAGAAATATATTAAAATACATACTTAAATAATGAATAAGTACATCTGTTTATCTTGTTAGAATCTTAATCTAGCTAATTTTAAACCCGATTTTGTGCACTCTTTCCAAAAATAAAGACAATTTTAATTAAACTCTCTTTTCAAGTTGTGGTATTGTTTACTTTTCTTGAGCTTTTTGCAAAACCAAAAAACAAAATATATTGACATTACATTTTTGGAAAGAGTGCTATATGCTTCGGAATACCGAAAATATAAATATACATATATATATATATTGTTGTTTAACCGCATATCCATTTAATGGACTTGCAAAATACAAGTATTAATTTTTAGACAATTCATTCTGTACATTTAGTTTATAGGATTATAGTTTACATACATAGGTACTTAGGTCCTCCTAATCAAGTATTCTATTCAAAAGTTGTCATATTTTCAAATGAATCAATTATTGAGTTATATATGTATGTATAATAATTCAATTCACTTGATAAAGTCGAAACTACTTTTATTGCAGAGTATGATCGAATGGTTGATTATTTTTAAATACTTACTTATAGGTTTTTACATGTTTTTAGCAAATCAAAATATTTTTAATTTATTATACATATATGCATAAACATATATGGAAAATAATATGAATTTTACGTACACTGACATACATACATATGTACATACATACTCGTATATGGATAAATTTTAATTATGAATTCAGTATTACAAAAATTAAACTATAAGAAATAAATGTACATACATATATATACAATCACAAAAATTGTTGCACTTATACCAAGTTTTTATATGAATTTAAAAAGCATTTCCCACAAATTTTGACACAATTTTATGTATTTGATCTTTGTATGTTTATATGATGATCACATTCTGACGTTAATAAGCATTTTATATAACATTTTATTTATCTGTTCTTAGTATGCATATATGTACATATATATAAGCTATATTTATATATATATATATGTATATATATGTATGTGTACCTAGAACTAACAGTCATAAGTCCGTCGATTTTGACGTAGATGAAATTAAAAATGTTTCAAATATTGTATCACTAATAAAGCAACAAAAAAAAAAAAAACAAACACAAACACAGACACAGTGAAATAGCCAGTATGTTGTGAACCACTATGAATTAAAATTTTAAAATTAAAAAAATAAATATATCCTTTGAGTATTATTAACTATCATATTCAATTACACATTTAAATAATTAATTTACTTTTCAATTTATAAACACACATATAGGAAATACATACATATTTATACACATTGATATTTACAATAATGAAAGCACATTAATTTGTTGTCATTATTTTGATCACATTTGGACGAATATATATGAAAAACATACATTTAATAGTCACGCAACGAAAAAGAAAATTTTAATGAATTGATTAGAACGATAAGAATGTACGAAACTACATATGTGAAAGTATGTAAATACTCTAAAGCGGCAAACATAATAACACTTACATATTTAGTAAACGTAAACATAAACATAAACATAATTAAAACAAATATTGTAATACGAGCAAGCGACAAAAATCAATTGTATTGAATGTATGTATGTATACGTAAATGTTTTTCTTATAAAGCACACTCACTCACACACACACACACACACACACACACACACATTTACACAACTTAAAATATGCGCAGCAATACTTATAGTAAAAAAAATGACATGTATTAGGTATTGTAAACATTAATGCAAATACTTAAAAGAAAAACAACAAAAAAAAATAATAATAATGCATCAGAAAATCATCATGCATAGATGAAGAAATAAAAATAAAACGAGCATAACTTTTTTTTCTTAAAAATATTATAACATATAAATAACGAGAAACCACAACAATAAATATCATACGCAAAGTACGTGTACACAGTAATATTAATTTCAATGGTGTACTTACATGTGCTTACTAGCAAAAAAAAACTAACTAAAACTACAATTTTTATTGATGGAAATTCAACAAATGATATAAGAGATATGTGTAAGACGGTTGACAATTCTTTCGGATTTGGATCAAGTCTTTTCTGGTCGTTTTCCGGCGTGTATTTGAATTGCTTTTTCATAAAAATAATCTAATAACTTAAATATTACTGATTTTTCCTAAATTTTATACATTGAGTTCGAAGTTATTTTTGATTTTTTCAATAAAAATAAAAAATAAGACTTATTATTGATCTTATTTTAAAAGTTAAAAATAAGATTTATTAATAAGAGTTATTCTGTAATTTTTATTTTAAAAAATAAAAGAAAAATTGGATTGGAAAATTGAAATCAATTGGTGTATTACCAACATATAAAAATATTCTTGATATATTTTCAATACCTTTCAAATAATATATCACATGTCCTATAAGGACGAATATTAAGGATCACAAAAATTCTAAAAATAGTCAATATAATTTTTATTATTGACTTTTAAAATAAAAGTTACGGAAAAACTATTATTTGTAACTTTTAAAATAAAAATCAAAACTAAGAGATACTTTTGATTTAAAAAAAAATCCAAAATAAGTATTATTTCGTAACTTATAAAGAGAAATTTAATTATTATTTTTCACTTTTAAATAAAAATTACAATTAAGTATTATTTCGTAACTTTTAAATAAAATTTTTTAAATAATTTTAAAATTGCAATTTTTATTTTATTCTGGTTTCCTGAAATTTTGATTCTTGGTTTTATTTCAGTGCTTTTGTAATTCTAACAAAACTATTGAGAACTCGTGTGATGTACCATAATATTCATATATGTGGATGTGTTACAAGTATGAAAATACAAGTAATAATATGTATGTGATAAAACAACGAATGTAGTAGGATTCTATATCAGACATTTATATGTATTTATTTATGTAGAGAAGGCACATTGAAATCGATAAAAGCTATACACCGTCATGGTCAAGTGTTACAATAGGATATGTGTAGGTATACATCTACATTTATGCATCTATATATGTATGTATGTAAGTTGGTTGTCTATGATTCACACAGCCAGTCGCATGGTAACTTTGGCATCTTGCTAGCTGGCCATGGCAAGTAACCAGCTGTCTTAAACACCCAATAATCGTATGAAACCTTTGTGATCAGGGCTAGCAGTAAAATGACTTCAGCTGCTATGAGGTAGTATATATAGTCGGTCCAGTCGGGCGGCGACTGACATAGTTTACTCTCTTGCAGCTCAATGACACTTTGGGGTAGATTTCGGCATCTTATGTCCATGTAATCTGGTATATCGGTACTGCGTTCCTTAAGCCAATTCTGCAGAGTTTTTGCCGAATTGCAATCACACTGTAATCTGTTCTCCGCTAAATAAATGCGACGTCCATCCGTATCCATTAGAGCGTTGTTTAAAAAATATTCAGGTATCTAAAAGTATTGAATTGTGTATGATTTATTTTTTGAAATGTAAAAATCTTTTATGTCTAAACTGGGACCGTAAATTTCAATAAAAAAATAATAAAAATAATTTTTAATGGTCATTTAAAGAATTTTATATTATAAATCAAATTGAACTGAATTAAAAATAATAATTCTTATTATTGGTTTTTATTTTTCCAGTTTTATAAGAGTTTTTATGATTCTTTTTAATAAAAGTCTTTAAAAACATTTATTTCTGATTAATAAATTAATAAAAAGGCACATCGGCATAAAAAAATGCCGGGGATAATTGTTCATATATTGTCTTGGGTATTACTGGTGTTGTAATTTTGAATGTCTATCTTAAATATTATCGGAGATATTTACAAAGAATTTTGTGCAAAAGCTTTCAAAATATAAAAACAAAAAATTATCAAAAACTCTAATAAAAGACGGAAAAAATAAAAATCAATGGTAAACATTTTTAAAATTTTTTTAATATCAAATAATTCTTAAATTTGATTTATAAAAGACAAGTCTTCAAATAACCATTCAAAATAACTTTTATGCTTATTCCTTATAAAAGTTATGGTCCTGGATGATTTCTCATGAAAAATAGCATTTATCTTTGCTTTAATCCAGATAATTTTGTTTGTCCAGGTTTGATTCCTGTTTGAAAGCTGAATGCTTCATTTACCTTGCTCAGAGAATTGTTGCGCATGTAAAGGCGCTGAAAATGCTCAATAAATTTGGTCCCTTCAAATTCATAAATTGATGATATCTGATTGTTATCGGCATCCAGCTTAACGATATTGTAATATGTTGGATTTGTATGAAAATGATCACCCAGACTGTTAATACGGTTGTTGCTAATGTTCAGGGTAAATGTGTTGTCCGGTAATTGTGGTGGCAGCTCAATCAATCCAAGGTTTGAACAATCAACATTGCATACAGTCTTTGATTGATCATTTTGTATAATCATAATGTTATATATATTGCAGGAGCAGTTGCCATAGTTTGGTATATTTGGACACTTTGTACCACATTTCTTGATGCTTTCCAGTTGTTTAACCGATACCAGATCCGTGGAATTAAACCACTTATGCGTCGCATTATACAAACAGAAGGAATGCTCCGGATTAACAAAGATGAAGGAGTCCGTATAGATGATCTCGTTGAGGGGTTCACAGAGCATTCGCATATTGCCACTGAAATTGGTTTTTTTTTTTTGGTAAATGTTGGTTGTAAAAGGAAATATCAAATAGTCGAGGTTTTTTATAGTCTCCAAGATCTTGGTTTTCATACGGACGGATAGACATTGTCACAAACCAGGGACCGTAACGATTTTAAATTTTTATAAAAAAATAAGAATTTATTATTTTTTTAATTAAAATTATTTTTAATTATTAAAATTAATTTATATGATAACAATAAAAAATAATTATTATTTTTTAGCATATGTCTATTTTTCTCACTCTTCTTGGAGGCTTTTTAGTGCCTCAATTTTTTTAAACTTTTAACTCTTATTTACGGTCCCTGTCACAAACTCATAAATCAATGAGATGCAAAGTTAAATCGAATATCTTTTAAAGCAATTTGTGTATTAACAAAATTTAAAAATATTCTTGATCTATGATTCAATATCTTTCATCAAGATGATTCAAGGATAGATCACATATATTTTAAGAACGGATATTAAGAATTCCGAAAATTACTTAATATAGTCAATTTAACTCTTATTTTTGATTTGTAAAATAATAGATACAGATTAACTTTTATTGGTATCTTTCCTAATAAATATCAGAAATAAGTCTTATTTTTTAATTTAATTTGCATTTTTAAAATAAAAATTAAAAATAAGTGATATTTCGTAACTTTTAAATGAAAATTTTGAAATAATTCTTAGATTACTAGTTGTATTTGAAAACTTAGAACAGTTACGGTCCCTGTTCAATTTACCTAATGTCCAAGGCAATGTTCTTGTTCTGGTTTCGATTTGGCACCCGCGACAAAAGGTTATTCGATATGCCAAAGAACTCGAGATGGGGCACATCCTTGACAGCCCTGTGTGCGATCTCCAAAATGTCATTATTCGAAAAGTCGAGACACCGAAGCTTCAACGAGTGACGTGGAAATGCGTTTGTCAGCTGTGAAATATTGCCGTGTGTCATCGCAAGCGATTGCAGTGATCGATAGATTGAGTTCGATAGATCCAATGCCGATGCGGTGAGATTGCGCACATGAAGATTTGTCCACTTGGATATGTTGCTGCAACTTGAGATCATCGAGATATTCGGGATGTTGCAGCAGTACCAAGAGCCAGGTTTTGTCGGATGCTCACGGCACTGACAGCTATTATTATCGCGATTATCATAATTGACAATTTGTGATGCGGTTTGATTATCTGTCATCTCGGATATCGATGTCGATATCGATATCGGGGCAACATTATCGCCACTATCCACGTTCACAGCACTGTTTTCCGTGCGATCCGAGGCAATATTTGGGTCTGACAAGATTTGCTGATGCCAATTGAGACACAGTTCTTCTTCAGCATAAAAACAATTTCTCAGATACTCGGGCAAATCCGATGTTGTTGTAACTGCAATCAACGGTGGTTGTTGTGTTGTTGTTGTTGTTGCTGTTGTTGTCTCCGGTTCCCCAATTGGCTTCTCTACATTCTCCTGGTGCTGTTTAACAACTGGAGTGGCTACTGTACCAATTGACGCCTCAATCGAAACTGTTGCTGAGGGAGGAACTGCCTCTGAAATCGTTGATCCTGTTCCTGTTCCCAATTGTGCCTCTGGTAGTGAGTGGCATGAGTGTGCAAGCCATAGCAGTAGCAAAAACTGTAAGGAAAATAGGCAAAGAACAGGCTAGAGTTGAGCGAGCGACCCTGACAGTATAATACCCTGTACCAGTATCTATAAAAGTAGTAACGTCAATGAATGTGTTCTAATGAGTTCAGTTCAATGCTGTCGAATGAATTGAATGCGTGAGAGAGAACGAACCGAGTTTATATGAATTTGAGTAAAGTTAGGCTGCTACCCAACTGTGTTGCCATTTTAGCTATTTTATTGCTAGACTTAGCACTTTTTTAATTGTAAAAGCTAGAAAAATTATTGAAATGCTTTTAGAAAATCTAGCAATTTTAAAAACTGATTTAGCTACTTTTAACACTTCTTCGTAGGACCAATTTTACTACATTTGTTAGATTTAGAAAGTTTCCAATTGCAAAAGCTGGAAAATTTGATGAAGTGTATTAGCCAGTATTAGCCAAAAATCTAACAATATGGAAAAATTAAAGTGCTTTTCTTCACTGTGCTATGAGAAAATCCATTTTGTCAAATGGGCGAACAATTTAGACTTCTCGAAATTTTAGGCAAATTTTTTCCTCACCTTATCACAGTTTGTGATTGCCACATTGAGTTCGTCTTGGTCAAGCAGAGTGAAGCGCATTTTCATCCAAATACTGCTCGTTTAGTGCAAATCTGTTATTTATGTAAATACGTTGATAAATTAGCAATTTTTTTGTCAATATAGATATTTAAGTCCATAATAGTCAGGCAACACTGCTACCCAACTTTTTCCAAACTGAATGTGAATGAGTAAGAATTTTGAATAAACTCGAATGTTCTGAAGGCAGTTGTGCCTCAAGTTTGTGACAAGCTCAGTACATAAAAAGCTTGGTGGATACAGCAGACACATGCGAATCAGTCATTTAATAATAATATTTTACTTTTTTAATATTTCTTATGATATATGTATGTACATATGTACATCAATTTTAATGTTTTTAGTATATTTTTAATTTGTTTCACATATTGTATACCAAAGCTAAAATCAAAAATATAAAACGAGGAGGTCAAATTTAATATAGATTATATTTCAATTTGCTTGTGTGCACTTAATGCATACGTTTTCCTTTGGATCCGCGGGGGGCACAAAATTCACAACATCTACAACAAACACATTTTCTAAAGTCATAAATTAATGCAAAATAAACACATAAACACACAAATAAAAACAATTTTCAAAATTTCAAATATTTTAGAGGTGGTACATATCGATTTCGCCGTTTATGTTGCTTGATTAATTTTGAAATTATATTAAACTTTGATAATTTTGAACTGCCATAACTTTGTCAAATAATCAATTTCCATGACAATGGAATTTGTGAATGATTTTACCTATAAATTCGTTCTGCATTTAAATTTTTTTTGATTTTGAAAATTCGTAATTTTCGAAATTTTTCGAAAAATGATAAGGGGTAACACTGTAAAATTTCTAAAAAATTCAAAATTTTCGAATTTTGAAAATGAAAAACATTTAAATGCAGAACAAATTAAGAGGTAAAATCATGCTCAAATTTACATTGCACTTGGAAATTGATTGAGTTATGACAAAGTAATGACAGTTGGAAGTTATTAAAAATCGGTGAAATCATAATAATCGAAATGTTCAAACCAAATATATATGAGGTGAAATTATTATAAAATCGACATTACGCAGAACCATTCCATTAACCAAATATCATTATTTTCCAGGCTAATAAAAGCATTAAATCTTTTTTCATGTAAAGCAATGAAAAGCGCTTCTTATTTTGGTCAACCGAAAACATACATTTTTTTGTGAACCGAAACCATACCGGTATTTTTAAGCTGAAACTTACAAAAAAACGATAACCGTTACGAAACCGATACTTCAAGATTTTGCATAACCGAAAACCTTAATTCGATCATAACCGTAACTAAAACCGATATTCGTTTCGGTTTTAATACCTGGTTTTAATTCATAGAAAATTACTAAAACTTAAATGTAAAGCGGAAAAATCCTATCATCAATGTTTTCTATCTAATGTAGCGATACATCGAGAACCAAGTCTGAAGATATTCATTAAAGGCGGTGAAATGGATCCATAGAATGGATTTACATACGTTTGCACAGAGTTAAAATATTCCCCAGTACTGGGTATATGGAGTAATGGAGGTGGAGGAGCAAGGCATTTTATTGATATTGTTTACTGATAACAACGACAGCGGGAAACTCAACTTAAATGATGTTTACTCTTACACTGGGCGCGTTCTGCTTACACAGTTAATTAGCGCCTGTAATTCGATAAGGGATTACTTATGGCAATGCTTCAACCGCGAACAGTGGTCGATGTAATTGTATGTACATATTTACAATGCTGGTATGCATATAAATATGTACATATCTATGTATATTGTACACATGTAAATATGTATGTACTTAGCTAGCCGCGCCTCAAAAGGCAACAGTCAAAGATACATTCATACAAACACATGAAGAACTAAAAGGAAAGGTTCTTGCCAAGCGAGCTTGACTGTGAGAGACCCTGCACAAAACCAAATAATTTAGACAATTTATTCCCATCAAATTTGTTGGCTATAACTTTGATAGTCTCTAAGATCTGGAAGTTTAAACAGACAGACAGACAGACAGTACAGTGTTGTTGGTTTGGAAAAATATTATTAATTTATTATCGATACTATTGATAATCTCACTAGATTTAATTTATTTGTGAATATTGATATTGGGGTTGCATTTTCCTATTTCAAATAAACTTAATAGACTCTTTGTACATTTTTATGTACAGATTCTTAATAGCAGCATTTGAATATACATTAATATGTACATACATACATACATACTCATTTAATGCATGTATGTATGTATATACAATTATAGGATAACACCGGTGCGCTAATTTAGCAATTAATTAACAAAATTGTTGATAGCAGTGCTAATTTTGATAAAGAGGTTATTATTATTGTTTGGCAAATAATCGCAATGAACATTTGTTAATACATTTTAAGGCCATAATCAATTTATGAATGTATGTACATATGCACGTAATTTACATCTATAGTTAGTCAAGTAATTATATAGATAAATTAAAAATGCACACCTTTTTTTAGAATTTTTTAAAATAGTTCAACCATATGGATGAATAAAATAAATATATTAAGCTACATATGTATGTAAATATTTGAGATAAACATACAGTATGTCAAGCAATTGTTTTGACAAAATTTATTTCTTTCTTATTAATTCTTTGTATAATCTATTCTAAAACCATGAGCAACAATAATAAATAATAAAAGTAATTTTCCTTTGCAAAATCAAATATGTGAATTTCAAAATTTTTCAAAACAACAATTGACACCGTGGTCGTGAATTATCAATTTTGTTAAAAACAATTCTCTGACATACTGTGAATTTATTTGTGTATGCGTACATTTGTATATATGTATGTATGTATATATTGATGTGCGTATGCGCGTTTGACTTACATCTTTATAAGCGATCATTGCATTTAGCGAGCCGCAATTTCGAGACACCGATGAGAATTAATAAATGTGCGATAAGATTTGCGAAAGAACACAAGATGATCACATTTTAAAACTCTGTATTTTTTTAATTTGCCTTGGCATAACTAAAAAATCTACACCACAACAAAAAAATGAATTCACTCAAAAAAAAATCACATACACTCTTTACATTGGGGTAATTTTTTTGTATTATAACGAGTTTATATATATTTATAAATATATACTGAAGTATATAATTTAATCAAATAATAACAAAAAGTCTTATAAGAAACGTAGTAACTGTGTGTGATTATCGACTACAGTGCAGGGCAATATTGGCCTCAAAAGTACGATAACAAAAAATACGATAGCAACGGCGATAAATTGCCTAAAAAATGACAAAAATGCATAGGAATTCAGTATTTTTATAGCATGAGATCTGCCCTCTTCTATCTTGAAAAACATTACGAGGTTGTCGATGTGGTTATATCTCCATCTCTTTCTCAAAATTGTATACAATTTAATAATTGTTCTTTGTACCCTGACGCGGCAACAGTTGTTTTTTGTAATTTTATTTTTGTTATTAATTTAAAAAAAAAGGGCGAGAAAAACAACTAATACAAGGAACGCCATGTGGACAGTTTAAAATATATTCAATTATTAGTAAATTCACACGACATTCAAGTAAATTTGATAATTGCGCACAAAGCTGCATAAATTACATCAAAGTAAAGTAAAATAAAGAGAAACCAACAACAACAACAACAACAATGCCAATTGATACCCGCGAGCTAATGGAAGCTATTGCAATTGTAGCTGATGAGCAAAATGTTCGAGTTGCAGTGAAGCAATCTGGAAAAGGAACTGCGATTTGTGCTGCCTGCTGCTTTGCTGGTGGCCTATTAATGGGTCCAGTCGGTCTGGCGGTAGGTGGCGCTGCTGGCGGAATCGCTGCCTATAAAATGACCAGTGGTTAGTGTGAACTCCAAAAGAGCATTTAAATTGCTGTGACGCAATTTAGACTCTTATACATATAAGAGTATACATATGTTAATGGACTCCAAAGTGTGTGCTGGGCTTACACTGCGTCACGTCTTAGTGACACAGAATTTCCATTGCTCCTTTATCACGAACTGTGACGCAGATTAAGCTCTTACCCATAAGAGTATATGTTAATCATACATCATATTTTGTTTTAATCACAACAGGAACTTTCAGACCACTAGGAGAAGTGATATTAAACGATTTGACGGACACACAGCGGGAGCAGTTGGTGCAGCATGTGACAAAAGCTGTTGCTGATATACATCCAACTGATATCGTGATGTTGATACCATTGATAACACAGAACGCATCGATTCAACAGGTTGTCCTCAATGCAATCATGTCCTATGCCACGAATGAGCTACGAATGCAGATCGTGGATTGATATATCGCTTATTTGTTACATTGCCAATAATGTGGGGACTAGTCATAAACCATAGTGCCTGTAAAAACTGAAGTAGAAACTGTCAAAATCTAAATGTAAATTAGCCAACGTTAGCTATATATATAAATACATAGATTTATTAATAAACTCCTAAGATATACACATATGTAAGCTTATATTAACATCATATCTGCTACTCCCACTCCACATTCACCTGATCCCAATCGTCCACAAAGGGTTGATCGATCGTTTCAATTAGGAGGCCACAATAAAGACAATCGGCAGCGAGTATTTCCTCGATTTCTGTCTTGAGATCGGATCGCTTCTTCTGCTGCTCAGGTGTATGATTGGCCAATGCGATTGTCTGTGCCATTAGCGACTCCATTTCCTGCTTAAGCGTACTTAATCGCCTACTACGCTCTTTGCTTAATATTGGTATCACCTGTTTCTCCAGGCAATCGCTATGGAATTTATGGCCACAGATAAACACAAAGAACGGCTTAACCAATAGTATCAGATCACATATATTACACACAGACTGTGCCTCCATGCCAATGCTATTTGCTCGTAGTTGACGCAGCTCCTTGCAAACCACTTCCGACTGTTTCCTAGAGTCGGACATATATTTTTGCAGCTCCTGAATACGCTTATTATAGTCCTGAGGGGAAAAGAAATTTCAAGATTTAAAACATTTAAATAATGTGCTCGATTAGGTTTGTGGTGTCTTTTTCTTATACCCTTACAAAAATATATATATTTAACAAATTAAATAAAATCAAAAATAACTCATATTTCAAAAGTTGAATCATAGATCAAGAATATTTTGAAATGTTGGTAATACACTATTTGACTCAAGTTAAAAGTTACGGAATAACTCTTACTTGTAACTTTAAAATTCAAATTAAATAAATAATTATTTTGAATTTTTCAAATAAAAATTAAAAATGATTTTATACTATATATGTATAAATGAATAACATTTAACAAAACCAAAATCGTTTATGTTCATATTTAAATATAGAACTTTGTAAGGGTATTAAATATTCGGCGTGCCGAAGGTAACTTGTCTTATTCCAACTCACTTTTAGAGCTTTACAAATAGCCTCTTTGAAATTATCAATTTTCTCAAAGTCGGAGAAGAATGGTAAGAGATCCTCAATTCGTAATAATTTGCATTCATCAAGCAGACTTAGCGCCTTTTTCACATCGTTTGTGCCTTTAATATCGTGGTAGGCTGAAATACAATCGATGTAATGATGTAATTAAATATATGTACATATGTATGTATGTGAATTTACCAATGCGAAGCCATAATTTGCGACGCGTCTCGGCATCCTGTGGCTTCGATGCCGTATTTTTGGCTAGTTGCATATCAAATTGAAGCGCCAAATCGACAGCCGTTGTCCACATGCATAGCATACACTGTAGGAATACACAGGCGACCTTAACGTCCAGCTCAGTGCAGACCTTTAGTGCATAGTGAATGTCGTAGTGCACTAAGGATTCATCACGCCCTTGAATCTCCAGGTATTTCATAAGCAACTTTGGCTCATATTTTGCATAGAGATGTAACAGAAAATTATGTATAGCATCGTTGGTCGTATTCAGCTTGTAGACGGCAAATTCAAGATACCGCATCACCTGCTTACGCTGCTCCTCCGTTTCCATCACAATGAGTGTGGGTACAACTTTATCGACCTCTAGTTTGGATCCCTGTGCCATCAGAGCATCGATCGTTTCCTTTGGCAGATGCTCCATTAGTTGTGGTGCATATTTATAGTATAAAGTCAGATCCCGCTGCTTGCATAGCGTTTGCAATGCTTCCGCATAACGATCGGCCTTTAATTGTTGTCCAATCACCTCCTCGTAGTCACTTATCGATATAGCGAACTGTGCCAAATTATGTGGATCCGCATGTTGACCAATCAATTGTTGTACTGCGGTGCGGTGACGACTTGTGCATGACAGCACTGGTGATTCATGCATGAATTCATCATACTCCAACTGCCATGCTTCACGCCATGCTTTGTCTTTGCCAGGCATATTGATTTGTGTCAGATACAGATCGATTAGCCAAATGACCAATGCTTTAACAGCATCCCCTTGATTTCCATCCACAGTCACAGCATCAATTGACCCCATCGTTAATTTGCTTAATCGCTTTTTAACATAGTTGATTATCGGGCGTTTATCTGTTAAGACCATGAATTTCAGGCACACTTTCTCAAACGTTTCTTCGGTCTCGGCATAATAGTTTGCTGCCACCTCGTAAGCTCCTTCTTTGAAGGCTGCATCCGCACGTTGGGCCAACACTAATTGCAGATTCTCCGGCACTTCAGCTGCATGTGCCGTTGCTAGTTCGTACTGACCTAGGGAAAAAACATAAAGTTCATGATCAATTATTATTTGTGATAATACATTTTAGAGTGATATTTCTCTAGGAACTGGAACCGGATCCAAGTGCACAAAACAGTTAAAAACAAGAACCGCAAATAAGAGTTGCGGATGCAAATTTTAACTGAAAAATCCGGCAACATGGAATACACAAAAATTCCTGTTTTAGTCTTAATTGTCGATATCAGCCAAAAACGTATTTATATAAAATGAATCATTTTTAATTTTTATTTAAAAAATTCAAAATATTATTAAAGATCAATTTTTGTTTAAAAGTTACATAATAAAAATAATTTTTTGATTTTTTCAATAAAAATAAAAAATAAGAGCTATTTATTATTTTAAAAAATCCGTAACTTTTATTTTAGGAAACAAAAATAAAAGTCAAATTGAATATCTTTTGATCCAATTGATGTATTATCAATATATCTATGATTCAATATCTTTCAAATGATACATCACATGTCTTTAAGGACGAACATTAGGATACAAAAAAATACTTAAAATAGTCAATATTACTTTTATTTTAGACTTTTAAAATAAAAGTTACGGATTAACTCTTATTTGTTACTTTATTCAAAATTCCAAAAATATGTGTTATTTCTGTTAGGGTTTCGGTATAATAAAATAAGTTTTATTTTGGTTACGGTTACCAATTTCAATCGGTTTATACCGGTTTACGGTATCAGTTCCGATTTTATTCCTTGGTTAAAACCAATGGAAAAACAACTAATCTTTAGTGGAAAAACGGCCAACTTGAAGTTGCACATTGTCATGTCGTTATCAGTTTCGTTATTCTGTTGTCAAAAATATCACGTAAAAATAATATATTTTCATATCTATGTATATATAATTAAATTGTTTCTATATATCGGGTGATTTTTAACATAAATATCGTTGATAATATCGACAACACCATATGGATAGCCATCCCTATACTGACCTTTATTTAAATAGATCCGCCATATGTTCCGCTCTTCACGTGTGATTTTAAGTGTGAACATTGATTTGTCCGTGTAAACATATATAGCGCCTGTAGCGACATCGCGCTCAATGTTCAAGAGTTTGCCAACTCGCACTTCATCGAATACTTCATGGTAGACTTGTTCCTCATTCAGCAAACATACGGCCTTTATATGATCTGCGTAGAGGAGTACGGCATGATATTCCGTAAGCACAAATGATTTTGGAACATTTATACGTCGCTCCTCGTATGACAAATGCTTCACTTTATCGAAATCCAGATTGATTAACGTATCGCCCAGCAGTGTAGCATTACTGCTCGAATCAATTGACAACTAGAAAAGCAAATAATATATAAGTTAGTCTTATGAATAGTTATAACAAAGACGAAGTTATGAATAAAGTGCAGTCGAAAACAAAAAGAATGAAGAATTTCCTAGTTTTGGGTTTTTTGCATTCCCATTCATACGCAGCGTATTTAAGCAGCGTACTGGGTATTTATTTTCATGCGAATTTCAAATATTTTTATATGAATAATTAACACAAAGACGAGTCTATGAATACAATCTACAATATCAAGATACTACTAGAAAAATGCAGTCGAAATCTAAAAGAATATAGAATTTCCCAGTTTTGTAGTTCTTATTTGCTATCCCATTCAAATTTTTTGATACCCAATTTAGCAGTGCCTAATATAATACGATTTATATACATATTTATTTTTTGTTAACAAGATTATGATATGATGCAGTGACGATGTTCAAAGTTTTTCGAATACGATGAGTAAACTTCGGTTTGAAATTATAACGAATAAAGCCCACACCAGCGAATTTAATTCTTAGTATTGAACATTGCGTGATTTTTTAAAAGAATTGTTCTTATTATTCATTTTGACAATTTTTGCCTCCATTTCAAAAATTCTAATTTAATTATTCCTAATTTTATTTAACTAAATCGTATTTCCTACTCACAAAATCTCATAATTTTCACAACTTTTGTATTTTTAAGTTGATTTATTCTATTTTAGCAAAATGTATTTCCTAGTTACAAGATTCCAAGTTTTTTGCTTTTAAATTGTTTTTCTCAATTTTGGAATTCGTAGTACTATTTATGCATTCTATTCTACCAAACAATCCTTATATATGAGATGTTATCAACTTGAGCAGAGCACTTACCTCCCCAATGCGGATACCAGCGCCACAGAGCCAAGCCCATTGTTTTGGAAATTTACTATTGGGTGGGGCAAAGAATCGGAGCATCGAGTAGGACAAATCTGTTTTTTGTTTCTCACAGTTGGGTTCCCGTTCACCATTGACATAGCTGGTGAAAATGGGCTGGAGAGAGCGCTCGTCTGGACGAAGTGTTCCCTCAAATGAATAAATGGAATCCGGTGTGGCTGCCACGATTATCCAGCGATTGCTGTTGGGCACCCGAAGCACCTCGATTCCATTAATTGGATATTTGGTGAGACCTAGGCCAAGATCATAGAGTTGCTTGCGCTGCGTATCGATAGCTGGTCCCAATTCAGTCTCAAAGATCAGGCCACGACTGGTGCCCAGTAATATAGATCCCGTTGATGTCTCCTTGCCGTGGTATGTGTTGAAGGCCACTGCGGTTATCTCATGATCCTTGAACTTCTCAATGCGACGCACTTTTAATTGCTGTGCTTTCGGCGTCTCCGTGCAGTGTACGTATAGGAAATCGGCTGAAACTCCGGCTGATTTGGGCACTAGCGATATAATCAGATGATGGCCCGTTGGGTCCAGAAAGATGTTGCTGATCTTATATCCACTAATATATTTTTCCAACGCAAGTTCTGCAAATCAATTACTGAGTAACTGATAATCAGTTGAGTAAAGTTAAAAAAAAAACTCACGGCCTGGAGGAATCGCCCGTGGCAGGAAGAAGCGCAACAGATTAAATCGCCCCTGTGCTGTTAGCAGACACACTAACCAGTTTTTGGCCACAATTAAGTGGACCAAGTCGCCGCTGCAGTTGCTCGGCACATTTAATGTCATCTTGCGCTTACTGAATATTTCCTCCTCCTCGCCTTCAAATGGATTTCCACCGGCAGTTGCGACATAGGTGTTTGTATTGGAGGTGGAAGTGGATGTGGATGATGTGCTCCCCCCTTCGATGCTAGACAAGAATTTTGGCTGCGTTGCCTTTGCTTGTGCCATTTTTTGCAATCGTTAATGCACTAATTTTTCTATAATTTTCTATTATTTACTTGCTATTGTCCAATATACGCCCAACTCAGTGTGACCAGAGGCAACACACTTCAAAATACCAATGTCTTTTCAATTTAAAATACCAAATTTAATCAAAAAAAGAAAAATACCAAAGAAATATTTCTTTTTTTTTAAATTCAAATCGCCTATAGTTGGAGATCCAACTTTTGTATTTTTGATTATACAAGTTGTAAATTTTATTGATTAAGATACAAGTGTAAATTACATTACTTTGGTTAATAGATACGCTTATGCTTTTAATAGATATATTTGGCAAAGGTTCGATATTAAACATACGTTTATTTAGTAGGCATTTTTATTTATGAACTATAATATTATCAAACAATTAAAATAACATACAAAATGAATCACAATTTTAAATTCAAGGCGCAATTAATCTTCTGGTTTTCAGTGTTTTCCCCATGAAGAACTCGTTTTCAGTCAGCCAGATGCGCTCATTAATTAAATGCATGTGTTTTTGACCCAAGACCGGCTGCAATTCCCAACGACGTTTGCGTCGATGGTATCCAAGCTCATTGGTTATCACAAACTAGCGTAAAATAGTTCAAATTACAATTGAAATGAAAAAAAATTAAAATTTTATAATTAAAATAAAAAAAATCGATGTGTATTTATTTTCTTTGTCAAAACAGTTACTTGGATAACGAGATGTACTTCTAAAGGAAAATCTAGCAATACTAAAAGTTTAAACGAAATCTACTCTGAGGCAGATTTTGATTTGAGTATCATTTTATAATATTTATGAGTGTTCATTTCGATAACATTACTTCGGCACGCTTAGTGTTTCTGCTGTGACTTGAATACCGAGAAAGATTAAAGTTTTCTTGAAATATTTTGATAATTAAAAAAATATACATTAAAAGCTTTTAGAATGCATTTGATGCATCTTTTCAACTTGTCAGTTGTCAATCAGCTGTTCACGAAATCTAAATCTAAACACTGTGCAAACAGGGTCGTTCCTGAAACTGATTCCGATTTGCTTAAATATAATCGAAACCAAATCAGAATCTGTTTATGGAATACCCTTACTTTTGACATATGAATACATACGGTCACATTGTAAATACGTAGCATCTTATGCATGTAATCGTGTATTTCCATGAGGAGCGCGGTTCGCTCAAAGACGCTTTCAAGCATTCGTATTGCAAATGATAATGAATCCACAACAATTAGTTTTATCTGCAAAAAGAGATATGTTATTTATGTTACATACACATGAAATAAATTCTACTTACATTGGGTTGATCTCTCAGATACTTGCCTAAATTCAAAATGCTGGCCACTAACTGAGCAGCATCAAGACAATCCACATAATGTACGTTTTTCAACATGTTGCTGGCTTTAAAGTCTGTCATTTGATGTTGAAAGCGTTTCTCAAGATCCGTTGCCAATTCTACGTAAATAATACAAGTTGATGTTTTTTGGTAATCTTCTAATTTTGAATGTAGAGCAAACCTTGCAGCCTGGCGGGATTAAAGTCTTTTCTGGTGTCTAGATATAAAGCTTTGCCTCCCAGGCCACCAACCTTTTGAGGTATCTGAACATTTAAGCAGAGCTTCATACTAAAATAATATAAAGTTAAATATATATTTGAACTTATTTAATACACTCATTACTTGCCACATTTGTGTCTTTCCAGTACCCGGCGTGCCAACTAATTCGGTTATTTTGCCCAGTGCAATGCCGCCACGAAAACATTTATCGACCGGCTTTATACCTGTTGCAATCTTTTGAGTTTGCTTTAATTTAAACAAACTGTTTGCAGTTCTCATTTCCATTGCGCTTTGTGGAAAAGTAGCTGTATCGTCCGCAGTGTTGCCAACTTAGCTTTTTCCGTCACATCTGGAGTTTTTCGAATGTCAATCGCGCTCTTGCTTTTTTAACTTATCTGTCTTTCTTCTAGATATCCCAGCTTTTTCTAGCAATTTTTAAATGTTGATATAGCTTTTTTAGTCGTTGATGTGTTGGCAACACTGATCGTCCGTCGAAATCGTACACACACAGTAAGTGAACCGAACGATGTTGTTGGTTGGTTCCCGGAAAACGCTCCTTCCCATATTCAGATCATATTACAAAATGGAGTTTTTTTTTGGTAATGTCTAATTGTAACGAAATGAATTTTATTTGAATTAAACAGTTAGTTCAGTTTTAATATCATTCATCGATAATTCAACTATCATACGATATTTTTGTTGAAATATTAACATGTAATCGATATATATTGGGAACGGCGCAATCAAAAAGCGTAACTTGAATTCAAAGTTTTGTTGTACATAAGTATACGAATGGAACGTATTTTTTTTAAATAAAAGGCTTGACTACACCAAAATTATGGTTTAAGCAACACTTATATTGTTGTCCGAATTTTGAAAAAATTGAATTTGAATTTTGTCGAATTTCAGAATTCGAATTTTAGGAACTAAAGGAAATTCCAAAATTACGAGGCGAATAGAATTTACAGTAGAGCAAAAAATTTAAATTTACCTGTCGCTTAAAGAAACGCTCAATCATTCACTTAAGGGCATATTTTCACTCAACTTAAATATGATGTGAATAAAATTTGGTTGCTTTCTACTCATTTCTGTTCGCCTGGTATTTCAGCAACAAAAAGAACAACAACAGCATCAACAACAACTACCACAAAAACATCGTGTGCTTTCGACAGCTTTAGTTTTCGCAAGTTTTATTGTTATATGCTAAATTTGTATTCTAGTTTAAATTTCCATCCTAAAAGTATGCATCAACATTTGTATTATAATATTTTATTTTCATCCCAAAAGTATGCAAGCAAAGTTTGTATTCTAGTATTGGATTTGCATCCTGAAAGTATGCTAGAAATATTTGTATTCAAGTATTATTTCCATCCTAAAAGTATGCAAGCAAAATTTATATTCTTGTATTTTAATTGTCCCATAAAAGTAGGCTAAATAAATAGGCTTTCTGCTGATTTCTGTTCGCCTGGTAATTCAGGTGTTTTTTTGTTCATTTTAGCTGTTCACTCTGTGAAAATTGTGGTGTGTGTGTGTATTAGAGATATACGCCACCGAGCCACGCCGCCGGAGCTAACTCAATCGGCGTAAACCTCTATTTACACATAATTTCAAAAAAAAAATGAAACCCCTCAAAATCAAATTTAAAGTGCCGTTTTATACTAATTTGGGTACCAGGAGTTGATTAAAAGTGAAAACTATGGATTCTAAATTTCCGAAAAGACAAAGGGGGAGTACATGCTGTTTGTCGCGATAAAGACGAAAATAAAATATTTTCTTAATATGATTATTTTTGTATGCAGATTCAATTTAGAGACTAAATAATAATCAAAATGGCATTCCGCTTGAAAATCGGGATTGTTTTGACAAAGTTATGCAAGTTTGAAGTCTGGTACAGCATTGAACTAGACACTTTACAAGTAAAATTTTTTCTAACTTTCCACATCACACGGCAATCACCTCAGTTGACGAATGCGATACGCTAATAGCGACCTACGCCGACGACACTGCGGTGCTCACAAAAAGCAGTTGCATACTTCTGGCCAAAAGTGCACTGCAGGAGTATTTGGACGCATTCCAGGAATGGGCTAAGAAATGGAATGTGTGCATAAACGCAGATAAATGCGCAAATGTGACTTTCACAAAACGAGTGCGGAACTGCCCAGTCGTATCACTTAATGGAAGAGTACTAGATCATTCATTGGCGCACAGGTACTTAGGTGTCATCCTAGATAGAAGTCTTACCTTCGAAAGACATGTCACGTCACTGCAGCACTCATATAGGAACAAATTAAATAGGATGTCCTGGCTACTCTCAGACAAAAACAAATTGGCGCTGGAGAACAAGGTCCGGATATACAAATGCATTTTAGCTCCTAGCCTATTCTATGCCATACAGGTGTACGGTATCACTGCTAAGACGCATCTGAACAAGATCCGTGTGCTACAAGCTAAGACTCTGAGGATGATCTCTGGGTCTCCATGGTACATAAGGACACGCAATATTGAGCGCGACCTTAAGGTGCCCAAAATAGGAGACAGAATCCAAGCGATTGCCCAAAAATACACGGAGAGGCTAGGAGCTCACCCAAACAGTCTAGCAAGACGCCTAAATACTGCCTGCCACCGTAGAAGAGTAAGGAGGAGACTCAAACGCCACCACCCTCAAGACCTCCTGAACCGGGTCTTGACATGATGATCTCCTATCAAAATTTAGACGATCTCCCCAGTATCACCCCTTAACCTCCCCTTTAAAAGTTATCTTTAATTCATTGTTATGTTCTATCATAAATAATTTTGTTTTTATTTTTAGTTTAATTTCTGATTAGTTTAAGTTGCCTGTAAGGTAGCAGAACACTCATCCTTTGTAAAATAAATTTCATTTTTCATTAAAAAAAAAAAAAAAAAAAAAACTTTCCACATGATTTTTTACAAAAAAATGAAACCCCTCAGAATCAAATTTAAAGTGTCGTTTTATACTAATTTGGGTACCAGGAGTTGATTAAAAGTGAAAACTATGGATTCTAAATTTTGAAAAAAATATTTTTTCCGAAAAGACAAAGGGGGGAGTACATGCTGTTTGTCGCGATAAAGACGAAAATAAAAAATTTTCTTAATATGATTATTTTTGTATGCAGATTCAATTTAGAGACCAAATAATAATCAAAATGGCATTCCGCTTGAAAATCGGGATTGTTTTCACAAAGTTATGCAAGTTTGAAGTCTGGTACAGCTTTGAACTAGACACTTTACAAGTCAAATTTTTTTTAACTTTCCACATGATTTTTTACAAAAAAATGAAACCCCCCAGAATCAAATTTAAAGCGTCGTTTTATACTAATTTAGGTACTAGGAGTTGATTAAAAGTGAAAACTATGGATTCTAAATTTTGAAAAAAATATTTTTTCCGAAAAGACAAAGGGGGGAGTACATGCTGTTTGTCGCGATAAAGACGAAAATAAAAAATTTTCTTAATATGATTATTTTTGTATGCAGATTCAATTTAGAGACCAAATAATAATCAAAATGGCATTCCGCTTGAAAATCGGGATTGTTTTGACAAAGTTATGCAAGTTTGAAGTCTGGTACAGCTTTGAACTAGACACTTTACAAGTCAAATTTTTTCGAACTTTCCACATGATATTTTACAAAAAAATTAAACCCCTCAGAATCAAATTTAAAGCGTCGTTTTATACAAATTTGGGTACCAGGAGTTGATTCAAAGTGAAAACTATGGATTCTAAATTTTGAATCCGCTTTTTAAGTCGTTTTTAATAGTCGATTAATCGCCGAGATTGTCTCATCTCCCATCTCCTAATGAAATTTAATTTAATTTGATGAAATTAATAGAATATAATTTGTTAAACAAAGGAATATTGAATTAAACAAAATCGTTGAATGGTTGTGAATATGTTTGAAACAATTCTAATTTTATTAAATACTTATAAAATATTTAAAATTTTATTTTTTAACTGTGTAGGCCGCCGCCGCCGATAAATTCGGTAAACAATTTCGCCTGGTAGATATCATTGTATTTTCGAAATTTCTGGATTAGTTCGACTTGGGCATAAAAAGGAGCGGACACTTCGACATCAAAGAATTTACCTATATATTACTATTTACAAAAGTCTCTGAAAATGTTCCCAATAAATCACAATCTGGCAAACAATGAAAAACTTGTTAAGTTTTGAGATTTTTTTGAACTTTTATTTATAATTTGTGTGTTTCTTTGTATACATGTAATTGTAATAATATTATATATGAATATATATATATACATGGATATATATATGTATATGTATTTTATGTATATTCATTTTTGCGCAACAAATTGCTCATTTATTTAATTTTTTTTAATTTGTTTTTTTATTTTTTGTCAATAATTCAAATGTGGTTAGTATTACGTTCAACATACATAATTCCTGGTCGTCTTCTTTATGTTCAACACACATACATACATGCACGTACTTATCGAGTTCAACTGCTTTTAGTTCGTAGCTTAATCGCATGTAGTAGTAAGTACTACATCCTTACATATGTACATATTCGTCCCAGTTTTGATTTCGATTTCGTTTTCGACCTCAACTTTGATTCCATACCTTTTTGTGGATCGTTTTGCTATCTTTTTTCGTTTTTTATTTGATTCATTTCTTTTTATTTCAATTACATAATGTTGATAATAAAAAAAATTACAATTATTTTTTGTATATATACGTATACATACGTACATATGTATATGTATATGAAATTCATTTTGTTTATCTTTTCTTTTCGTTTGTATGTTGTGCAATTTATTTGCTAATTGTTGGTAATGCATTTTATATATTCTCCTTTTCTATAAATTCGGACTTTCAAAGTGTTCGAAATTACAGTTTAATTATCCTAATAAAATCTAAAAAAAAAAATATATATATATATATATTTATATGTATATAAATACATAATTATATATGTATACATGTTTTTAAAACTATTTTGCAGTAAAATATATTGCGGGACATGCGCTGAAATGTAAGGATTATTAAAAAAAAAAATGCATACTTTGGAGTATGTCTCAGTTTCGCTATAGAAAAGTGTATCATTAATGAAGCCAAAAGTCTTGAAAAATGCAACTGCATGATAAAAACATTTAACAACATATACAAGTATATGTATATACATATATATCTTTATATGGAAGCTGCCATATTAATATTTTCATTCGCTTATGCAATGAAAATTATTTATTAAGTAAAATCCAAAAGAGTTCGTTACAGATGTAATTCATAATTTTTTGTATTATGTTTGTAGCTATTAAGTATAAACATGGTAGTCGTCACTTTTTGTGCTATACATTTAATTTTTTTAAAATTTAAATTTTGTAGGTAATCACAGATTTTTGTTTTTAAATACCGAAAAGTTAAATTTAAATCATTGAACAGCATAGTTTCAAATTTATTTGTGTTTTTTAATAGTTTTTTTTTTTTTTTTTGGTTTTTTTGTTATATAATAAATATATATAATTTTGACTAATAATTTTCAATTATCTAAATGTTGTCTCATTTCTGGTTAATTAACTTGCTTTTTTTTTGAGCTTGATATGCGTTGCATTTTCAACATTAATTTTGTGGTATTTTGCAGAATTTTGAAGATTTTTGCAGTAGACATTTCAGTATTGGATGTTAAAATAATAATCAAAATAAACTTATGAGAGAGATGTGTGTTTGTATATATGTATGTATATGGTATATGTATGTAAGTGTTGTTTATTGGTATGCATGTATTTATGTATTTATGTATTTATGTGTTAATAAGGTTATCGTTGACTAAGTATTCAGTATTTATTTATGGCCCCAACTTAAGCCCTTATGATGTGGGCTATGCCTTTAATAAATATGTATGTATGTATGTATGTATGCATGTATTTCTAATCTAAGGGTAAATGTGTGCAAGTACATACACGTACTTACATACATACATACCAATTCGTATGTATATATGTATGTATATTCATACATGTAAATAACTTTTTTTTTATATGTATATACGAGTATAAAGTTTAAACTTTAAACTATCAACTACATAGATATTATGTGAAATGATTAACATTTTATAAGTATGTACGTAGTTGAATTTGTCGGCAAAGCTACATACATACGTATTTCTAAATGCCTAATACATTACTTATAAGCCGTCTTATATTTGTTTCTATTGAGCTCTCATTTTATTTTTTATTTTCCCATATGTTTATTTTCAGTGTAGAGTAAATACTCTTCAAGTACATACAAATATTTTCGTAATTGGCATGTCTATTTAAGGTATTGAGCGGTCGAACCTAAACTTGAATAAGAACTTAATAAAGAGAAATAAAATATATTATGTAATAAAATAATATTAATATTAATAGATTGAAATCACATAAGCAAATTTTTTTTTTTTTTTCAATATTTGAAACAACTGTGTGTGTGTATTTTTTATTTATTTATTTTTTTTTTAGAATATTTTATTTTTAACATATTCCAAACAGTATAATTTTGAATAAATTTAATTAAATATAAACAATTGATTCATGTATATTTAGGTAAATAGAAAAAAATGCACAAAAAATAATACAAAAGTTTGCTTCTTTGCATTCACAGTTATAAAGAGTACCTAAACAAAAATTTTGCATAGTAAATTAATTTGTTAAATATATAGTTAATAAAATAAAACATCCAAAAAATGTAATTTTGTACAAAGAAAACAAAAATGTTCACTTTTCAATTCACACAAAGATTTTGTAGATCACAGTTTGTTTTTTCATTTGCATTATTTTTCGTTTCGTATTTTTTGAAAAACTACAAAAACTACTTGAATTATTTTTTGTAGTTTTGTTTTCCTTTTTTTTTTTTAAAGCAAAATGGGATCCGAAATATGTACTTATGTTTTTATTACAAAAACCTCTAACACAGTTAAAATAAATATATTTAAAATGCTTAAACTAAAAAAAAAAAGAAGAAGGTTGCCAAACAAATATTAATCGATCCAGAGAAACGAAGACATAGAGATATAAAGAGAGAGAGAGAGAGAGAGACCAAACCATTCGATAATTTTTAATAGATTTAATAAATATTTAAAAACTATAAAACCGCTCTCACTAGAGGTAGTATATGGTTTTGCAATTCGCCTTTAGAACAGAATCGAAGTCTTAAGGCTCAACACAGACTAATTGCGTTGTATTTGAATATGTATGTATGTTTATCGATATATATATATATATGTATATATCGATATCGTCTGTTTATTTAAATTCTCTATGCATGTATAGATGTACAATATGTATGTGTATCAATATGGATGGAATATTCATTTAAATGCTTTGAATTGATTGATTGAAACACATTTATTGAAAGTTCAAAGATATTACTGGAAAGACTCAATGTAGGAAATCTCTATATGAGACCCAGCTTGGTGAGTTGAAGTCCTACTTAATGACGCCCTTTAACAATTGCATTATATTGTCAGACAGACTATGGAGCTATGAATTATTTACGTTTGCATGTCACAAGATAAAAAAAAAAAAAAAAAAAAAGAAATACACACACTAACTGGTTCACATTCCCATTTCCAATTTGTTCAGTGCCTTGAATTCAACATCAATATTATTACCAATGATCCCGATTCATGCAATAATGGTATCCCCAATGCTCTTAGGACATTTTGAACTGGTTGTATTTGCTTTAAAAATACATAGTATGTATACATACATATAAGAAGAACTATCGTACTACTTGTATGTTTGAGCTTATAGAATTCTTTTTTTTTCTTTCCTAAAGTTTATGTTAGTAATTCCTGAGACATTTTACGGATATGTTTGAATAACAGTTGGACAATTACAATTTTTTCTTGTATTTGGGCAGTTCTTTTTTAACATTTTTGTTTAGCTTTCCTTGCTTTCTTACTTTGTGTCCGTTTTGTTCTTGTTTCTTTATTATATTTGCAAAATATACATATGTATTAGTATGTATTCATATGCTCATAGGTAAGTGTATGCTGTTAATGTAAATTGTTGTTACACTTTTTTTCTTTTATGTTGGGGCTTTTTCTTTTTTTTTAATTATATGTACATACAATATATATTTTGGGGGACCTTTAAATCGAAGCAATGATTTAAATTCATTGTTTGCCCTTACGCAAAGTTATTTCTCGGCCGATCAAACAAAAACTACGCCCAGTTGTTGCTTTAAAGTTTGAACAAACTATTTATAATTTTTTCTTTATAATTTACGTTGGCATTAATTTTATTTTATTTTTTTGTTTTCATTTTAATTTCTGAATATTTGTACTTCACTGGTAGAAAATCACTGAGTTACTTTGCGGTTGTTGTTTGTTTTGTTGTTTGTTGCGTTTTCATTAACATTTTCATTTTCATTTTCATATTCATTTTTAATTTTTCATTTTCATTTTCATTTAAGTTTTTGTTTTTCGCAAATGCTTTGCAAAAATGTCTGCGGCTTGTATAAATCACATATAATATGTATTATTTAGTGCTTCAATAATTTTTGTATGAATATGCACGTTTCTAAATACATACATATCGTGTTCAAAAAAATGTATTCAATTCTGATCTTATTTTGCCTTAAATGTATATGTGTGTAAAAAAAAAGACTTAATACTAGATACTTGATATTTTTATCCCTGATAACGTTTTACTTTGTGTTTGTTTACATCATTTTCTCTCTACTTCCATGTTTAGCATATTTATAACATTCCTGTGTTAGTGGTAGATTAATTTACTTTTAATACATTTAATTCTTGTCCTTAAAACTATGTTCAAATATGTTTATTAAAAAAAATGCATTTATATGCAGCTTGACGCCATATGGTTGTTCTTGGTTTTATTTTTTTGTTTTGTTTTCTTTTCTTTTTGGAATATGACCTTTTAGAGAATTTTGTGGAAACTAAAGGCAAAGCTATAACTAAATAAAAGCTAAAAAAAAAAAACAACGAGAAATTGTCCAATGCAATAATAGGCTAGCGAGAGGCGACTTTAACTGTGCATAGAGCGTGCTCGGGTACACTGATAAAAAAAAAATTGATTTTTCAAAATCGTGTCTCTAATTTTTTTTTTTTTTTGAGACGACTTGAAGATAAAAATGTATAAAACCCAATCTTACAATCAAAATGATGTATCTTATTTTAAGAATCTAGGTTTTCGACGCATCTTTTTCTCAGAAACATAATTTTAGCAGTGTATTGTTTTTGATTTTATTTGATTTTATTTGTCAAATCTCGTTTAGGAGAATATCGCGTATACGCCTTGATATGTGCCGATTATCGTTAAGTATTTACTTGATTCTGCCGAGCACGCTAAATGCTACCTGAAATAAAGGATCATAATGATCAGCCCACCTGTTTGCTTGCCTAGCTGTTAGCTTGGTTTTAGTCCTTCACTCTCTTCCCTTTTTTTGTTGTTGTGAAAACGCTTTAATGTTAAAGTTAATTGTTAACGTAAATAACGTAATTCTAATAAGTGTTCTTTTTCTTTTTCGTTTCTTTCAAATTAGATTATTAATAAATTGAAACTACGCAGAGCTTGTAATTATAATTGTAATTTTAAGAGGCATGCCTATCCAGCAATTATTTACACAATATTGCATGCGCTTGAAAAAAGAAAAGAATTTCTTGAGGTATTGCACATGAAGCAGCGATATCTTCGATGCTTCAACTACTAAGTAGATGGAGAGCAGCGCATCCTTAATTTAAACATACAAATTAAATCATAAATCAATTTTAAAAAATACCACAAAAAAAAAAAAAGGATTCTGACTAATAACTAATTGTGGGTTCAGACTGAAATTGTCCTTCGGTCCAGATATGTTGATCTTTTTTTTTCGAAAATCTCAATATGAGCAATTTTTAATTGTATTTGACATCTTTCGATATCAAGTTAATTGTGTTTTCACTGATTTTAAGCTTTTTTTTTCCCATATTCTCCACAGCAAAAGTTCTCGAAAGTGTACAAATATTTGATCAACATATTGATATTTGATCAACAATCCACCCTACCGGGGGAACCCACAAGTTTTCTAAAAACAAAAAATGGGCAAAGTATTTGTAGCTGTTTTCCTACGGCATTTGCCAAAGTTAAAGTTTAAGTTAAAGTTTAAGTTAAAGATTAAAGTTAAAGATTAAAGTTAAAGATTAAAGATACAGATCTAAAGTTACAGATATATTCTCTAAAAAATTGCATTCCATCGTAGATCCTATTGTATGCCCGGTGGTGGCTGTCCCAGCTCGCTGGTGAAGTCAAACAGGCTGGTGCGTGAATGGGAGTGTGATAAGGCATGATGATGATGTGGATGCCCCACCAGGCCATGTTTGATGGCTGACGTTTTGAGCAAACGCTTCAGCATGCCACTTGAGCCACGATGTTGCAGACTTTTGTGCGTCGTGAGTGAGTTTTTGGTGCGGTATCTGCGATGGCAGAACTCGCACACATACAGGGTATCGGACTGTTCGTGCTTATCCTGAAAGTGTCGCTTCAGTGAGTAGTAGCAGGAGAATGTGCGTCGACAGTAGGGGCACTCCTGCGGCTCATTAATCCCACCACTTGTTGGCGGTGGCATCCGCAGTGGCAGCTGTGGCACAGGCACAACCGATTGCTGTGATCCCGTTGCTGTGATTTTAACAGACATTGACTGACTGCCATTGGAATTGGCCGGACTGCCACCATTTGTGGCCGTTGCACCTGAGCATAGATCGCCCCCTGGCCCTTGCCCTTGCCCTGGCCCTGGTCTTGGCGGTGACAGCGGCAGGGGCAGGGACAGGGGCAGATTGTAGAGCGAGTTGGTCGGCGAGGTCAACGCGGTGGGCGGTGACGGCGGCGATGAGGTAGAACTGGTTGGCGAGGTAGCTGCGGAGCGTATTATTTTCAGCGGTCCTTTATGTGGAGAGAAATTAAATATATTAATAAATTGAATACATATACCAATGTTTATTCTAAATATATATTTTATATATTTCTTATTAAGCGAAATACAAATATTATTTTCGGTTTTTGTTGCGTTTGTTGTTGAGAAAATGAAACTAAATGTGCAAAGTTAAATGGTGAAAATACAAGGTTGATTTCATTATGTTTCTTTTACGAGCGTTGTTTAATTATACTACAGTCGTTTCCAAAACTGATGCCAAAATATTATTGAAATTTATTTAAAACATCATTGACAGTAAGTTTGTAAAAACTTTAAATTTATCTTTTAAATTGAATATTTTTTTGATTTTGTTTTTTTTTAATGTTTAATTAAACAACCCACGTACTTTTTTTTTATTGGAAACATAGGAAAATGTTCAAAATATAATAATTGTTTTTTTTTTTGTTTTTTTTTTTTTATTTTATTTATAAGTATATTCAAGTATATCTCCTAAATTCATTTGTTTGTTTGGTTGCTAGCAGAGAGTAGGTAAAGCGTTATATATAGTTTGCTATTTATATAGAAGTAATTAAATGATTACATATCAGCTCAGACTTGTTTATACAATACTGAAAACCGAAAATCGAGGTTATTGAAATGTGTAGTATCCCCTCGCAGATTTATCTCGAAGATATGCAGAAGAAAAACTTGAAACATTTGTTATTGTTTTGCAATTCTCTTTAGTTTTCTTAAGCATATCTTTAAATAAGTGAGTGAGAGTTGAAGTTATAGGGTATATGCATATGACTTTTGACTAGAAAGGGAAATACGTACAATACATCATTTGTTTAATGGTTAATAAAAAAGATACATGAAGGAGGTTATGAAAACGAATACGAATACGAATATTAAAATGATAAGATGACAGAGGTGCAAAGTAGTTTTGATTTTTTTTTCTCAGTTTATACAAAGAATGCGTGCAAAAGGTAGTAGGCAAAAGGTAGTAGGTAGTAGGTAGAAGGCGGTAGGTAGTAGGCGGTAGGTAGTTGTAATGGTAGTAGCTTGCAGGCTGTGGCATTTAAATATATATTTGACAAATGTTTGTTGTGTTTTTAAATAGATATTTATACTGTACATTGTGTGTGATTAATTACCATATCCGAAAGTAATACATAAGCATAGTTACATACATCAAATAATTAAGCTGGAGTATAACAAACTAAATACAAAGATACAAGAATATTTACAATTTGTATCTCGATATTCTACAGTACGTCCAGTAATATATATATATATATTAAGTATGTATGTTTGTACATTCACATGCAGATGCATTTTATTAGGTAGTAGGTAGCAAAGTCCTATTTAAGCAAAAGCAAAAAGCAAAAAGCAAGTTATCAAAAAGCAAAGCAATGAACGTAATTCTTAACTTATTGAAAGTTGCACAAAACTTACGAGTTTTGGAAACAAAAAAATTAAAATGAGAAAAATTAATATTAAAGATACGATATTTAAATAAATATAACTAAATAGGTGTAACTGAAAATTAGGTAGTTTATTTTTTTAATTTTTGAAATAAGAGAATCAGGAAATGCTGTAGATACTGCTAACTAAGCAGTTTTTGGCCTTGAAACTATGTTGAATATTGATGGTGTTTATTGAGTATTTTCATTTTCTTTTTTTTTTTTTTTGTTGTCAGTTTTCTATCAGTTTTCTTAGATTAATGACGCAAACTTACCAAAAAGGAAACTTGATCAAAATGAAGTATACAAGCACTTAAGTAGTTTGTTATCATATAAGTTGTTAATCTTTTATAGTTATATTATTTTTCTGCTCTTTGGTTTTTTTTTTTTTTAATTTGTATATAAGTAGACTTTTATTTTTGTACAGTTGACTTAAAGCGGGAGCATTTAGGCGATACTTGAGAGGAAATACAACAATACAAGAAAAGATATCAACGAAGAGAGTGAGACAGAGAGACAGACAGAGAGAGAGAGACCGCTGTCAAAGTGGAAAGTGAATACGAATACGAATACGGATACGGATAACTTTTCAAAAAGTTGAGAAGAAAAAGATCCCAGACAGAAACTATCCTTCAGTGCCAATCCTCAAGGAAACGGCGAGGAAAATGCAGGGAAAGGATTTCTGGAACTAGAGGGTAACGAAAGAGCATAGAAGTAAGTGTGTGTAAACGAGTGTACTTACAATACACACACAGCTGAATATTTTGCCAAATTCAAACCAGTGTTGACCCCACTCACACACTATTAAACATACGCATTTTGGGCAACACTGATTTAAACCATTTAATTCTATCGATAGATGGAGAGAGAGAGGGAGAGAGAGAGAGAGGAAATTATAGAGTTTTTATTTCAACCAGTCGCCTAGGAGCATACAGGGGAAAGAGGGGGTACTACCAAAGAGGGATAGTTAATTATCAGACATTATTCTTAAGCTTACTTCGGGTTCACTTATTCAGATATTTATAGGTAGATCAAGCTTATTGTTAGCCTATATTTAATACTTTATGTTGTTGTGTATATATGTATATATGTATATGTATGTATGTATGATATGGTTTACAAATGTTAGTGAGAATGAATTAAATATACATATGTACATACTCATATACGAGAGTTAAGAGTTATACGGAAATGCTCAGTCTAGCTCTTTCATTTTTTGTGCTCGCTAAATAATATTACAGAAAAAAAACTACTTTGATTAAATTATATTAGCTATTTGAAATATGTGTGTATGTGAGTATGTGTATGTGTGTGTATATGTGATGTAGAGATAGATGTACATATGTATGTAACTATGTAAGCATGTAAATTGATATCAATTTGGCCGAAGGGAGCAATTTGTGTTAATACTTATAAAGTCTTGGGTGGATAACAGGTACTTATATTATATTACTAATATAAGAGAGCATGAGAGAAAGAGAGAGCGAGCTAGAGCGAGAGCGAGAGAGAGAGAGAGAGAGAGAGCGATATGTATAAGAGAATACGATTGAGTGTAGAGGGAGCGAATAGCAAAGACTGTATACAATTCTTATAAGTACGTTGTAATGTTAACCATGAAGTGAGCGACAGATTTTTTTGGTGCCAGCAGAATTGAGACTCAGACATATAGATATAAATATAGGTAGAGAGATCTCTGTATATACCCATATATATAAGCATAAGCATCTAAATTGGTTCAGTGGTTCTATCTAAGTAGAAAGTGCGTAAATAGTAAAGAGACTTTCTCTATACGGATACGGAGCAGTGACGAGATGTTGTGAGATACTTTATGTTACAGGTAGGTCCAGTATTTATTATGTTCTTTATACATGAAAGTTAACTATATAGGGCTACAGCAAAGACGAGATTTGTAGCGCGTGAGCAAGCAAAGTATTTTTTTTTATAATACATATGTATGTATACGTATGTTAAATGAGAGCAGTGTTGCCAGCTTTTAATAAAAAATATGCTAGATCATCGGTATATATTTATTTACTTTTCTTAATTTTTTAAAAAAATTTGTATTTTATATTGTTGCATATTTATTTTAAAATGTACTTTGTATTGTTTAATTTTTTTTCCTTTTTTAGCTTTTTTAACTGTCCAAGTTCTGGCAACACTGAAAAAAGGAGACAGATAGAAGAGAGAGAGAGAGAGAGAGAAGAGGGAGGAAGCGTAAGTGTACAAGAGAAAGAGAGAGAGAGAGCAAGAGATAACTAGAGAGAGAGAGAGAGCTTTACCGAAGTGGTGATTTCGAATTTTAACTAATTATATAAACACTTTTTACAGTACCGATAAATATCGAACGAAAATGACTCGATAGAATGTAGGTACATCTATGTATGTATGTTATCTAAATTTAACTGATAGATAGATTATTTATATATATATATTTATATATGTATATATGTTGTGTAGAGTAAGTGGAGAGATAGTGACAGAAACAGGGCTATATATATATAAGAAATACTTTTCTAAAGCCAGTGAAGACTTTGCAGGTAGGCTGAGCCGAATTTATGGTATATAGACAGAAATAGAGATATACAAAAAGAGAGAGAGAGAGAGAGAGAGTAAGGCAGAGAGAGAAAGAGAGTGAGAGAGGAGAGTTTTGAGATAGGGGTATGCATAAAAGCGAGCTCATTGCAGAGACAGAGCCATTGTTGTATATGAACTAACTACGTATCGTCTCATATATAATATATAAAAATATATTTTTTTTATTTTTAATTTTTTTTTTTTTTTTTTTGCTACCAATGTAGATGTAAGATTGTTGTGCTAACCTTTAGCAAGCGCGTGAACTTGAACTTTGACTGACTAACGGGTATACCGGTTATCGATATCGGTATCGGTATCGATATCGGTATCGGTTGAGTACCCGATTAGACGGATATATCGAGTAGCAAGTTAAAGTTGTAGCTGTCACAATTTTTTGATGGCTTTTGGTTGAAGTCAAGTCAAGTGTGAACTCAGCTCAGATCTCTCCATTTTTTGGGGGGCTTTAAACTGGGGGCCTGTTTATTTCTCTTGCTCCAAATCGGGGATAATTGTGTATTATGTGCTGCCTGTTGTTGTTGTAGTCGATGTTGTTCTTGTTGTTGTTGTTGTTGTTGTTGTTGTTGTTGTAGTGGGCAACATTTATAACACTAATCACAAGTTGAGCGACCGGCAATTGGCAATTTATATAACTTGTATATTTTTTGTTATTATATTAATTTCATTATAATTTTCATATTTATTTTATATGTATGTATATTTCATTTATCGTTTATAGCGTTTCATCTAAATCTAAGAGTTTTGATGCATGTATTGTTGTCAGTTGTATAGTCAAAGTCAATTTAGAGAAATTACAAGTAAGTATTTAGAAAGGCAACTTGTGTTAAAAAAAAAAAACAGATTCTCAAAAGATTTTCAAATAAAAGAAACAATAATAAGTGTAAAATTGACTACCGAGTACGTTGTATGAGGTATAAAGAAGGCCACAGAGTATAAACAGTTGCATATACAGTACAGTACAGTACAGTACGTGGTATCAGTTAGTGTACGCATGTACATATACATACATATGTACTTATATATAAGTATGTGTGTAAATGGTCCATAAGCATGATGGTCATAAAATGTCAGCAAGTCAACTTTTATATATTTTTTCGTATTTTTTTTTTATATATACGTATATATATACATAAGTATTTTTGTAAATACATACATGTGTATAAAGCTGTGGTGTCCAAAATATGTATTTTCCTATCACATGTGATAGGGCCAAATAATTTAAATTATATATTTTGGACACCACTAATATAAAGAGCTCTAAAGTGTCGACTAAAAACTAATGTCTTTTCTTTTCTTTTTATTTTTTTGTATGTATGTATATAGGTAAATATGTATGTATGTATGTATGTAAGTATAGTTATCGATGTGTAAAAGTATATATGTATGTATCACTACAGAATGGCATTGCTTTAAGTTTAAGTAAAGTTTCGAGTCATCGAATTTAGTTTAGTTCAGTGGTGCCCATAATCACACTATCAAATTGGGCACCACTGTTTAAATTAGTATTTGTATTAGTTAGTTGTCTAGTTGTCTAGTTTTCTAGTCTAGTTGTCGTTTTAAGAGTAGAGCTGTAAATATTAGTATTAGTATTATTATTATTATTATTATTATTGTTGTTAGTCGCTTTACGCTGTTGTAAATAGTAATCATATAATGTCCGAATTTGTCTTTCTTGTATTAAAAGTGGATACTGTTCATTATGCATTGGCATTTGCATTGACGTTTGCATTGACGTTTGCATTGGCATTGTCATTTGCATTGGTATTTGCATTGACATTGGCAATGGCAATGGCATTGGTGTTGCCGGTCTTTTATTATGCTGTGTGTTTGGCAAGTAATCTAATTCTAACTCATCAATATTATTATTATTATTATTATTATTATTGATATTATTATTGTTATTATTATTATTATTAATGATTTGATAATTGTTCGCATTGGTTTTATACTGTTGTTGTTGTTGTTGTTGATTTAATTTCATTTGATTTTGATTTTGATTCTGATTTTGATTCTGATTCTGATTTAGTTGATTCTTTGTCATGGCCTTTTTCTGTAACACAGATCCAGAAAAGGGCGTTAAATCTCAGATTGTCGAATTAAATTGACTCAACAGTTTAATATCTCTCATTTCCATTTCGCCGGGTCGCGACTTGTGATAGGTATAAATATGCGTCATTAGAGAATTTCGAGAGCAATACACTCTCTCGCAGATGGCACAACGGTATTCCTCTTGACGCACGGCATGTTTATCGGCAATATGTCGCTTTAGAGAGGCTTTCGAGCAGAGAAGCTTACCGCACAGTTGACACGAGAACAGTTTCTTGGGTGAATTTCCTGTAAATTTGGATGTTTTGGATTTTCATGGGTTGGTATTTATATATATTTATATATTTATATATTGGTATATTGATATATTGGTATTTTGGTTTTTGCTTGATATTTCATTTAGCTATTTGCGTTTCATTCTAATTTCTTTTCTTGTTGTTTCTATTTAGTAGTAATTATAATTACGACTATGATTTTATCTTAAAATATATATATATATGTGATCTTGTATATGTGTGTGTTTTATTTGATATGTACATACACTGATATCAAAAAAATTATGCATTTTTAGACGAAAATTCGTACTTTTAGATTCCTTTGTCTGAAAAATGCGTCAAAAATCAAAATCTTCTTAAATTTGATTTTTTTTTTAAGGCAATATTCTTGATTTTGGAAGACGCTCTTTATTTATTTTTTTTATCAGTGTATGTGCGTGTGTACATAAATAATATGTAATTATTACAATTATTTATGCAAGTCCTTATCCCTTAATTTGTATAAGAACAATTGTAAATGTTGAAAAAAAAAGAATGGTATCTTCAAATATATATTGTGATAATATAAATATGTATATAGATATAAAAATACTGTAACGAAATGTGGTACAGATAAGACATAATAAATTTAAATAATATGTAAGTAGAATATTAAACCAGTCATTGTACCTCAAAGATGAATTGGCCGACAGCTATGCATTAATTAATTAAATGAATTAATTATATTAATTAAATTAATTAATTAATTAATTCATTTGGCACGATGTAATTACATGTACATTTAGTTGCATTGCAAATACCCTTCGGCTATATATTTAGCAGGCGCGCTGTGTGTGGGCGTGGCGCATGGGCGTGGGCGTGGGCATGGTCATATGAGTGTATGTGAGTGTGTGTGTGTCATACTTAGTGTCACAATGGGTGTGTGTGATGGTTTTTTGCATAAAAGTATTATAGTAATTCAGTAAGTAGAAATAGAGTAGTGCCAGATCGAGATTAAGATTAGGATTAATGTTAAGATTAAGATTAAAATTAGGTAAGACATCGATATGTGACGAGTTGAGACGAGACGAGACGAGGCAAGACGAGATTAAAGTTAGATTAAAGGACCACAGTGAGTATATTTTTGAGGCGATTGATTAAGTTGAGTTGATTTGATTCGATTTGTCAATACATTGATGTAAAACCCTTCACACCATTCATTCAGACAAATGTTGACACAACAGCGGTGACAAAAATATAGATGAACAAACAAACAAAAAAAAAAAAAAACATTTGACATAAATATATAATAAGTAAATACATTGATATTGAGCGTGTAACTGTTAGTGTACTTGGATATTGATAAATGTAGTGTATATGCATGTACTTTATTTCCTTTACAACTTTTTCATATAAACCTGGCCTATTTACTGTTGAGCGCAATTCAAGACAACCAATTACATATTATATGCTATATGTTCATTTGTAAGTGTGTATGAAATATGTCTTTATGTGGGAGGGAAGGAAGGAAGGAAGGAAGATAGGGAAGTTGGATCAGTTTTACTCACTTAAATATCAATGGTGCCCACTGCATTTCGCATTTTGTTCACCACTTCTTAAAACAAACACACAATGTCACAACTCAACTATAAGACATTAATTAACAACACAGCAGTCGAAAGTAATAATATATGTTAAAATATACACTCAGAAAAAAGTTATAGATTTCCGTACTTAAACAGGGGATATTCAGGAGATTTTTCTGAGATACTTCAAGTACGTTTTTACGAATTTAAAATTTAAGATCGATTCATACTTATTTTAAGATTTTAAGTACACAGCAATCTTAAAATTTTAAGAACACAGCGATATAATTTCAAGTACGGTTGTATCTAAACTTAGGATGGCATAGTTTTCTCGCTACGGAGAAATGTCAATATCGGGCCACGGAATAAAAATAAGATTTGATGTCACAATCTCCAAAACACACACACGTTAAGAGTTTGCACGTAAAAAGTCATCCGACGATTAAGCGTTAATCCATAAATGTCCAGGGATTAAAATTAATCAGATTTGCAGAGAGTAAGAGGCATCTTTAAGCTACTTATATAAGTTGAAAGCTGCTAAACAGTTGGCATCAATACTGGTATAAAGAAATTAAATCAATTCTTATCGCGCTTAACGACTTCATTTTATATACATTCGATTTATTTAAATAATAACACAATGTTTGTTCTTTTTTATTATTATTATTTATGAAAATATTTCATTTTCCCATTTTGTATTATTTGATGAATGCTTGTGTTTCGTTCTTTCCATTATAAACATTTTGCTTGATTTAATGAAATACAGGATTTTTATTTGTATTTTTATTTGCATGTTTCAGTTTGGTTTCTATTGTTTTGTTTTGTTTTGTTTTGTTTCGTTTGTTTTTCTTAAGTTTGTCTATTTGACATTTACATGAAATGTTATATTCCATATTGGAAATCAATATTCCTTTCCTCATTCTCATTCTCATTCTCATTTACTAAATGATGTTATTATAGAATGTGTTTATTATTTTCTTAGTATATACAAGTAGAAGTGTAAAAACTCTTTATATTTTTTTTTGTTTAGTTTTAGTTTTAGTTTAGCTTTTGCTTTATTATTTTTTGTATTTAAAATTATAAAAGAGAAAACATAAAAGTGTTGGAGTTTTTATTATGTTGTTTGAGATAAAAGTAATACATACATATGTTGGCATTGATAAGAAATTATCACTGCTACAAATGGCTAGTTTATATTGTTGTTTGCTTTATTTATTACTTTTGTTTCATTTTCTTTTTTGTTAATTATAACTTTGTAATACATACATATATTGAAGCAATGGTTAATCTTTGATTTAGCAAGTGAGATTCTTTCATGAATTATTTTAGCTATTTTTTGTTGTTGCTGTTGTTGTAGGTGTTTCTTTAACAGTGATTGTGTACATAATAAATAAATTAACCGAAATCTTCAAAAAAAAAAAAAAAAAAAATATATATATATATATTTATTTATTATTATTAAAAAATCGTTTGCCTGTTGAGTTTGAGTTTAACATTTACTGTAATGAGTATGTATTGATGTATGCATGTATTGATGTATATTTTTTTGAGTATATACTCAAATAAGTAGTTAGATATCTGTCGGTATTTGGCTTATTACTGGTAACTTACACCCAAATATGTAAGTAGTTAGTCACTGTTACTATTACTGTTACTATTACTGTTACTGTTACTGTTACTATTACTTTTAGTGTTTACTGTAGTTGAGTTTATGTATCATATTGTAATATATAGAATATTGTAAGCAATATGGTAAAGTGCGGCTTGGAGCTAATGTTTCATTGAATAATATATGTACTTATATTGTTTTCTCTTTTGTTTTCATTGAAATAGGATATTGGAAAGTGGTTTTCATTTTCATTTGAAGTAGTTACCTCAAAAATTAAACATAAATACTCATAAGTACATTTAAAACAACGAACATCACTATTGTTTGTTGTTGTTTGTTTAACTATTAATGTTATTGTTATTATTTTATTTTATTACTGTTAGTGTAATCGCTTTTACGAGTAATTAATATGATTATTTTTTGCTTTGGGTGCGCTATGGGCTTTGCTATAATTCTGCTTCTGTTTAGCTCAAATTGAATATTGCATTACTTTTATTTGGAGCATTATTATTTTAACAAATTTATAAATTAAAAAAAAAAAAAAAAAAAAAACCACAAATTTCAATTTGTCTGCTTTACTTCTTATTTCATATTGTTGCATCAGATAAGTTCTTGATTTATTTCAGTTTTACATATATTATATATGTATATTTTTTTTTATTGTAGTAATATTGAAACAACATTCCAAGTGGAGAGCGTCGTGTAAATATGTATATGTACATATGTAGTTACGGACGAATGTACACACGTATTTAATGCAATATGTACTTCCTGCGATTTTCATTTCTTATATTGGTTTTTATTCAAGTTTCTAGTTATTTGCGCTTTATTTCATTTTTTGTAAAAATTCTTTATTTTCTTTTTAATATATTATATTAATGTACTTATGTGTATGTATGTTTAAGTATTTACAATATCTGTATCGCATTTGCTAAGAAAAAAACGAATTAAAATAAGTATAAAAAAAGACAAACAGGAAAGAAAAAAACAATTCATAATATACATATACGTATGTAATTATTTTATGTGCATACGACACCATTATTTAATATATTCAAATGCACTGAGAAATGTTAAAAATATGAAATAAGTAAATATATTCAATTAAAATTAGTCACCAGTCAACTATCTATCATCAACTACATACATATGAATTTCCAAATTGCTGTGCAATTGAATAGATCCACTTAATTACATATGATGATAATGCAAGTATGTATGTACGTTATGTAAATGTATGTGCATATGCATGTATGTATGGTATATATGTATGTATATGTATATTGGTATGGGATCCCTTAACACATTTTTTGTTTGATTTCAATTTGGTATAAAAAAAAAAACAAAAAAAAATATATATATATTGTATATATAGAATAAACTTAATAAATAGTAAGTGTAAACATCTCAGTTGCGTATACATACATACATATAAATTAAATAGCTTTTCAGACTTTTCGTTGTGCCAAAAATTAATTAATTTCGCATTCTTATCGTGTACATTCATAACAATGTATATACATACATACATACATACAAACATAAGTCTGTCTGTCTGTCTTGAAAAATACATCAAATGTAAGTTTCACAATCACACATATACATATGTATGTATGTATATATGTATTTACTCATTTAGGTGTAAGCATGAATATACATTGTAGATCCTTAACTAAGCCTGCTAATACGAGTATTCGTAATTGCATAAGGTTTCATTACAAAAACATACTAACGAGGGCAGTTCCAAAACTATCTGACATACATTTAAAAATCAATTTAATTGTTGATAATACACAACTCTATATAATGTCAAGAGAATTTTGTAAATTTTTCAAAACTATTCAATCGGATTTTCTTGATTTAATTTTTGGTACAGCCCTCGTATGCGTAGGTCATCGAATATTTCGAAATTGCACACTTAACAAATATATATATATAATGCCGTTCAATTGCCAATTTTTGTTGTTTCCCTTTTTTTTTTGAGTTTTGTATTCTTTATAGATACTTCAAAAGTTCAGTCTTGAAATCAATGTAACTCAAATGAAATCTTAAATACTGCGCTTACTCCAAATTTTGATTATACGTTACAAATTCCAATTTTGTTAATTCACAAAAATACATGCCAATTGGTCGAAATTGCATTAATAATAAACAAACAATTGAATTGCTTTCTCAAGTCTTACTCATAATATTAGTAATATCGCCCCAAAATGTGAAAATGATCATAAGAAAAACGAAAAAAATATATGTACGTTTGACAGACAGATAATAAAATATATAGTATTCATTATTCATGCTTTTGAGATTTTGAGAAATTTGGCGTGCCTAAAAACTATCAGTCCTTGTCCTTGCTGTTTTCAACAAAAAGAAACGTTTTTCAATCTGCGGTTCAAAATTTCAAAATTTCAAAATCAAAACTTACATACTCGTACATACGATACATATTGTAAAATTGTAAAATATTAAAATAATTGTAGCTAATGCGCATCATCATCGATATTATTATTATTATTATTATTACTATTATTAATATTCGTTTTTTTTTCTCTAACATTTAAATGGATTTTTATCTTTTAGTTTTTTATGTACAAATACAAATGTACACAATTTTATAACAAATTTGCATTCTTTTCATGTTTTACAGATTTATATGCACTTATATGTTTATGGGGTAAATATTAATGTAGTATGTGTGTATGTATGTTTTTTAATATGCATTTAGTTACATATATTTATGGTTATAGGCTGAGAATAAATTCACTTGATTTTATATTATTTGGAAATTGATTTATGTTTATGCAGTGTATAGATGCCTTACATAAATTCATAGTTGAGTACCCTTAACCACATACATATACATATGTATGTACATATACATATACATATGCATATTCATTTACATATACATATTCATATACACACATCTAATTATGTGGCTTAGCATAACATTGGTTGTTGTGTTTTTTTTTATTGTACATATAGATATACATATATTGTAGATATTTATTTTATTACATCTATAAAAAACGACTCACACATACGTTTTCTTAAGTTTAAGTTTTACACTGCTCTACGAGTGGTATTTGTTTTTTTTTTTTATTATTTATTTATTTATCATTTATTATTCATATTATTTAGATAGACCCTGCTACTCATTTTATGCATTGTTATCTGTTATCGTTTAAAAAAATATCCTAAATAGTTACATACAATTGTTCAAAAATAAAAATAATAATAGAAAAAGAAATTGGTAGTAGTTGTACATTGAATGTAAGTTTATGTTGCATGTTGCATGTAGCATTGTAGTATTGTCAAACGGAAAGTGTAAAAGTAAGTAGTGTTGTACAATTATTAGCTATTACTCGTCTCTGTGAGTGTGTATGAGTGTGTGAATGAATAGTCATTTGTGTATTGCACAATCATTCATATTCAACATTCATCTCTAATCTGATCTGATCCGATCTGATCCGATCTGATCCGTTCTGATCTGTTCTGTATGATTTATCTATGTTTTAATGCATGATATATGTATGATGTGGTCTTCTTTTGGTTCTTTTAATGTATAAGTAGCTGAAATTGATGCTAAAACTGTAATTGTATCTTCACAATGGGGAAACTCATATATTTTCAGTATCAGTATATTTATATCAGTGTTGTTTATTTCATTTCAATTGCTAGAAATTAATCGAAAACATAAAAAAACCATCCGATTGTTTTGTTGGAAATTTTAAACATTTTTACGAAGAAATCTACAAAGTTTGGCAACACTGATATATTAGTGTTGTTATAGTAGCGTTATTTCCGCGTCAAAACTGCATTTTGTTCAATTTCAATTGCGAGAAATAAATCGAAAACATAAAAAAACCATCCGATTTTATTGTTGGAAACATGTCAAAAATGTTTCTCAACACTGATATATGTATGTGTGTACATACTATATGCCTGTTCGTCTGTCTGTCTTTGTTAATTATGGCTTAGTTAATAGGGTAATACTCAAAAGGTAAATGATACCATAGTATGGGGGGGAGAGTATGGATGTGTGTGTGTGTGTGTGAGTGTTGTTGTTGTTGGTTTTGTTTCTTATGTTTTCTTTTTGGGTAACAGTCTTTTATGCTTCGCTCGGTTGGGTCAAAATTTTCACAGGTCTTTCCTTGATTTAGTTTCCCTTAAAATTTGCATTATTTTATTTCTTGGCTTTGCCGATTTTTGAAAAAAAAAAATTACACACCTGCCCAAATATATTTGCGTGTTCTACTTTTACTCGTATGATCATAAAAGATTTTAATTATTTGTTAATTTGTTTTTTTTTTTGTTTCTTCTTATAGTTTTGTTTTTTTGTTTTTATAATCAAGTTTGTAAAAAAATCACAGTTTTTCTTTTCATTTGCCTAAACAGTTTTCATCATTCATCTTTCATTCATTTCTCTCTCTCAGTTATCAGTTTTCTTCATGTGTTGCCGAAATAGCTATTGCAGTTTTCGCTAGTTTGAGATCCAAAGTATGTATGTTTATATGCTATATACATATATCGTAGTCGAGAACCGATCTCAATTTCACTCCTATGCTTATGTACATTTTTCTCCATTATTACACTTTTTCTTTTTTTTTGATACTAAAAACAAAAATGTAAACAAATCGCAGAAAAATGTACATATATTTCTTAGTGGAAATTGGGTTTTAATCGTATTCCTTTAAACATCTTCTTCTTTTTGTTTTCATATTCCTTCTACGCGAGTATCTGTTGTGTGAGTGTGTGTGTGTGTGTGTCTCCATTTCTCTCTGTGTATTTGAATGTGTATGTGTGTGTGTGTGGTTAATAACTTAATATGCAAGAGATCGTCACATTTGTGTAGCATACATTTCTGCGCTGGGGCTGTTGATATTTTGTTTTTTTTAATCGATATCAATATCGATAATAATTTGATTTGATATTTTTGACACGATGAAAAATATTGATATTGATATTGATGGCCAGAAAATATCACAACAGAAATCGTTATCGTTATCGATCTATCGATATTTGTTTGGTGAACAACCCACTTATTGGTCTAATAAATTCATACGTTCGTAGGGATGATGATGGGGATGGGAATGTGGATGGCCCGGATGTCCCGTTAGGTGTGACATGTGGTGACCGTGAGCGTGACTGTGACCGTGACCGTGACTGTGACTGTGAGAGTGACTGTGATGCTGCTGTTGTTGTTGCTGCTGCTGCTGTTGCTGCTGCTGCTGCTGTTGATGTAGATGCAGCGCCTCTGCCGCGGTATAAACACTGCTCCCCTGCTGATCCATTTGAGTGAGATCCACTGTTGGCGACGCACCACCCACACCACCCGCACTGCCCCCCGCACCCGCACCTCCCGCTGCTGCTGCCGTGGCAGCTGCTGCTGCTGCCGCTGCTGCTGTTGCCGCCGAGTTGTTCAAAGCAACATGAAACAGCTGCTGCAATAGTTGATGCTGATCTTATAAGAAATCTATGCAGGGCTTGACCATGTTCGGCGACAACTGTTGCTGCTGCTGCTGCTGTTGTTGCTGCTGTTGCTGTTGCTGATGTTGCTGATGTTGCTGATGCACCGCCGCCAGCTGCAACGTGGAACTGGCATTGCCACCGGCAACGGCAGCGGCACCAACAATCGGCGATAGCAGCAGCTCGGCGGCAGCTGCTGCCGCTGCCGCAGCCGCTGCCACCGCATTGCCGCCGGCAGCACCTCCACTATTGTTGACAGCACTCAACGAGCTCAATGATTGATGGAGTCGACTGCCGGGGCTGCCAGCTTGTTGATGGAAATACGAGTGATGATTCTTCTGACGGCGATGATAGATACTCTTGTGGTTATTCAACGAGTTCAAGGTGCGAAAGACTTTGTGGCACAAGTTGCACACGGCATTGTTGAGCGGCTGCAAATGTTGCTGCTCCTTGTGGCGCTTCAATGTCAACTTTGTGCTGAGCAACTTGCCACAAACATCGCAACGATGGCACGCATTCAACGGCAGTGGCAACAACAGACGATTCGCTGACTGTGCCACATCATTGCGCAAATTGTTGGCAGCCGTGGCTGCAACACTTGCGGCAACACCGCGACCCGTTACTGCTGCTGCCGATGGCGACAACGAGGCACGCCGATGATGCTGCTGATGTTGCAACAGATGATGACGCTCCAAGGGAGATGCGGCACGTGCCAATGCAACATGATGATGATGTGCAACATGTGGCAACTCGTGATGCGAGTGCAACTGATGCTGATGTTGCTGATGCTGCTGATGCAACAGCGTCAGTGCCGCATGTTGTCCAAAGTGCGGTGGTGGCAAATGTTGCTGCTGTTGCGGTGGCGGCGGTGGTGTTGCTCCTGCTCCTGCTCCTGTTGCCTGTTGTTGTCCTCCCTCAATATCTCTCTCCCTCTCTCTATCTCTTTCTCGCTCCCTCTCACGCTCCCTCTCCCTCTCACGCTTGTGATAGCTGGTGGGCGATGGCGTAGGCGTGGCATCAATGCCACACTGTGACGAACGGGACAAACTTCGTTCGCTGCTGCCTTTCGTGCTGTCTCTTTCACGCTCGCGTTCTCTGTCTCTTTCACGTTCTCGTTCTCGTTCTCTTTCTTGTTGTTGTTGTTGTTGTTGTGGGTTATGTGGTGTGGAATGATGTTGTTGTTGGTGGTGTTGTGATGTTTGCATTTGTTGTTGTTGTTGTTGTTGTTCTACTTGTTGTTGGTTGTTGTTGTTGTTGTTGTTGTTGCTACTACTATTACTAGGGTTGTCACTACCACCGAGTAGGCTGGTGCTGCCACCTATAATGTCATATAGGAAGAGAAGAAAAAAGAGACAATAGTGACTTTTCTGTATATTTGACTTTTTTTTTTTATTGTTGTTCTTGTTGTTGTTACTGTTGTTGTTGTTACTGTTGTTGTTCTTGTTGTTACTGTTGTTTAGTTTGATTGCCGAATTTCTTGTTTGTCTGTACTATGTTTCGTTTATGCGGCGGAGCATTTCATGAATTCAGCAATTTGTGAAATCAAAATTCACAAAATGACTAAAATTTCATGAAATATCATCAAATTGCATATGAAATGAAACCAAATTCATAGTGAACTCTCGTGTGAAAGTCAAAGTTATGAAATGGTCTTATTTGACACACAATTTTGACATCATTACATGAAATGTGATCTTGTAAAATGGCCGCCGTATACACGAAGTATGTGTGTGTTTGTGAGTTAGTGTTAAGATCATACTGATGTACAAATTACATCACGCATGTCTATTTTTAGTTGTATTATTTTTATACCCATTACTTAAAAATTTAAGTAAAAGGGTGTACTGTTTTTTTTTTTTTTTTTTTTTGTTGTTGTTGTAGTCGTCAGTGTGTTAAAATGTGTGTGTCAGTCTTGTGTGCGTGTTTTATTTCAGTTTAAGTGTTAGTTTTTATTTCGTTTTGTAATGTTTACTTTACATTATTACACTAACAAATCCAGGCTCAAAACAATGTAAATTTGCTGTTTTTTTTTTTTTTTTTTTTTTTTTTGGTTTTTATCTATTTTTTGTTGTTGCTGTTTCTGTTTCATTTGCATTTTTTCAATAAAATTATCATCAAAGTATATATAAAAACGCTTTTGATTGAATTTTGTTGTATTTAACAAATTGGCAATTTTGCACTTGTGTTTGGTTTTTTTTTTCAGTGTCGCGTTTCGCAAAAAACATATGTAAATAAAATATTAAAAAACTGTTTTTTTTTTGTTTAATTGCTGACTAATATTGTTGCATGGTAACTTGACGCATAAGTTTCGTTCAATTTTTGTGAGTAAAATTTGTATCGAAAGTAAATTGATTCCATCTGATTTGTTTTTTTTTTTTTTTTTTTTTGTTAATTTATTTCATTTTTTATTTCGCTGACAGGTACAGTTGCCCTTGGTGGATGTGCCCAAAAAAAATGTGAGGCATGCCACACAAGGCAGCAACGGGGTGAGTAATTCCAAATCTCAGAAACTCACCAAAAAATGTGAAAATTCGAAAAGATATCTCGTATCTTTGGCAACTCTGCGGTAATTGTTGAACATGTGATAAATACATATATATTTGAGTATATATATATATATATATATATAGATATACATATAGTATTGTGGAGTTATCTTCGTCATTGTAGAATTTCTTCCTTTTTTTTTTTTTAATTTTCTTGCATAGCTTTAATACCAATTGATTTTGTTGTTGTTGTTTTTAGCAAAATTTTGAAACATGTTTGGCCTGATTGATTTGTAGTATATTAAATGTTTTTAGTAAGTTTTATTATTATTATTATTATTATTTTTTTTTTTTTTTTTTTATAGATATTTTTGTTATTTTGATTACTTGACATTTCTATCAAGTACTAACTAATTTTTTTTTTGTTCTATTGTCACAAGTGTCTCTTTTTTTCAAACTCAAACGCAGCACCATTTTTTGCCTCAGTGTGATGCGGTTGGTTCAATGCTTTTTTCAGTGGTTGATTAATTTGGTTGTTTTTTTTTTTTTTTGGTTAAATAAAAACCAAATGTACCATATCAAAAAAACGTGCATTTCAAGGCGGGTCAGTTTTAGGGGTAAGGTCGGGGTCAGGGCGGAACGGGGGCGGGGCGTGGCAGGACAGTAGAGAAATCTCAATTTTGGGGCCGTTGGGAATTTTTTTGGGAATACACAATTTTTATGCTCTCATCATATCAATAATATTTTTAAATTATTGTATGATTTGGAAGGAACTTATTAAAAAAGGATTTTGTGAGTGACTGTGTGTGAGTGTGTGTGTGAACATTTTTAGAAGGCATTGTGGATTGATACTTAACGTTTTGCAGGCACTGTTGGTTGTTGTGGTTGTAATTGTTGTTGTAGTTGTGGTTTTGGTTGTGGTTGGAATTGTGGTGTTGATCAACTGATCCACTTGGTTACTGGATGAACGGGGTGAGGGGAGGGAGGGAGGAAGGGAGGTAGGGGTGGGTGGTGAATTGGAGAATTTGCATTGTACGGGGGTTGTTGTATTTATAAGTATTAGTAATTGTTGCTCAATTGTTGGTAATGGTTGTTGTTTTGTAAATAGGGATACTTAAGTAAAATAAATTGATTTGCACATTGACTGGCATACTGGTATACGAGAGTAAATTGCTGGTTATACTGTTATACGATTGCAGCTACGATTTAGCAGCGTTTTTTATTTACTCGTTTTTTAAGCTCAACACAAACAAAAAACTGGAATTTCTGCACACAAAACCAAAATTGTAAAGAAACAACGTGTATATTTCAGTAAATGGTCTCTGTATGTAATACATACCAAACAAATTAATACAGACTTGCGTTATATGTAGTACGTGTATGTATAATAAAAGTAATGTATGTATATTAAATGTTGATGATGATATGAGAGAGATGCGTATGTGTATGTGTCTAAGATTGATTCCACTGGTATGTACATGCATACCTACATCCTACATCCTACATCCGATTTATTATAATTTTTAAATAATATAAGAATCATTGATAATTGGTTCAGATATATTATATATGTGATATGAGATATGAGATCATCTAATAGCATAGTTCAGCCGAAAAAAACAAAACAAAAATCATTTGAAATGCTTATTTAAAGAATTTTATTTTATTAATCCAATTTAATAATTATTTAAAATTAAAACTTATAAGAGTTTTTGATAATTTTTATTTGAATAAAAAAGTTTTAGACACAAATATTTTTTGAGGAATAACATTTTTTTTTTTTTTTTTTTTTTTATCAAAACCTATTATTTTCAGTCCCTTTGGTATTTATCGGGTTGCATTTTTTGTGATATCGAATGGTTACATACTAAACTTCGGAAGGTCATATCTCATAAGATGGAATATTTGACCTAAATAAGTACATGCTGGACCCAGTAGAATCAGACTATTAGTGTATGTGAATGTATCTTTTTTGTATTTGTATATTAATGATGAATTAATGTGAATGTGGTTTAAATACTGGGTGATTCAGAATACTAATTGTATGATGAACGTATGATGAAATGATGTTTGATAGATTTGATGAAACTGAATGATTGCGGCAATCTGACTAAATATGTATCTGCATAGTATAGTATGTATGTATGTATGCAATGCAATGTAATGTAATGTAATGTATTTATGTATGTATGTAATGAGTGAGAGTTTATGTGTGTTATTAATGCCTAGATCATTCGATTGGCATTATTGGCATACAAGAGTTGAGAGTTGAGTAGTAAATAGAGATCTTAACACTTGGTACACTCGTAAATGAAATATTTGCTTTTTATGTGTAGGTTTTTATTATTATAATATTCAAATAACTTCAATAATTATACTGTTATACTGCAATTGCTATGTTACATTCAAGTCCATCATTTGTATGTATGTATTTATATATGTATGTATGTATATACAATATATTGTATATAATATATTTATGTGTGTGTGTGTGTGTGTATGTGTGTGTTGTTGTTGTTTGTGCATGTGTAAATGTACTTATGCATTTAGTGGGTATTGTGTTTATATAAATGTATCTGTTTTTAGGCGTTTCTCTTATCAATATATACTTGTAATATGTATATAAGTATAGGTATATGTATATGTATATGTGTTTGTATATAACTATAAACTAACGAACACAGGTGCACTCATAAAGTATCCGGTTAACATATGTTTATATATGTATGTATGTATGTATCTACAAATTAATTTTCTGATTTCTTAAGATTAATAAAAAAAACACATATTTTTAATCTTTATATGTATGTTAACAAACGTCTACAATATAATTGTTGTAATTATTATGTACTTAGATGTACTTCTTATATCTAATATTTTCTCATAAAATATGTGTGTGTGTGTGTGTGTGTGTGTGCATTTTATCTGGATTCTTACTTAATTGAATTAATCAATTATCATTTATGATTAATGTTGCAATTGGTCGGTCGTTCGGTCGGTCGCTTCTCACACTATTATTATCATAATTATTTTTTAATCATAAATTTTAATTAGATGTTTATGTAATTGTGTATGTGTTTAGGTATATATATATATATATATGTACATGTGTACGAATAATAAAAAAAAAAGTCATTAGCTTGGCCTTAATTTCATATATAAAAAGCATTAAAGGCTAAAACTTGCACAACTGTTTGTTTGTTTGTTTGTTAGATTTGTTTGTTTGATTTGTGCCTAGGCTTACCTACATAAGTATTGTTTTAAATTTTATTTTATTAAAGCCATTTGAAGAATTCACTACCGGCACCTTTACAATTTTGTATCTCTTATCAATTACTCACTACATTCAAAAGTTAAAAAAAAAAACAAAAAAAAACAAAAATATATGTATGTAAATTGTGAATTAAGAAAACTGAGTTGCATGTTGTACATTTTATTGAATTGGGTCCCCGTTCTTCATCAGATCATCAGATCAAGCGATCCCACATAACTATCTTCAATAATCGAATGCACATTACATACCTATTCATACTAGGTGTACATATATGTATCATATAAAAATCCCTTAACGTGATATCCATCTAGTGACGAAGCTGTGCATTCAACAATTGCCTAAAAATCTGGAATTCAATTCCATGTGGTGTCAGAAGTACGGTAATCCCGGATATTCTTAAACCAAGTACAAAATACAGAAATATTTCGATTTCCTGGATTCTGTACATTTTTTTTTTTAAAGTTAGATCAAGTATTTGAGGCTTTTTTGACTTTTTAATTTTGAGTCGTTGCCAATTTATTCGCTACATAATTTCAAAAAATTAATGCTAAAATCAGGAATTTTTTCTGTGCATACTACTTTCGTCACTAGCGTGGACAGACGTCTAGAGTTGTGTTATACTATCTAAAACGATTACGAAAACTAAAATATTTACGGCTTTTCATCGCTTTTCATCACAAAAATTGTTTGTGTGGATTCTTTAAAAATTTGAAGCTTAAACTAGAAAAGGCAACTAAGTGATTCTAGCCTAGGGATGATAATTGTTGTATTTTCTGCTCTGCATATCAATGTATCAATCTATAGAGTTGTCCATCAATATTTGAAGCACCGTTGTCGTCATTCTCTCCATTTTGTATATTCTAATAGTACATATATCTGTATGTGCGTGTGTAATTGTTTGTGAGTGTATTGTTGTTGTTGGTTGTTGGTTGTTGTGTTGCGTTGTGTATACTGTATGTAAAGTAACTTAAATCGATTAAAAAAAAAATGATAAGAATATACAGTTGGTCAAGTAATTATTATGACAAAAAAAAAGAAATGCACATATTTTATCACATAATAAGAATTTCCGTTTGAAAAGTAACTGGGTTCGAGTCCCACACTGCCACGTAAAAATCTGTAATATATCTGTCTTGTAAAAAATCCTGATATGTAGCCTATATTATGTATCAAAAAAAAAGTATATATTTTGCAGAAAAAAGGTTTTTCTTGAAACAATAGAAATATATAAATAATGATATCGATTTTTGAAAATAAAAATATAATTAGTATGTGACTGGATCTCTAGTTATAGTTTGAAATATAACTGGGTTCGATTCCCCGTCATGTTATTCGGAAAATGTGTTTTTATGTTCATTTGGAATATAACGTAGTCAGTTTGAAAAATAAATGGGTTCGATTCCCCGTCATGTTATTTTAAAAATGTGCTTTCAAGTTAATTCATAAACAAAAATTTATATATTTGTTGTTTATGTTAAAACAATTATTTGACCAACTGTATGTATTTTGACAGATGTACAGTTGTAATTAGACAAACTTAACAAAGGGTTTCTTTCTACCGTAATCGTAATATATAGTATTTACTATGTCGATAGTAACTAGTTTCAGCTGCTGGTGACGTTGCTGGTGCCTAAATCGTATTGCTGATCGCTGATCGACAAGAATCTAAATGTTTCGACCATAACCTGAACACGTTTAAAAATTGTTGACATTGGCCAGGTGATAGTCAAAGTACATGAAACCCTATGAGGAATTGTGATGATTCAATTGCTGATGATAATAGGTATTATTGGTGGCATTATTCTGTGGTGTATTCGGTTCCTGTTTCGGCTGCTTGAGATTGCGATGATAGATGCTCTTGTGATTCCTCAAGCTGTTCAATGAACTATAGACGCGTTTACAAATGTTGCACACTGGTTCCTTTGTGGGTCGCATATGAACATTCTGAATGTGCCGCTTGAGGCGTGTCAACGAGCTCAAGTTCTTGTTGCACGGATTGCAACGGAAATCATCGCCACCACTTGATGCATTCAAACTGCCGCCGGTTGTATTCAATGAGGTGTTGCTTATTAACGAATTGTTGGCACTGTTCACAACATTGCTCGATGTTGAAACCGAGGCCGAAACTGAGGCCGATGCCGATGCCATGTTGGCCATAACGGCGGCAAACATTTGTTGTTGTGCTGTTGTTGTTGCTGCTGCTGTGGGACTGCAACCATTGCTGCCGCATTGTTGTTGCTGCTGTTGCTGCTGTTGATGTTGCTGATGTTGTTGCTGCTGCTGCTGATGTTGTTGTTGTTGCTGCTGCTGCTGCTGCTGTTGTTGTTGTGGTGAAAGTATAGAGATGCCATTGTTGCCCGTGTTGTTGTTGTTGTTATTATTGTTGTTGTTGTTGCTGTTGTTGTTGTTGTTGCTCACGTTGTTGTTGCAATTGGCTGCGAATGTGGAGAGATTAAGGCCACAGATGCCAGAGGCGTTTGTAATGGCTGTTGTTGTTGTTGTAGTTGTAGTTGTTGTTGTTTGTTTGTTGTTTGTTTGATTTATTGTTGTTGTGGTAGAGGTTGTTGTTGAGTTGTTGTTGTTGTTGTTTGTTTGTTCAGAGTATGACAGGTTGTTGTTGTTGTTGTTGCATTTATTGTTGTTGTTGTTTGTTGTAGAAGTTGTAGCATTTGTCGTCAGTTGACCTGACGACAAAGTAGGGAAGAAAGTCAGAAAACGTCGCATTAGCCCAAGGACAACGAGTTTAATGGGTATTTTTTTTTTTTTTTTTTTTTATAATTATTTCTTAATTTGTTGCTAATTTTGAATTTGGTTGGTTGTGGATTTTTTCGATAAATTTATCATTATTTAATAGTTCGCAAGCATTTTTTGCATCAAATATATAATATATAATTTTTATATTTTGTTTTTTTTAAATTTATTTTGATTATTATTACTCTTTTGTTTTTTTGAATTTTGTAATTTAACTTTGGATTTATTTTTGTTTGGTATAATTGTGAATTACAATTCAACAAGTGGCCTACACATAAAAATTTCTGTTTTGTTTGAAATTTAGTTTGATTTTTTTATACTATTTGCTTTTTTTGGTTTTTTGATGATTGATTGGGGTTAAAGCTAAGGTTCTCGGGATCGTCAGAGCAATAAATAAGCTGACACAGATAAATAATTGGAGAGTTCAAGGAAAAACCATACAAAAAAAAATTAACTACTTGCAGTGGAGAAATTTATTTCTTCTTTTTGATTGTTCATGGTAGGATTCGATCTGATCGGATCTAAGATCTAATCTGATTTTTGATGAGAAATTACTGTATGTACGAAAATATGAAAGTAAATGCGAATTTCGAGCACGAATTTCGAATTGCAGTCACAGTCACATATGTATAATTTTTGTAATTGCCTAACCGATAGTATCGATACTCATAAGGGGGGAAAAAACAGCTCATAAGATTTGATCATAGTGACGAAAGTCGAATATAGACTCCCAAAACTTCTGATATGTGATATATTTCGTCACTAGCGTGAGTTATTTCTGTTTTATTTCGTTTATTTTCAAGTTTTTGTGTTTTGTTTAATTTTAAATCGTTTTTGAGCGCTGTTTGTTACTGATTTTTTTTTTTTTTTTTTTTTGTTGGGAAGGGAATTAATTTTGTATTGTTTTTTTTTTTTTTTGTATTATTGTTGTTGCTGCTGTGTTTTTTCTTGTGGTTGCTGTTGTTGTTGTTGTTGTTATTGTTGTGCTCGTTACCGTTGTGAGCGAAGTGTGTGTGTGTGTGTGTTTGTTGGCAATATACAGAAAAAGGTAGGAATAGGGAATCGAACGTAAAACGTGTGTAGGAAGACCTTCATTTCTTTCAGTGTATTTCAGTGTTCTTGTTGGCAGTTTGTGTGTGTGTTTCTGTGTGTATGTGTGTGTGTGTGTGTGTGTGTGTTTATGTTAAACACCATCACCATAATAGCTTCATTGTTGTTGTTGTTGTTGATTCATACGTATCTTTGGATTTTTTCATATCGCTGTGGTTGTTGTTGTTGTTGTTGTGTTCTATAGTGTAGTGTCATGTGTGCTTATTATGTGCGTGTGTGTGTAAGTGTGTGTGTGTTTGTATATGTGTGGGATTGTGTCACTTAAATAAAGGACTAAAAATAAACCATTTCCAAATTTTCCATTTATCATAATTATTATTATCATCATGAACGTCATCGTTATCATCATCATCATAATCATCGTTTTTTGTTGGATCTTTTGTATGCAAACTTTATCTTAGCAATTTTTAGTTTAGTTCAAGATAAAAAAGATATATTTGTTTTTTCTTTTTTTTGAGAGGATCTTTGGGCATTTTTTGATGTGGTGCTATGGGGGTTATGGACTTTGATTTGTGGGAAACTATTGTTGGTTCCGTTTTTGGTTTTTGTCTTTTTATAATGCTAATAGTATTAAATAATTTGAATTGGTTAACGTTTTGACTTAGACATAATACAAATTGATTTCTCTTATTACAATTGTACAGCAATCTTGTTGATTTTTAATTTTTAATTTGAAATAAAAATGAGTCCAATAACAATTTCGATAAGTCTTTAAAGGTTTTTGTAAAATGATGTAATTTGCTGTGCAATTTTTGATATATATGTATATCATCCACATTATATAATACATTCGATGATTATTCATTTCGTAGTTTTTTGCCAATAGTATTTAGTAAGTAATTAATTAATGTTTGTGCTTAAAACTTAACTTGAATGTATTTCCACAAATATTCCACCAATTGTTTTGTTTTTTAAACTTAAAATTAGTCAATTTCGGTTTTGCGATTAAAATTAAATTAAACTAAACTCTAAGCTGTATATGTATTTGTATTTGTATTTGTATGTATGCATGTGTATATGTATGTGTGTATATAATATAATTAAATAGCAACAATTATACATGTAGAGAGAGAGCGTAATTTAAAGCGATTTGTCATCAATTAAATACGTGAAGCTTGTTATTGTAATTTGTAATTGTAATTTGTAATTGTAATTGTAATTGTAATTGTAATTGTATGTAATTACTATGCATGTATGTACTCATATAGTATGTAAAGTTTTGAGTAAAGCACAATTCACATGATTTTTTCTTGTATTATAATTGTAATTGTAATTGTATAATTGTAATTAAACTAATAATTCTAATATTTATTGTAATAGTTTTGTAGTTGTAGGTAATTGTTGTTGTTTTGTTTGTTTGTTTGTTGTGGTTTTTTGTTGTTGTTGTTGTTGTGTTTTTCTTAGGGATAATACTCATTGTATTTATGTGTACTCTTTTTTTTTTTTTTTTGAGAGAGATTAAGGGGGAGAGCGAGAGTTCTATTCGAACTAGGTTAGTAAGTATATTTTGCAAAGTAAATACATATAGCGTTAGTTGTTATCATTATCATTATCATTAGAAGTTAGTTAGTTTTTTTCTTTGTGTGTGGGTGTGGGTGTGTGTATGCGTGATGTATATGTATGTATGTATGTATGTATGTATGTATGAATGTATGGATTTCGAGCGCCTTTTTGTTGTTTGTTCATCTATTTGATGCCTTTGGAATTTTGCTCACTTGAGTTTTGTGTGTGCCAGTGTTGCCAGATCTAGCATATTTTTAAATGTATAAAACTCTTCTAAATTTAATAAAAACCAATTACAAATTTTATATATCGGCTGCTTTTTATTTGCATATTTATTTTTATATCTAAATTTTTTAAATTTGCATTGTTTTTTTTTTAATCTAGCCTATTTAAACTGCCAAAAGTCTGGCAACACTGATGTGTTTTGTGTTTAGCTTCAAAAAAGTCGACTTTTCTTCTGCTTTAGATAAATTGGAAATGGAAGTTGAAATTTTGAGGACCTATTTTTATATCGCTAAAAAGTACATTTCCAATTGTACTTTTTGTAAAACTTTTATTTATTGTGCGTGTGTGTGTGTGTTTTTTTGCCTTTGTTTTTTTCTTTTTTTTTAGCTTATACTTTTTGGGGGGGGGACCAAGACCAATGTGTAGGTATGTATGTGTGTGTGTATGTTTCAGTTCTCAACTTTAGATACATATGTAATTATAATTATTCACCTTAATTCCGAGTGTGCGTTCAGCGTGTGTGAGTGTGTGTTTGTATGTCTGTGTGTGTGTGTGTGTGAGTTCGAGAAGGTGTCTATACACATACATACGTATGTATGTATGTATGTATGTAAACAACGTTTGTATGTGTACAGGGTATCAAGTGAGTTGTTTGTTTGGTCGTAAGTATTCGTATCAAATTTATAAAATTGTCAATATTATGCTTTTTTTATGCTCTCTTTTATGTTCTCTGTTCTATTCTCAACAAATTCTTTTCTTCTTCTTATTTTTTTTTTTTTTTTGAAATTTAAAGAGGGTCGGGTGTTTGGAGTGTGTGCGCATCTGTATTCGTAATTAACATAAAAATAAAATTCAATTTTGTCTTCTTTCATCTTTTTAACCAAATGTATTTTTCATCTCAATCTCAATCGAATCAAATTTTGATGTAAGTATGTACATATGTATATACATCCTATGCATACATACATATGTGCTTTATTTTATTATTTTGGGGGTAAATAGATGTCAATTTATACATATTGGAAAGTACATACTCGTACAATAGATATACATATAGATATATGCATATATATTAGATATATACATATGTATATATGTATGTATATAGGTGTTTGTGACGTATTTGTGTGATGTGTATTTATGCAGTTTCGGTTTAGATTCAGGTAAATATGATATGCATATATCGCATTTCAGGACATTTTCTCCTTGAGTTCTTAAGCCATATTCGGAGTTCGGAGATGAAACAAAAAACGGAAACGGAAACAGAAACAACAACAAAAAATAAACAAACTTAAAATGGATTTCGAAGCAATTAAAATGAATGTTGTAATTGTATTTTTTTTTTTTTATTATTGGGATAATTTCAGTTTTGGTTTTTCAAATGCAAATACATATATGTACGTGAAGCTTTTCTTTTGCTTTTGCTGTTTATGATGTTATTATTTTTTTTTTTTTTTTTTTTTGGGGTGGGGAATTGGGAGGTTAGGAGTATTTGCTTGGAGAATTTGGTTACTTAGTTTAAGACACAAGCACGACGACGTACAAAGTAAATGAAAAATTCAATACATAATATGTATATAAAGTATATGTATATATATTCGATCGATCTTATAATGCGTTGCATTTTACACAAACACAAATAAATTGTACACCAAATAATGGTTTTAAAAAATTTACGTATTGTTGTTGTTGCTGTTCTTGTTGTTTGTTGTTGGTGTTGTTGTTCTTGTTGTTGTGTATGAATTAGTTAAATTAAACAAGATATAGAAACTGAACAGAACTGCTTGAAAATTATAAACAGGCAAGGGAAATAAACCAAGATTTAAATGGCTTTGATAATGAAATTTATTCAAAATTTATAATAATTCTTCAGAATTAATGAAGAAGCCTTTAAAAGCGACATAAATCAGGAAAATTTGTAACAAAAAAAAAAAAAAAAAAATTATAATAATTGAACAAAAACATAAAAAATAAAGAAAGCATAATTTTTTGATGTCTGTGTATGTTTACAACTAAGAGGTGTATGTATGAGCATATAAACATATAATTGAGTATCTATGTATCTATGTATGTATGTAAATGTATGTTGTATGTATGTAATTGGTTGCTCTGTTAATAATTAGTGCTTTTAAATACGAATACAAAATTAGCACACAAATAAACGAAACGAAACGAAACGTAACGAAAAAAAAAACAACAATTAAGGTTTAAGAAACAAATATGCGGAAAATATATATTTCTCACTTTCTGTGTAATTTTTTATTATTAATAAAATAGCTTACTAATATTATTTATTTAACTCGGATTCTGTTTGGATTCTCATCCTATTTTGGTCTTGTTTTTATTTCTTTTATTAATTTTAGTGGGTTGTGTATGAGCGAGATATATAAATAGTGTGTGAGCGAGAAAAAGAGAGGGATCGTGTGTGTATGTGAGAAAGAGAGAAAGAGACAGAGAGAGACGAATAGAGCGAGAGCGAGCGAGAATCGAATTATGGCATTATGACGTAGTAGTAGAGAATATATCGTTGATTCTGATTCTGATTTAACATGTTGTGGAGGACATGAAGTAAGCCAAAAAAAAAAAAAATTTTAACTCTCGAAAACTAACAAAAAAATACACACTTCTCGCTTTTGAACAAAATTTAAGAAAAATACCAGCAAGCAATAAGCAGCAAACACTGAACTCAATTCAACTGAACAAAACTCAACTTTCATCTGTGACTCTACGACGAGTCTACCTAAATTCTATAACAGAAATAATTGTACAAGAAATTCTTTGTTGATTTTTTATTAGAATCTGAATAAACCAATTTTGAAATATTATTTCGATCTCAATTTTTGATTTAAAAATCATAATATAACTCTTACTTTAAATGTGTATTATAAAAAAAATAGCACAAGTTATTTTTCAGTTATTATAAGAAAAAGGAAAAATAAAAACCTGCACGAACCAATTTTCCATATCTTTGTTTCTTATATTTTTTGATATATTGATACGTGCATTCAATTTGTATCATCTTAAAGTTTGACAAATAAGTTTCAATTAAATTGAATGTAAGAGTTTTGTTATTATTTAAAAATGGTTTTCAGTCAGATCAAATATAAAGTCACAGTGAATTGAATATTAAATTTCTTTTACTCTATCCATAAACAGTATATCCAAGACTTTTCCATTAATTTAATTTTTGTAGACTCATAAATTTTATTAGAGATTTTTAACTTAGTGTTATACTATGATTTTTTAATGAAAGTTTAAATTTAATTATAATTTCAAAATGTCAAATTGAATTGAAAATTAAATCCATGAAATGGATCTAAGATTTTTGCATTTATTCAGACTCACAACTTTTATCTGAGATTCCTCACTAATATACCCCACTTCAATAAATTATCTACTCCTACATGTGTAAGAAATGTATGTGGGCTAAATATGTTGCCCCTGAATGTTGGGGCATGCCACAAAGCCACAAAGCTTTTACGAACTGGCTTTAGTTGTACACACTGTACACACTCGTTGCATGCTTTTAGGCACGCACTGTGTGCGTGTATGTGTGTGTGTGTGTGTGTGCTTGTGGGTCTATAAAGTTGTTGTGGCAAGTGGCAAGTGGTGGAAAATGGCAGCAAATTGTTGCGGCTTAACCGCAGCATAACAGTCTCAATTAAAATGTGCGCCACAAATTTTCAAAACAGGCAATTTTGCTAAACACTTTTGTGGCAAGGATTGACACTTAGTCAGACTTTCGACTCGGAGTTCATTAGTTTTTCACGTTCACACACACACACACACAGATACACACACACACTCTCACGCACTCACACACACAAGGAGACAGGAAGTAAGGCTTTTTTTATTAATTATTTATTTTGGATTCAGGGTTCAGTGTTTGTTGTTTAACGCTTGCATTAATTTCTTGGATTTGCATTTAAATTATTAGTTTTGCATCATTATCATTGTCATCATGATGATGATGATGATCAGCTTGGCGGTTTCTTCTACATGTGATTATTACGAATAACTGCAATGTTTTTCTAATTCCCTAACTGCCTAATTTTTTGTTTTGGGTTTTTTATTTTTTCTATTTCTTAGATATTTTTTTTTTTAGTTGTCTTTACGAGTGACGAATATAAATGAAAACATTTACCATCGAAACAATCAAACAAGAAAGAAATTTATACACTGTTGTTAGACTTGAAGATGCAAAAAAAAAAAAAAAAGAAAAAAAAATTAACAAAAAACTGAATAATTGAAATATATAGTATATTTTTTGGGTTAAGTTGTCTGTTGGCTTTTACGTGTTTGCAATTCTAATAATGAGTCTGTGACAAAGTTGGCCCAAAATTGGGATATCTTAAGTATTTGTTTTTTTTTTTTTTTTTTTTATATTTTCTGGACCAGCTTTGAATAGACTTTCAACTTGGTTTACTTTTAAATCAAATTGTATGACGAAATAAATCGATTATGAAATAATCAAATATGTATTTGTGTAGGTAAATAAATCAAAAGTTAAATCAAATTGTAATCAACACACATATATATAGCCGATTTATATGCATGTACGCATTTATGTAAGTATGTTTTCAAGTAAAACAAATGATACAGACACATTTCTTCAACGTTTAAAATATTTGGAATTCTTCTATTATTATTATTATTATATTTTTTTCATTGGTATTAATTTGTTGGGTATTTCTTTTCTTTAAAATTGTACTCATATATAGAGATGTATATATAAGTATTTTTTTTTTTTTTTTTTTTTTTTTTGGTAATTGCATTTGATGTAAAAAATGTAATAATGAGCTTTTGAGCGCAAATAGAGCGAAAAAATAGAGGTAAAATAGAGAAATGCTTGGACTCACCTTGTGGAGAGACAGCGAGTTCACCAGATTGTTGCAATTGTGTGTTGAGACCTGCGGTTATTGTTTAATCGATACATAATTAGTTGAAAATATATATAGTTAATATATAGAGCATTAATACGCACCAAGCAAGGCTGGATGATCGAGATTGCTCATGGGGAAACTGAATGCGGCACCGGGAAACAATTTGTTGTCAGCTGGCGACATGATGAAGGGTTGTGCGGCATGATGTGAGGCAAGATTGTCACCGATCTCATCATCATTGCCAGAGCTAAAATTAAATTAAAATTAAATTTAAAAAAATCTAAGATTAAAATATTATGAAAACAAAATTAGGAAATTCATCTAAGAAAAAAGGGCAATAACCGAAAACAAAAAAGACATTTTTAAAAATTGTGTGACTTTTAATCAAATATTTTTGAATGCCATTTTTTCCCAATTGTTGCCTTCCCAATTATTTCCATAATTTAAACATAAGTCAAAAATTTGCTTTTTTATTTTTGATAATTGATAATACTAAATGAATGCTGCGATAAAATGTTGTAATACATTTTTTGCTGGATAATTTTTAAGAGTATTTCTGAAACGTAACCATATCAAGAAAGAAAAGGGCAACAAAGGAAAAAATTAGTTTTAAAAAATAAAATATTATTGTTTGCAATTTTTTCTAATTTTTTGCTTTCCAATTATTTTTTTTTTAAATTTTGATTCTCTAATAACATGAGTCTTTAATAAGTGTATTAATTTTGTCCAAGTTTTAATTTTCGGCATTCTAATTTCTGTTTTCCAAATTTAGGTATTCTAAGCATTATTTGCCGAGATTCTTTTGGGGAATCACTCTCAATTACCACAACAATTACAATTGAAGTTTAGCTTAATTTTATTAATTAATTTTAATTTTGATTTTCCTTTTCATTGTTTTTCGACTTACCTCAAGGAGCCTTTGCCGCCATCTCCGCTGCTGGAGCGATTGGCGTCGTGTTCGCCTGTGGAGTCGTTGCTGTGTTCATCGTTGGCATTGGGATTGGCATTGTTGTTGGAGCAGACGAGCTCCATTGGCTCCGATTTGACATCATCGACGCCACGTGCCAATGGCGATGGTGTTAGGCTACCGAGTTTCTCGCTGATGGAGATGCCATTGCCGTTGCCATTGCCGTTTCCGTTTCCGTTGGCATTGCCATTGCCCGAGTTGTTGCCAGTGTTGCCAGCATTGCCATTGCCAGTGGGTCCATTGCCTGCAAATTAACATTGGATTTTAATCAATCAATTAATAAATAAATCGTATTATTTTAACTACATACATATATTATAATATAAAAAAAAACATTTCCATATTTATTCAAAAATCATAATGTAGCTGCATTGATTATAATTTGAATAAAATGATAAAAAATATTCTAAAATACTAATTATTTGTTAAATTGTTTTAAACTAAATATAAAAATATTATAACAATAATATAATTTCAACTTTTACTTTCAATGTAACAAGTAATATATAATAAAAGTAAAAATTAAATATTGGGTGCAAATATATTTTGTCACTTTAATTATTTATTCAAAAAATTTTCATTTAGTTAACAAAAAAAAAATAAAGAGTTGCATTTGTTTTATTTAATATATTAAAACAAAATTAAATGAAAATATATGACACCATCTAATAAATAAAAAAGTATATGTGGAATTTTTCCTTTCAGTTTTTAATATTTAATTTTGTAATTTGTAATATTATTTTAATTTTTGGAAAATTCTGGACTTTTTCCATTCCTAGCAACAAATTTTGGATTATTTATATTAAATTTAGTTGAGTTTAGTTGAGTGTTTATTTTCTTTCGGTTTTTAATATTTAATTCAGCTGTTTATTTAAAATTGTATTTTGTAATATTTAATTTTACTTTTTATTTAAAATTTTAATTTGTAATACTATTTTAATTTTCGGAAAATTGTTGTCAACTGGTTCTTATAGGCTTTTTATTTAAAATTGTAATTTGTAATATTATTTGAATTTCTGAAACATTTTTGTTAAATAAATAAATAAAATATAAAATAAATATAATATAATATAATAAAAAATGGAGGGTGGGTGGTGGTACTCACGTTTCTCCTCCTTGAGGGGCGGCGTGTTGTTGTTGTTGTGGTGCTTGATCGTACTGAAATCGGCCGGCGTGAGTTGTGGTGAAGCGCTGCGCGGTGCGTGGAGTTGCAAGTCGGGGCTGTTGTTGTTGCTGTTGTTGTTGTGGGTGGAGAGACCGTTGTCGTTGGCGCTGCGTAGACGCTTGAGAGCATGCGACGTTTCCTCAACGGCGGCATTGCTGCGATGCAACATTGCCATGCGCTTCAGCAGATGGTTATTAATATGCTGTGGCAACTGTGGCGGTGGTGGCGGTGGCGGTGAACCCGCCCCTCCCCCTTGCCGATTGCTAATCAACGTGGCGCCACCATCATCGTGCAACGCCCCATGGTGCGGATGTGGATGTGAATTGAGCGGAGTGCGCACTCCGGCATTGGCCAAATTCTGTATCTGGGCCAAATGCTGTTCAAACAAATACCAAATACCAATAAAGTATGAGACAATTTAAACAACTTGCTTAGTAAATTTAACATTGTGAATTTTATATAGTTATAGATTCGTTATTCAATAAAGTTGAATGTGGTGTTTGTATTTATTTAAATATATTTATATATATTTATTATTTAATATGTGTTATTTTAGTATATTTAGTATATGTTATTATGAATAAAATTACTGACTTAGTTCAAGATTCAAAAATTAACTATGCCAATAAAAATCTCAACTAATAGTAAAGAATCAATAATCATTGATTCATTGAAGGATTATTATTTTTTTTTTTTTTTTTAAAGATGTTGCCAAATTCTGTATCTGGGCCAAATGCTGTTCAAACAAATACCAATAAAGTATGACACAATTTAAACAACTTGCTTAGTAAACAGAAAATAAAAGTCACAATTAAAAAATATACATAATTATATATTTATTATTCAAAAAAATTAAATGTAGTATTTGTATTTATTCAATTAAATTTATATATACTTCAAATTTAATATTTGCAATTTGAATAAAATGACTGTCTAAGTTCTATCATTCAATAAATTGAATATACAAATCTCAGCTCTACAAAAATTGATTCATTGATGGGTTATTATTTAATATATTTATTTTTTTTATTTTTTTAATAATGTTGCAACTTACGCTGTGCGTGTCCTCGGCCTGTTGTTGTGTTAATCCCGAGACTCGTAGGACCTCGGCGGTCTTTAAGAACGATTGCAGCGACTTCTGATGCACATTGACCTCGCCGTGATAGATGAATTCCACCAGCGAGTGCAGATCCATAAAATTCACATCTTGCAGCAATATGACGGGATGTTTACACGGTGTGCTCTGTAAATGCACGCAAAATACAAATATTCACAATCAAATCATTAGTCACAGTCAGTAGTTAATATTCTCGAATACATCATTAAATATTTGAGCGAAATGACAAATTTTCAAATAAAATGGCATTGAATATCCTCAGTGTCATTAGTAAAAAAATAAAATTCTTATATTATTTTTCATAATATTAACATCATTAATCTATTTTTAATATTTCTATTATGTAGTGCAAAATCAGCTCGCATTATTTAATATTTCAGATGTATGCTATAATTATTATTATATGCTCGTTTATTATTATTACATTATCATTAATAATGTATTGTAAAATATTGTTGTATGTCCCTAAACATCTAAATCAGCTCGCATTATACTCTATTTAATATTTCAAATATATGCTAAATTTATTATTATATGCTCATTTATTATTATTACATTATCATTATTAATGTATTGTAAAATATTGTTGTATGTCCCTAAACATCTAAATCAGCTCGCATTATACTCTATTTAATATTTCAGATGTATGCTATAATTATTATTATATGCTCGTTTATTATTATTACATTATCATTATTAATGTATTGTAAAATATTGTTGTTTGTCCCTAAACATCTAAATCAGCTCGCATTATATTAATTAATATAAAATTATTAATATAATATTCTCAAATATTATAATCCTGTCAATTTGTATATTATTTTTCATAGTATTATATAGTATCATTATACTTAATTTATTACATCTATTATTTATTGCAAAATCAGCGCACATTATACTCTATTTAATATTTAAAATGTATGCTATAATTATTATTAAATTCTCACTTATTTTTGTATCACGATCATTGCATTGTAAAATATTGTAGCACGTCCCAAAAAAAAAAAAAAAGATACGCAATTCATCAGCTTGCAGTTGACCTTATTTTTCTGTGGCCCTAAACAGCATTTGCAACTCGTCTCATTCCATCTGGAACTCGTTCAATCCTCACAGTCTGCAGTCTACAATCTACAGTCTGCAGTCTCTTCAGTTTTTATTTTCTTTCACATTATCATCAAGTGGCAAATGCAACAAAGGGCGCACTCTGCTTGCCAGGGAAATTAGGTCAAGTCTCGTCGTTATTATTATTTTTATTTTTATTTTATTATTATTTCGATTGTAGACACTGCAGACTCCTCAGTCTCAGTCACAGTCACAGTCTCAATTCTCCCCCAGCGCGAATCTCAATGCGTGCGGAATGCAGAAAGACAGCAAGACAGAGACAGAAAGAGAGACAGACAAAGAGACAACTTGCTTGTCTCCCTTCTTCCCTTTACTTGCATTTGCAATACATATGTATATGTATGTACATATATATAATCACACCATTTTGCATTTGTATATCCCTCTAGTACAGCTGGTAGCAGTCTAGAAATTTTTTGTTGGTGATTTCACCATGGAATATTATTATTATTGTTAAATTAAAATCAATTGTGGATAAAATGATAATAACTCAACATTAAAAAGTCAAAGAAGCCCAAAATATTTTATCTTACTAAAAAAAATGTATAGAACTCCGAAAATTAGAATAAAGCAAAGAAAAATCGTGCTTTATTCAAGTATTTTATACTTGGCTTAAGAAAATCCGGGATTACCATACCGGGGTTTTGTATTTCTGTGTAGATAATGCAATTTTATGATGAAAGCAAGCAGTGAATGAACCAAGAAAAGGTATTCACTGGTTACTGGTATGGTATGTTGGTGAAATCAATGGTGATTGCTAAATGCATGTTAAATTCACCAATGAGGTAATTTGACGGGTAAGCTAAGGTGGTGAGTAGTAACCAGTGAGTTAATCAAGCTCTCACTCGTGAGCCGTACTACAGGGATACTTTGTATATTTGCGATTGATCGTTTTCCTCTGTGTATGTGTGAGTGTGCATATGTGTGTGTGTATCTATGTGTGCGAGGCAGATTGTGAAATCGAGGTCAAGACGACAGTGATCAAGTGATCGCAATAACAACAATTTCTGTTGTTAAACGAAACTCGATTGCCATTGAAAGAAAGAAGCGAGAAAGAGACAGAGACTGAGATGTGCGGTGAGAGAGGGGGTGGGGGCAAAGGAAAGGAAAGGAAAGGGGAAGGGAAGGAAAAGAAAGGAAAGTTAATCGTTTCACAGGCAAGATGGAATAAAAAGGGTCTGATGTTAGCTTTCTTTTTTGGCCCGGATTCTGGCCAACAAAAAATGAAAAATGCAAATTGTAACAGAGGCAACAAAGTGTTAAGTAGGCGTAACAACAACACTGACACTTACAGATACAGTTGCATCTACTAGCACAGATAAAGATACAATTACAGATACAGTTACAGATACAGTTACAGTTACAGTTACACTTGAATAAAAGCCAAAAATACATTAAGGTTTGACTGAAACCCCACCCCATTTTGGCCATTAGCTGCTTGGCACTTGGCACTTGCCAGTTGCCAGTTGCCAGTTGCCAGTTGTTGCCACTTTTGTGTGGAAGGGACACTTTGCTGTTTTACACCTAATTAAAATAATGCGCTGCAGTTAATTAAATATTTATGCATAGACACAAAACGCGCACAAGATCAAGCGAAAAGTGTCGCGACCCCGGAACAAAACAACAACAACAACAAAAACACAAATACGGACACGGACTTCGACCCGGACCCGGACCCGAACTCGGACTCGGACTGGACACTTGGTTGCATGTCCATTTGTGTGGACAGTGTTGCCCCAAAAATGTGCGAAACATAGAATTTTTTGATTTAATTATTTATTTACAATTGTAGCTTACAGATTAATCCCAAAAAAAATTCGGAATTCCAGAATAAAATCAATCCAATGGGGTGCCAGAAGTACGGTAATCCCAGATTTTGTTAAATCGAGTATGAAATACGAAGTTTCTCAGCAATTTTTTGATTTGTTAGACCAAATATTTAAGGCTTCTTATTTTCTTAATAAACAATAATCTCCTGAATACATACTTAAAAATAAAGCATTCAACTTAAATTTTCGAATGGCTTTTTCCTGTGTAGTTATAGTCAGATATTTTTTCATTTTTATTCGGCATGTTCTATAAATTTCAAACAATCTCGTTGTTCCTGGCAGCAACTTTAGTTGTTGTAAATATTGAAAATATTATCGGATCAATTTAATCCATTTATTTATATATTTCCAAATTGAATGGTGAATAAAAAGCATTTAATTTAATTGATTTTCAAAAATATAAGATTGCATTTAATTTGTTTTTAAATTTAATAAAATGGCAATTAATTAATCAATTAAAATAATTATAAGATTTGCTGAAATTTGAAATAAGTTAAGGATCCTAGAAAACTTGGTTATACTTTTCTTAGGTTTACAAAAGTCAAAATAAAGTAAGATATATTTTGAGAAAACCCGAATTTTTGAATTTTTGAACTTTTAAAAAAGGCCAGATCTGACGGTAAATAGCTGTGCTGGCAGCACTGGTGTGGTTGTTGTTGTTGTTGTTGTTGCATGTATTTCAAATTGAATTTACAAAGTTTTTTGCCTGCGACTCGTATTGTTGCATTGCCAACAAAGTTTTGTATACTCTCTCGTACTAATTTCTTGGTATATAATTATTTTAGCCTTTTTTCTTCTGCCTGTGCCTGTGCCTGTGCCTGTACCTCTTTCATCCCCTCCCCTCCCACCCTGCGTTGCACTATTGTTGCAGTTGCTTTGCATTTTGTTGGCCTTTTTAACAAATTAAATGCCGACTTTCTGTTGTTTGCAATTTTGTTTGGGGCCTTCATTATCATAGTTTCATCCTCCCCTCCTCTGACTCCCACATTTTAACTTTGCAATTTATTGGCTGGACAGCTTGTAAAGTATGGGAATGGGGCGTATACGCAATATGGCAGCTTGCTTGCCACTTGCCACAAATGTTGACGAGAACGAGAACGAGAACAAGAACGAGGCGCATTGCAACCATTAGGAACGCCGATGGCACTAAATGGCCCAAAAGAAAGTTGGCCCATTCTTTAGGCCCCATCTCTCTCTCTCTCTCTGTATCTCTGTCTCTGTATCTCTGTCTCTCTGTCTCTCATTTTGTTTGCGTTTTTGCAAACTTGATGCATTAAGTTGTTGCTGTTGCTGTTGCTTTTTTTGTTGCACGTTTGTGTCTGTTTGCGTCTATAATTTACAAAACGAAGTTTTCTATCATGTTAACAAATCACGTCGAGAAAAATATTTACAACTGAGAAGTTTGTAATTTATATAATTTCTGCTGCAATGGCAAAGTCAACGGCAAAATGCCAAAGACAGGGGGCAGATAGAGGACAGGGGACAGGGGACAGAGGACAGGGGGATAGAGGACAAACCCAACCACTAATCAATCCACTAACCAATCCGCTAACCACTCCCCAATTCCAAACTCAATCCCCCAACCTGACGCCAATGACAGCTACAAACAATGCAACTGGCAAAGTTTTGGTAGCACGGGGCGAACCAGTTAGTAGGGTGGGGCAACGGGCAACGGGCAAGGGGCAACGGGGGGAAATGGCCACGTCTCGAGGTACGGCTAAAAACCGCAATTGCGTGCAAATATTTTCAATGCAGTCACAAGTTTTGGCGGCCAGACCACAAAACGAGGCACCGACGACTCCCATAATTTTAATGTCATAATAAAAAATAAAGAAAAAGAAAAAAAAACAAAAAACAAAAAAAATACAAACAAGTAAGAAACTAACAATCAAAGTGCTCGACAGTTGGATGCCCAGTAATCGTAAATGCAATACATATTGACAAAAATAATAATTATTATTAACAAAGTATTACAAGAAATTAAAAAAAAAAGTATGGGATAAGAGCACCTCCTGGATTCTTATTTAATTCTATTTATTTAGATTCCTCATAAACAATTCTCAAAATAATATATTTTAAAAATGCATGATTGATTCATTAGTGACAATATACTAATGATACACATAAAATGCTAATAATTATGGATCTGATTGGGTTTTCCTAAGTTTTTCCTAATGCTAGCAACAAATGTTGAATCATTTAAATTAAAATATTTTAAATACCCCTAAATAACAAATAACTTATAACTTTTATGTAAAATTGTAATTCAGAATATTATTTGAATTCTTGAAAAATAATCGAATAAATAAAATAAATAAATTTTCATCTTTGTTTATTAATCGATCGAAATGCAATTTTCAATTATTTGCCCAATCTTAAGACTGTAATTTTAAAATTACTCTTGTAAATCGATTTTATATATAGTCTCTAAGATCAAGGAACAGACAAACATTGTCACAAACTCATAAGCCTGTGTCCGCTTTGGGCACTGTACTAAAAATGTAAAGAAAATATTATGTTCGAAACGGCACTGATTTTCCCCTCTTTCCTCTTCCCACTTTCCAGTTTTTGGGCATATTAGCATAAATTCTAGAGACTCCAAAGACTTGTAGATAATATGGAAATGGGAATGGAAAGGGAATGACTTTAGACTAGGTCCATTCCTCAGATTAGCTCAAGTTAATCACAGGTTAGTTGCAGGCATTAACTTACAGGAAAAAAACTGAAGAGGAGAATTTGTTTTATTTAGAGCAAGAAATGATTCCATGCAAAGACTTTCAAGACTTTTCTTCTTCAGACTATTCAGAGGGCACAACTTTGCCTCCACTCCCCTCTCTCTTCTCTCTTCTCCTTTCTCTGACTCCTTTCTCTCTCTCTTTTCGCTTCTTTGTGGAAGTATAGTTTCGACATTTGGCGTGTTGTCGTCTGTTATTGTTGTTACTGCCATCGTGCGCAACTAAATAAATTAAAATGCAAACAGAACGCAATTCCAACCTCATTCCCCATTCCCCACTCCCCACTCCCCATTTCCTCATTTCCCTTTTTGCTGTAATATTTTAGCTAAAAGCACAAAAATAAGTATTTACTATTTACCCAAAGAACAGCTAAAAACTTTGCCTTAACAGTTTACACCACGAGGCACGAGACAACAACAACGTTGCAACAACGTTGTTGCAACATTTTCGAGACACAAAAACTTGCCACATGTAAATATATATTTTTATATATATATACATATATGTGTGTGTGTGTGTGTGTGTGATTGCATGTAGATTCTATTTTATTAATTAGGCTGCCATTAAATTTGTGCCGCAAAGCGAACTGACAGTGCCTGACAGCAGTATACGCCTCATTTTCGAAATATATTTTGTTGCAGCTGCATTTAGTGCATTGATCAAAATACAACAGAGTTGGAAATGATTGCAATAATTTTATCATTGATTTTACTACTTTGCATATCGATAAAAATAAAGTAAATATTAATTGTACGAGTTTCTAAAAAAAAAAAAAAAAAAAAAATTGATTGAATGAATGTGTTCTTTAGCCTTAAAATGGTTTTTATAAAAATAATTTTAAAAATTCGAAGACCTCTATTCCTGTTTCCAGAATCCATTCACTTCACATTTAGTCTATATATTTTGGTATTTAATGAGGTTCTTTTAGAGCTGAGTTTAGTAAGACCCACGCTGCGTATGCGTAATACGCACATGTGTGTATACCTCATCTTCTTTCTTTCTCTTTCTCCGTCTCCGTCTCCCTCTTTCTTTATCTTTTAGTCTCCCTCTGACTCTACACTAAGTAGGTCACTCGAATAATCGCGGAGGGCAAAAAGTTAAATTTAGATTGAGTTATATAAAGTAGGAATTTTACTAAGAATATGCAGCTCTATCTCTCTCTCTCTCTCTTTCCCTCTCTCTTGCTCACTCTTTGTTTAAATATAAAATAAATTATGTTATATTTAATATGTTTAATGATTAAACTAACAGTCTGCATTAAAATTATTTTTAGTTTATTTCTAAATAAATTTCGAATAAATTTCCGAAAATTTGATTGTCTAAAGTTACTTTGATTTTTTGGACAAATATTAGTTTCACAATCTGAAATTCCCATTAGGGGTGTTGATATTTTTTTATAACATTTTTTTTCGATAATATTTCGATATGAAAATTATAATTTGTACTTGATGTATGTACATAGGTGTAATATCAACCAAGGAACGCAAATAAGAGTTATGAAGGAACATTTTAACTAAATAAATCAATACGATGGAAATAAAATCCATATTTTAGTCTTAATTAGCGATATTTTCAATGTATATAATGTAAATCATTTTTGATTATTATTTTGAATTTTTACTCAAAAAATTCTAAATAATTTTAAAGATAAATTTTTTATTTAAAAGTGACGAAATAACACTTATTTATGATTTGTTCAATTAAAACAAAAAATAAGAGGTTTTTTGATTTGTATTTTAAAAGTTGTGATTAAGAATTACTCAAAATACCAAAACTTAAATATATTCTTGATCTATGATCTATAGATCTATAATAATACAAAAAATAAAAGTTACGGAATAACTCTTATTTGTAACTTTTAAATAAAATTCTGAAATAACTATTATTATTATTTTTTTTTTAAATCAAAAATGATTGTTGTTGCGTAACTTTCAAATAAAAATTTAAATTTAATTATAATTGTGTATTTTACATAAAAATTTGTAAATAATTTTTAAATTGTGTTCCCTGATACTAATATGTATGTATATATAATATGTACGTATGTATATTTATGTAGGTTTAAAATTGAATTTAGTTGAATATGGTAACTCACCTTGAGCAGATCTCGGAAGTAGGGGCTGCAGGCGGAGAGTACGACACGATGGGCCTTTATGCTGCGACCTTCGCACGCGAGCGTCACATCGACGAAGTCCTCGTCATCCCGAAGATTCTCGAATGCTGATGTGATGCTGCTCTGGTAATTGTTCCATCGCAAGCAGAAATGTTGTGTCTCGTCCATGTTGCTTTGTTCTTCAGCTTCTTCTGGAAGGTGTTGTTGTTGTTGTTGTGGAAGTTGTTGTGGATGTTGTTGGTATGAATTGTTGTCCTCAATTGATGTTGATGTTGATGTTGTCGTTGTTGTTGCTGTTAGCTGCCAAGCGTTGTTACTGTTGTTGTTGTTATTGTTGTTGTTGTTGTTGCTGTAGTTGTTGTTGTTGGTATTGTTGTTGTTATCGTCCTCAACCGTCGAAACAACGCTGGCTTTTTTTGTGGTCACCTTTTTGCGTATTTTGGCGGCTTTTTATTGCACCGTTTGAAGAAATTAACTGTCTGCTGTTGTTGTTGTTGTTGCTGTTGTTGTTGTGCCTGTTGTGCACACACACGCACACAAGCACACTTCTTTTCTTTTTCTTGATGGTTTTGTTCTTTGCTATTTTGGCTGCTCAGTTGACTATATAGAATTATTATTTATTTAACTGCAATTAAACAAAGAAATTATATTCATTATAAATATGTATTTATATGTATGTATATACATATATTTATTGCTATTAAAATTATCTGTTTATTTTACACAGGGAAAAAAAACCATTCAAAACCATTGATTTTAGCATGTATTTTTAAAGTATGTATTAAGGATATAATTGTTAAATTTAGACTCAACATTAAAAATCAAAGAAGTCTAAGATATTATATCTAACTAAAAAAAAAATGCACAGAACCCTGAAAATCGAAATATTGCTGAGAAAAAACGTGCTTGATTTAAGAATTTTGAACATGGTTTAAGAAAATCCTGGATTACCGCACTTCTGAAATCCCATATTTTTCTTGTATGTGTATTTACAGTGTATTTACAGTGGAGTCAACGAGTAACTGCGAAATAACGAGTAAAAAGACAAATTTTGAACAGTGATTAAAAAGACAAACACGAAAACATCGATAACTCGATTATCGCCGAAGAAATTGAATTTCTTTCTTATAGATTTTAGATTTTTCAATTAAATTTGCTAAATAATTTCAATTGTCAGATGTATAGATTATAAAAAACTAAAGATCGCATTCAATTTGTATATTTTATTTAAGAACAAAATTTGTAAGATGAATGAAGAAGTGCGTCATTTTTTTCAGTGTAAGTATGCACATTTAACTCAAATGTGCATTTTCTGCTACGACTGTTAAAAATTTGGTGATTGTTTTGAATCGCAACATTGCAACAATTGCAAAAATGTTGGAAAATTGTTAACAAATGCACTTTGAAATGTCAACCACCATTTCTATGTCACACACACATACACACACACACACACACGGGTCGAATAAGCGAAGGCAGTAGAAATACAAAATATATGAAATGAAAACGAGTACAATTATTAATTTTATATGTTTTGTATTCATTTTGTAGCGAGTGGAAAAAATCAAGTGAAAACAGCAAACGCATCGCAAATAAATAAAACACTTGTACTGCACAAATTTGTTGATTATTATTTGGCTATGATTCTGATTCTGATTCTTATTCTTTTTCTTTCTTTTGTTTTGTCTACATCAATTGTTCTTTTCTTTTCTTTTCTTTTATTTTCTTTTTATTTGCTTTCGATTTGTGTTGGAAGTTAATTGGATGCTAAGGCAGCGAATGCATATAATTGGATCTTAAGCTAAAGTGGATGCCAAGATGCGACACACACTCTCTCATTCCACATTGTCCTTCTTCTCTTCATATTGTTTTCACAATTGGTTCAATCTCGCTCTCTCACACTCTCCGTGTTGCGTACGCGATAGGCAACACACACACACACACACACACGCATGCTCGCCTGCGTCTATGCATGTACATACATACATACATACATATGTATTTTTTGTCTCGCTCAGTCAGCTCACTGACGATGACATTGAAAGTGAAAACTATCAGATAAGTCAAGGCGTCTCTGCGTATGTGTGTGTACATATATGTATGTATGTATGTGTATGTGCGAATGTGAGCGCTGCACTTTGTTAGCTTTTATAAAAATAGATCTGTCTCTATGGCGTACAAACAGTATGTCGCAAAAATGTTTTGTCAAAATAACAAGTTAACACAGTTGATTTTAACGAATAGTTAAACCAATTTTATTATTATTCTTTCTATTTTGTTTTTGTTACTATCATAAAATAAACGGGGACCATAACTGTTATGAGAAATTTGAAAAAAATTAATTTTAAATATTATAAATTTTAACCACGCTTTTTTATGCCGATGGAACTTTTAATCAGAAATAAATGTCGAGGGTATATTAAGTTTGTGCAAAGTAAGTAACAGGCGGAAGGAGGTCGTGGCAGATCCCATAAAGTACATTGTAGAATCTAGATCAGCCGAGTAGTCAATATTGAGTTGGTCAAAACAATTACTTGGCACACTGTACATCTAGACAGAATCCAAAGAGAGCACAATGTTTGCAATGAGGCTCTTACCTTTCTTACTCTCTTTCTTGTGCGTTTTTGTTGTTGTGAGTGTATCTCTAATAGTTCATTATTGTTGTTGTTGGGGGTGTCAACATAAATAGATTTAGTGTGCAATTGTTTTTGTTGTTGTTGTTGCCAAATGAGTGCAAATATCGCACCGTTAACATTTTGCGCGCTCTCTCTCTCTCTCTCTTTCTTTCTCTGTTACACTCTTTGTTTGTTATTGTTATTGTTGATATTTGCTATTACGGTGGTTTTATGCTTAATTGTTGTCGTTGTTGTTGTTGTTGTTGTTTTGTATTTTTTGCTTTGGTTTATTTCAAATGATGAGGTAGAAATTTGTTTGCGTATAAAAGATTTGAGATCTTGGCTTAAGAGTTAAATGCAAATCACAATCAATAAAAAAAATGCAAAAAAAATTGAACACACACACACACACACTAATTAATTACCGAACCGAACCGAACGACCGACCGAACACGCACTTAAAACTATTTAGCTACATATATATGTATATGTATGTATATATGCATATGCATGTATGTACATATATTTGAGTAATGCTCAAAATATGTTTTATTATTTATTTGTTGTTTTTGTGTTGCATTGCATCAAATGCGTAGGATCAGAATTTTAATTGCATCGAATTGAATTTCTCTTGAGTCCTTATTTTGTCTTCTCTTTTTGCTCTTTACGCCTTTGCTCTTTGCGCTGGAAGAAGCAGCAGACTGCGGCCAAGCAGCGTGTTTTTGGGATTTTTTGTTGCGTTTGATGATTGCAAGCGTAGAAACTCAACTGAATTCGCGCTAAAGAAGAAGAGAGTGCTCGACTGTGCCAGAGGCAGCAGCAACAGCAGCAGCGACGCCGACTGCGCGCAGCAGCAACAGCGCAGCAGCAGCGGTGGCGATAGCGCACACAAAAAAGCGCATTGGTCAGGAGCTGGGGAAGGGGAAGGGCAAGTGAAAAGCACACACAAAACTATTTAACGAAATTTTTTTGGCAACAGCAGCCATGTGTGTGTGTGTGTGTGTGAGAGGGAGAGAGAGAGTGTGCGCACGCTCTGTTGCGTCGTTCTGGCCCATTCTAGTGCCCCTCCCCCCTCTCCGACTAACCCCCTTGATCACTAGGATCGTCAGGTAGGCAGACAGGGACAAACACACATGCAACTCAATTTTTTTGGTGATCTCTGCATGTGTGTGTGTGTGTGTGTGTGTGTGGGAGCGCAGTGAGTTGAACCTGAACTTGAGTACAGTGTTGCCAACTCTTCAAGTTCTAAAGCTACATCAAGAAAAGCTAGTCAATCTGCGAGCAACTTAGATAAAAAACTATTATAATTTTTAGAGACTGACTCTAAGAGCTAGGAATGTTATGTAAAAATAATTATAATAATAAATTACTTTTATAAAAATATTTTAGAAATATCTAAAAAAAATGCTTGCTTACTATATGCAATATATGCAATAGTAAGCTAGCAATACTTATTCAGAATATTTCCAACAATTTTTTTTAATTGAAAAAAAGCTAGACAATTCTTTTGTCCGTAATTGGTATTTGAAAAAACTTCAGATCTGGCAGGAAAAAGCTGAGTTGGCAACACTGTTTGAGTATTAGAATGTGTGCTTTCAATACACTCACACGCACACAGACAGACACGCACACATAGAAGAACGCTGCAAGCAGCGACGCACACACACACACACACACACACACAGACAGTGCCAAAATATAAAGTTTTCGGCACAGTCCAGTATTCAAAATTTGGTGACTCTCGATCTCTCACTCTCTCTCTCTTTCACTGACGCTCGAGCTCTCTCTCTGCTCTGCTCAGTTTTATTATATTATACAAGTAGCTTTGACTTTTGTGCATAGAACAAAACTTCGCTGCGGTCGTCGACGCAGCCAATGCGCTAACGTTGACGCTAACGCCGACGTCGACGCCGACGCTGGCGCTGACTAATAACGACAAAATGGATAGAAAGAGATACAGATGTATGTATAAATATGTATGTACACATGCATGTACATACATATATAAGTAGATATTCATAGTTATGACTATAACACTTTCATCTTAACTATGCACTCAGAAAAATATGCCATACTTGAATATCCCCTGTTTAAGTACTTGAATGTTAATTTTTCTAAGTGTACATATGTATATTTCATTTTGTGGATCGCATCTAATTACCATTACAAGCAACAACTTCCACTCTTCAGCGGACGCAGCTAGCGCCGCTGCCAGCCGGCAGGTGTCGCATTACACAATTGCAATTGCAGCCCCCAAGAGAGCATCCACAAATTCATTTGAAGTGTGGAACCCAAGGTGGCCCAAGCACGGTGGGAAAATCTCAAGTTTACCTAAAATGTCTACAATGACAGTAGACAGACAGAGAGAGAGAGAGGGAGACACAGAGAGAGAGAGAGCCATATAACAGCTGCTGTATAAATTATAGAATATTGCAATCAAATATGAACATTTGAAATCGTATAATATTTCGGTTCATATTCGCTAACTTTGATACTATATATGTACTATACATGTACATACATATATGTAAATATGTTCACATGCATATCAAACTATATGGGAATAGAACTGCAATTCCGCAGTATTAATATTCACGAGCATAATATTGTTTTTCCCCAATTCGATTTCTTAGGATTTTTTTAGTGTTTCTTGGGATTCAGTTCAGTTTTTGAAATATAAATTTAAAAAAAAATTACTTGTTGATTCTTTTTTAAATTGAAATGAATAAAAACAATGTTATATTATTAATGGTTCTTTTTTATTAGATAGATATAAGATAGATAGATATTTGCAATATTTATTTTTATAATAAAAATTATTAACAAGAGTTTTATTTTGACTACAAATTGAAATTTTAATATAATTTCATAATGTTTTTAATTTGATAATACATAATACAAATTGAAAATAAAAGTCGAGGCTTTATATCCAGGATACTCTAATATAAAAATAGTATCTTTAAGATATTCCCATATTTTTCACATATGTAGTTATTTTTAAAAATGATTCTTTTGAATTATTTATTAATCGCTACTTTCCTTCATCTCAACTTTAAATAATGAGATGCGTTCATTTGTGGATCATAAGTGAAGTAAGTGGAATCTATTTGCTTATTAATATGATAATATTAATAATTTCAGTACTTTCGTACATTTCGCCATTTGTTGTATTTGTTTTGTTTTGTGTTTCATTTCATTTCAGTTCGAAATGTATTTAATTTTTATTTTCATTTCTGATGTGGCGCTTTTTTGTTGCTTTTTTTATTTTGGTTTTTTGCAAAAAAAAAAAAAAAAAAAAATAAAATAAAAGATCTTCGCTCGCATTCGCAATTCGTAGTGTTTACGAACTTTCAGGCTAAATACTACATTTTTTGCGCTATATGTGTATTTGTTTTTGTTGTTGTTGTTGTTGTCTGCCGTATTATTATTAAATTTTGTTTGCCGCATTTCTCCCTCTGCGGTGAGTGAGTGCAGAGAGAGAGAGAGAGAGTGCTGTTGCTACCTCTTTTGCCTCGCCTCAGTCGCTGCCTCAGCCGGCGAACAGCTTTTAAAATAGTTCTAGAAAAAAGTTTTTTTCTCTGCGCGGTTTTTGGCGTTGCAGTTTTTTCTCTCTTTTTTTGCACAATTTTTTTTTTGTTTGCTGTTATGTATGTATGTATGTACATACATATGTGTGCATAGTCGAATAAAGCAATTATTTGGTTGACTGAGCTGTACATATGTATACATACATACATATATAAATACTAAAAAAGAAAGGAACAGCAACAACAACAACAACGGCAATACACAAATGAGATTAGATAGACAAGTAGTTTGTTCAGTTGGAAACCGAAACTACATTTTATAATACAATTCCAATTCCAATTCCAATTTCAATTCCAATTCTCATTCCAATAATTGCAATATGTACACTGAACAAAATATTCGGGATTCCGGGATTAAATCAATCAAGTGCGGTGTCAGTAACCCCGGAATTTCTTAAACCAAGTACAAAATACTTGATTCAAGCATGATTTTATATATATTTTTATATTATCCTAATTTAACAATAATACCCCTAATACACACTTTAAAAAAATGCATGTTAAAATCTAGAATTTTAAACTTGAACTTTAGACTGGGTTTTTTCCTGTGTACATATGTATGTAAGTTCATCTGTTCCATTCGATTGAACAAGATTGATGACTATTCGATTGCAGGGGATTATCTTTTACACACATACAGTTAGGCAAGTAACATTTTTATATTTTACCAAAAAATATTTTCTCTTATTTTATTACACTTGCTTGGATTTAACAATTTTCAAAAATAAAATTAATAAAATATGCTTGTGTTTTTTTTTAGAACTAATTAACTGAAAACTCGTATATAATTGTTTAATTTGTTTAATTAATTATTTAACCTCTTATTTAATTTAAGGAAAATTTAAGGAAATTTATGGAAAGAAAATATTAAGTGATTGAATTGAATTTTTAGTTTTAATTTATTTTTAATTTAGTTTTAACAATATTGTTCTTCCCTATTTAAAGTTCCTAATAACATTATTTCTAATTTGATTTTCCTAATTATGGCAACAAGTTCTTATACGGAATCATTTAAGTACTTACAAAATACAAATAAAATATATTTTAATTATTATAGAAATTGAATTTGTTATTGGCTTCAGTTGACACGATTGTACAGTATTCATAGGGTATCTGTCAGTCGTCTATCTAACACACACACACACACACACACGTATTGCAGTCAGTCCAATTTGTTCTTTTCTCTTTCTCTTCTTCTGTTTTTTCGCTTTGTTTCGCCATGTGTGCGGCGTTTGCTATTTTCAAGGTTAACTTTAACTGCGTTAGTTGTGTATACACACAGATATATACACACACACACACACACACACACACACATGCACACAAGTCCCTTGTAGTTCTCTCTATCAGTTGATTCGCTTGGCAACGCGAATTTCACTTTGCGCAGATAAGTAGAGAGAGAGAGTAGATAGACGGGGGAGTGAACGAGAGCGAGAACAAGAGGGGAAGTAGGGGAAGAAGGGAGGAGGAGATTGACAGTGAGCATTCATTGAACAAGGTCAGTCCTACCCACACACACACCCACACACACACACATACACATTGCCACTTGTTGCCACGAGATGTTGAAAGAGACAGAGAGGGACACCCAACATTGAAAGTGCCTAGACTGCAGCTTACAACCCACATTCTCATTCCCCGCAGCTCTCTCATTCCACAGTCCACATTCCACATTGCCATTGCCATTCACCCACCCACACACACACACACACACATAATGCCGGTCAAATGTAAAATCTAACGTCCGCACACAAACAGAAACACAAACACACACACACACACACACACACACACACACACACGTAGTCAGTCACAGTGAAAGCGAAAGTTTTATGTAAAAACTAGAACGAGAGACGACGACGACGATGACGACGTCGACGGCAACGATGACGATGACGACGACGACCATTACAAAAATAGAGTGGAGTGGGAAATCACTGTCTGTGCATGAACATATGTATGTATGTATGTACATACATATGTATGTATGTACATATGTATTTATGTGAGTTTTAGTGCGAGAGCGTGTGCGTGTGTGCGTGTGTGTGCTAGTGGGCTAGACAAAAGCTAGACAGATGCCGGCATAAGAGTGTGACATGGGAATGAAAATGGGAAGAGCAAGAGCAAAAACAACAACAACAACAACAATAACAAAAGAGAGCATAAACATGGTTGCAGCTCAAAAGAGAAGCTTGTTGCACTTGCCTCTGCTGCCACTTGGGGGAATTACGTGCAAAAACACTAACAGTACGTTAAGTAATTGTATTGACAAAGATTTCATTTCTTATTACAATTCTTCAATTTTTATTATAAAAATTAAAAAATTAATAAACGTCTTCTATTTTCAATTGGTACTACATACATATATTAAAAATTGAATAGTTAAATTTGTATCTCAAAAACATTTAGACAAATAAATATTCAATTTAATTATGATTTTATAGTCAAATATATTTACTTACGTACATATGTACATAGATCAAAACTAAGAATACTGTTTATACTTATACAAAAATATTATATCTATGATTTTCCCACATATTCTCAATTCTGACAACAAATGTTGGATAATTTTCATTAGAATTAGTTTGAATACCCCCACATTTAATAACTTCATAAATTTTTGTTTATTTTCTTTCAGTTTTTAATATTTAATTAAGCTGATTACTTAAAATTGATAATATTTGAGCTGCTTTGAAATAAAATAAATTAATAAAATAGAAAATATGATCAAGTTTCGCCCATTAGAATCCACAAAACTATCTGCAATTGCTTATGTATCTGTAGATAAATACATATGTATGTATATACATATGTATGTACATCATGTGTGTATAGAAAGAACAACGCGACATGCAAACAATTCAAAACAAAACCCAATTTTTCAACTCGTAAACTGAGTCCAAGTTCAAGGTCTTGCGTTCAACGTCTGCTCTGCCTCTGCCTCTGTCTCGGCATCCGCCTCTGCTACTAGTCATAGAGAGCACACTTGAAGAGCGGGCGATAGAGAGAGGGAGAGAGAGACTCCGATGCGCATTAGATTGAACAAAAAAAAGCTCGCCACGCTATTTCTGTGACTTTGTGTGTGCATGCGAGAGAGCGTAAGTGAGAGAGCATTTGGCGTGTGAGCGCGTGGCGTTCGACAAACACTTTCAAACTTTGTCGCTGCCTGAAATAGCGAGAGGCGCAGGCGCAGACGCAGCGCAGACGTCGCAACACACAGACAGACAAGTTGTCGTTGTACATAGGTATGTATGTATATGTGTGTGTATCCACAGACAAACCACGCAAGAAATTAGAATTGGCAACTGGATGCCTCCGGATGAGCTCAGAGACTTGGAACTGTTCTATGAGTGAGCGAAGGGAGGGAGAGAGGCGAAGATGCGGAGAGTCTTCTTTAGACACAAATAAAAGAAAGACAACTGCAACTGTCTGTCTGGAGTTCAGACACACACACATACAGTGTGTCAAGTAATTGATTTTACAGGCAAACAAATTTGAATAGTGGTTTTATATTTACGAAAAATTGTTTAGCCCAAATGATCTTATTATTGATTCCCTATAAGAAAATCCAACAAATAATGCTAAATATACCAAAATTTTGAAACTAAAATTCAAAGCACATAATGTACATATGTAACTATTATTTATTCAAGTTCAACCCAAATAATCTTATTATTGATTCCTATTTATTTCAATCTTTGTTAAATTACATAATTTATGCCTCCTTCGGAATACGAATATCATCAGATATAAAGTTTAAAAAGTTTTAATTTTTGAATATATTTTAAATTATTTTTAGCTTGTCAAAACAATTACTGGACACACTGTACATATACACACATATGTATATGTACATATCTGTCTTTCTGTCTATTTCTGAGTCTTCCTTCCTGCGCTTTGGTCACTTTTGTCTACGCTTCACATTTTTTTTGCTGATCTTTTTTTATTTTATTTTTTTTATTATATTTGGATTCACGATTTTTATTTTAAGGTCTGTGTCTTTGTTCTGCTTTTTGTAGTTGTTGTTGTTTTGCTTCATTTTTTTTTGTTTTTTGATTATGTTAGTGTTGTTGCTATTTCGCTCGCTTGTTTTTAACGCTGACAAAGTTGATTTCTATTGTTGTTGCGCTGCGACTGCGCCGTCAGCTTTGCGCTGCTGCAGCGACAGCGACAGCGACTGCTTCGGTTTGCTTTGAGAGAATTTTTAGCTAATTTGACCTTCACCTTAACCTAGTCATCGTCTGTCGGACATTCGGTCGTTTACCTCACGATTGCCAATAGCGTCGTGCCAAAGTCGAAAAGAACTCAATCGTTAGTTGCTTGTGTGTGTTTGTGTGTGTATACAGACACACCTACATATGTACATACACATATGTGAGAGAGTGTGGGTGTTGTAAAGAGAGCGCATATTGACTAATAATAAATACTTGTATTAACATACAATAATAATAGTGATAGTTCTAATCAAAATAATAATGTATTTTTACATTATTTATTTTATAAGTATTTTTACAATAGTTTTTACAATAGTCTTATTAATGTTCATTATTCGTTTTATTTTAAACTAACAAAATGCTCTCATTGACTGTACTTTTCACTCAAAAAAAGCTCTAATGCTTCTCTTCTCCCGCTCAACTAGTTTTTGTAGTTTGCTGGAAGAGCGAATGTGTTGAAGAGGGGAAAAAAAGAGGGGGAGAGAAAAAGTTCAATATAATAAATTCATTTAATAGATAATAATCATAGTGGCTACACTTAATTAAAATGTATTCAAATTAACTATGTTTCACCTTATACAATTCGATAATTATAAATATTCGAAGAAAATATTCAAGTCCAATATTAGTCATATTTAATATAGAATTCTCAATTGAATCTATGTAGCTTAAGAGGATTCGGGTATTTGAAATTTCCTGTTCAATTTATTTAAATGATCTATTTGAGCAAATTCCTATGGTTGTAACTATCATAAAACACTCGCACTGTGGGCCCAGTGTGGTAGCTTTCACTCAAAAGCTATAATGCTCCTAGTTTCGCTCAACTAGTTTTTGTATAGTTGTCTATCTATTTGAGGTTTTTGCTTTGGCTTATCTAGTGCTCTGTGTGTGTGTGTGTGTGTGTGCTCTCACCAAAACAAAACTAGCAATGTAAGTTTGCTCTCTTGAGTAGTTTTTAGCTGCTAGAGAATTTCATAGATCGTGGCGTCGCATTTTCCAGCGTCGTTTTTAGTTGAGAGTGCGACGCGTTTGGATTTGGTTGTCGTTAGTTTTTTTGTTCGTGATTTACTTTACACCATCTACCGCCCCCCCCCCCCCTATTGCTCTTCTTTTTTTGTTGTTGTTGTAATAGTTGAAAAAATACATATATGTATGTATGTATATTTATATATGTATCTGTGATTTGTGAAAATGTTCAAAGCTTCGAAAATGTGTAAAGAAAATCATGCAAATATGTATGTATATAAATATGTAAATATGTATAAGTGTGGATCACAATGCATTCAAATATGGGAAGGGGAAGTGATTTGTGCGCGGCAATTTTTGCGCTGTTTACGTCGCCGTCGACGTCGCTGACGATGTTAGGGCTTTGAACTCGCGACGTTTCGTGCACCCGTTCAACGACGTCAATGACGACGACGACGACGCCCCTCTGCCGACGCCTATGTGCAGCGCAGCATTACTAAAAAAAAAGTGTAACAACAACAAAAGTCTCATTATCGTTCGTCTCGAACTCTCAGACGTTGCCTTGATAAGCGACGCGACGTGACGCGGGCAGAGGCAGCAGCAGCGGCAGAGGAGGAGATGAAGGAGGAGGCAGTGGCCAATCAGTTATTGGCCTGCCCGTTCTAATGATCATTGAACTGCAAATTACACAAGCGTGCGAATGTGACAGACAACAATGCATTTGTATCTACATATGTATGTATGTGTGCATGCATGCGTGTAAGAGAAACGCAGTCCACATTTCGGTAACTCGAAGAGAGAGTTGGAATTGCAAGGTATGTACATATGTACATACATTTAAGATCTAAGCTAATTACAGTGGATCAATAAATTAAAGTGTTGGCAGATTTTTTTTTACACATTATTTGCAACATTTTCAAACTTTTTCATATGTGAAATTCCAGGATTGTTTTTTGTTTTTGCAAAATAATATACAGTTGATCAAGAAACTTTTTAACAAAAGTTTTTTGTTTTTTATTGTAGTTGCTTAAGGTTCTCAGCAAAAGTCGAAACAGAAATCTATTGTGAAAAACCCAAAAGTTATTAATTTTTGCTCGCATTAATTGAGTTAACTTTATTTATTTTCTTAATTCATATCATTCCATTTCCATTCCATGTATTTTCACAAATCATTTCCTTGCGTCGTGCATTCACCTTTTGTCTCACTGTAGACGTCGTGACGTCTGCTTAGCAACGTCATTCTGTCTCGCTTTCTCGCGCTGTTTCTATTTGATCAGCAAAGGATTGTGCAAAGTGTGTGGATTGTGGATAGTGTGGACTGTACGTTAATTTGCTGACACAACACTTTGTTTAGCAGTTAGGCCTTAGTTAATTTTAACAAAACGCAACAAGGCACTTTTAAAGTTAATGCAACCTGGCGAAATTTCGTGTCAAAAAAGAACAAAAAAACAAAAATGGAATAAATGCATAAAAAATAAAAGAAATGAAGCTATACAAACACACATGCATATGTATGTATGTAACATGTGTATGTTCATACGTACTATACACAAACAAAAGCCTACAACGCAATGCCTTGCGAAAAAAAGTCAACCCACAAAAACAAAAACACCAAAAGCCAAGCGTACATGTGTGTGTGCGTGTGTATGTTCCACACAGAGAGAGGGAGCGCAAAAGCTAAAGCAAAAGTTAGTTGCGCATTACTCTCTCGCATTCGCATTCGCTCGCGCTCTCTTTCTGTTGCGCGCGCGACCTGTGAAGAAACAAATGCATATACTATATACAGTGGCTCCCAGCATATTTGACACACACCACTTTTACATATGTATGTATTACAAATATTAAATGAATTAATCTTTCAATGGGAAGAAGATATAAATACACTTTAATCATATTTGTATTTATATTAACATTTCATTTTTTATATTATAAAGTCATTATAAAAATAGAAAATAAAAATTATTTTTCAATTTATAAAATAAAAATCAACACATTATTTGTATTTTAAAAATTGTAACCATTATGGTCCCTGATAAAAACAAAGCCTGATTAATAATATAGTAGGTCAAATGAGTTGTGAGTCACTGTACCATTTCATTTGTATTACATGCCATTTTGCTTGTTTGCTTTGCAATTGACATGTGGACTGCAATTGGGTGAAGTATGAAGAATGTACAAATGTACATACATACATATGTACATATATGCATAACGGGCATACTATGTATTAATTTATACATACATACAATGTACAAACAAATAAGCAAACTTCTACTTGCTTCAGGAATTGTATTCAATTGACACACATACACATTTGACACTTGCATACACATGCATACACAAAGAAGGGGGAAGAGAGAGAGAGAGAGAGATCGCTACATGCCTATCAAGAGTAGGCCTCCCCATCTCCATCTCCATCTCCCTCTCTCTGTCACTCTCTCGTTCTCTTCACTCCAACCAAATTGTCGTTGTTATTCGTGTGCATTCACAGTTGCATTTGTATTAGTGAGCAAGCTACATTTTGTTGTTGTTTCTTTTAAGCTTTGTGCGTTGTCGTTGTTGCTGCTGCGTTGATTATTTGCTCAGTATATGCACACACACACACATACAAATGGAAACACACGCGTATTAGCATTTCTCATCATAAACTGTGTGTTGGTCGCAGCTGCGCTGCCCACTGCAGCTGCGCTGCCGCTATGCCGGCGAGGTTAAAAAACTTTTTGGGTTTAATAACATTGCACAAGGTTATTAGATAAAAATGTGTTGAGCAAAAATATGCGAATGCGAATGCAAACAGTGGGAAATGGAAGTGAATCGGCATCGACATCGGCTCCGTTCGGCTCCCGATCGCAGTCTGTGTGTGTGTGCAATTTGTGGAGCAGTGGAATGGGGAATAAAATGAATTGCTTACTATGACCGGTTCTCTCTCTCTCTCTCTCTCTTTTTCTTTCGGGCGCTCTTGCTGTGCTCTTCTATAGTTATAGTTAATATATACACACAGGGGGAAAAAATCAAGTATTTCGCACTTAATTTCTCACTAAAATTCAAATTACTAAAGTTGAGAATTTCGATCATATTTCAAGGACGATATTTAAGTATTTTTCAACTTAAATTTTCTTTTGAAAGCACTTGATTTAAGAACAATTTAATCTTGCGAACAAAATCATGTTAAAATATCAAAATACTGTTTCAAGAGTCTTTGTTCTTATATCAAGATTGTCATAGAATTGGTTATAGAATTTAAATGCTCTTTTTAAGTGATTCATACTTATATCAAGTATACATTTTAAGTTTCGATATACTTAATTTGAGTTAATTTTAACTTCATTTTATTACAACATTCTTCTCTCTTTGTATGGTATGTATTTACATATGTATATGCAATATACAGTATGTCAAGTAACTGTTCTAACAACGAACCAAAAATGCACATAATCTTCAAAAATATTGCGTCTCAATATTTCTATTATTTTTTTAAACTTGTTCTAAGCAACTATAATAAAATAGAAATAACAAAAAAAACAAGAAGCAAGAAAACAAAGAAAAGATTTGTATTTTTTTTTTGGTTGTTGCCAAAATCAAATATGTGCATTTTTTATTATTTTGTCAAAACAATTACTTGACCAACTGCCATGTGACTTATTTTTGGCTTTAAGCTGGTTTTTTCTGTTTCTGTTTTATTTTTATTTATTTATTTTTTTGGAACGAGCTCCAAATGCCGTTACTCTCTGAATGCCAAATCGATTGTATAAAGGGGGTGATGAGGGGGCAAGAGGCAAGGGGGGGGGGGGGAAGCAAGCAATGTCAATGCATCGTTGAGTGGAAACGATCTCGGGTTCAATGCTCATTTGATTTGCGAATTCTTTCTTTCTTTTATTTTAATTTGTTCCCCCATTTGCAACTTATTTCTGTGTGTTCTCATGTATTTGAGAATTTGATTCCCTATTAGAATTTCGATAAATTATACTAAAAAGATACTGAAATTTGGAAAAAAAAAAACTTTGTGTGTTTAATATAATGCATTAAATCGATTTTTCCTAATCTTTGTACTTTGAATGAACCTTTCCGAGTGCTCTACAATAAACTCTATCGAGTTTTCAACTACTCTTTACTGACTACCTTATTCTGAACTTTTTAGTCCGTTGCAACCAACACCTCATTAATCTGATTGGATTTTTTGAACTTAATTTTTGTCAGTTTTGAATAAAAATTTAATATAATATGATTTAATTTTAAATTTTACACTTTAATTTTATAATTGTTTTTAAAATGTAAATACCTATTTTGTTTCTCTGTCGACTTCATTTCGTTGATTTTAAATAAGTAAACGTTACTCTTAATTATTCATCCTTAATTTCTTTCTTTTCAATTTTATTCTTATTCTAAGTAATTCTTACTTTCTCTCTCTATCTCTCTTTCCGCATTTCTTATTGCTGCATAAATGATAGAACATATGTATATATTACGTATACGCCACATGTTCAACAAAAAATAAATTCATTAACCGTTACTAACAAAAAGAAAAAAAAAGAAAAGAAAAGAAAATAAAAGAGAGATCATATTACTATACATGTGATAGATATGCGGGCTAAAATAAAAAAGTACCCCCAATAAGTGATGTAAGCTGAGACGATATGAGGAGAGACTTGGCCCAGACTAGGCCAGAGTAAAGGAGAGAAGGAGAAAGGAGAAGAAGAGAGAAGTAAAAGACACGATGCACATGACACCAATGACCAACTGACTGACTGCGAATAATAATAATAATCAGCAAAAGAAGAATAACAAGTAGAGAAGAGAAGAGAAGAGAAGAACAGGAAAATGTATAAAGAGACAAAAAGTGCAGCAATCTTCATCGTTTACTTCTTAGTCTCAGTCTCAATCTTAGTCTCATTCTCAGTCTCCCTTTCGCTCAAGTTGAGGTTGGGCTCTCTGGGGTTGGGCATGCTTGATTTGGGGTCAGAATTGTATGAGAATAAGCAGCAGAAGGAGAAGGAGCAGAAGAAAGAGAAGGAGTTTGAGTTATCGGGCAGTGTATGATTTTTTTTTTTTTTTTTTTTTGTTATCTCGACAATGGGCAATGCCTCTAGCCACAGTTAGTCGCCTATGCCTGTGATTGTGGCCTTGGAATAAGCATTTCCGAGAATTTAACGTGCACTAAGATGCAGGCCAGTGTTGCCAACTTCAACTTCAAGAAAGCTATTTAAATATGTTAACATCTAAAATAAAGCTAGACAATTCTTGAAGAAACCCATCTAAAAAGCTAAAAAACTTTACGACTCCATAAAGTACATATGTACATACATATATAAATCTGAAACTATAACATAAAGTTTATTTCAAATTTTGCAATCATTAGGCGACTTTTCCGACTCTATAGAGCATATACATTCTAGTTCCGTATTTATTGCTAAATTTGAAATAAAATTGTTCTTCATCAATGTATAGACAATAAATCGCGCTAAAACTGGCTGGAAAATAGCTAAATTGGCTACACTGATGCAGGCCCATCGTCTGTCTTTCTATCCGTCTGTCTTTCTACAAAACTCAGACCCACGCACTTGTCTCCGTTTGTTGCATTTTGCAATTCTCGCCGATTCTGGCCTTGGAACTGTTTGAATGGCATCGTTATCGTCATCATCATCATCATCGTCATCATCATTATTAATGCCTGCGATTCACATTGCAGTGTGTGCGTGTGTGTGTGTGTGCATGTATTACAAGTGCGTAGAATTCACTAGAACTTTTCTGTAACTTTTTATCCCACATTCTTAATACCAGTGGAAATATCAAGTTTTGAAGAAAAAAAGCCAATTGTAAAAATAAAAAATATATACATAGATCACAATTGAAAAGTACTCTTAATTTAACAATTCTTTCAAATACAAATACATATTATTTGATCTAAAATTCTTCTTGATTTGTATAAATTACAATTACGTATTAAAATCCCATTACTTTTGATATCAATATTGTGACTTGTTTTTTGTTTTCTAGCTCATTTCGGAACAGAAGACTAAAACTTTGATTTAATTCATATTACTTTAGCATTTGTTTTAGTAAAAATAGAAAAATTTAGTGCTAATAGTGCTAATAAAAACGACATTTAATTAGAATTGAAAAAATATTAGTGCTAGTGAAAATAGTTTGGAATTATAATTGAAAAGTAAAAGTAATTCCAAATTTTTCTTTTGCCATTAAATAAGTAATTGCTGTGAAATCTCATTTTAATTAACACTGTAATTGAATTTTTGAAAGAGTTAAAATTCGGAAATTTGGCGTTTGAAAAAAGTGTTTGATTTGAAAATGCTGGTGTACATATTGTTTTGTCCATGGGTGTTTATGCCCTACGACCTACGAACTGACTCATCCGTCTGCAGAATGAACTGAAATGAAGTTTTTCCTTAATCAATTGAAGGCAGTTGATGTTAGTTGATTATTGTTTATTGTCTCCCAAGGCCAGCGGAAGTGTTGACGCCATTTCTTTCTTTCTTTCTTTCTGTCTTTGTTTGTTGCTGTTTCTTCTTGTGCTTTGCCAAAAGGGCGGACACTTCTAATTATTCACAAATACACTCACACACACTTACACTTACTCAGAGAAGTAAGCGACCGACTTCTGTCATTTTGATTAACTGTAAATAACAGCTCAATTTCGCTGGCAGCGCTGCAACTGCGACGGCGACTGCGACGGTGACTGCGACGGTGACTGCGAAGCCCTACGAAGGCTTCTTCCGTTGCCGATGGCTTCACTTTTTACTGTTACATTTTTTTTCGCATCTTTTTTTTCTTTTTCTTTCTTTCTCTTTCTTCTGTTGTTGTTGTTGTTGTCGTCGTTCCTGGAAAAAGCGACTTCACTTTGCTGCATTTTTGTTGCTTTGTTGTAACTGAAACTACAACAACTGCAGACGGCAGCAGCGACGTAGGCAGAGACGGTGACAGAGACGGAGGCGGAGGCAGAGAGACATAATAAAAAAAAACCATAACAATAACAGCAACAACAACAACAACAAGAAAACAAGTTGTACGCCATCCAACCTTGAATGTCGGGCACTTGCACACACACACACACACACACACACACACACACACACGTATGCACACATCGTCTGTCGAGTTGTTGTTGTTGTTGTTGCTGCGTCCACACTTTCTAGTGAACTCTACGCAATAGTGTTGCCAGCATTTCAAGGGCTAAAATAGCTATTTTGATCTTTTATCAAAAAAGTAGCAAGAAATACCTAAAAAAATGCAATCAAACATGCTTAAAAATAGTGATGGAAAAATCACTTACTTGATAATGATTATATAATATATAAATTTGTACGTTTTATTTCAATGATTATCATCAGCTTTGGGTAATTTAATAAAACTTGAAGCAAAAATCAGAAATTTAAAACTCATGGCGGAAAAGCGAAGATTGTAAAATAATGAAGATTCTGGTGTGAATAACTTATTTTTGTAAGCCCATTATAAGTTGGTATTTTTTTTAATCTTTATTACTTATTTATTATTTCATAAAAACACATCGAAACATGTTTTTCACTGACAATAAATTCGAGTGAACTTATCGAATCCTAAAAAATCTATATTTTTGCAGTTTGCTCCAATTCTTTGTCTGTTGTCAAAATAAATAGCAATCACAACTAATCAAACTCGATAATAAGTTTGGATTTACATCACTATTTCAAAGGAATCGTTTCTTATATCGATGATGAATGATGGATTTTATGCGTATACCATTTTACCAATATTCCTCATAGTTTTTATTATTTTGTAGTTTTTCGGTAATATTTTTTTAAACAGAGAATACTGGTATTGATTTTATATTAAAGTTATCTGGCAATCAGAAAAGGAAGTCAATTAATTTTTTCAAATAGCATTCCTTTAAATTGTTGTGAAATTTTGTAACTAACAAAGTTGTCAAGTCTAGCTATAAAATAGCTGAAATGGCAACACTGCAACACAGCAGCCATTTGCCTAGCATCCTCTCTAAAAGCAAACGAAGAGAGCAAGAGGAAGAGAGCCCCAACATGTCTGCGTGTATATGTATGTATGTATGTTTGTGTTTGTATGTAGGTATGTTTATCTGTCTGCTGGTGCTGCTGTCGTCTCGTTTGTCCCACTGTCCCGTTGTCTCCTAGTTTTGCGTTTCTCTTTATGCTTCGCTGCAATTTTCATTCAGTTTTTCTCGTCTCCACAGACGACGGCGACGAATGGCGGGATGGCGGAATGGCGGAATGGCGGGCATGTGGTGCAGGAATGTAGAAAAATGTGTTAGTGGAGTAGTTGCCATTACGTCACCTTTGTCTGCATGTGCATGTGCAATTCTGTACGTATTTCTGTATGTATGTGCGTCTTTTTTATATGCATGCGTATGTGAGTGTGTCCCTGTTTGTGTGTATGTGTGTGTGTGTGTGTGTGTCCCTGTGTGTGTGTGTGTGTATACCGGTCTCTCTGCTGCATTCAGGGTCTCGGGCGTTGGGGTCTCGGTCGTCCAACTAACCAGGCAACAACAAAATAATACAACAAAAAGAAGAAGAAAATGATGGAAATAAAAGTAGACAAACTCCCGCTCTCTTCTCTTCTCTTCTTCTTCACTCTCGGACCTTCGAATTGAAGTTTTTTGCGGTAGAGTGCGTGCTTGTCTCCCCCTCCCCTCCCCCCACCATTTGACTTTGTTTCCGCATCTTCAGCTCCTTCTTCTCCTCTTCTAGAAAAAATAGGAGTATCATTCCCAGTTGAGTGCATTTTGCAACTAGAATTGAAAAGCGAAAGTTGTGCTCACTTTTGCTTTCAATTGCAACTGAATGAATTGAATGCATATACTATATTTGGTAATATCGTACAAAATTCGAATATATTTTAGGAATTACAAAAACAATGACAACAACAAAAATTAAGTCATAAATTAAAATAAATTCAGTGTAAGAAAATTGTGAAAAATCGATGTCATTATTATTAGAAAAAATATATTATTTCATTTTTATTCATAATTTATTGCAAATTTTGGTATTCTGAGGGAATTCTTATAGAGGGAATCGTATATTTCAACTACCAAAATTTCAAATATCAATTTCGTGACACGTATTTAACTCCCACATATATTTACTATTTTAATTATGTATTATATTTCTGGCATAGACAAACTGCTTACCTGTTAACGGTATATTCGGTTTCGGGAGTTCCTGAGTTTAGTTTAGTTATTATTTTATTTTTGGAAGTTGTGCCTTGATTTTGGCAGAGGTAATAATGTATGCACATACATTTATGTAATACTGTATATTAGTTATACACGCATGTCCTGAGTTGTGATATAAAATACTATTTTTTCAATTGTCAACAACAAAAACAAAAATAATAAAAAACACAGAAAAAACAACAAAAGTGCGTAGAAATAAAAAATATTTAAAAAACGAAATGCACTTAAAAAAACAACTAATAAGTATGTATGTCGATGTCCTTGCGAAAATTGATTTGAATTTGGAATTTGATTTGAATTTGAAAGCGAGTCTTTTCTGGCCCTTTGCTTTACTGTATTCTTTAGCTTTTTTTACTTTAGCTGCCGCCCGACGGACGATTCGACGATTCGTTCGATGCGACGCTGAATACGAAACTGCAGGCAAAATGCCACAAAGCACACTGCAACAAAAAAAGATCCTCTTGATCAGCAGCAGCAGCAGCAACAACAACAACAACAACAACAATCATTTCAACAAAGGCAACGAACAACAACACGAAAGCAACACGAAAACGACACGAACGCAACGAACGCAGCGATCGAACGACAAACGATGGCAATGATGATGATGTTGTTGTTGTTGTTCTTGTTGTTGTTGTTGTTGTTGCTGCTACTGTATGGTAACGACTTCCTGCAGCTTGGCCTCGCTCTCTTCCCCCTCCCCCCCACTACACCCCACTCTCTTACTCTCCACCTCTCTCTTCACTGACCCGTTTGCCAAAATGTGCATGAGAAATGTTTCTCCTACTAAATACCCTCTAGTACAGCTCCCTGGTAAGCTCACTGGTTACCACTCATCGCATCACCCGTCAAATTACCTCATTGGTGAATTTAACATTTTTAACTCGACACTTTCTGCATCACCAATCACCAGTGAATTCACTGCTTACTTTCTTTACAAATGTGCATTAACTATCATTGGTGAAATCACTGCCTACTTTTGCATGGTGAAATCACCAACAACATTTTTCGACTGCAACCAGCTGTACTAGAGGGCTACTAAATATAATCGTACATCACACATACACACACGCACACACACACACACACACATTTAACTCTAAAATTCGCCAACGTCGCGTCGCCAGCGAAGGGCAACGGTGACTCAAAAGTGCTAATGATCTCAAGCTGGAGCTGCGACGGCGACGGCGACTGCGACTGCGAATGTTACTGTTACTGGGACGAAGAGCGCATGAGAAGGGCAAACCAACACACACACACACACACACACAGACACACATGCAGCATGCACAATAAATAAAAATGACACAAAAACTTGAGAGAGCGTTGAGCTCAGTTGAGTTGAGAGAGAGCTTCGAGTTGAGTTGAATTCAACGGATCAGAATGCATTGCATTGTGCCTTGTCCTACTCTAACTCTATTCTATGCAGGAGGAGAGAGAGAGAAAGAGAGAGATAGAGAGATGACTCTCTCAAAGCTCTCTCGCATTGTATGAGTCAAATGTCCTGTCACTGGGACAACAACTTGAGAGAGAGCCGCGAGATGAGTTGCGTTGAGTTGAGTTGCATTGTCAGATGCATCACTCTCTCTCTCTCTCTCTCTCTCCCCATCTCACTCTCTCTTGTGCCCACATGCACTCACTTATTTTGCTTTGGACTTGCAGCTTGCATGAGTCAAATGTCCCGGCATATGTATGTATGTATGTATGTGCGGGCGGGGTAAAGAGAGTCGCATGATTATGTGAAAGAGTACATGCATATACATACATATGTACACAGGAAAAAAAAAGAAACATTCTAAAATTCTTGATTTTTAGCATGAATTTCTTAAGTATGTATTCAGGATATGATTGTTAAATTAAGACAAAAATCGGATAAAATGTCAACGACTCAATATTAAAAAGTCAAAGTCAAAAGCCTCAAATATTTTATTTAACTAAAAATAAATTTACGGAACCACGAAAATCAATATACATATTGTTGAGAAAAATCGTTGTGTGCTTGAATTAAGTAGTTGGTACTTGGTTTACGAAAATCCTGGATTACACCTGATAGATTGATTTTTTCCCGAATTTTTTTTTTTCAGTGTACATACATAGTGCGCTTGAAATGCAGCACTTCCTTATGTAGGTCGTTGGTAGGGGGTGGTAAGGACAACGGGGAATGCAACTAATTTGAGTCAAAATTGAGCTTCTTTTCTATTCTTCTCTCTCTCTCTCTCCATTACACTGCCCGAATTGAGTAACTATTTGTCTTTCCAGGTTATAGAATTAAAACGTACCTGGAAACTGGAAGTTGGAAACTGGAAGCTGGAAACTGCAGCTGCAGTTGAGATTTCGGTTCAGTTTATGAGTTTTTTGATCACATGGCGCGACATTTGGATAACTTGTCTTGTTTTTTATTTTTTTGAACTTTTCACTTGACACAATTTTCTAAAGTTTTCTCCTTTTTTTTTCTTTTCACTTAACAAAAAATTAATGTATGTAAAAAAAAATTTATTGGAAATGCAGAAAAAAGCTCAGTTAGCTGAGCTTTTGATATCCTTGCACTTGTTGTTGTTGTTGCACTTGTTGTTGTTGTTGTTGCACACGTTATCTATTTATCTACGATTGATCCGCATCCGCATTCGCATTCGCATCCGCATGCACTGATCAAAATTTAGTGTGCGAGTTGAAATAATTAAAAATTCGAAACGATTTGAAAATTTGAATTTGAATTTGAAATTGCAAATTGAAATTGAAAATTGTGCGTATTGTCTGAACTAACTTTAGTAACTGAACCGATCGAATTAAAAAGCTCAACTGAGTTCCGAAAAAATGCAGTTAAATGTGTTGCGCCCTGCTTCTTAAGGTGTGTGTGTGTGTGCGAGTGTGTGTGCGTGTGTGAGTGCTGCCCAATTGAATCAGCGAATTCCCTGGCATTGTGTGTGTGGTGTGTGTGTGTGTGTGCCCCTGTGTTTGCTCTTTTTTTAATACAACTTTTTTTTACAGACACACACACACACATACACACACACACACACATGTGCACGCATACATATTTCCTTCATTTTTTGGGCTTGCGATTTGCCATTGGAGTGCAGCGACGGCGCCGTCGACGTCGACAGCAGCCCGAAACCGAATAACGACGCGTCGTGTGACGACGACGATCAGCGACGACGCGTCGCGTCACTGCAGTCGTCGTCGTCGTCGTCGTCGCCGCGGCGCTGGCGCATATTACAGCAGCTGGCAGCGCAGTCGCCCAAAAATTTGCTCGCTGCGCAGAGCAGTGACAAAGGGGCAGAAAGGGGCAAAGGGGGAACAGGCAGAGGAGCAGAAGAGCAGAGGGGCAGAGGCAGCGGAGCAGAGCACAAGCGCATTTTTTGTTGTTGTTGTTTCTTTTTGATATTCAATTTTATTTTGGAGAAAAACAGCGAAAAATATAATATAGCAAAATATAATATAGCAAAATATAATATAGCAAATAAAATAAAATAAAACAGAAACATAATGCAATAAAATAGGATAATTCTTGCTGCTGTTTTATATTAAAAAAATAGGCAAATAATTGTTAAATAAAATGATATAAAATAGAATATTTAACAAAGAGCAGCAGTGTTGGCATTTTAGCTATTTTATGGCTAGACTTGTCCATTTTTTAATTTAATGTTTTTACAAATTAGTAAATTACATTCGCGCAGATGCTTTAAAAAATCCATATATTCCCTATCAAAAGTATATTAAAAAATTGAATATTTTATTGGAAATTATTTTATCATCAGATTTTCAATTTAATATCATTTTTTAAATGGGTTTCGTCAATATAAATTTCTTGTAAATTTAGAGGAATAAACTTGAACAAAATTATTTAGCAAAATATTCAAAACTCGAAAAGATATGAAGATATTGATCAAATAAAATGAAACATTTTGTATTTGAATTATTAAGCTGCTTTTTCTCATTAAAAGCTTGATCTAAAACTGTTTAAAATATTATTATTAAATAATTAAAGTGAAATTAAAAATGTTAAATCGTTTTTTAAGTGGGTTTTATTGTTTTGTCTTTATGAAAATCTTGAAAATTTAGAGGATTAAACTTGAAGATATTATCTTCGGTTTCTGTTAAAAAATATTGTTTTTTTTCAACAGATATATGGGTTTTTCTGAGTTTTCCCCAATCCTTGCAACAAATGTTTGAATCAATAAATACATTTTTGAATACCCCCATTACCATATTTTCAGTTAAAAATTATATTTATTGTAATATAATTTAATTTTTAATTTTACATTTTAGTTTCATCATTTTATTTAAAATTTAATTAATTATTTTTCTACCTGTCGACTGATTTTAGTTGATGTTAAATAAATAAAATAAAACTAAAATGAAAATATTATTATTGTATATATTTTTTATTATTATTAAATAAGCTATTTGAAATTCTGACAACATTAAGCAGCAGCAGACGAAACCGAATAAAAATAAAAATAGCTTGTGTCGTGCTCTTTTTTAATTTTTTTTTATTAAAAAGTTTTGTTTATTCATTGCCAGGCCAGAAATTGGGGGAAAATGTAAAGACACCTCGAAAAAAAAAAAATTAGCGGTCGCTGCAATCGTCGTCGTCGCTGTCGCAGTCGCTGTCGCAGTCGCTGCTTGTCGTTGTCGACAATGTTGCGAACGCAGAACACATAGAGAGAGAGAGAGAGGGAGAGATAGAGACATGCGGACAGACGTAGAAGAAGGGCAGAGTCAAGAATTGCAGCAGAAGAAAAGAAGAAGAAGCAACAGACACACACACAAATTTGTTGTGCGTTGTTGACAATTATTTGCTCTTGTTGTTGTTGTTCGTGTTGCAGGCAGCTAAAAATGTTTGCTTTTGCTCTGCTGCGAATTGAGTTCATTGCAGATCCGCAGCAGCAATATAAAAAAAAAAAAAAAAAAAAAAAATACAACTTTCACTGTCTCTGTGTGTGTGCAACTACAACAACAACAACACCAAAATACCTATACAATTGTAATACATTTACCATACATACATACATATGATGTACATATACACACAGTTAGTCAAGTAATTGTTATGACTAAAGAACAATGCACACATTTTAATTTGCTAAATATAATCTTATTTTGGTTTCTTATACTTTTTTCTTATTTTCTTATGGATAAAAAAGAAGAAATAAAGCGATCCATTAGGTTTAACTATTTTTACAAAATTTTAATATTTTCACTTTGTCAAAACAATTACTTGACTTACTGTATTTACTCGTAGAATACGACGATCAACGTTTTTATCAAAGCGTTTATCAGCTTCGTTTTCAGTTTTTCGCTTTTTTCGAGTTATACTTTTTCTTTTTTTTTTTTTTTTGGGGTTGTTGTCACGTCGGCTGTTGGCGTCGGTTCGGTTCGGTTGGAGTCGAAAGCCGAAGCCGAAGTCGATGTCAAAGTCGTCGCCAATTGAAAGTTGTAGCCTAAATTATACGAGAGCATGTGTCGCATTTTTACAAAGCCCAACAAATTCTTTGGCCTGTTTTTCATTTCGAACATATTCTCGTACACTCGGAAAAAACAATGTCCCTTCTTTGTCCTAATAATCTGAAAGTTTTTGCTTTAAAATTGAAGTGTTGGCAGTTTTTTTTTACACACTATTTGCAATTTCGAATCAACTATAATTTATTGCCTAAACAGTTTAAAATTTGAAAAGAAATGATTTTAATTTAAATATTTCAGTTATAGTGAAGATATCAATTTTTTAATCTTGTTTTTAATGATTTTAAATTTGTATACAAATACGGATTTTTCTTTTAAAAATGTAAAATTCTAGAATCGTTTTTTATTTATTATTTTTTTTTGGCTATGGAAAAGCGCATCACCAAAAAACCAAATAAAAAATTAACTAACATATGTAGGCATAATTTGACAATAATATTTAGAAAATAGTGAAATAATTTTTGTAAATTTCAAAAATTTTATTAAAAAGAAAACGTAATTCTCTCAATTTTAATTATCTAAGAATGCATTAATTGTTCAAACAAGATCGAATTTCGAAAATGAGTGCAATATAATTTTTTTAAGTGTATATATGTACTTATGTATGTATGTATGTTCATATGTAGAGAGTTGCAATTTCTCAATTTGTGCTGATGTCGATTGCCGATTGGTTATCGCATCGTACACTGTACATACTTAAATATATGTATTTACATGTTTGTTATAACCTAATTCCAGTTACAAAATAAATACAATTTCGATGGGAAACTTGAAGAGACGAGGGGAAGGGTAGAGAAGGGAAGGTCTGTGTCGGTGTCTGTGTCTGTGTCTGGCCCTGAGAAGGAACTTGTTGCCCATTGCAGTCGAATCTCTGGCAGTTGCATCTTGCAGCGATTGTTTTGGTTAGTTTCAATTTTTTTTTTTTTTTTTTTTTGATACTATTTTTGCTGATTGTTTTTTATTTAATTATTTTTTGTTTTTTAAGAGACTGAGGCCCGTCTTAAATTGCGTTGTGTCTGTTTGCTGAACTCAATTTTTTTCGTTTCTTTGTACTTCATGTTTTTGCTTTTTATGCGTGGCGATTTAAACTTAATTTTTAATTGTGCTTGTCTCGCACTTGTGTTGCCAATTTTTTCAGAATACGCATTTTTTTTTATTTGATTGTTTTTAAAGATTTTTTTGTTTTCATTTTCTGCTGTTGTTGTTTGCCATGGTTTTTGGGCAGTTGTTTTGACCTTTTGTGTTTGTGGACTTGAATGAAAACTGCTATTGTTTTTTATGTTACTCACTCAACACTTTTTTACATTTCTTTTGGATACAATCTGCATATACATATATATTTATTTTCTGGTTTTCAATATCAAAAACAGTTGAGATATTGCCATTAACAGATACAGAACCATTTCCTCTAATATAGATTATATTCCGAATATTTGTTTAAGAGTAAAAAAGATACACCAAAACCTAAATATAAAATTTAAAGAACAAAAACTGGAAGGCATATAAATTGGGAAATTCAACTGAGATAATAAAAATCATAATACAAGAATTAGCAATAATCTATTTGTTGAATATTAAAAAATATAGAAACTATTATGTTTTCTTTTCTAGTATCTTTTTAAGAGTTTTTCTCAAACTTGAGTGGAAGGAATTAGTGTAAACACCGAAAACAAAAATTTTTAATTTAATATTGACATTTCGGAATTTGGTTTTCTATCCAATACTTGTTTCCTAACTTAAATGTTCTATAAACATTTGCATTTTCCTAGTTTTCAGAGTTGTTTCCCTAATTATGTTCCTTTTTAAATTTAAAGATTTATATATTATTATTAATTATTTATTATTGTGTATTATTATTTCCAATTTCCTAGTTTTCAAAGTACATGTTTCTTAGTTTTGTTTCTTTATTAAAATTTGAGATTCATAGTATTATTTGTCGTGAAATTCGTATGGAGTATCGCATTTAAACTTGAGCTTAGTTGTTGCAATTGCTATTGACATTAACCCTTGCATGGCCTCGATTTAAGTATACAACAAAATTGACAATAACAATGACAAAAAAAAAAACAACAACAAAACGATGACAACAAACGAAATGATCGCATTGGGGATCGCAATGAACTCGTTGCTGTTTGTTCTAATTGTTGTAGAGAGTTGCATTGGGTTACCGACACCAACGACACCAAACACACACTCATACACACACACACACACACACACACACACACGCACACACACATAAACACTCGCTGAAGGCCTAATAAAAGCGGCGTCCATTGACCGCAGAAAAAAAGGCAAACAACAAAAGCCGCCGCTCCAAGTGGCGTATACGTAATATTTTTTAGCTGCTTCGCTAGTTGACTCTCATTCTACCTCTCTCACACTCTTTCGCTCTCTTCTTCTTTGTCTCTCTCTGGCTGTATGTGAGTTAGAGATAAATGTTAGTTATAACGAGAGATCGAGAGAGAGAGAGAGAGAGAGAGAGAGAGAAATGTCTTGAGAGATTTGAACGAAAATCAAAATCAAAGAAAGAAATATTTGAAAAGTTCAACGACATTGATCGTCGTTTATTCGTTGATGTTCCCCAAAAAGTGAACGTTCGAACTTGCGAATGAATATTGTGAATCAACTCACACACAATTTTGCATTCAATTGCGTCTATTTGTCTCTCGTGACTAATTGCAAGTAACGAGAATTGTGCTCTCTCATTATCAGTATCAGTTTCTCTTTGTTTAGTTCATAAATAAGTAAATATCATAACTTTAGTTACAGAATTTATTTAGACAGATGCTTCTTTGTGCTAACTGATTACTCTTAAAAAGCGGAGAATATATACTACAAAACTGCTGAATACAACATTTTTGAAACTTTTCTTTATGTGATAAGAAAAAGATTACACTAATAAAAACAATAAACTACTTTTTAATGATTTTGACATTTCATTAGCATTGAAAAATGTAGAATTGAAAATTAGTAGTCTGATAATGAAAATATTTTGAATTGTAATCGAAATGTGAAAATAATTCAAATTCTTCTTTTGGCATTAAATATTTGTAATGAAATCTAATTTAAATTGATATTGAATTTGTAAATTTTGTTTTAAAAAAAACATGTTAAAAATGCTTCAAAAAAATGTAAAAAAAAAGATCACCGGCAAAGCGCTTTTTAGACAAATATTCTTGATACAATAATATTAGTTTTAAAATTGCATCGAGAACAAAAAACTCGTAATAATTGGGCATTCATATCGATTGTAGTAGGACCATTAATTTCTGTTGTATTATTCTATTTGTTGTCCTATTAAAAACCAAAATTGTTAGACAAATATTGTTGATTCGAGAATTTGTTCTTTTTACAAGTGTACTACATGAATAAATTTAATTAAATTAGCTAACCACGTCTTTTAAAAGATCATGAGAAATATTTTGTTTCTTTATATGCTAACACATTTACTATATTATATTTAGAAAAATGAATAAGATTCTTGTTCCGTATGTCGATATGCTGGACATATTTGAATACTGTAAATGTTGTCAATTTCCGCATTTTGAGAGTTTGAAAAGCTTTTGTTAATCCAATGAGGGATAAACAATCGATTTCATTCAGTTTGTAATTAAAAATAATTTATTTTTGAAATTTCACTGAAAGATGAAAGAAACTGGTTTTAAGAACTGAGAGATGCTTTGGGGTTATGGATGAGTCAAAGATAAAAGTGTAGTGGATCCAAGAGTTCTACCATAACTAAGAGAATGTCTATGTAAAAACTCTGGAACTTAAGATTTTTTTCTTCCAATAAATTTATTATAGATACCAAATGTATAAATATAAACCACTCATTATAATTTTTTATATTCACCATGATACTATTTACCAGATTTAAAGATTTTATAAAATTATCGGGATAGAGAAATAGATCTATCCTAGTTTCTATTATTTGCTATCATAGAAAAATTTGAACGAAATATCCACCTAGTGACAAAAGCGTATATCCAATTCATATTTTGTGTATTTTATATAATTTTTGACTAGATTCAAGAAATATTATCAAGACGATGAAAGTTATTTTTTATACACACAGATAAAAGATTTAGATTTCCGTACTTAAACAGTCGATGTTCAGGTACAAACGATCTCAAGTGCTGCCTAAGTTCGGTATTTCCAAAACTGAGAACAAAAATCTTATGTTCGGTTCTCGCAAGTCCAAAAATCTTAAAATAGATTTTTCTGGAATACGTTAAGTACGTTTTGGTATAAATTCAAGTATGTAAATGATCGAAACATACTAGCTTAAGTACACAAAAGTTTTGATCTAATCCCAAAATGTATTTGTTTTTAGTTCAAAACATTCTCATTTTTAGGTTCATTTTAAACTTAAAAAAAAACTATTTTAAGTACAGAAAATCTTAAGCAAGTTTATAACTCTGTTGTTTATGGAGATATATTATCGAGATTCACAGATTTGTTACTTGCCATTATCTTATATATTCTGACAACAATTTGTTAAAAATCGGACTATTATATCAGGGAGCTGTCTTTAAAATTTAAGATCGATTAAAGATTTGTAGTACACAGCAATCTTAAAATGTGAAAAACAAAGCGGTAAAAATTCAAGTAAGGTCGTACCTAATTTTAGGTTGGCATATTTTTCTGAGCGTAGTGTATGAGATTAAATAAGTTGAGAATTTGGCACTTACAGGATTCCGATTCCGTTAATCTTTAGGCCTTGGACCTGCTCTCTGTTTTGGGGATTGCACTTTGTTTCTGATCTTTCGTTCACGTTCACGTTCACGTTACTCGTTATTGTTATCGTTATGGTTATCGTTATCGTTATCGGTATCGTTCTCGTCGTCGTCTTGGCTCTTTCAGCTACTTGTTCTCCAGCCGCTTTCGTTTTCGTTATAATGCGGGTTTATTTTGTTTTTGAAGTTTTTGGATTCTGTTTCTTCACGGTCCAATCAAACTATTTGGTTTAGAAAAAACAATTTATTGCACATTCTTTTTTAATTTTCTTTATTTTTGTTTTTCTTAAACTTGACACTTGAAAAAAATTACAACGAACGTCAAAAAAATCTATTCAAAATTCCTTTTGAAATACAAAAATGTTTTGCACTTAATTTTTGTGTTTATTGTTTGAAAACAAAAATTACAATGAACGGCAAAAAAAATGTATTAATAATTGTTGTGAAAATGTTTAGCACGTTTTCTTTTTTTTTTTTTGTGTTTATAATGTGAATATTATTGAGTGAATTATTTGTTTATATTTTTTTATGTTGTGCTTCTTTTGCTGTTTCTATGAATTATTTGTTTATATTTTTCATGTGTTTCTATGTTTCTCTATTTTTTTTTGGAATTTTTCTATTACTCTGTTTATCGCTGTTTGTTTTGTGGTTTGCCTTTTAAGCTGTTGGTTATTTGTATATATTTTGTATTTTTTGTTTTTTGTCAGTCGCGCGGTCGCAACACGCGCACGTAACGAGCAACAAACAGCAACTAACGTTATTTTTAAAAACCCAACTCAATTGAAGTGAGCCAAGTAGCGCCAAGGCAGCCACAGGACGAAGGACGAAGGACGCAGGACGCAGGACGCCGGACGCTTTGCCGGCAGCAGCAAACACACAGAGCAACAGAAACAGCAGCAGCAGCAGCAGCAGCCGTCGCAGTAGCAGCGCTGCTCGCTTCGTCGTCGCTTCGTTTTGTAGTTTGTTATTGTTGTCGATGCTTAAGGACCAAGCACGAAGCACAACACGAAGCACACAGCACGAAGCAAGCAGCTAAGCATTACACGAAGTCACAAGACGACGCAACGCAACGCGACACGACGCGACGCGACTCGAAAGCTCTGCTGCTGAGGATGCTGCGACTGCGACTGAGGCAGCGCCGTCAACGGCGCGACGTCGCGACAATGAAATAGAAAATTTAGCACACAATTGAAGCTATTACATGTGCACATAGACACACACACACACACACACACACACACACACACATAGACACACGGGGAATGGAGTTATGTGAAATGGGGGATGCCTGCGTCGACGTTGACGTCGACGTCGCTGTTGCTGCTGCTAATGAGTGCGCCAAATGTTATGCTATGATTTGAAGGCAACGCGTTGCGTTTTTTGGCGCCTTGTGTTTCGTACTGGACACTGGACACTGGACACTGACGACTCAAACTTGTTGTGATTTCTTATCGACATTCAAATACCAGGAATACCAAAAGTTCAGAGCAACTATTCGAAAAATAAAATAATATAAATAGCAAGCATGTAATTTAGATATATAAATTATCAAATCAAAAAAAAAAAACAATCCGGCATTCCGGGATAAAATCTATCCAAAGCGGTGTCAGAAGTCTGCATTTTTTTTGCATATTGTCCCAATTTAAACTTGAGTTTTAGAATGTTTTTTTTTTCTGTGTAGAACATTTTAATAGGCAAGAATAAATTGAACAAATAGACGTTATATTTTCCGTTAATTTTCTTATTATTAATGAAATCAATTTATTCCAATTGTTGTACTCTGACTATAATTTTGTTAATTTTTGTTGAATTTCCAAATTTATGCTTCCTTTTTAATAATCTTATTTAGGCTACTTTCAATTGCATTTTTTTTATTGAATTAGATTTCTTAATTTTTGTACTCTACATTTTTTTTTTAAGCTGAATTATTGACTTTATAGATAGATAAAATAGATTTGTTTTCAATTTTGTGCTCTGAATGTTTTTCTTGCTTGAATTTTCTAGTAGTTGCTTCCACTTTTTTAATCCATAGTTTGGTTTATTTTTTAAGTTTTTTTTGCTTTTTATTGAAATAGTTGTATATCAATTTTTTTTTTAATTTTTTTGCACTCTGAATGTTTTTTAGTTGCTTCCTCTTTTTAGTTCTTAGTTTGGGTTTTTTAAATTTTTATTTTTTCGAATCTTTCTCTGATTAATTAAATCAATTTTTCCGAATTTTTTTCAGTTAGTTTCTTTCGTTGATATTTTTAAAAAATTCTTATTATGGTTGCTTTGAAATTGTGTTGTCTTAGTTTTGTAATTCTTACAAAAATGTTCGGAACTCGTAAATAAAAAAAGGACGACGAGGACACGGACACGGAATAATTGCCGCCGCTTTACGCTCTGCGTCCGCTGCCGATGCCGATGCCGACTGCGATGTCGTTGAAATCACACGTTAAACTACAGACGAATACCGAGTACGAGTACGAGTTCGAGTACTAAACACTCTCATTACTCATTTCGCTGTTTGCCATCCCTCGTCCACCCCTCGTCCACCCCTCGTCCACCCCTCGTGCACCCCTTGCAGCCGCGACGGCCTACATCATATGGAATAGTCATTTCCCCTCACCCCTTTCACCCACTCAACCCCCTCTTTCTCTCTCAACCTCCTTCTCCAAAAATACCAACAACAACAACAACTAGCATTATTTTTATACATATTTTTTTGTTGTGTTTTGCGTGCAGCATTAAAAAAAGGATGCGACGGCAGCGACGTCAGCGCCGACTGCGACGTTTGCAGCAGAAAAATCGCAAACAAAACAAAAAAAGTAAAAACGAAAAATGCTAAAACCAAAAGCAGCAACAAAAAAAAAAATACACACACACACAACAACAAAAAACAAAAGAGTAAACGCGCATGTGTGTGTGTGTGTGAGAAGGAAAAAAGAAGAGGAATCCCGTAAGCAACCCCGCTGCATGCTGTGTCCGCTGCTGCTGCGACGCCAACTGCGCTGCCGCACACACACAAACACACACACACACACATACAATCAACCCCTGTGCACGAAATTTAAAAAATAGCAACAACAACAAATTGTAAAGGCCAAAAAAAAAGAAAATAAAAAATCAAAATACAACTATGTGCAGTAAATGTGATGAAGAGGGGTGTGAGGTGGTGTCGGTGGGTTGGGGGGTGTTGGGGGGTGGGAGTTAAGCTTCCCACCCACGACGCGTCGTTCCAAAGGGGAAATCGACGGGCCGACGCACAAAAATATTCAGCCAAAAAAAAAAGCACCATGGAATGTTGCTATGTGTGTGTGTGTGTGTGTCTGTATGGGGATATATGTTTTTTTTTATTTCCATTATTTAGTGAGAATATAAATATATACAAATAAATACATATGTACATATATGTATATATATGTTTGTATGTGTGCACTCATTTTTTGTAATTTTAATTTGTTGTTATTGTCCGTAAGTTTGGTGGTGTTGAAGGGGGGGGGGGGGGAGTTGTTGGTTGCATTTTTTTTTATACGATTAATATTTGTCACGTTAGCTATTGTAGCTTTTTATTTTTATTAGGCGTCGCAATCAATGATTATAAAGATAACGCTCGATAAAATGGCAGCTTGTAAATTACAGCAGTGAAATTCACAGTCACAGTCACAGTCATAATCACAGTCACAGTCATAATCACAATCCTAGTAGTCTATGGTTCGATGTTGTTTTTTTATTGTTCTATATTTACTTGATGCATAGAACTAAATTCTAAATTACTAATGTTTTTTTTAATTTAATTTTTTTTATATTTATTTTATTTTTAATTTTAGTTTATGCTCAGCCTTACATTTCTTTTTATATTTTCTTATATTTATTTTTAGCATAAAACTAATCTATAAATTACTCATGTTTTTTTTCTATTTTTTTATTTAGAATATGTTTAGTTATATACATATATATTTAATTTTATAAATTGTTTTTTATTTTCCTACATTTTTTAGTAGTATAAAACTAAATCTAAATTACTAATGTTTTTTTTTCATTTATTTTTAATTAATTAATTTATTTTCTCATTTAATTTATGTTTATTTGTTAAATTTATTTTTTATTTTCTTATATTTGAAGTATAAAATTAAACTCTAAATTATTATTGTTTTTAATTTTTTTTTGGTTTTTTAGTCAAGTTTAGGTTTAGTGTAAATTGAGAAAACATAAGAAACAACAAAATTCCCATTGACAGTCACAAACAGAATCACGCGGCACAAACAGAAACACTAGAGGAATAAGAGGAAGAAAAAGAAATAGAAGAAGAAGAAGAAGAAGCACAAGGACAAGCAACACGTCCTTTTTGCAGGTCGGACAGCTGTCCAACTAACTGTTGTTGTGAGTGTTGGGTGCCGGCAAATGGCCAAGACAAGGCAAAATGGCCAAGACAAGACAAGGCAAAGCAAGGCTTGCCGGCAAAAATCTCGAAACACAAACAGAACAGACGAAGCACAAGGAGTAGAAGAAGACGAAGACGAAGAAGCAGAAGGAAAAGCAAACGAAGAAGAAGAAAAATAAGAAATACCCACTGAATGACGACGACGACGACGACGAGACGACGACGACGACGTCTTAACAGTTACTAACTGCTCAAAGAGGCTGACGATTTGGTCTTGCCCGGTTTGGTCTTTGTCTTCGTCTTCGTCCTGGTCCTGGTTTTTAGCCCAGCAGACAGAAAAAAAAGGCTTATCGATTTGTGATAATGAATGAACGCATGAACGCCAGGATCTCAGAGATTAAAAGAATTAGAGCAACTACACAGAAAGAAAATAAAGCATTCTAAAATTCAATTTTAATATTTTTGATTTTTGCATGCATTTTTCAAGTATGTATTCAGTATACTATTGTTAAATTATGGGTTTAAAATTGATTTTATCCAGGAATATTGGGGAAAATATTTTGTAATTGATCAATAATTCAATTGAAAAACATCGACCAATTCTATTTTTTGTTTAAAATTTACCAAATTTTTTTTGTAATTTCACTTAATGGTTATTTAAAGACTTTAATTTCATAAATCAAAGTTAAAAAATAGTTATTATTATTTGTTTTTGATGATTTCTTTTGAATAAAAGTCATTAAAACTTTTAATTTAATTAAGTCTTTTAAGACTTTTATTTTATTTCGCAAAAATAATAGTCTTTAAAGACTTGTATTCAAAAAATCGTCAATAACTTTAATAAAACACTGAAAATATTAAAATCAATAATAATAATTATTTTAATTTAATTTTTTACATCACAAATAATTATTAAATTGAATTTATAAAACTAAAGTTTTTAAATAACCTTTAAGAGTGATTTTTTTGCTTAGTTAATTTTATAACAAAACGGATAACATGAGCAATTTGAAAATTACTGTCTTGAAGTTAAGCACACGGAATGTGTGATATATTGCAAAGGTTTACTGAAGATTTCATCTCGATCGGCTAATTAACAGAGAAGATAATTGAGATAAATCTTAATTTTTTTTTGTCTTTATTTTGATTAGAACTTTATTTTTTTTTTTAATTTTTATTGAATTTTTGATGATACGGAAACTGGCCAGTCGAGCAGCTCTCCTGTAGCTGCTCTTACTTGATAGCCTTGTCCCCATGCCCCATTCCCCATTCCCTTCCCCCTCAATGATACCATCTCTGTAGTACGTCTACCAGCCAGAACAAAAAAAAAAAAAAAAAAAAAAAAGAAAAGAAAAGAAAAAAAGAACTCAGCCAGCCGGCAACAGTCGCCGTGTGGCCTTCATTGCCACGGCAATGGCAATGGCAATGGCTTTGACGTCGACGCCGACGTCGACTGCGACTGCGACGTTGGCAGCGGCTGCGGCAGCGCTGCCAGCAGGAGGTCAAAGTTTGAAGACAAGGCAACTACTTGGTGCTTAGAGATCTATTCTTATTATTTTATTTTATTTTATTTAGTTTGCTGGTTATGGCCAACAAAATTGACCACGTTGGGCGCCATTTGCGAAATACACGTATATGTATATTTGTATATATATTGGTGTGTGTGTGTGTGTGTGTGTGTGTGTGTGTGTGTGTGTGTGCATACAAATGAGTGTAATCAAATCAAATGTTGATAGTGTGTAGTTGTAAGCATTACCTTAACCTAACCACACACACACACACACACACACACACAAACACACGAAAAACAACACAGAAAATAGCACAAAAGCAGGACACACACACATAAGCACACACACCGAGACACACCGAGACACACAGACACACACACATACAGTGGGGGACAGCACAAAGAAATCTACTACACGCAATCTTCATTTTCAACGCCATCAAAACCATTCCAATCATCATTATCGTCGCCATAATCATCAAGTAAAGTACCCACCAGTTGTGCGCTGCCTCTGCCTCTTTCGCTGCCTCAGTCGCTGCCTCTGCTGCAGTCGCTGTCGCTATCGCTGTCACTGCCTCGCCTTGAAGCATGCTACATGAAAAGTCTCTTCTCAGCATATTTTCACTCTCTCTTTAGTTTTCTCTCTTAGATGCTGAGACTTTGAGACTTTCGAGATGCCAACAAGTGCGCCGAAGTTTTTTTTTCCGCTGGTTTTCCCTTTTCCTATTTTCCCGAAAGAGCACGCATACTGTCTTGAAGTGTGTGTGTGTGTGTGTGTGACTGGGAGAGCAAGGCCAAAAGACAGTGTAACAGAATTGATGCACAGTGGGGAAAAAAGAACAAATCCATAACAATTTTTCTAGCGACCGTAAATAATGATTATTACAACACCAACTTATAATGGGTTTAGAAAAAAATGATTCACACTATAATCTTAATTTTTTTACAATCTCTGCATTTCCGCCATAATTTTTAAACTTCAGATTTTTTACGTTTATCTTTAATGATAATCATTATTTTTGCGTGATTTAATAAAACTTAGAGCATAATCATTATTTTTGAAATAAAAAATAAAGATCAAAAACTATAATCATTAATGGTATAAATAAATAAGTAAAAAGTAATTTAACATTTCTTTCCACTGTGCGTCGCGTCGTCGTTTCGCGTTGAAGATGTTAACGTCTTCGTTGTAGTTTTAGCCCGCTGGGAATATGAACTAGGATGGTAGATGATGTGACGAGGCGAAGGAGGAAGAACAAGGCAGGAGGAGGAAGAAGTGGAGAAGGGGCAGAGGAAGAGGAATGTGAAGAGAACGCAGCGGGCAGGCAAATGCGACAAATTATTTTAGCTGCATGCCGATCAAACAAAGCAGGAGAATGAGGGTGGGAATAGGAATCGTAATGGGAATGGGAAGGAGGTGCAAATGGAGGAGAAAGAGGAAGAGATGAAAAGGAGGATGCTGCAAATACTTGTAGTTAGTTAGTGGTTATAGTTGTAGTTGTTGTTCTTGCTATCTTCATTGTGTGTTAAATAAAAAAAAAAGTTGAGTCGGAGAATTCGTAACACACACACACACACACTCAAGTTTGTTAGTGAAGAAAGAGGCGCAAGTTGTAGTTGCTCTTGTTGTTGTTGTTGTTGTTGCAACATGTGTGTGGGCTGCACATAATTTTGATTTACTCGACACACACACACACACACACTCGTAACCAGGAGGCACCTCTTTTATATACACACACACACACACATTTGTATTATATATGTATTGCCAGTCTTTGCTTTGCAGTAGAGCAGGGGCAGGGGAGGGGCGCCTTGATTTTGAGTTTCTTATACCCGTTACTTGAAAAACCATAAGGGTATATTGTAATGCATGTAATTAAATCAGAGACCTCAACGGTTATAATTTTTTAAATTGAATTAGATTTATATAAAAAAAAAGAGTTAAAATTAATTTTTATAATTTAAATTTAAAAATAAAAGTTTATCCCGAGAAAGTATATCTAACATTTGCCCAATCACTTTGATTAATTTTTTCAAGTTAAATTTTTTTAAACTCATAACTCTTATTTTCGATCCCTGAATAAAATATCATAAATTTAAACTATTCAAAACTTACGTATTTATTTAATTGCCAACATGGAATCAAATCGAAACAAATATCGGTTCCGATTTTCGTTCCAATACATCTCGAAACAACTGTTTCTGTAAAATTTTCTATTTCGGGTTTGTACCGGTACAACAATACAATTTTTTTTAAATTTTAAAATATTAAAAAACCAAAATATGTATTTTATCGAGATAAACGTAATTAACATTTTAAGTAATTTTAGTAATTTTTTAATAGAAAGCAAATTTTTGGAAAAATAAACTGGAACCGTACCGGTACAAACGTTTCGGTTCTTGAAAATTAATTTATTTCGGTTTTGGCTCCTGAAACCTTAAATTTCCGTTAATGGTTCCGGTATTAATCCCTGAATATTAAAATATATAATAAAATTTGAATTAAATAAATTGTATTAAAATTTTGAAAATAGAGCTCACTTCTTGATGATTAATAACATATTTTCATGTTATCTATTATCCCACTTAATTGCATCAAGATCGGGTAAATACAATGATATTTATGCCTGTTTTAAGTTCTTAAGCAACTCGAGCGCCTAATAGTATGCAATATTTTTTTACTGCGTGATCTTAACATTTTTTACATATCTAAATGATGTTACGGGTATCTCATAGTCGGGTATAACTGGTTTCCACTTGTTTTATTATTTTTCTTTTACTTTACTTCGTTTTCGGGGGGGAAAACTTTCAGCATATTTTCTTAGACAGCGGTAGCTCTTGAGTGTGTGTTTTTTAAAATTACACGCACATACCCACACACACCCACACACACACCCACACACACACACATACATACATACATACATACATACGTACATACATGCGCGCATACTCATAAGCAAAAAACATTGATGTATGTACATACGTACACACATCTTATATGTAGATTATTCGCTGTGTATAATTTTTCAGCTCGTAGTAATTAGCCAATAGGAATAGCTTTTGCATATGTAGTTGTGGGCGTGTTCCAAGCTTGTGTCGTGTGTGTGTGTGTGTGAGTGTGTGTGTGTGTGCGTGTGGCATGTGTGGCATTGAGATTTTTTGGGCCTGTCGCTTCAAATGTTGCCTACTATTGAAGTAATTATTTTTTTTTTTTATTAAACAATTTTTAAGCATTATGTTTATAACTTGATACAATGCAGAAATCAGAAAGCACTGAAGTTTCTACTATAAATTTATTTTTGTTGTCTTCTTAATTTCAACTAAATATTTAGTAAAAATAAGAATCCCAACTATAGTAAATATATTGTCTTAATGAAAAACTCGAAAAAACTTTTGTGAAATATGTATTGTCTACTATTTCGAAACTATAGCGAAAAAATCAATTAAATTGCAATAGATTTGAAAAATAGAAAAGATCAAATTTGCAAACAATTATTGGAACTTGTAAATTCTGCCTGCAATTCGGGCAAATTAATTGACTTGAAAACAGAAATACTTTATTTTTTTTAATAATCTATATGTATTCGTATATTTAGTGAAATGTGGCAACTAATGATTTTGTTTGTTTTTTTTTATATTTTTTTTTCAGTTTTTGTTGCTGAACTCGAATTGAAATTGGTAAGTGTCTACCCCATAATTAATTATGAATATCGAACTGAATGAAAATAAGAAAATGCGACAAAAAAATCGTGCAGACGAACGAGTCTATTGAAAATTCATTTATACTCATATATACCCATATTCAAACTCATACACGTACATGTGAATAGTATTCATTTATGGGAGCTTGTCGATGGGAACTGACGCATTTTTTTGTTCCGACTCTGGAGGGTGTAGGGTGGGTAGGAGCTGGGGTAGGGGGGTAGGTAGACTTTAGGAGTTGGACATGCCAAAGAGCAAGTGAAAAGTGTCAGGAGCTGCGCTCATTTCACGGCTCCACCTACTTTTTTTTGTATTTATTTTATATTGCGTTGTTTTCGGTTAATATATTACGCACATGTTTTCAGTGTATGAGGAGAGGGGATGGGGTGCGGTGGGGAGGTGGTTGAGGCGGGGTTTGAGAGTGTGAGAAAAAAGCCTACACCTATCTGCATATGTATGAGTGTGTGTGTGTGTGTACAGGCTTATGTGCATGTATTTTTTTTTTTTTTTTTTTATTTATATGTACATGTTCCCACATACTGGAAAACACTAGCGAACCCACAACGCACTCGCGAACACACACACATACATACATACTGACGCACACGCACAGCCCATAAACCGAGCCAAAATATTAACCAAACAGAGAAGAGCGCCAAAAAACCGAATATCAACCCTAACCCCCACTTTATACGAACACCTCAACCCCCCTCGCACCCGAACCATAAACTGATGCGCAGCAGTTAAAAATATTTAAAAATGTGGAGTGCGACGCAGTTGACAACGGTTAGCTCAAAAAAAAGAAAAACCCCACCCGAACCCCCCAAAAACCCCATCCCAACCTTCTCAATTTCCATCAACAACAAAAACTGTGCGTATGTGTACATTTTATTTATTTTATTTTTTTTTTACTTTTTTTACTTTTACTTTTATTTTTGTTTTTACATTTTTGGCAAAAGAGGAGGATTTTTGGTCGGGGGAGTTTTGGCGTCGGCAGCAGCTACCACTTTTGGTTAATTGCCAAAAACAACTGCACGCCAGATGTAAGCAGCAAATGTAACAGAAAGAGTATTACCAAAAAAAAAAGAGAGAGTCAAAAAGAAAGACGCGAAAAGAGAAGCAAAGAGAGAAGTGATCCTCTGAAAATCAGGGATCGCAATTAAGAGTTATGAGTTTAAATATATTTAATAAATATTGAACTTGAAAAACAATTAGCTAGATGTTAGATATACTTTTTCGGAAACAGGATCAACTTTTATTCTTAACTATAATTATAAACATTAATTTTAAATCTTATTTTTTGATAAAAAAAAAAATTGATATTATAACTACCTTTAAATTTTTATTTGAAAATCATAAGTATAACTATATATTTTAATTTTTATTATAAAAATTAAAAATACCAATTGTCTTTCCATTTTTAAAATAAGAATTAAAAATTGTTTTTACCGGTACCGTAGTGATTTCAATGTTTTTTTTGTCAGACATCGTAAATATTATAAATTTTGTGATTTATTTTTTTTTGTTTTAATCAATAAAATACCTCAAATCTATTAATTCGAATAAAAAACTATGAATGAGTAATTCAATTTTAATTTTGTTTAAAAAATTGCTCTAATTTTCTTAATTTTTAATTATAGTAATTAAAATTTAGAATAAACATTTATTTAATTGTTCATAATTTATTTTATTATAGATCAGAATATAGATATTTATTTATATTTTATAAAATTAAAAAGGGCGCGAAAATAAAATAAAAAACATTAAATTTTTAAATACAAATTATTTTTGTTCTTTCAAAACTTTTAGAAACTTGTTTCTAGATTAATTTAGGTTTAGTGGGAATTTGTCTTTAATTATTTTGCGAGACTGTTGGGAAAATTTGTAGCTGGTGTTGTTGGCAGGGGGCAAATTCATTTCATTTCATTTTACTTTGTTTTTCATGCGTCGTATGTACATAAAGAGAAAGGAAAGTTTTTCTAATTCGCATTTATGTTTAATTTGGGCGCTTTCTTTCTCTCTCTCTCTCTCTCTCTCTCTCTCGTTAAGGCGACTGTGGATTCGTAACCCCAGCAAAAATACTGAAACCCATCCCCCCATCCTTCCCCGTTCTTGGTTCCCTTTCCACTACATGACTTTGCCGCTGTGCGCCTCTTTTTTAATGGGGTGCTTTATGACAAACTTTCAACTCGCGCCACTCGACACATGTACATATGTATGTATGAATGTGCGGCTCTGTCTGTGTGAATGTGTGTGTGTGTGTGTGTGCTTGGGTGTGCTTAAAAAAGTAGAAGTAGCCCTGCGTATATGTGTGGAGGTAATGGGGGGGAAAGGGAAGGAGATCCACGCATTTCTAACACCGCCCACTAATGCCAACTGTGTGTGACTACACTGAAAAAAAATTGACAACTTCTAATATCAAGAACAATCATTTCACATATTTTATTCTTGAAATAAGACAATTTTAAGAACAAATTTCTAATACTAAGTACATTAATCTAAAAATCGCAGTTCTTGATATAAGAATAAGAATCTTAAATTGTTAGGAAAATATATATATATTATCATATGTAACCGCTGCAGTTTTTAAAACAAGTGCGGGTTCGAATCCCACTCTTGCCAAGGAAAGACATATTTAAGGAATATTTATAAAAATACCAATCCAAAAATACTCTATATATATCAAAATAAGACAACATTGAAAATATTATAATTTTAAAACTGGCCATATTTTCTTTTTTTATATTTGTTGTCTTGAGTATTTAAGCACATTTATTCTTATGCTTATATTTGGGGTCTTAAAAATATAATATTTTCGAATATTACTTGAATTTGGTCTGCTTTGAAATGTTCTTAAAATCAACATGTATTTTTTATAACATTTAATGTTCTTGAAGCATTTTTCAGACCAAAATTCTTTGTTCCAACACAAAAATCTTTATTTTAGAACCTTTTTATTTTATCAGTGTATGGTGTGTAATTGTATGAGTGTGTGTGTGTGTGCTCATATGTAAACTCCCCTATCCCATACCCTACCAGGCAAATGGAGCCCATGTAAATTGTGCTTACGTGTGTGTGCGCGTGTCTGCGGAGTAATTTTTTAACTAATTTTCTATACAAATTTTTAGCATGTCGCTCGGGGTCGCACACACACACACACACGCACACCCATTTATATATATATACATTTAAATATATAATAAAAATATATGTGTACATATATCTAGATATATAAGGGCTCATTCTTTCACTAGCAACTCGAATGTGTGTCTGAGCTGTGACTTTTGGCAGTACAACATTTCCCATTTCCACTTACAATTTATCACAGCACTTGTCTTCTCCTAAAATGTTACATCAAAGTTGTCATAAGAAACACATCTATATTTGTTTTTTTATAAACATTTCCTTCTTTATTTTTAAAAAATAGTGTTAATCTATTCACATAATTTGTTTTTGTTTCCTATGTGATCGCAGGATTTTTAAAGCAAATAAATTAATATTATGTTCTTTGCTTCTGCAAAACATCACTCATACTCATAATTTTAAATAAAACCCAATTAAAATAATCTCAACCAAACCCTTCACTTCACATCGGACCGTATTAATAATATGGTAATATCTCAGCCGACTTTTCATCGATTGTAATGCTTAAGACGGCACTTAATTATTACATTTAGACGGCGCTTAATTATTACATTTATAAAATAAAACGCTTAATTTTATTCCAAATTTTAAAAGCAAAAAATCGAAAATACCCCACAAATAAATATAATTTGCATAATTAAAAATAGTATATAGCTTTCAGAAAGTGTAATTTTAAAATCGGTTATGAGATACTCCAGTTATGTTAAAAAATGGACGCTTTTCTTTGGAAATAGGTCTTTCAAAATAATACCAGATTTAAAAAATTAAAATAGTTCGAACAAAGAAAAATTATTAAAGTGGTGGTGTCACTTAGGGCCTTTTTATTTATTTTTTTTTATTGTATCCATTATATTTAAAAAGTCTTGCCTTGATCATTTTCTTTTCAACTGATTGCATAATTGCTTCTGTTTCGATATTTTTTGAGCGATATTTTTTTAAAGTATTTTAATTAAATTTTTCCACTTGACATGAAATACTTAATAATTTTCAATACATCTTCTTAATTTTGAAGAATATAAGGGTCGGGGAGGGGGTTGGGGGGTCAGCTGACCCCCCTGCCCATAACTGCGTACGCCATTGGGCTAGATATTTGAAATCATTCATAAAGGCTTTTGCAATATGTTTCTAGCATGCTGTGATATTGTCTGTATCTCCCTCACATTTTATTTTCCTCCCCTGATTTCTATTGTTTGTGTGAGGACAAACACTCTATCATAATATTGAAAGTCACACACGATTATATAGACGTTAGAGTATGCTATTATAAGGCTTAGATGGACACACACACAGATGCACAGACAGTGGGAGCTTTTTGAATTAATAGGCGACACGCCAAAAAGTATGCAACAAAATTTGAAAAACAGTTGAATTACAAAATATTCTACTTTTTTTTTTTGTTCATATATACATATATATTTTTTGTACTTCTTTGTGTCATGTTTTGGGTTATGACGATGTGGCATGATATGCATTTTTCCAGATGGTGGATGAACGATTGGCAAATGGAGAATGGAGAATGGGGTTTTTTGAACCTAGGCCTAGGCCTAGGGGATCGGTCAGTCATTCTGATTTGCATTGTTTGCAGCTGCCACAGATAGATTGTCCATATCTACATACATACATACGTATGTGTGTGTGTGAGAGTGTGTGTGTGAGTAAAATTAACATTTCATTTGGCTGCGTTTTTTCGCTTCATCAATAAATTTGCCAACCCCAAATTCATTTTTCCATTTTTTCATGCTCAAATATTATTTTAATTTTTTTTTTATTTGTGTGTCCATTCTTTTCAATAAAAAACCATTACATAGGCAAATATAAATTTTGTCGGTCCTGTGCGTATGTGTGTGTGTGTGTGTGTGTGTGTGTTAGTTGTCGAAATATTGCCGCGAAAAAAGGTAGCCATTATAATTACAATATAAAAAGCATGTGACGTCAAATATTTTTCGTTATATTAAAAAAAAAAAAAAAAAAAAACTTTTTATTTCGTTTTTACAGTCTCTGTCTCTCACTCTTATTCTACATCTCTCTCTCTCTCTATTTTCTTTATGTACGAAACACATAAATTAAATGGAATTTATGGAAGACATGAAGCACTTTCATAACACTATCGCTTGTATTATAATCCAAACTAATCAACTATCGATTGTATTATATCGATAAAACGAGTATTACTTTATCAATTATTTTCGAATTTTTTATTATGTGGCCTAAAATTTTTTTTTTTTTTGATTCATTATTTATTATTATGCATTTTATTATTGAAGCAGCTTAAGTGTCATATCAGGATTTCTATAAGTCAGATATGTTACAGATTTTGACCCGGCACTCAAACCCAGTTATTTTTCAAAACTAAAATTCTTATTATGTGCCAAAAATTAATAATTTTCTTTTTAATTTTGATTTATTTAAGATTGAAGTATTAAAACATTAAAATAATTTCAAAAGTTTTTAATATATAAGAGACTACAATTTATTGATCCTTTTTATTTGTATTTATCCTTGGCGAGAGTTAATAATATAAAATCGAATATATTTGATCAAATTATTTTAAATTTTATATTAGAAATTAAAGGTTATTTGTTTTCATCCATTTTTATTATTGATTCTAAAATAAAAGCTACTGTAGCATTGGATATTATTAAAATTTTAACCTTTTAACTTTTATTTTTGGATAAAATCTTTTTTTTTTTTAAATCTATGTTTTTTTTTAATCTAGCAGTGCTATAAACGTGTCCTTAAACGTACCGAGTATAACTTGTCCTAATTAATTTGTGGAAGGGACACGCCGGACTCGTGACCGTAGGCCAACTTCATTAACTTCTTAACCCTGACCCAAACCTCAATGTAAAGTGAAGCTAGATATGATGAAAAAAAGAATTACATGTATGTACAGGTGGATGGGGTTGTGAACGGGAACGGGAACATGGAGGGGAGCGGAGGGAGGGAACGATGGGTGTTGAGTGTGGCAAAAATGCTACTTTACACAACGTATCTGCGCTCGTAAAAAATAATATAACTACATACATGCGCGTTTACTACCCATTACAAGCTCAGCTTGCTCAGCCTTACTCCCCACCCCTCCCCTCGCACTCCCTCTCTCCATCCCATCCCATTCCCATCCCAATTCCCATTCCCATTCCTATTCCCCTTTCAGTCTCTAACCCGTAGTGAAAGTTTGACAAGCTGCGCTGCTGTTGCCTCTGTCGTTACCTCTTCCCTTTCCAATCCCCATCCAGCTCCCATCTCCCCACCTCCCCTCATCCCCTCGTCCCTCTGCGCTCTCTTGGCCATCAAAAAATCCGCCCCCGCAGCCGACTAACTGCTTTTCCACGCATACGCGCAATTCTAAAAAATTAATGTCGCTTTCGTAATTTCAACACACACAAAAACTGCCGAAGAGGCTGCGCTGCCACAAATAGCAGCAGCGGCAGTAGTAGCAGCGCACAGTGGGAAAAACAGGTATTTTTTTTGATAGTTTATTTTTAATCAAACCGAAACGAATATCAGGTTCAGTTAAGGTTTCGGTTTTTTTTTGTTTGTTTTTTGGTTTTCGGTTACGCAAAATCTTTGTATATCGGTTTCGTAACGGTTACCGGGTTTTTGTATGCTTAGGTTTCGAAACATATAAAAATGAGTTATTAAAATGTTTAAATAAAAGTGAATTAATTAAAAAAATTCACTGATTTCAAAAAAGGTCTTTTTAATTAGATCAATATTTAAATGAAAATCCATATTAGTTGGAAAAACGATGATAAATAGACCGAAAGTAACCGGTATACAGGAATCGGCTATTAATCGGTTATATCGGTTTGAATAATTTCGGTTTCGGTCTAATAAAAAAGTTTGGTTTCGGTTAAGGGTTACAGTTATGGTTACCAATTTAAATCGGTTAATAGGGGTTGAAGGTATTTGTATTTGATTTGATTTTATTTCAAATTTATTTTTAATTTTCATTAAAATTAAACAAAAATGATCGAAAAGGTACTGAAAGTAGTGTTAGTCAAATAAATTAGAAACAAACCCAATTCAAGACTCGAAAAGTTGAATTAGTATAAGCGAGTCTAAACGTTTTGTCCCACTGTGCAACGGACTGAATGTCTTAGTTAGGCAAAAAGGCATTGCAGCTCGCGAGGGGCAACAAAAATGGGGTAAGCAAAGTAAAACAGCAGCAGCAGCGACGTCAGCGTCAGCGTCGGCGTCAACGACGACGACACTCACTTAAAAATTCGAATGTTATAGAAAAATGAGCAAAGCACAAAAAAAAAGTAAAGAAAGCGAAGCAGAGAAAAGCGCCGGAAAAAAACGAACTGAAATTACATAAAATGAAAAGTTCTCGTTACGCGGCGCAGTTGTTACGACTCTTCCCTTGCCCCCCCCCCTTCCCTCACTCACACACACACACACATACATTCCCTACCTCTGTTGTTGTTGTTGTTGCTGCTGATGCTGTTGCTGCTTCTAATGCTCATCTCTTTCTAACTCGACAATGTCGACAGAAGAAACAAGCTCGGCGATTCGCGTATTGCTATTGTAAATGTGTGTGTGTGTGTTTCTAAGTGTGTGTGTGTGACTGAGTGTGTGTGTGTGGGTGTCCCTTGTTGTGAGCAGAGACCGTAGCGATTATAATTTTTAAAATGTAAATTACAAAAAAAAAAAATTATTTCTTCATATTTATCAAAAAATATTGAACTATAACTCTTATTTTGTTATCTGAATATAAAATTCATGAAAACAGTAAACTAAAATTTCTATTTAAAAATAATATGATATCAAAAATAACATGTAATGTAGTTTTTATGGAAATTTTTTATAATTAAAAGATTAGTAAAACAATAAATTGAAGAATTGAAAAAATTGGAGTGATTCTTTGATTTTTAAATAAAAATTAAATTTTTATTTCATATTTTATTTGGTATATATTAAAAAATAATAATGATACAAATTAAAAAAAAAAAGGTTATACTGCATTCGGGACGTTGCATTCAGATTTTTAAATTTTGTTTGGGTTTGATTTTTAGCTAAATTAATCAATGTGAAGGAAATATGTTACGGCAACATGGAATACACTAAAACTCCTATTTTAGTCTTAATTTTAATAAAAATAAAAAATAAGTGTTATATCGTAACTGAATTCTTAGATTGCCATTTATTTTAAAACTTATAACAGTTACGGTGCCCACTTTTAACTATTGTATGGTATCCCTGGTTGTCAGTGTGTACCCGTTTTTTTTTTTTTTTTTTTTTTGTGGTACCGCGACTGATTACTACTTTTATTGCTAGCAAATATCGTACTTTCTCTTCAAGGTGCATATTTTCTCTATCCCCCCTCCCCCCACCTTCCCACTCTCACTTCGTATTCCCTGCCCCAAAAATAGTGTGTGTGTGTGTGTGTGTGTGCTTAGCTTTTTAGTCAGCTGTAAAGGAGTGTAGAGGGTGGGTGGGGGAAGGGGGGAAGCTGTTGTAACTTGCGCGGAAACAAGGTTTTTATTTCACCATTTCTTTCTATACTTTTAACTTTGCTCCCTTTCCTCCTCCCTCCACCCCCCCACCCACCCACTCCGCCGATTGCTTTAGATTTTACTGCGCGAAATTTTTTCAAGGGTGGTTTATATGCAGGTATGTGTGTGTTTGAGTGTGTGTGTGTGTGTGCGACAGTGCGTGTCTATGTCTGTGTCTGTGTACTTGTGACTTGGCTGAAGCAGCGCCAGCTGAGACTGAGACGCGGACAGAGACGCAGGCAGCGGCAGCGGCAGAGGCAGAAGCAGACATCGTGCGTTGTAGTTGTATTTTTTCAATTTTTATTTTGTACTTACGTTTGACGCTGGCGTCGATGCGGCCGCAGTCGCGTTTCTTCTAGGTAACTCCCCCTCCACCTCCAGTTACACCCCTCAGAAGCCACAGCTTTTGCCAGAATCTTCATCTTCGTTTGCAGGTCTCAATTTTTCGTTTTTCGTTTTTAACTACGTGTTCGTAGTTAAAAAATAAACAGAAAAAAAAGAATCTCATACATACTCGTATTATGTTTTATGCTGGCTGCTTGTATGTTTCTCTCTCTGTATGTGTGTGTCTGTGTTGTGTGTTGTGTGTGTGTGTGTGTGTGTTGTGGGTGTAGTTGTTGTGTTGTCTGTTATAAAGAAGAGGCTGGCGGATAAGCGGAATTGTAGTGGAAAAAAAGGTGCTTTTTAGACGCAATGACAACGACAACGAGAGAAGCAACACATAGCAAAGCAAACAGACGGCGGTACACTGTAACAAATTAAGCATTTACAGCAACAAAATATATATATTTTTAAAAAGTTTTCCTCACTTCCACACCACCACAGAGGTAAAGGACTTTGACCAAATTTGGTCAGAATCTGAGAGACAGTCCCAAACATATAATCTTTTTAAGTTTGGTTAAGATATCTTAAGAAACAAAAAAGTTTTTCATACAAAGCAATTCCATGACCTCTGACCTCAATATGACGCACTTACAGGTGGAATTTCGCAAAACGTTTACATAGTTTCCCTAACTGAATAATAATAATAATAATTGTGTAATAATACCTGCAAGTAATTGTGATTTATTCGAAAGGGTAGTGGAATGAGTACAAACCATTGTCGAGAAAGGTAGTAAAAAAGGTAATAGAAAATGGAGTAAATAAAGTAGTATTCATAATGATCCAAATGTAATTCTAAAGCATTTTCCATTGTGTAATTTGAAGTGCAGTGAGAGCTAATGACACTTTTATATAGACGAAAAAAGTAGTAGAAAAGGGAGTAGATTGAAGTTGCATTCACAATATTCCAAATTAAACTCAACATACATATATTTTTTTCTTGGTGTAGTTTTAGAGTACGGCGAGAGTTTCAGTGAATTGAATAAAAGTAGATGATGACGAAACTCATACCGGCAACTAAACAGGTCTAAGGGTAGGGGACAGGGGGCAGGGGGAAGGGGGAAGGGGGCAGCGTAAGGTTAAGGGTACGGGAATAAAGTACGGGTACGCTAACTACACTACACACGGATATCAAGGGAAGCACAAAAGAGAAAAATATAAAATCAACAACAACAAGTAAGTTTAGAAAATAAAAAGCGCACACAACCCTGCGACGAGGGTTGCAATATTTCTTTTGCATTGCCTTCTCTGCGCTGCCGCTGCCGATGTCGACGTCAGCATCGACGTCAGCGTCGTCGTTGTTGTTGTTAGTGAATGTCGTAGGAAAGAGAAAAGGGGGGAGTGAGTTGTGTGTGTGCGTGTGTGTGTGTGTGTGTGTGTGTGTGGCATCCTTTTATATTTAAAAATTTTCATTTCACTGTCTAAGTTCGCGGCTTTTTGATTGTGGGAGGCATAGGGGAGGTGGAGGGGTTAATATACATACACCACCTCCAACTCCTAAAATACATAACATACTTATTATTACTTTTAATTTCGATTCCCCAGTCCCCCAGTCGTCCTGTGTGTGAGTTAAAAAAGCATATAAGCCAAGTAAAAGCGAAAGTAATCGATTGGAATGGGTTGGGAGATGACAATTCTCCTTACTTTTCATCATTTATTTCTATATAACTATCATATTTAAAAATTAATTTCAATTAATTCACTGTCACATAATAAGAATTTCAGTTTGAAAAATAACTGGGTTCGATTCCCACACTGCCACATAAAAATCAGTAATATACCTGCCGTAAAAATCCTGATAATGATACTGAAAATGCTCGTAATAATTTAAAATAGTGTAGAAAAAAAAACAAAAAAATAAAACTTATTTTAATGGTTTATTATCCGATTAGTTGTTATCATCATTATTTATATTTTTATATATAAAAAAATTATTAAATTTACCAAATGTGTTCATAAATTATTATAAATTATTCCCTATTTTCCCAATTTTATTGGGAGAGGTCACGGCAAATGTTCTTATCATCGTACGCAACCTTTGCTCCTTTACCTGAGTGTCTATTTGCCATATTATACTTACTTACAAAACTTTCAAAGGGTATGCTACTCATTTTATTTATCTCAAATGACTTTCACTTATAAACTAATTTGTAATCCATAATTTTAAGATATTTTTCTAACTAGCTTTTCTTTCTTATTTTTTTAGTTTATTTAAATATTTTTTGTGAGACGTTTCTTTGAAACTTGAAGTTAGCATTATTTATTATAGTAGTATATTTATAATTAAATTATATATTATATTATAATTTATAATAATAGTGGTATATTTATAATAAAATTATAATCTATAATAATAATAAGTAAGTATCACTCACGTTTTTATTGCGGATTGGCCTCGATGTGTACTTCAGAAGACAATTATCTGAAAATATTGAAAAAAAGTAAATTATTACATTATATAATTATTCACTTAAATTAAAATTTGTAGATATGTATATAATTGATAATAATTGGTAAGTTGAAATCATACTTTGGAATTGTATTTAAAATATTATATTTTAATAATTAATTAATAAATTATTTTAGTTACATTTTAGAAACATTTCGATTCAGACTACGAAATGTATATCTACTGATAATTATCAATCTAAATTCGTTTATCATTAATGTAATAACACTTTATTTATAGATATATAAATTTATATACTATATACACATATATATGTGTGTGTTTATAGGTATTATATTTGAACTTCTCACAAGGACACACAGTTACAGATGTTAGAAAAGAAATGCCGACAAGATGGAGGCGATGAAAGTAGAAGAAGAAGAAGACGAAGATGAAGGTAACGGTTACGACGAATCCCATAAAACATACAAATGGCCAAATAAAACATTTTAAATGTAGCAACAACAACAAGAACAACAATAATAATAATACATAATAACAACAACAAGAGCAAATAAGAAAATAGTATTGTGCTTAGAAAAAACGACGACACGATGACGACGAGGACGAAGACGAGGAGGAGGAGAAGGAGGAGAAGATGAAGGCGGAATGAATTGAATGCGAGAAGCAACAATGGCAAAAAAACAAAATAAAAAACCGCTCAAAATGGAAGTAAAGAAAGAAGGAAAGCATTAGATACATTTTTTATGCTGAGCTGATTCGTTTGGCTCTCCATTGGTATTTCTTGATTTGCCCTACCTTCATACCCTACCCCCTCTCTTTACCCTACACAAACCTCTTCCGCTCACCTGTTATCATCAGCGGAGAGTTAGAGACTGCAGTTCTTCAAATAGAAAGAGGAAAAATATAGTTTTCTTTTTGAATCAAAACAATAAATGAAATACAAAATACATTTAATTAAAATTAATTAATTTAGTTTAATAATATACATTAAATTATTGAATTTATATAGAAAATTTGTATTAATGTAAATTAATATTAAATAAACTATTAACATGAACTATTAACATTAACTATGAACGCAAATAAATAAGTACACAATTATTTTTATATAATTAAGTTTAAATTAGTTAATTAAGTTTTATACATTTTTATACACAAATTTTTTACTAATGTGTATTAAAATTAAATCAAACTATTAATAAAAGTGTTAAATGAAAGTAATTAAATAAGTACAAAAAATATTTTTAATACACTGATAAAAAAAATGTTCAAAAATCAAGATTTTGGTCTCAACCAAGAATTTTGTGTAAAAAATGCTTCGAGAACATAAACTTCTGAAAGTTAAAAAACACATCTTGATTTTAAGAACATTTCAAATAAGAATAAATTCTTGTTTTTAGAACAAAAAGTCTTAAATTCTCAACCGAAATAAAAAAATTAGGCAGGTGCTTTAAACCCTAAACTTATTTTTGTTGCTGTTGATATTTATATTTTTTTGTATTTTTTTTTTTTACAAATTTTCCGATTGTATGTTTTTTCTTGGCTAGAGCGGGTTTCGATACCTCGCTTGTTATTAAACTGAAACGATTTAAGATTTTTTATTCCTATATTAAGAACTGCGAATTTTCAGATTAATTTTCTTAAAATTAGTAATTTGGTATTGAAATAGTCTTATTTTAAGAACAAAATATTTAAGGCTAATGTTCTTGATTTTAGAAGTTGGTCTCTTTTTCCTGTGTATCGACTGTTTTCTCTGGTTTTAATTTCCCACTAAGATTATTCCTAATTTTGGTTTTTAAATACAGTTCTCTCTTAATTAGTGAACATCTCTTGGTTCATCTTACTGCAAGAGGATAATTTGGAAATATAGGGAAAATGGGGCAACGTGGCGTATGAGTTATCTTTACTTTTCTACAGGCACGTTCATAGATGAAAGGCGAAGGGAAGGGAAGGGAAGGGAGAAGCAGGCTGGTCTAGGCCATTTAAGGCCACTATTCTGATGTTGCTACGTGCTCCATACTATTACATAAGTACAACGCTACCTTTTCTTATTCTTGCCCCGACTCCGATTCCGACTTTGGCTTTGACTCCGGAGTCCGGACCCGGCGCATTGCTAAGCGCACAAAAACTTAGAAATAATCACCGACATAAATCTTAAAATGTCTGCCATTCCCGTTACCGTTACCGTTACCTAACTACTCGCAGTTCTTTTGTTGTGTGTGTGTGTGTTTGTGTGTGTGTTGTAGGAGGGGAGGGGGGGACTTACAAGAACAACAAAAGCGAAGCGATGGTAAAGCGACTAGGACTGAGACACGCTGAAATAGAGAGACGCCTCTCTCACTCGCTCTCTCACCCTCTCTATTTTTATCCCGGTGCCAAAATGAAACAAAGACTTATAAGTTTCTGGCAATGTCTGTAAATAATAAATATTATTTTATTTTTCAATAGAAAAACAATAAATCACTCCAAATCTTTATTATTTTACAATCTCTGCATATCCGTCATGATTTTTAAATTACATTTAAATTTTTAATTTAAAAAAAAATTAATAAATAAAAATCAAAAATAAACAACGTAAAAAATTAAAATATATTCATTACCAAGTCATTTTTATAATATAGTTTATAGTCATTACGATCCCTGGTATAAACACCTGGATTTTGGAGACTATCACAGTTCGAGCAACCTAATTTGTTGACAATACTGAAATAGGCAGATTTTTTTATTTATTTATGACTGTTCTTTTTTCACATGACAGGCTGGGAATCAAACCCAGTTATTTTTCAAACACAAATCTCTTAAATTTTGTATTTCATTTAGGGGAATAGGGCATCTAACAGTCGAGCATCTCGACCTACTTATTTTCTCTCTTTATTCTCACTCCCTTTTTACTTTCTCTCTCATCGGGGGCAAATGAAAAATAAGTTAGAAGCACGTTTTGTGGCATTTTATGTTGTTGTTGTTTTTGCTGCTACCGTTATTGGTGTTGCACATAGTTGAGTCACAAAATGTGGAAGCATCTGGACCAAAAAAAAAAAAAAAAAATTCTTTATTTTATTTTGAATTTTCTTTACATTCAGATGTGGCACATGCGACTTTTTTTGGGGGCAACAACAACAACAATTCTCAATTCTTCACACAGTCAACGATCGCTTTCGGTTTCGGTTTCCTCTGAGCAGCTGATCCAATAACCAATAAACTAAGCGAGCTTCGTCTAAAACATGGCTACAAACAAAGGCCAAAATGCAGAACACACACTCGTGTTGTTCTTCTGCAAATATTGAATATTGAATGTGTGCGGGTTTCTCTTAACTTTACCTTATTTTTTGTTCTTCTTCTTGCTCTTTCTTTTTTTTTTGGGGCTCGTGGGTTTTTTTGTTCGGCCTTTCTTGCCCATCTTTGCACAGGCCTTTTTCTATAGCCTCTATATTATTGACACTTGCTCTATATTATTGACACACAATGATAACAATAACAATAACTGCATGCAATGCATTGTGCAATGAACCCTCGAGTCAAGGCCATACTCCAAACCACAATACCAAACAAACTGAGGAGAGAAAGGCTAAAAGTATTGAAAAACTGATGGCTGGGAAGAAGAACATTCAAAGAGACTGATAGGTTGAAAGAATAATTCTTTAACTATTTTCAGATACTACGCAGATAAAAACTAAATAGTTCTATAATTCAAGTTTAAACTTTTTGAGTTTAGCATCCAATTTTTAGATAAGACAAAAAAGTCAAAGAAACTCTAAATATTTAATCTAACTGAAGAAAATCTTTAAAATCCCGAAAATCAAAATATTTCTGAGAAAAATCTTGTTTGAATTATTTTGTACTTGGTTTAAGAAATTCCGGAATTACCGTACTTCTGACACCGTTATGGAATGATTTTATCCCGGAATTCCGTTTTTTTTTCTGTGTACGTTTTTGTTTATTTGATTAAATAAATATTTTTCGTAGTAAAATTGATTTGAGAAAATGTTGGAAGTTGGAACAATTTTGGAAGATGAATAACTCTAAAAGGGATTCGTTTGTAATTTTTCTATAATAGTTATTATTTTTATTATAGACCACGTACTTAAAAAAAAGTACAGGTGTCTAGTAATTTTTTTATTTATTTAGACGCGACCAAAAACAGTCGGAAAAATAAAATTAAGTGTTAAAAAAATGTAAACTAAAAATTATATAAAAATTTGCAATTAAATTTATATAAAGCTTAAATTAAAACTGAAATGAAATAAATTGAAAAAAGTATAATTATGATAAAAGAAAATTCGTCTTCAACTTGAATCAGCACAAGGTAATTTCTGATTTTTAAAAACTCCTCATTTTAAAGTTAGGAGCGGCCTGGATCGAATATTAAAACACCTATGTTTAATTAATAATAATACTATGTAATACAAATATTTGCTGACTGAAAATCTGAAAATCCGTTTTGTACGTTTTGAAATCTAAACATGAATCAAAGGCAGGGAAAGGTGGCAAGAAACCCAGTAGAAAAGAATGCCGCATGCCTTATTTCTGTTCCATCTTGTGGTAGCGGGAGGAGGGGTGGGGAGGACTTCGTTGAGGTAGGCGATAAGGGGGAGGATGACGGTGGGTGGCGTGTGGCAAGTTGAGTTTCGGCAGTTTTGTATTTTGACTCTGTAAAACTTACAGCAACAGCATCTGCGACTATTTTGCCAGCGCAGTCAACGTCAACGTCGCCGTCGCTGCCGCTGCTAAAGCTGATGCTGACGCCGACAGCGCTGCTCCAGTTGCTCCCTGAACGTTTTACATAAATCTTATTTTCAAAAAAATAAACACTAATGCCAAAGCGAGGCAAAAGCAAAAGCAGAAATATAAAGGGAAATATAAAAAAAAAGCGAACTAGAAAATTTAGTATCTACACATACACAAAGGTACACACGCACACACACACACACACACACACACACACACACACACACAAACGCGCGGCAAAAAAAAAGAAGGAAAATTTTTTATTACAGCGAGAAAACTTAATGGCTGTTGGAGAAATGGTGAAACAGCAAAAGGAAAAACGGGAGAGGGAGTGGGAGTGGGAGCGGGAATGGATAAAGTAGAGAATGAAAAGGGAATGAATTGGAGAAGCTGAACATAGAAGTCGACGTCAAATTCGCCGAAGAGACTAAAAATAAGGACGAGGGCCAAAACTAGAAAGTCGCAGCAACGGCAACGAAGACGAAGCACAGTGGTACATTTGTTATTATTTCTGCTTGGATTAATTAATGACCAGTTTTTCAATATTGCAAACTAATTTATGCAGGACAAATTACAAGTTTTTTTTGGAATATTTTTATTATGTATAATAATAATTTTTTTATTGACCACCTCGTAAGTGTGAGATTTTTAAAATTTTGCAAACTAATTTACAAACAAGCAAAATTTTGATTTAAATGTTACGAAACAACACTTATTTTTGATTTATTCAATAAAAATCAATATTAAATCTTATTCAAAAAATTAAAAAAAATAACCATATTTATTAGTTTTTAATAAAAGAACAAGTCAATATTTTAAGAATTTTAAATTAACCAGAGCTAATGTACGGAAAGGGCCACTGTGCGAGAATGAGAGGATGAGCATGAGAAATGAGGATAAGAATAGAGATGGAGACAAGGATGTGCCAAAATCTGCGTTATGTAGACGCGCAAGGGTTGGGACTCTAACGGGGGTAGTGCAGGGGGTAGGAAGGGGGAACAGAGTCTTCTCTTGGCAGGGGGTAGTGGTTTTTGGGGCCTGAAACAGTAAGATTCATGCTTTGATTTCGATTTCCCAAACTATGCCCAAAACTACGAACGATTTTCCTAAGGGTGGCAAAGGGGGAGGGGGGTATAAGAGGGGCACTCGTTTAACTATTAACGGTATCGTTTCGCTACAGTTTCTTTCTCTGTCTTAGTCCAAATCTTGCTTCCCTCCTGCTTCTCCTCCTGCCTCCTATTTTTGCTCGTTTTTTGGCGTCTCGACTTCGTTCTCGATTTTATCCTGGGGAACTCCTGGAACTCAGTTGCCGTCTCAGTCACGGTTCGAATGCCGTTCATTGATTTCAAGGGTGTTACCGAGTGGGTGGAGGGGAGGATGGCAGGGAGAGAAGGGGTCAGCTGAGTGACTGTTTAGACTGAGTTCCTTAGGTCGTGGCTCTAAAATTGTAGTTCCTTAACACCGCGACTCTTAGTTTCATTTTTTTTTTGTACTTTGCCTTGTCTTTTATTGCCTTTTAATGTATAGTTATAAACTTGTATTATTTAGTTTGTAAGTTAACAACCTTATTGATCAAAAATTATACTAAAATAATCAACTTTAAGAACAAGTGATATAATAAAAACCATATCAAAAAAGAACAAGTGCAAAGGAATTCTTAAATAAAATGTAGTAATTATTTGGGATAAAAAAAAGAAATTATTATTATTGACTTTAATTTCTGAATATTAAATTTAAAAGTCTTATCGTAGTTAGTTAGTAGAGGATAATTGTTCATAGAATGCCTCGACATTTACTGGTGTTGTAATTTCGAATGTCTTACAAAGACTTTTATCCAAAAGTTTTTAGATAATAAAAGTCTTTAAAGACTTTTATCTTATGCCTTAAAAATAATAGTCTTTAAAGACCTTTGTTCAATAAAATTAATTTATTAAATTTAATGATTTTTTTTTTTGCTTATTCTTCATAACAGTTATAGTCCCTGGTTAGTATTAAATGTAAAGTATTAGATGTGAAATATTTTTTGTCGACTGTACTTAGTTGACGTCAAATGAATAAGAATTCAAGCAATGCAACTTCTGCTTCAACTCTCTTTCAACTTAATTCAATTCAACTTGGACGCTGTCAATTTTGTTTTAAAATTTTCTAGATGTATTGATTCATTTATTTTTATTAATATTTATTATTTGTTTCGTTCTTTTTGTTTTTTTCTCGAGTGTCTTTTGTAGTCGTCTTTATTTTTGTTGCCTTTGCTTTCATCGTCGTCGTTTTCCAACCTTGTTATGGTTGTTGTTATTGCTGCTTCTGTTTTATGTTGTTGTTTTTTTTTTTCAATTTTATTTCTCTATATTTTTACGATGCTGGAAACTACCCTTAATGATGCCGCGGAAGCTGCTCCCGCTGCGGCCATGTCTGTGTGTGTGTGTCTCCTGTGTGTGTGTGTGTCTGTGTGTGTGTGTGTGTGTCTAAAAGCGGCAAATGCTGCAAGTTTTGTGGCAAGGCGAAGTACCAAAAGTACCGCTGATCATGCGCCTAAAGTAGTTTTTTTAAGGTCTCACAAATACACACACATACACAGACACACACACACACACACACATATATACATATATATAAATTTATATCTGAGATGACCTCTCAGTGCTACAGTTATTGTTCTTTGCCTTATCGATGCTCGATGCTCAGGTTCGTTTCACTTTCCTTTATTTCGGGTTTTTTTCCATACTTAGTTGTAGATGTTAGCCCAGTACTCAAAAGGTTCATAGGCTTATTAGTTTGCGATAATATCTCTTAAAATTCTTGAACTTAGCATGCATTTTTCACGTATGTATTCAGGACATTAAGACAAAAAGCGGATAAAATGGCAACGACTCAACATTAAATAGTCAAAGAAGCCTTAAATATCACTGTGATAAAAAAGACATGACCAAACTCAAGGGTTTCCCCCTATTTCGGGTCCTAGGAATCGAACTGCATTATCACTTTTTGAGCTACAACGATGGTTTCATACAAAATTTTTAGGAGTAATTTTAAAGCTACAGCCTAGAGATTTGATACAAGGAATGTGTGATATATTCCTGACGTTTGCTGATAATTTCATTTGGATCGGCTAATAAACAGAAAAGATAATCCCTTTCAATTGTAAAATATTATTATTAATTAAATTTGTATTTTTTGTTGTTTTTTATTTATCTGCAAATATTGACAAACTTTTAATAAAACAAATTTAACATTTTAAAAATGTGATTCAAAATATATTTAATCGGGGTTTTTCTTTTAAAAATGTAATTTAATATTATTTAAAAATGATTTTATTTGTTTTTATTTTAAATAAATTGTTTTATGATTTATGGTAATTGAATCGAACGTCTGTCAGGATATGGGGACTGGGTATCTAACAGTCGAGCACCTTGAGTGTAATTTTGTTACTTGTTGTAATTGAAGTCGGACGCGAGCTATTCAAGGGGTGTGAGGTGAGGAACGGAGGGAGGAGGGAGGGATGGGAGAGAGGGCGAAGGGCATGAAACCTGCCCCTAACGGGTTTTTGGCCGCAGCTTCTAATTTTACATTTTATTGTTATACTCTGTTATAGTTGTTGTTGCTGTTTCCTTTACAATTTTTTTATTCTTCGTTTTTAGGGTTCGTAAAAGGGTTGATTAGGAAGATGCACAGCAACTCACACACACACACACACACACACACACACACACACAGACAGACACAAATACACACACACACACACACACTTTATTGACCTGTGCACGCGCTTCGATTTTTGTTATTTTCCTTTGTGCTCGCTTTTCCCCCATGAATTCCTGCCGGAAACTCATTTTATTGCTGCTAATATGAAAATTATGAAATGCGTTGCAACTACCCATAAAACAAGAGGGCACAGTTCTCAATTGCAAATTTCATTTACGATGCCATTCATCCCAAAGAAGATGTGATAGATCTTGTAATATAATATGAGAGTCTAGACAACAGATTCGGAGCGAGCAAAGCTTTTGATGAGGCACATTTCGTTGTGGACGTGACATGAACAATAGTTTCGAAATTGCCAAATCTTGAATGCGATGTAGCTCTTCATATATGTACGTATATGTACATACATACATTAGTATGTACAATATATAGTATATACAAAGTCATCAAGTTTATTTTCTTTTCTTTATAAAGTATCCATCTATATTCAATTTAGCAAGAAAGGAGAATGTTTCAACTAAGTATTATAAATACTTTTTTTGTATAAAAATGTCACACATGTGATACAAAAAAAGGTTCCAAAATCAAGATTCTTCACCTTAGAAAGCACATCTTGATATTAAGAGCATTTGAAATAAGAACAAGTTCTTATTTATAGACCAAACATCACTGCGGACGGCAGTCCGCGCTAGTGACGAAAGCAACACGTAGTGTGCAAAAGGCGACTAGCAATATATACACGCAGAATGGAAAATTTGCTATGACTGTCCGATCGGATTGAGTTATATACCGATCGAAAGGTATGACTTTACCTAACAAAAGTGCATACTAAGACTTTTGGTAACTCACCTGGTTCGTAAGATATGGGGGTGTAAGTGGGAGGGGCCAAATTTTAATGATTGCAGCTAGTGGGGCCGTTGGAGCCTTTTGGTAAAATTTTATAATTTTTAAAAATTCTTATTAAAAATACGCGTCGAATGATACCTTGATCATTTCAATCCGACATTTGGTTCAAAAGATATATTAATTTGAAGTTTTTAAGGGCCTTCTCAAAATGAGATGAAAAGTTTGTTTGTCTGTTTGTCCATTTGTCCATTTGTTTGTTTGTACGAAGGCGCTGAAAAAGCTAAATTTTTCTGATGAGGAATTGTTTCTTATCAGAAATCTAGAAATGTTTGTTCTACGACTTTAGCGGGAAATAGCTAGTTTAGCGGGAAAAAGCTAAAACGTGATAAATTTGAAACACCCATTGCTTCCAATCCAAGAAAGCTAGAGATGTGTTCTATATGTCGTTAGAAAGGTATATTAGAGGGCTTTCAGACGTGCCTTGAATATTTTTTTGCAAAGTGCTCAGGTAAAACGCTACAGGTGAAAAAAGGATTTTTAGCTTAAACTTTGGCGATTTATTAGAAAACGGTTCCGACGATTTTTATTAAATTTCAATATGTTGTAACACGTAAAATTTCGCGTCTTTTGATATATGACACATGTCTCTCAGCCGCAAGGTGTGGAAGATATGACCGGTTAACTGAATATATACATTTTACTATTTACTATATGGTACTAATTAGAAAATCAAGCTTTGGTACAAAAAACTTTTTTGTTTTTCAAGGTTTCTCAACCAATTTGACAAAGTATGCATTTAAGTAAGTCTTACACATTATGTCCAAATTTAGTTGAAATCGGTCCACTATATCATATAGCTGTCATAGGAACGATCGGTTAAAAATCAAGTTTTAGTATGAACAACTTTTTTGTTTTTTAAGGTTTCTCAACCAATTTGACAGAGTATGCATTTAAGTTAGTCTTACACATTATGTCCAAATTTAGTTCAAATCGGTCCACTATATCATATAGCTGCCATATGAACGATCGGTCCAAAATAAGGTTTCAGTACGAAAATCTTTTATATTTCTCAAGATATCTGAACCAATTTGACACAGTATGCATTTAAGTTGGTCTTATACATTATGTCCAAATTTAGTTCAAATCGGTATACTATATCATATAGCTGCCATATGAACAATCGGTATAAAATCAAGTTTTAGTATGAAAAACTTTGTTGTTTTTTAGATATCTTGATCACACTGTCAACATACGCATCTGGGTTGGTTTTATACATCCTAAACAAAATTGGTTAAAATCGGTTTACTATATTATATAGCTGCCCTATTTATTTTTTATTTGAAGTAAGCATTTTGATAATTTTATAGCAAAATTACACTGTCAGAATCATATAAAATTCCAAAAATTTCTGATATCTTCCAAAAAAACTTTTTAACAAAGTAAAGTCTAGTGACGAAAGTCTTTCCGCCCAAAATTTCTGATATCCCATTTTGTGACGAACGATATTAAACTTAATATATAAATAATTATAAAATAAAAAGTTTGGCATTCGGCACTGCGCATTAAAATTATTTTTAGGTATAAAGAATCAAGATCTTTATGCGCAATGTTCCGAATGCCAAACTTTTTATTTTATAATTATTTATATATTAAGTTTAATATCGTTCGTCACAAAATGGGATATCAGAAATTTTGGGGCAGGGAAAGACTTTCGTCACTAGACTTTTACTTTGTTAAAAAGTTTTTTTGGAAGATTTTAAAATACTCAAGACATGCAATATTTCTTCCAACTGCGATTTTTTAGATAAATATTCTATATTATATAGGATTAGTAACTTGGTCTTAAATGGTTTGATTTTAGAACAAAATAGGTAAGATGTAAGAATGTTCTTGATTTCAAAAGTTGGTATTTATTTTCAGTGTAGTCTGCACATTAATCAAGATGTATGTATTCTGATACTATTCTAATCATAATCGTTAGACCATACTCAAAATCTGCAATTTATTTGACAACGTGCGCAAAAATTATAATGAAAATAAAAATACACAAATATCCCTTTACCTTTTAGTAATTGTTCGGCCCACGGAAAATGCGTTTTAAAATTAAACAAAACAGAAGAGCTGAAAACAGAAGAGAAGAAATGCGAAAAGTGAAAAATAAAATAAAGAAAAATTGAAATGTTGCTGAAATAGTAAAGAAAAGAAACAAAATGGCGAAAAAGTTTTTTCCTTTCTTTGTTTTCTGCTGTTTTCCTTTTTTTTTTTAGAATCTGAGGTGAGATTTGGAGGGGGAGGCTGTGGGGGGGGGGGGGTTGGTCTAAAGTTCGCGGCAAAGTTAAAATAAATTGCAAGTTGGCATTAGAGACGCACACAGTCGCACACACACACACACACACACACACACAGACACACACACAGATGAATGTTAGTCAGCCGCCATATTAATGGCAATTGGGTGGCAAGTGTTGCGGCCCTTGCGGCATGTGTGTGTGTGTGTGTGTGTGTGTGTATGCGGTACATGAATATAAAACTTTATTTTTATTTATTCCCTTTTCTACTCCCAACCGTTCGTCCTTTGCCTGTTTCTGTTTTGTGCCGCTGCCGCCGCCGCTCCGCGCACATAAAGCAAAATTTATTAGAAAACATTTCATTCTCGTTCTCATTCTCATTTTGATACCCTTATCGAGGGTGTTGTAATTTTGTCGTGAAATGTGTAACGCATTAAAAGATGCATGTAGTATAAATATTCCTGAACAGTGCAACGAATTGCATACACAGGAAAAAATAATAGTCTAGATTTATTAAGGATATTATTGTTAAATTAAGATAATATGCGTATAAAATTATTGCGTAAAAAATCACAGAAGCCTCAATTATTTGATGTAACTAAAAAATATGCACAGAACCCCGAAAATCTTAATATTGCTGAGAAAAATCGTGCTTGAATCAAGTATTATCCGGGAAATTAATGTTTGCAATTTATAATTTAATATTGTTAATTTATCAGTGAAATATATTCAGTGCATCTGAACTTTATTTTAAAATGCAAACTATTCTCTTGTTTTCAAAAGCGGACGCAACTACAATAATAACTATATTTTTAATAATATTTATTTTTAGTTTTCAAAATTAAATATCCTTGTTTCGAAATGTATTGATTTTATTCCGGAAAGTATGAAAATTTTTGATATTTCTGGATATATATGTTAACCAAACTCGCTATGCTTTGGAAGTGTATCAAGTCTTCGGAGTGCCGTGAATAATCTTCCCTCTAGTTTTCCCTTTCTCTTTCGCCACCCACCGCATGCCGCATGCCGCAGCTGGTTTTGACTGCGACTCCGTCTCAAGCTTGCGCTCTCTCTCTCTCTGTCTCTCTTTCTCTCTGTTTGTCCCTCTTTCTAGCTATCTATGCTCTATCTCTCTCTCTCTCTATCTCCCGTTCCCGCTGCTGCTCCCTCTCTTACTTTGGCTACTTCATCTTCTACTTTGCGTTTTGCATGCTTATTCGCAATTGTTGTTGTAATTGTTTTCATTGTTACGCGCAGCGCTTTGAGAACATGAAGTTGGAGGGGGTGGAAGGGAGTTTGGGGTGGGGGGGGGAAGGGAGGTGTAAGCGAAATAAAAAAACGCCAAAGGAACACGAGAGCTAACAAAAAAATGCCAAAAACAAAACAAAACACAGCAACTGAAACAGAAAACGGCACAAAAATATGTGTGGCAACATCTTTAACGTGGCTATGTCGGTGGCAGTGGCAGTGGCAGCATAGAATTATTGCCACAACGCACCTCGTCGCATCTCTGCCTCTTTCCCTTTCCCTGCTCCTTTCCTGCCTCTTTCCCTGCCTCTGCACAGTGGAAAAATCCACTAGATTAGCTACATATAAACTAATGTCTTTCAATGTAACATTATTTCAGTTTAATAAATAACTGGGTTCGAATCCCACACTGCCACGTACAAATCTGTAGTATACGTGTCTTGCACAAATTCAAATATGACATTGAAGATTGTAGTGCGCTCAGAATAATAAATAATGTACTAGAAAAAAAAAAATTAGTGCAACAAGAAAATTAAATGCCTAAATTTTTCCTCTTTGTGTATTATGCAAATCATATATTTTATGTTTTTTTAAAGCGAGCTTATGAACACAAAAAAATATGCAGTGTTGGCGCCAGCCAGACGCGCAAGCAAAATTCCGCAATAAGAATATACACACAGCGCTTGCTCGATAAATAGTAGCTATTGCTATTGTATTTATTGCTCAATCATTTGACACAACCCAAAAATAAAAAAAAATGTTTTAAATCACAGTTTAAAATTTTACAAAACCAATTAATTTAAAATAATTATATGGGCTTTTAAAAAGTACAATTTGTTTTGTTTTATGTGCAATTTGACGCCACAGAGAAAAGTTGACTTTGCATAGCTCAAATCTGTATAAAAATCGATATTAAAATTAAACAGAAACTATCGAAAAAGTTCTTAAAGTGTAGATAATCGAATATAATATAATCGTTAATAGATAAGAAAAAAATAACTATATTCGAAAATGTTAATCAATTTAAGCCAGGGACTGAAAATAATCGATTTTAAAGCAAGTGCAATTTTTATTTGAAGTATACCAAATTGTTCGTGTTTACAATAAATAGCTAAGAAGAAGAATTTTTAAAGTAATAATCACTTTTAATGGTTATTAGAAAACTTTTATTTTATAAATTAAATTTAAGAATTATTTGTGAATTAGAAATAAGAATAATAATTATTATTGTTGCTTTTTATTTTCTCAGTCTTTTATAAAAGTTTTCATGATTTTTTTGAATAAGAGGATTCAAGGAATAATAATAATTATTCTTAATTTTTTTTTTTAATTACAAATAATTATTAAATTTGTTTTATAAAAAGACTTTGAATAACCATTAAAAATTATGATTTTTTGCTTATTCTGCATAATAGTTATGGTCCCTGATTTAAGCTAATCTAGTCGTGTTTACCACTGTGCTCTGTCTTGCTGCTGCACGGGGCATGTGGCATGTGGCAAGTGGCGAGTGGCAAGTGGCATGGATCCCCATTGTTGTAGGCGTAGGCAGCGAATCCAACGATGACGACGACGACGGCAACTAAACCCCAGATGGCGCACTACACAAAGTTATGATATAATTTGGATTTCTTTTCGCTAAATTGCTTGTACCAACAATAAATATGTATTTATGTTGGCCCTGTCTTTGTGTCTGTGTAAGCCCTGGCTCTAACTCTGTCTGTGTGTGTGTGTGTGTGTGTGTGTGTGTGTGTGTGTGAGCTGAATGTGTGTTTGAAACTGTGTTTAAGTGCCTGTACAGACAGCTCCCCCCAAATCCCCAACAGACAGCAATAGAATATATATTTACACACAGACACACACACACACATGCACCTGATTTAGCATGTACTCAAAAGATATTACATTTTCTATCTTTATAAAGAGAGTCCTTTGTACTGACTGATTGGCTGATTGAGTGAATGAAGGAATGATTGAAATGCTCACTTTGAATTAATCATAATTTTATTTTTCAAAATTCCATCAACAGAGGCAAAAATTAATGATAAACTATTTTATGAAAATTATTTTTAAGATTCCTCATCTGAAAACTTGTCATTTTTGAAACGTATAATTTAATATTGTTTAGGAATTTTATTTTTTAATGCGAGCTTTCGTCGGTTGAATAAATATTATTATTATTTTTAATTTGTCGCCTGTTTTACCGTTAATAAATTAAAATAATTAAATTAATTAAAGAAATATTTTCAGAATTTTGTAATTTTATTTCAATATGTTAACTATTCTCTTCTTTTCAAAACCGGACGCAACTACAATAATATTTATATTTTTAATAATATGTATTTTTTTCTTTCAAAAATAAATATGTGAATTTTATTGCTTAACAAAACAATTACTTGACTAACTGTATGTTTATACAGGGATCTAAGGAATAACAATTTTATATTGTATTTTTTAAATTTTATTCCGATTAAATTAATTCTTTTTTAGTTCTCTATCTTCTCTCTCTGTCTCTCTCTCTTTCAAACTTATATTGTTGTAGTTGCTTTGTCGCATTTTTTAAAAATTACTCAACCAACTCGCGGAATAAATAAATATACATATAATTTGTATGTATGTATATACATGTGAGCATGTATTTACGCTCACTTTCACACACCCAGAATAGACGTGTAGGCGTGTTTAAAAAAAAAGCCTTTCGCGTCTACACACAAATCCCAACCACTGAACCACCCAACCACCCAACCACTCATTTGGCAGGCAAAGCAGCGACGCCGCCAAAAGAACGACGCAACAAAAAAGAAGAAGATGAAAAAAAAACATAATGAAACGAAGCAGCGAGAAGAAGAGGAATATAAAAGGGCGCAAGGACAACGCAAGGATGGCGACTGATTTACATTTTTAATTGTGTGTGTGTGTGTATGTGTGTGCGTGTGTGTGTGTGTGCGACCTTTGGTCATGGTCTAAGCTTAGACTAATACTCCTCCCCAACTCATAGTATTGAAATGAATGCTAAAAAATATGAGATATAATATTTTTGAACCCAGCTTTTTTTCAAATTGAAGTAGTATTTTTTTGGTATATTTAGTATAGGCATACAATTTTTAATTTCCAACTTTTTTTAAATAAACGGATTGATTTGAATTGATATAAATGTAAAACAAGAGTTATATCTGATATTTAATTATTACTTTTTACATTTTTTTCTATCAGATAAAATAATGTATTTATTAAATGAATTGCTAAAAGTTAATAAATAATTTTTGGTTAACAACTTATATGTAAGAAATTGGAATTGTTATGGTTCTTGACAAATACTCCTTCAATTTCAATTTCAATTTCAACTCCCACCCCTCACCTCTTACCCCTTACCCTGTGTCTACATTGACTAAACATCTAACCATTTAATAGGCATAGAGGACGCTGGCGTCGCAGTCGCAGTCGCAGCTGGCTGCGCTGCCTGGCAACGTTTGAGATTAAAAATTAGGCAAAAGGGTAGTTTAGCCTGTCACACACACACACACACACACACACACACACACACTTGGATATATATACGTGTATATATATATATATATATGTAAATATGTATATAAATTACAAGTACCCAGCGCTTTTGTTGTAATGAAATGAGCACACACACTTGCACACACACACACACACATACACACACACTCACACACACAAAAAAGGAGCGAGAAACCCGCACAGAAAAACGCATTATAAAATGTGAGTAGTGTATGCTAATGGCAGACGTTGGCTTTGACGTTACCCCCTCCCCCCACCCCCCAACACCCTCCCCCACTTCTATTACCAAACACCACTTACCTCTCCCTTCCTTAACCTCTTACCATGGTAGTCCCCAAACGCGCAATGTAAAAATGGGAAAATTTGTTGCTTGTATTTTTTTTTTATTTGTTGCCTTCGTTTTTTCGTGTTGCGCTGTCGGTGAAGAAAGTGGGTGCAGTGGGGGTGGGGGGAGGGAACGCACAAGACACATTATCTAATGTATGCGTATGTGCGTATGTGTGTGTGTGTTGTGTGTGTTTGTGTGTGTGTGTTGTGTGTGTGTGTGTGGAAGCCCCTTTTGCAGCTCGAGACCTTCGTACCACAGCCCCCATCTTTCTCCTTCTCTCTCTCTCTCTCTATCTCTCTCTTTTACTGTCTCTCTCTCTCTCTTTCTCTCTCTCTCGCTGTCGCGTCTACCACACGTCGTTTGCAATTTTTCATTTTAATTTTCATTAGCGTTTTACTCGTTTTTTTTTTTTTCTTTTCTTTTTTTTTTTGTAGCGTGAGTTTGTTGTGTGTCTTTTCTTTTTACTCACACACACACATCCACATACACACACGCATTTATGCATATGTATATATTATATAGAGAGGAAACCAAAAAATGCGTAACGCTCCTAACCCAACCCCCCTCTCAAAACCATAGCCGGAATCCAAAACCGAAACAGAAACAGAAACAGAACCGTAGCTCAAGTTCGAGCTTTGAGTTTGAGGCTTGAGGTTCCAGTTGAGTTTTCCTCATGTCTTTTTCCCAGGGATCGTAGCAATTTTAATTTTATAATATAATATATAATTTATATAAAAAAAAATAATTCTTTGACTTTGATATGCATAAGGAAAACAATCACGTTTGTTGACTTTTATTAAAACATTTAAAAAGAACTCATGCTTTTTTATTTATAAAACTCATATAAATTGAAATTGATTTAAGTTTTATTTCAAATATTTCCTTTTATATAGATCAAAAATAATGGTGCAAATCCAAAACTTAATTAAAAATTAATTTTAACTCTAATTCAGCATCCCTGGTTATTACGTTTGAGGTTCGAGTAGTGTCTTCAATTTGTCATATATAAATTATAAAAAATAATTCTTTGTTGTTCAAGTAATAATGCAATTCCAGTTTTTATTACAAATCCATATAATAGTGTAATTGAAATAGAATTAAGTATTATTTCAAATATACGAGTATTAATAATATTAATAATTTTGATGATAAAAATTGAAATTCAAAGTGTATCTAAGAAATTTAAGTTTTTTATTTCAGGCTTAATTTTTGTGAGAGTCGTTACTCAAATTTAGTATCCCTGGTTTTAACGTGGGAGGTTCGAGTTGAGTTTTCCTTTAGCGTTTTTCCTAAAATGCCGCAAATGTACATACATATGTATTGTACATACATTGGAATGATGTAATAAGCGTATGAAAAGTAAAAATGCTTTGCCGCTTAAGTAGTGCTCCCTCCCATCCCTCCACTTCACCTCTTCCCCCCTCCAGTCAGCTAAGAAAGGGGGAGGGGGGGGTGGTTGTAAGGGAAGTGGAAGCTGAAAGTTGGAAGGGGGAGTCAAATCAAGGCAACGAAACTTTGCGCGAGCGTAATTTTTCAATTTGGCAACGGAAATTGCCTAGGGAGGTGACACACACACACACACACACACACACACGCACACAGATACACACATGTACATACATATGTATCTTAACTACGACTGCTGGTGATGTGTGTGTGAGTATGTGTGTGTGTGTGTGTGTGTGTGTCCTTTGGGGAGCCACCCCTTTTTATTTTTCTCTACACCGCAGCTGATGCTTTTTCTAATAATTAATTTAAAACTTTTTCTTTGCAAATTGAGGAACAAGTAATCCCTATCCTCACCCCCTCAACCCCCTCAAAGCCCTCCCACCCTGACGCTTCCTCTGACGACGCCTCTGCTCCAGACGTTTTTATATACATATATTATATATGTATGTGGAAATTCTTAAACGAAAATATTTAAAAAGACGCTACTAATTAACATGGAAAATACAAGCAGAAAAAGTTGCGACCTGAGAAAGTTCCCCAGTGAGATATTTCGTCTATCTGTATCTACCCACTTATTTTCTCCTTTTCGTTCTCTATTTTGTGTCTTACTCTCTTTCTCTTATTTCTCTTGCTTTTCTCGATTTCTCTCTCTTTTCTGTCATTCTCTTACTCTACTGCTGTTTTCTGTCTCTCTCTTTTTCTCTCCCTTTTATTTCTTTATCTCTCTTTTTATTTCTTTCTCATTCTCTTATTCATCGCTCATTCTTTTTTACACTATCTCTCTCACTCCAGCTCTTCCTCCCTCCACTTTTTCTCTGTCCCTCTTTTTACACATACTTTCTATTCTCTATTTTATATTTTTCCTTCGCTCTCTCTCACTCTCTCTCTCGCTCTCGTTTTCCTAGTATATTTTATTTAAATTTTATTCGTCTGCCTCTTTTACTTTCTCTAGCTTATTACTCTCCTTATTTTCACTCTCTCTTTCTTAGTTTCTCTATCTTTATCCGTTCTTCCAGTATCACCCTCTCTCTCTTTCTGTCTCTCCCTCTCTCTAACAGTTTCTGTCTCTTTTTCCATTCTCCTAGTATCACTTTCTCTATCTCTATCTCCCTCTCTCTCTCTCTTTTTCTATCCTGTTCCTGATCTCAGATTCTCTCTATGTTTCAATTATCTAGCTCAAAGTTCAACAAGCAATTAATTAACTTCCCTGACCTCTTGAACCCTTTAATGGTTATCAAAAACCAATGGAAAACCAACCAAAATACGACTGGTGAGGGGATGGGGGTTGGATTCGGGGAAGGGGGTTTTATGGGAAAACCCTTAACCCTCTTCCGGAGAATCGTTTTGGAATACCAGGGGGGTACAAATCAAAAAACTCAATAATCGCAGATTCACTTAACCCTTGAACTTACACCCCCGACCTCAATTCGCATTCCTACCCCTACCCTTTGACCTTCGACCTCCCTTTTCTTTTTTTTTTGTCCCAAAAGCGATCGCTTCAAAATGCCTCAAAATAGGCGGCAATTTCGAAGGCATTATCTAACCAAAAATATAATTTTTGATGGGGTGCAATACTATACAATTTGACCACTAAACCGCCCCATGTGTGTATGTGTGTATGTGTGTGTGTGTGTGTGTGTGTGTGCATCGATTAAAAAACATGTCCCATATGCAAATGAGGCAATCGACCAACTGTTGGGTTACCAACCAGTCGGGTGTGTAAATAGCCTTAACCCCTTTAACCGTTCAACATTCACCCTTAACCCCTCACACACTCACACACACTTTTAACCCCAACTCATGTGGCTAAATCTTTGCCAAAACACTTGAAGAGACACGGCCCAGACGCGGAATGGCCCAGAACCGACAACCGGCCAATCCGACAGGCCGACAAACCCGTTAACCCGTCAACTCCCCCAACCCCAAAATCTAGTTGAACAACCCTTCACCCATCCACCACAACCTACATACATATATAAAGTCGGAAAAACCTGTCTGACATGACATAAAGTAAGTGATATCGTTCATGAGTCTTACTCGACTATCCTGTCCCCTGACTTCTGTCCCCTTTTTGGGCAGGGGGTCAAGGGTCAAGGGTGTGAGAATGTGTGGTGTGGTGAAACTCACACACGCACACACACGCACACAGAGCCAAAGACTACGACACACATATGTGAAAGTGCTGGTCCGGGTCCGGGTCCGAATTCAAGTTCGAGTTCGAGTTCGAGTTGCTCCTGTTTTCCATTTATTTTCACTTACATTTCTTGATTTGTCCTTGTTGCTCCTGTTCAGCCCAGTACTGAAAGGTACAGAGGCCCATAAGTTTGTGACAATGACTTTCCGTATAATAACTTTATCTCAGAGACTATAAAAGTTAGAGCAACCAAATTTGGTGACAACTCTATCGAGTTTTATTTAGAATTCTGAAAATTATTTCTTATTATTTGCTTTTTTTTGATAAATCAAATTTTTATTTTATTATAATTCGAAATTTAATTTCATAATCTATTTTTTCCATTTTTTTGGTTATTTATTTATTGAAAATTTTTTTATTCATATTATTTGCTTAAACAAATTTAGCAGATTTGTTAATTTAATATTTTTGTATTCATACAAATTCATAATAAAAACTTTGAGTTTCAATCCAACGAGTGTAGTCACTTTTTTAATGTTTCTTTTTATATATTTGTTTCTATTTCGTTTATGGGATTGAAAGATACGCGTACTGGGCATCTTACAGTCGATCAGCTTTTTAGTTGTTTTCATTTATTTTCAGTAACATTTCTTGACTTGTCCTTGATATTTGTTTGTCAACAATAGCTGTAAGGATTTTCTTTATTGGCTCTCACACACACACACACACACACACACGCACAGATTTAAATGCAGATTCGGGTGGAAAAATAGAAAAAAAAAACATTTGCATATTATCGAACTTAACTAGCACTAAACACACACAAGACAGGGCCATAAGTGTGGCAAGTGAGGGGGCGTGGCACTGACATTGGGACGTGGACAGGGCAGGGGAGGGGAAGGGGGTGGAATAAGCTGAGAGATATAGAGATTGAGACTAAGAAGCAGATAAAGACATACATATATGTACGTCTGTCTGATAATTTGTTGATTTGGGTGTGTCTATGTGTGTGTTAGTGTGTGTGTGTGTGTGTGTCTGTCAACTTGTTGCATGAAATGCCCTGAGGCACAACAATAGCAACAGCAGACACGGCCAGTCCATCTCCCTTCCCCTTCCCCGTCCCCTTCCTCTTCCTCTTCTCTCTTCTTTCTTGACTTTTAATACCCGTTACTTACAAAAGTATAAGGGTGTATTCGATTCGTTGAAATTTGTAAAACAACTAGAAAAATGCATGCTCTTAAATTTAATTTAATTAATCAATTTAAATTTAAAAATTGCACTTTTGATAATTATATACTATGGACACAGAACTCTCTTCCTTCCATTAAATCTTATATTTTTCCAAGCCTTTTGAAAAATCCATAATTATCCCTAAAATCCCTAATTTATTAATATGTTATTAATTTTTATTTTAATTTTTGAAACTCACATCTTGTTAATTGACATTATCTTATATATTTTTTATTATACGACTAAATCACATCAAGATCGGATAAATAAATAAGTAAATAAATATATAAATAAATAAATAAATAAATAAGTAAATAAATAAATAAATAAATAAATAAGTAAATAAATAAATAAATAAATAAATAAGTAAATAAATAAATAAATAAATAAATAAATAAATAAATAAATAAATAAATAAATAAATAAATAAGTAAATAAATAAATAAATAAATAAATAAATAAATAAATAAATAAATAAATAAATAAATAAGTAAATAAATAAATAAGTTAATAAATACATTTTGTAACGGATATCACATAGTCGGGTCTCCCCCCTTTCTCTCTCTCTCTCTCTTTCACTCTTGGTGTATACTTAAAGCCGGACGTCAAGGACCCACACATACAATAAGACATTGTCTGGACGACAAGTCCGCGTGTGTGTGTGTGTGTGGCATGTGGCATGTGGCAGTGTGGCATGTGGCAGTGTGGCAGTGTGTTAATATATTCATTGCCTTGCCTGAAAGAGACCCAGACTCAGACTCAGACTGAGACTGAGACCCAGACCCGGAAGTAGTAGTCAGCAAACCATAAAAACTTAAGAACACACACTCACACTTTCACACACACACTCTCACACACACATACACACACACAGAGACAGGAAGATAGTCGCCACAAGGCTACCAGGAGGACATGAGAAGGAAATGTTTTCTGGCATCGCACAGTGGGGGAAATATAATAATAATATCAATATCTACTAATAATTAAAATTATTTGAATCTTTCTCTTTTTTCTTATTTATTCGATTAACAATATTTTAAACACTTGAATATATTTTCTATATTTTTAAATAATTATTTAAAACAATGAGTTCTACTAAGATTTTTAAATAATAAAAAAAAAGGTTCTGTCATGTTGATTTTGTGTTTTCATTGATATCAGGCTGTTAAAATATATGTAATTTTTAATGTCCAAAAGTCTCTTAGTCTTAGTTCTGTTATTATTATGCAATGCAATTCTAAAACTACACTTTTATTATTTATCATTTATCATTATTGTAATTCACTTACAAATAAGAGAAATAGGTTTGGTTAAATGAAATCAGTTAGTTCCCTGAGAAGAGAGAGATGCTATTAATAAATCTAGGATCGCAAACCAATTTTTAAAGTCGGGCTCGGCTCGGACAAATTTTCAAAAAGCCCGACCCGGCCCGAGTCCGGCCCGAAATTATTATAGAAAATAAACTTTTTAATGATTTTTACTTTAGTTTTTAAATAAAACATATCAAATTTGAATTTTAGAGCGTCAATTTTAAACATATCGATACGTGTCGATAGAAGATACGCAACTCTTTGATGTTACTTTGCATCATACAGAAAAATTTTGTGAGTTTTCGGGCCTACCGTGCTTCGGGCTTTTAGCTGAGGCTCGTGCACGAACGAAAAAAAGCCCGTTTGCGATTTTTAGGCACAAAGCCCGTGGTTTTGGTTGGTTTTTTCACAAAAAACAAAAAAAAAACCTTTAATGATATTAAGTGTAGCCAAATTTGGCCACTGTGCGTGGCGTCGAATCCACATATGCTCTTGACTGGTTGACACACACACACACACACACACACACACACACACATACACACTCATGCACTCACACCTATACAAAATACACATATGTACATATGTTGCGGCTCAGGACTTGAGGACGTTCGTTTGGCTAGCTGCGTTGTCTGTGTGGGTGACTTTCTCAACAAATGGGGGAGGGAATGAGAAAGAGAAAGAGGGAAAAATAAGAAGAGAGGGAGGGGAGGATGAGTTGCTTGACTTTTCTTTTTTTTCCGTTTTTTTTTTTGGGAATGCGAGTGAAAGTGAGACACGCGCCGAGGACTTTGCTTGGCCAATTGTCGTGTGTGGGTGTGTGTGTGTGTGTGTGTGTGGGTGAGAATGACCTTGGCCTTACTTTTGGCTCGCCTTGTCACTTATGCGTGTGTGTGTGGGTGTGTGTGGTTGGAGTATGTGTTGTCTGCGCTTTGCTTGTAATTTTATGCGGATTATCATTGCAAACAGACACATAAACAGCTATAGACATAGTCATAGCACACACACACACACACACAGAGAGAGAGAGAGAGAGAGAGAGAGAGAGAGAGAGAGAGAGAGAGAGAGAGAGAGAGAGAGAGAGAGAGAGAGAGAGAGAGAGAGACACTGACACACAGACAGACAGACAGACTGACTGACTGAGAGACACCCACATGCAATGAACACGCGTAAGATTGTCAGACAGGTAGACGCTCCTTTTCCTTTTCCTTTCCGACTTTCCCACTTTTCCACTTTCCTTGCCAACAAAATCCAAGCGTCAAGGTCAAGTCAGTTGTCGACAGGACAGACAAGGCCCAAACACTGTGGTCCAAATAGCAGGAGAGCAAGGAGAATGGACACAGACAGACAGACAGCCAGACAAACAGACAGACAGACAGACAGACAACAGAAGCCGGAAGTCAAAAGTCCAGGGCACATGAATTTTTGTGACAGGGTGGGATACGAAAAAATAAAAACAGAGAATCACAAGTCGAGATTTTAATTTTCAGTCGTGGAAAATTTGAGTAACAAACAGAATGAAAGAAAAGGGGATAATTAGAAAAATTAGTATAGAAAAGAGAATAGTATAGAATAGGAAAAATTATTTATAGGCTTTTTCTGGAATAATTTCAGTACGTTTTGAGATTAATTCTAGATCGAATCATACTAATTTGCAATTACAAATTTTCTATTTAATTGAAAATTGTGTGAATTTTAAGAATCACAAATTATAGAAAATGTAAGTGCCCAAAAATTTGAAAAATTAGTATTGAAAAGGCTTTGCACAATGAAATAAAAATGTATATTATTATTTGTATACAAAATTCAATCGGTGTCGGAATGAATGTTTCATTCAATTTTTTGGAATTCTTAAAATAATAATCTTAATTTTTAAGTACACAAAAATCTTGTTTTAATCTCAAAATGTACTTAAATTGTAAATAAATTAAAGTACGTATCAAATTTTAGGATGTCATACTTTTCGAGTGTGTGTTCGATTCTTTATTGGTTTGGAAAACTCCTTGGGAAATGGACTTTGATTTTGTGGCCGGCGAATAACGAGAGAGAGAGAGAGAGAGAGAGAGAACGAACAGCGAATTGTGAACTGTGAACAGAGAACTGTGAACTGTGAGTTGCTGACAATGAGTCCTTGCCACACACAGACACTTCTCCCCATTCCCCATCCCCATCCCGATTCCACAATTGTGTGAGGCATGTGGCACAGTTTCCGAGTATTGTCCAAAAAAGCGAAGGTCACGACTGATGTCTGCAGATTTTGTTGCCAGCCAACGCGACTTTCTCTTCTTCTTCTTCTTCGTCTTCCTTCTTCATCTCTGCTTCTTCTTTCTTCATCTTTTTGCTCGACGACATACGCAACGAGGCGAAGCGAAACGTGGTAAATCCACAAGAGAAGCCACCCAACCACTGAACCACCCAAGTAACCCCCCAAGTAACCCCCCAAGTAACCACCCAAGTAACCACCCCAGGAATAAGCTACCTGTTGCACACCTGTAACAGACCAAGAGAACAGACTTGAGGAAATATCTGGTCGTCTGGTCAGACTTCCATTGTGTTTATTAAGTATACGCCGTGTTCGGCATTGTCTTAAATCCATTCTCCATCTGAATAGGCGCAAGTTTCCCCATAAAAGAATTGCCAAATATGTTAACAATAATAAGAATAAAAAATAAATAAAGCAATGAAAAAAAATAATTAAACCAAAATTAGGAAAACCGTTGATATGATATTTAAAAAGGAAAAACTAGAGAGAAGGTTTTATCGTGCCTGGTAGTTTGTCTGAGATATTTTCAGATATTACACATGAGATATAATATTACACATTTGGTGACCAAATTTTAATACCCTCTACCATTGTATAACAAAATTTAGATAGAGCCAAAATGAAATTTAAAAAATTTAATAAAAGTTAAAGAATTAATTTAGTATTTAGTTTTCTTGCACTCTAAGTGAATTTTCTCAGTTGAATTTCCTAACTTATATTATCTTTTTTCTATCATTATTTTGGTTTCTTTATATTTATAATTTAGTACTTAGTTTTCTTGCACTCTAAGTGATTTTCTCAGTTGAATTTCATAATTTATGCTATTATTTTTTTCCATTTCTTTATTTTCGTTTATTAACATTTAATTAGGACTTCCGAAATAAAATTAAAAAATTTAATAAGAGTTGAAGAATTAATTTTTTAAATTAATTTAGTTTATTTTTTAAGTCGATTGACTTTCTCGGCTGAAATTTAATAATTTATGTTATCTTGTTTGCTATCCTTATTTCGGTCTCTTTATATATTTAATTACTATGTTTAATTCTTTGTGTTTGGCATTCTTACAACCATATTCGATATTTGATATCAATCTCGATGCTCATCAAATGTTGCAAGAAGTGTTAACGAGTTCTGAGTTCGGATTCGAATTCGGATTCGAAATCGAATTCTATTTGCACACGATTGTGCAAATTAATTGTCCGTGTGGCTGCGATTTTTATTGGAAAAGTTTTGCATGGGAAATGGAACTCGATTGATATCACTGTAGATTGTGTGTGTGTGTGTGTGTGTGTGAGTGTGTGTGTGTGTGTGTGTGGGTGGGATTAGTGCGATGAGGTATAACATATAACATATAACATGTTACGTGTTATGTGCCTGTACAGCATATTTCCATTTTCATTTCCATTTCCATTTCGCATTTGCATTTTGCATTTTCCATTTGAATTTATTTATAGCACTTACTAAACTTTCTACGAAATTACATGCTAGAATTCGGCGCAATGTGAAAAGAAGAAAAAATGATGACAGGCGACAGTGGGAAAGCGGGAAAAACGGTGGAAAAACAATGGCAAAAAAGTATCAAAACTGACTTTTACAATTTACAATTTACAGTTTACAGTTCACAGTTTACACACATACAGAAAACTAAAATAAAACAATACAGTGCAGGCTAGAAGTATTCCTACAAAATGCATAAATGGGCCAAAAAAATACATAATTATTTTAATACGAAAGCATAACAACAAAAACGTGGCTGCAAAACGAAATTGCATTAACAATGCAGTGATCCTTCACCCCCCTCTCCCCTCCCCTCTAACCACTCCCCACATTCCTACACTCTCTTCCCCTTATCAGTAAAGTGCCGCTAATACTGAAACACACTCACACTCACAAATACACACACAATCACACATGAACGACATGAAAAAAATACCGCGCCAAATTATATTATAATTATATTTAAAATGCCACCGACTGACTATCTCCCTCTCCCTCTCTCTCTCTATCTATGCGCCCTCTCGCTTACTCACTACAGCGGTGTCGCTGCCAGGACTGTACACTGAGAAAAAGAATTTCTTGAATTTGTTCTTAAAATTTTAAGATTGCTGTATACTAAAAATCTTAAATTCAGAAAATGAAACGTTCTTAAATTTTTAATTCTGATTTTTAATGAATTTGGTGAGAATAAGTATAAAATGTGTGAGTCTCGTTAAGATAACTCCAAAACTAGTTTAAGACTTTTTGAACTGAAAATCGTTTTTTTTTTTCAAGATTTGAAATTAATTTAAAAGTGAAAAACAAGTACATTTTGGGATTTTTATTTACTTAAACTAGAATATCTCGATATATTAATTCCAGAAAAATCTCATTTGAAGATTTTCGGATTTTTACTTAAATTAACCCTGCTTAAGTACTGAAATCTTGTTATTTTTTCTGAGTGTAGAACTTTGACTTTGTCTACAGCAGGCAACAGAAAAAATTTATTTTTATGAAAGACAAAAAACAGGAAAAAAAAACCAAATTGCGAAATGTTGTAAATTTCGGTTGGAAAAAAGCTAAATGAGATTTTGCAGTCCAATGGGGATGGACTTATCGGACGGACTGTTAGTGTGAGTTTTTCCCGACTTTCCGACCTGTTTTCCCCCTTGCCCAGAACTTGCAACGCTTTGAAGCGGTTACTTTTGGACAAAGGATGAGTTTTCTAACTTTGTGTACAGACAGCAGACAACAAACGTTAATTCGAGTACTACCAAAACAACGGCAAAACGGCAATTGTAATAAGCGCATAAATTTTCTGTTGGCCTTATACATATATAGAAAATATTACGTATACGCGATGTAATACAACTACTGCAGTGCAGGGAAAGCAACGTTTAGTTGAAGACACGACTGCAAATACGAATGAGGAGTAAAAGACATAGGCAACCAACCATCTATTATTTGTAATACCCAGTACACAGAGAAAAAAAAAAAGAACAACTTCTAAAATCTAGAAAAGAACTTACACATAGAGAAAAAAGCCGTACTAAAATTAAGTTCGAGTGAACTCGAATGAAGTATTTTCCATACTTAAAATTAATACTTGACATAAGTACGAATTACTTAAAATGAGCATTCAAATTCTATGACCAAGTACTAATAATCTTGATATAAGAACAAAAAATCTTGAATGAAGTAAATCTCCAAAATTACTAGAAATGAGTACGATTATTCTTTATATAAGTTCGATACTCAAGTTCGACTCACAGATTAAGTATGTAAAGTCTTAAATTAAATACTTTAATTCTAATATCGAATTCCCAAATAGTTCTAGCGTATTTGCAATGAGGAGCAGTTTGAGGGCCACTGAGAACTTAAGACTTTATTTAACAGAATAATTTATGTAGTCAGTCTTCACTTACTTCCATTTGATAATTTTAATGTGATAATTTTATTAGGTTTTCGTTTTCCATGATGCTCATAATACTTATTTCAAGAACATTTTATACATACAAATCAAGTTCAGACGACTTTAAATTAAGTCAGCAACATGCTTAAATCAAGTATTATGTTCATATTTTAACATGATTTCGTACTCAGTTACAGAATTAAAAGGAGTTTAATTTAAGTTTGAAAATACTAAAATACTTAAATTTCGTACTTGAAATAAGATCGAAGTTCTCGACTTTAGTAATTTCAATCTTAGTGAGAAATTAAGTACGAAAAGTGTCATTTTAAGTACGAAATACTTGATTTTTTCCCTCTGTGTAACTTATAAGTTTTTCAATCATTTTGATTGCTATCAATTTTTTTCAATCGTTCATTAGTTCAATCACAATTTATTTTGTAATTTTTTATTTGAAATAAATTTCAAGTTCTTCAATTTTGTGATTATTTATTAAACATTGTGCAATCGATTTTTAAACGTAATCATTAGTTCAACCATAATTTATAAGTTACAATGTTAATTGTTAGTTGATTTTGATGCTAACCGCGCTTCATAAGTGACCTCTGAATTTTGTTTTTATTTTTTTATTTTTTTCATTTTAATTTTTTGTTTGTTTTTTATTTTTTGTGCCGCAGCGTTATCGCTGATCCTTGACCCCTAAGCAAACGTTGTTCTTGATTCTTGATATTTGATTCTTGATTCAGTTGCTTGTTGACAGTGAGTGTTGTCAGTACGCCGACACACGCTGCGTATACGTGATGCAACACTGACTTATAAAAAAAAGAAAACATAACTAAACAATGAATAAGAAAAATAAAGCCAGAGATTTTCTATTCTATGACAGATTCCCTCCTCTTTCTCTTTCTTCCTTCCCTCCCCCTCTCACTCATTGGCGCTCTTAGCACGGCACGCACAACTGTACAAGAAACCTCTCTCTCTCTATCTCTCTCTCTCTCCGTCTCTCTCTGTCGCTGGCTTTTTGTGGAACTCTCGGCCTGATATCGATTTGAATACATAATAATTCAGCGAAACTTTGTATTACAATTTATTTAGTGCACAGTTCTCTCCACATCGACAGCGACGTCGACGGCGCCAGCGACGTCGGCAGCGCAGTTAGCTGTAGCCAACGTTAAGTGCAGAAGCCGTTATTCGTTGTCTGTCTCCCCCCTCCCCCTATCGCCACCTTTCTCACCCCTCTCCTCTCACTCGATTTGTGCCCCCTTCGCTATTTTTGCTGGTAGTTGCCAATCTTTCTATACATGCTCAAGCAATACTTTCCCCACCCCCCACCCCACCCCCCCTCACTAACCCCTGAAAAACTTGCTCACATTTTCTTTACCTTGCCCCTCTTAACTTCCAGATTTTTCTGTGTGTGGGTGGACTGTAAAATTTGTGTCTAAACGCAAAACAACGAAAAAAAGAATGAAAAAAAAAATGAAAAAGAAATACAAGACGGGAACGATGGAGGGGGAAGGAGCGGGGAGGAGGGAGGGCAACCAACCGTTCAATCAACACCCCATTTGACTAACAACAGCAACAACTGCAACAACAACAACAACAACTACAACAACAGCAACAGAATCTGAATTAAAGAAGAAGAAGACGACGCTAACTTTGCACAGTGGTCCTTTATCTCATTTTATCGCCAACTATTTCATAACTTTGTCGAAACATTTAAATATTTTTATTTTTTCTTAAAACTATTTTGTGCCGATAAATTCATTTTATATTTTTTTTATAATTGCCATAATATTTTACACACACATATATAAGTATATATTTTTTGAAAATACACGGAAAAATATTCGAGATTCCGGGATAAAATAAAAAAAAAGCGATGTTAAAAGTATTGCAATCCCGAATTTTCTTAAGCCAAATACAAAATGCTTGAAACAAACACGATTTTTTCAGAAATATTTTGATTTTCTTGGGTTTGCTAATTTTTTTTTTTTTTTAAATTGATCAATTATTTTAGTTTTCTTTGACTTTTTAATGTTGAGTTGTTGCCATTTTAATCGCCTATTGTTTTAATTTAACAATAATATTCTGAATTCATACTTAAAGAATACATGCTAAAATCAAGAATTTTAAACTTGAGTTTTTTAATGGTTTAATTTCTGTGTATTTTTAATATAATATAATAAACTTTAAGTTTAGAAAGGCGAATTAGAGACTTTTGATCAATTATATTAATTTAAATAATTAATATTAATTATAATAAAATTATCGTGCTAATACAAATGGTAGTTATCGGTAATATAATAAAATTGGGTAATATTTAAAAACGTGAATTTGAATTTATCTAAGCTCAATAGACTTAAGGAACCACTGTGCGCTGACGTCGCTGTCGGCGCAGTCGACCTTCAAACTTTGGCAGCAGCAGTGCCTTACACACACACACACACATACACACATTTACACATAAATTTCTCTATATACACACACACACACACACACACACTGAGGCAAACACTATTCTAACGTTTCGCGTAGCTATAAAAATATTTTTTAACATTTCTCGCGCCGCGTACATTTTCTTTGGGTTTCCTTTTCTTGGCTCTCGTTTTGGCTTATTTCCCCCCCCCCCTTTCACTATCTTCTTCTTTCTCTCTCTGACTCTTTGCTCCTCTTTATACCCCATTCCTAACCCTCATCTGTGCCCATTGACGGTATATTTTAGGTATAGGAGTAACTGTTAGAGCGCTGAAAAGGTTGCGTCTGTTTGCTAGGCAGCTGGATGAAGAGTGAGAAAGGGAGCAACAGAGAGAGAGACAGAGATAGAGAGAAAGAGAGAGAGAGGGAGAGAAGTGAAATGGAGGGAGCTTAGGGAGTCTGTTGCTGTTTTCTGTTTCGCTGAGTTTCGGCGTAGAGTTGCGACTTGCTTCATAGTAACAACAACAACAACAAAAATAACAAGAAGACAGCCGCATCTTATTACGCTATTCTCTATCTCTCTCTCTCTTTCTTTTTCTCTGTCTCCCTTAATCCCATTTACACTAGGAAAAAAAGCATAATAATAATAATAATAATAATAATGGAGAGAATCTTATGTATTGCCAAAAAAGTTCAAGTGAGAACTTTAAAGTCAAGCTGCTCGACTGCTAGATGCCCAGTATCGGTAGCTTCGCAGCCGTCTCATAAAATAAGTTCTAAAAATATATTTGAAGAAATGGAGACAACCCTGTCTTCAAGCTCTATTCACCAGACCAGGGGTGCTCATACTTTTCCCAGTGCTCTATCCATTATATATTCGTGAGAGGTGACAGAGAGACGCACAAGCACTCGAGCGATCATAGAAATTAGAAGCCTTTTGAAATGTATTTAATTATCGCAATTTAAAAATGTTGCAGACAGACAATCAACAAATAAATATAATGAATAATATTTTTAAATATAAAATAATTAAAAAAGCAAAAAAATTAAATTAAATAGCCTGTGTAACGCACTGAGTACTGGGCTAAATACTGCTGCAAAAGCGGCAATGTATTTGAAACTAAACTGCAAAATAGAAGCAAGAAGAAGATGTCTTCCCATTCTCTCTTCACTTCACTTCACTCCCCTCTCTCCACTGCACATTAAGTTAACGGGCGGCTCCCTCACCCGGTCAACATAAAGAAAGTTGTAACTATGAAAATTTTATAAATTCCGCAGATTTTCTGGCGCTAAGAAAGCTTCGGGCAATGCAAATGGAAGTGGAAATGGATGTGGAAGTGGAAAATGGCTGATGAGACGCCCCTTGGCAGCATTTGAAAATATGCTGAGTGGGTGGCACACACACTACTATATATTTATATATATATACATATATATGTGTGTGTGTGTGTGTGTGTTGGCAAAGTTGTGTGTATCGTAGTGTAGTGTAGTGTATAGCATAGTGCAAAAGAGGAGGGAATGAGATGAACACAATGGGGCACTAGAGGCGACTTTGCTTTGATGGCCAAGTATTTCTGTTTAGCGGCTGCGATTGTAGCCAAAATTACGAGTATTACAGTTGGGATTAACATGAAACAGCACTAACTGAATAGAATAGATGGAACCTTAGACGGATAATTGAGGAAGCCATCGCAACTATAAATAACAATGTGAGTGTGGCGGGCAAAATGATTCACGATCGCGTTTATTTATTTATTTAATCGGGAACTGGGACTTGACTGGGACAAGCAACAAAATATTGCAACAAATAAAGAAAAAACATACAATTTGATACCTCTAGCTCTTATCGTAAAGTAATTTTCTCTTAATTTTCCTTAGTTTTTCCAGAAATAAACAATTGTTGGTCATGTTGGTTAAGTATTTATATTTCATCTCTAGTGTTTTTCAACTCATTTGAAATTAATTTAATTCTTTCCATGACATTAATTGCAATAAATATATATTTATTGAGCATTTTTCCAACCACTAACTAGTTTTGATTTTCGCTACCACCATACTATATATATTTATTGGGATTTTTATTTATCACCTAATTGGGTTTATTTAATTTAGTTTATTAATTAAATTAAGCATTGTCTTTTTTTTCTGATATTTATTTTTAATAACAACATTTTTCTTTATTTTATTTTTTTAGGTTTTCAAATCGAAGATTCTGTTCTGAGCTAATCTGTTCTCTTAAAAAATACAAACACACAGAGGATGGAAGAAAGAGAGAGAGAGAGAGAGGAGAGAAAGTGTATAGGTATGTTGAATTTATTTTTAATAAAATTCATAAAGAGCCTTTCCCTTGCCATTTCCCCGCTCTGGTCTGCTTACTTTGATTCCTCTGATGGTAGAACCCATGGTAGGGTGGGTAGTATGGTGTTCTGCGTCTGACTGGTAAACTTCATTGCGCTTTTTGATTATTTAGAGTTTATTTGATTAACAAAAAGCGTGAGGGAAAAGCATAAAACATGCAACATGAGCAATGAGCAATGAAAACAAACGACAAATTCAATTAAAGTTAATAAGGATGTCTTTCCTCCTCCTTTACCTTGTCTTTAACGTTGTTTTTCTTGTTTTTGTTGTTTTTGTTGTTGTTGTCGATGTCGTGGCTGCTTCCTTGCACAATTGAATTACATATTTAACAAATTAATTGGGCAAATGAAGTTGAGAATTTACTTCCTTTAACTCCACCTCCCTAGACGTATATAGACACATATATCAATAGATTACTCATTCACTCTTCAAACAGTTTATGAACCCTTTGAAATCCACAACAACAACCACAAAAGTATTATTAATTAACTTGACTTAAAAAAAACTACTTTTTAAAGTCAATGATTCGATTAAAGGTAGTAAATTTTATTTTTTTCATTTAATGTATTAAATGTATTCAAAAATTGAATAATTGTGAAATAAAGAAATTTTAATCGAATTGAATTACAGACTTTAACATTTTAGCAAGTTGTTGAAAAATTAACTTCATGCATTTTTATAAACTTGGCTAACTTTTAAGCTTCAGTTAAGTGCATTTAAAAATGATTTAAAAAAAAAATAAATGTATTTAATAATATAATATGACTTTGAATACAAGAAACACTATAACCGAATAAAACTGTATTGAAAATGAAATAGTCAAATACCTGACTCTGAGATACCCGTTATACAATTTATGTATAAATTATTTTAATTATAAATTTTAAACTCCTACCTAACTTAAAACAGTCATAGAAGCCGAAATATTTATCCGATTTTGATGCGATTAAGTAATATAATAGATAATAAGATTTGAAAACGTTAAATACCAAAAATTAAAGTCTGATCTTCAAAGCAGTGGGCTTTATAGATATCTTCTTACTTCATCCTGTTGCACTCTTATACTTATAATTAAGAATAATTAAGGGTATAAGAATATGATAAATTCACCAGTAAAATGAAATAATCGTTGGTATTAAAATAAAGCCATGTTCGAGTTGAAGTTTTAAAAGTGTTTTAAAAGAGAACTAAATACCGCTCAGCGAATGGAATTCCTTAACCGAACCTTGTCAGAAGTTTTCCAAGGTTTTTACGGGATTGTCTACAACAACTGCTCTGGCTTTTCCTGCCGTATACATAGTTTTCCTTTTGCTTCAAATTTCTGGCAGTAGCAACAACAACAACAACAATGTGAACACTGCTTGCGAATAGTAATAATAAAATAAAAAAGTACAAAATCGATCGATAATTTTTAATGTAGTCGTACTTCTTTTTAAGCTCGCGCTGTACCTTTTTTCTTTTTTTTTGTTCTTTTTCTTATTTTGCTTTTTTGGCTCAAGTTTGTCCCACGTTTCGTTTTTCCCCCTCCCCCCTGAACCCAACCCGCCCCGAGTTATCGTTTCTATCGTTCTATTCCCGATTGCTCTGACAGTTCTCCCGCATTTCCCCTTTTGTGTCCTGCTTCGGTTTTCATTTCTGTTTTTTTTTTCCTTTTTAATATTTACCCAATTCATCAAAAAATAAGTAATTATAAACTTTTCAGTTTTTCTTCTGCCGTCTTGCGTCTGCGTCTACTCTCTCTCTCTATCTCTCTCTCTCTTTCTCGCTCGCTTTTACTTACGCGCTCTATGTGAATATCTTTCCCTTTTTCGCTTTTCCTGTGTGTTGTCGCTTTGTAAAAACGCTTTTCTTGCCCTTTTCTGACTGTGCAACTTAAATACACTCACACTACAGACACACACAACACACACATACACACACAGCTTCGACGTCGACGTCGCGCGGCAAAGTAGAAAAAAATTGGAAACAACCCCGAAAAAAAAAAAGAAAGTAAAGTTTTTGTTGTATAAGCGAAAAACTAAGCTTCTATTCAAATTCTACGCCATCGAGTGCTTCGCTTTTATTATTCATTCATTCCATTCTCAGCGCTTTCCCCCCTCCCCCTACCCGCTTTTCTCCACTCTACCCCCCTTACGTACTTTTTGTATTTTTGGCACAAGCAAAATGAAAGCACACAAAAAAAGATGAAAAATGTTAAGAAAGAGGAAAGTTTCCGATTACAGCATGGAACAGGGGTTGGGGAGGGGTGTTCGGGGGTTGGGGGTACGACATCGGGACTAAGAATGTAGCGCTCTCTCCCTCTGTTTGGGATAGAGAGAGAGAGAGAGAGAGAGAGAGAGTGAGGGGGAAGATGGAGGATGCTACCGAGTATTGGTATTGGGTGCTATCGCCTGGTATTATTTGGGTGGCTCGCATTGTAGGCCCAGCACAAAGCCAGTTACAAATTAGAATGATGTGTTCGGTTCGACTGGTAGATACCCAGTACCCAGATACCCAGTAACTTCGCAGACATTCGATTCAATCACCATAAATGAAATATAAATTTAAAAAAAATTAAATTCAGTTATAGCAAAAATATTTAAGATGCGTTTAGAAAATTAAATAGAGGTTTGACCTAAAAACTCTTTTTTTTAACAATTTGAATATGTGCAGACAAATGAAAAAACAAGTAAATGGTACTTCTAAATTTAAGGAATACAGAAAACAATAAAACAAATGAACTTAACTATTAGTATCAATGTCTTAACTATCATTTCGGTTTAATAACCTATTAATATGAAATTTGCATAAGACATCTGTAAGATATTCAACATTCTGTGTGCCAAATTTTAGGGCAGTAATTTTAAAGTTGCATTTGCTTTTCGATTCTTTTTCATTTGAGGAGAAGTTGGCAAATTTCATCCAAATTTCGCTGCTTTAGCTTTTATAGTATTTGAGATAAATGTGTTCCAAACAACCAAACAAAAAGTCTGGGATACTGGTATAAAATCAATTTAATGTGCTGAGAGAAGTAGGCTAATCCCGGTTTTTCTTAAACCAAGTACAAAATACTTAATGCAAGCACAAATTTTCTCAGCTATACTTAGATTTTCGGATAGATAGTTGGATAGTTTTAGGCATCTTTTGACTGTTTTTTGTCTTAATTTAACACATACTTAAAAATAAAGAAATGCATGCTAAAATTAAGAGTTTTTAACTTGAATTTTAGAATGTTTTTTTTTAGGTTTATCAAATTTCTTTAGCAAACTTTATCCAAATTTGTCTGTTTTTGCACTTATAGTTTTTGATACGGTAAGACAATGTCAAAAAATTAGAATCCTGTGTGAACTCTTTGGGTACTGGGCTAACTAGTCTTTACACACCCACACACCTACACCCACACACACACACATACACACACACACACACACATACTCGCGCGCGCCTTTTGAGCATAAGTAGAATATAAAAATTTTGCGATTATGAATTTGAATAAAAGCGATACGAAGCCAAAAGTAAGTACGCAGTCAACGTTGCTTCCCCTTCTTCTTCTTCTACTTCTTATTCTCCCTCTTCTTCTTCTTCTTCTTCTTCTTCTTCTTATTTTTCTGCTTAACAACAGTGTTGTTGTTGCTGTTGTTGTTGTTGTTGTGGTTGTTGCTTGCCCACTTTTGGATCCTCATTTTTTGGGTGGATTAGAAGCTGCTGCTGTTTGCGGAAAATGCGATAGAGTGGGGGTAGATGGGGGTAGGGGGAGGGGGTCGTGAAAGGAAAATGTGAAAAAAATGTGAAGCCAGCGTCTTTTGTAGTTGTATAGTAAATATTGTATTTGTGTGTGTGTGTATGTGTGTGTGTGTGTGAATCTCAGCAAATACTCGCATTTGGGACATTGAAGTTTACAATCGTTATAAAATGAATAAAAAGGGTACAATAGATTTGTGCAAATCTATGTAACAGGCAGAAGTCAATTAAATTGGTAAAATATTTGCAAAAATATTATTAATTAATTAAAATCAACAATAAATTATACATAAATGTAAAAGATAATTTAAATATACACTACGAGTATCTTCCAGTCGAGCACACCCCACTGCAACACTCACACTTTCGAAATGCATTCAACTCTGATGCTGCTTAATCAATTACTAAATATACTAATAAGTTCTTATAAAACTTAATTAAATTACAATTTATCAAAAAGTTTCTTTTAAATTTGACATTATTAATTTTTTTATGTATATAAATTTATATCTCAAATAGTCATCAAACCCTTTAGCTAGATATTGAAAAAATTGACCTAAATAGGTAAAGGTAGAAAATATGATTAGTCAAAAAAGTGTTTTGACAAAAAAAAATGCTCATTTTTGTTTTTTTATTTTCAGAAATAGTTTAATTCAATGAAAATTATTTTTCCTTTTTTTTTTATTCTTCTAGGAATCATAATAAAATAAGAAATAAAATAAGAATCCATTCAAAATATGTATTATATATATTTTCACCAAGCGAAAATGTGTTAATTTTTAATTTAGTCAAAATAGTTACTTGACATACTGTATGTACAGTTGGTCAGGTTACGGTTTAAACAAATTGAAAATGTATTACATTTTATTTATATTTTTTAATAATAATAATACTTCGACTAATGCTAATAAAATACTAATACTAATTGATCTGATTCGGATTTTCTTGGTTTTTCCCAATCCGAACAACAAATGTTGGATCATTTAAACTAAAAATTTGTTGAATACCCCCAGAACTTATAATTTGATATATTTTTGTAAATTACCTCTCAGTTCTTAAATATTTAATTTAACTCTTTATTTAAAATGGTAATTTATAATATTATTTGAATTTTTGAATATTTCTGGTAAACTTTTTTAGTTGACGTTTAATAAAATAATTATCTTGTTATAGTAAGATGCTGAAAACAAGTTAAAAATATATTATATTTAATTATTTTGAAAAATAAAAAAATAAACATATACGTTAATTTTTGAAACGCGTATTTCCTAAAATGGAGAATGGGGACTTAAGCTGCGAACTGGAAAACCTAAAGGCAAAAGATTGCTGTGTGTGTGTGTGGGTGTGTTTGTATGTGTGTGTGTGTGTGTATGTATGCTATGTGTGTGTAAAGTTAGTGAAGCCTGCTGCTGCGGTTGGCAAATGTTTAAGCTAAGGATTAATACTTCTTTTTAGAATTTTATACTTATACAAAGCATGCTCCCCCCCTGCCCCACATCGCATCCCATTCCATTCCATCATAACACCATTTCCCTCTTCCAGAAACTCCAGGTTCAAGTAAACACACATATACACACACACACGCACACTTACACACACATTCAAGCAATCATATAAAAAGACGCATGTATTGCTCCTTATTCTCATGTAGGAATATATGTATGTTTCAATGTGTGTGTGTGTGTGTGTGTGTGTGCGTTCTTTAGTAAGTATTAAAAAAGCAGTACGATGGGTGGATGCTATTGTGGGTGGTATTTGTGGGTGGTATTTGTGGGTGCCATGTGGCAAATGCAGAGAGAGAAATCCTTGTAAGCAGTTTTCACTTCTGTCTGATTTTTTTTCATCTTCATCTTCATCATCTTCTTCTTCTTCTGCTTCTTCTTGTTCAGCTTCTGTTGGTTAGCCAAAAAACGACGACAGCGCACAGTGGTCAATTTAGCTCGAATGAGTTAAAATTTTGTAATATTTAAATAATGCATAATATTAGATAAATAATTGTAATCGATCTTTGCCACTTTTCCATTTCGATCCATTTGTGGAAAATAAGTTTAAAAATGTTATAATTAAAGTGAGCGCAACAATTTTAATACTAAATTTATTATATTTTTTTTTAATTCAGAATAAAATTTGGGAAAAATTTTCCACAAAGTTATTCATTAATCCGAGCTGTCCGAGCACTGTGCAATATTTAAAGAATGGATAATTATAATAATTTTATAATTTAAATGAAAGCAACTATTTTAATATATAAAAAAAATCATTTAATTCTTTCTGATTCTAATTCTTTTCTTCGACAAAGCTATTCATTAATCCGAGCTAAGTTACCACTGTGCAGCATATAGAAGAAGAAGACAAAGACGGAGACAAGTGGGAAAAATAAAGGGGGGGGGTGTAGGCACTGATGATGGGGGAGGGGTGGGGAGGGAAGGGGCTGGGAGCAAAGGAAGCGCGCAAAATGATGAATAGAGTTACTCAAATACAAACGCTGGGATAAGTTTTAGGAAGCGTGGGCGTGGCCGGGGGCGGAGCGGGGCGGGGGGAATGTGCGGGTTGCGTAGTTGAAACATGTTTAAAAATTTCTATAACATCTTCGGTTACGCTGTATGGCAGGGGAAGAAAGGGGGGGGGGGGAGTTGGAGACTTAGGAACGAGACTAAAATGAAAGAGGAGCTCGAATCGTTGGATAAAGAAAGGGAGAGAAAAAAGGGGTGGAGGGGGGAGTGAGGTGAGCGGGTGTATGAGTATAGCAGCAATAACTTCTAGTTCACTTTTTAATATTGTTCGGATTCAACATGTATATATATATGTTTGTATATATGTATATATTATAGTAGGGGGATGGTGAGGGGGAAAAAAAGAAAATAGAATACAATAAAGAAGCGCAACGATTTTCATTAAAAATGCTCATAGTCATTTGACAGTGTGTGTGTGTGTGTTTGTGGCAAACGGAACATGATTGATAACTTTTCAAGGCATACAAATATATAGTTTCATATGTATGTATGTATGTATGTATTTATAAAGACCTATAACCCTCCAGTAGTGCTGATAGCAGTCGAAAAATGTTGTTGCTGATTTCACCATGCAAAAAGTAAGCAGTGAATTCACCAACGAAAGGTATTCACTGGATACTGCTATGCAGGAATTAAAACCACAACCGAAACCGTAACCTTTAACCAATGAAAACCGATTGAAATTTGTAACCGTAACTGAAACCGTAGCCGAAAATATTTTTTTACCCTGTACCGAAACCCATAAACCGAAACTCTTTAAACCGAAATAACCGTTTAGTAACCGATTCATTTATAAGGGTTAATTTCGGATCTGGACTTCGCAGCTACTGAGCAACTTTCATAAATTTGAACTGCCATAACTTTGTCAAAACTCAATCAATTTCCATGCGCAATGTAAATTTGATCACGATTTTACCTCTTAATTCGTTCTGCATTTAAATTTTGTTAATTTTTAAAATTCGAAAATTTCGTGTTTTTTTTTTAGAAATTTTACAGTGTTACCCCTTATCATTTTTCGAAAAATTTCGAAAATTTCGAACTTTCAAAATGAACAAAATTTAAATGCAGAACGAATTAAGAGGTAAAATCATGCATAAATTTACATTGCGGATGGAAATTGATTGACTTTTGACAAAGATATGACAGTTCAAAGTTATTAAAAATCAGTAAAATCAAAATAATTGAAATGTACAAACCAAATGAACCAAATTTATATGAGATCAAATTATAATAGAATCGACTTTACACTGGACTATTCCAGTAACCAGATAACATTATTTTCCAGGTTTAAAAGAGCATTAAGTCTTTTTTTATGTAAGACAATGTATAACGTAATGCATGTTAAATTAACCAATGAGGTAATTTGACCGGTAATCTATGGTGGTGAGTGGTAACCAGTGAGCACAGCAATCTCTCAACGGTGAGCCGTACTGGAGGGCAGCGAGTACTCATTGACACACTCATGCATACTCACAGATACAATTTGACAAAAATGTATCTAAAGTAAACTAAATTTGACTCTATAAACGAATATTCGTGTCTATACTACAATGGGTGTCTATGTAAATATAGGAGCGTGTGTACAAAATTAAAGTGACTATTCTATTATTTTAATGTTAAATTCAGGGAATAATACCGTAACCGTTAACCGAAACTAATTCGAAACCGAACCGAAATAAATTCTTTTCCAAGAACCGAAAACCAAATCATTTGCAAAGTTACAATTTTACAAATTAAAATATAACTTTAAATTTTAATTTATCTCGATAAAATTTATCAACTTTAATATTTGTTGTTTATCTCTAAAAAATTGTTTTGAGTTTTATGGTAAGGATCCCAACTTGTGTTTTTTAAAAAATTCGAAATTTTGAATCTCAAGCTTTTACTTTTAATTAACTCCTTATGTCATAATTAGTATAAAACAACAATTTAATATTCTTTTAAAAGAATTATGTCAAAATGAAAAAAAAAATTGACGTGTGAAAAGTCTTATCAACTTTAAACTCCCATAACTTGGCCAAAACTGGCGGAATGTTCAAAATGGACATTGTTTGCCCTCATTTATTCATTCCTCTATGTTTCTTAAAAATGTTAAATTGAAAATCTCAAGATTTGACTTTTAATCAACAACACTTGAACATATTAAAAATAATCATCTCTCACAATTGATTTCTTGTACTGGTAAATAGAAATTGAAGTAAGTTTTCAAACTTTTTTGAGACATTCACTTGACTAGCAGCAAGTATTCATAAGTACTCATATAGTATGTATGAATTTGATAAACAACATTTCGCAACTCGCATTATATTTATTATTTTTGTTTCTGTTTTTTTTTTGTATGTTTATTTTTAACTTATTGTTGTTACACTTTGTCCATTTTTCGCAGTTGTTTTTTGTTTTGTAGCGTGCAACGAACTTTGTGTCTTATCGGCCAAACAAAACTGAAAACGGGAACACGAGGAATTGTGAGTGAAAGGGAGAGAAGAGGAGTGGGAGAGATGGGGAGATGATGACTGAGATGATCAGTGATCAATGATCCAAAGAGAGAGATAAAGATTCCAGCTAAGATCGAGAAGAACCAAATTGCAATTAGTCAGTGGACGAGGTCAAAGCCTTGCCTCTTTTTTTTTTTTTTTTTTTTTTTTTTTTGAATACTCATTCACATTTACGTATTTGTATTCATAATCATGCCACACTCACACATAGTATGTGTGTGTGTGTGTGTGTCAATGCCACGCAAATCGCTAAAGGAGAAGGAGAAGTCAATGCACTTCTCTTCTCTTCTCCTCTCTTCTCACCACACGCATTCGTAGGGGGCCTCGATGTGAATCATTTTTTGTTTATTTGTCAGTGACTCCACGATCCACGCGATCCACAGTGCACTATGGGAAATGCTCACATTTTTCTGCAGTTTAACTAAAAAGATAGGTTATAACTTCGGAGCAACGAATATTTTAAACTCTTGCAGAGTTCTTTAACCGATCGTTCCTTTGATCGATATAATCCAAGTTTAGTGACGGACAGAAAAACATTGCGATATAGATATATATTATGCCTCTTTTCATGCGTTAAAAATTTCGTGACAATATTTGAATACTCTATAAAAATCGCGTCAAAAAACTCCAGCTTGGTTGAAATGATCTACATGTTAGATATACTTTTTCGGGGTGCAGTATCCTGGAAGCAGGATAAACTTTTATTTATAAATTTTATTATAAAAATCCAATTTAACTCTTATTTTTTTATCCAAAAATACAAATTATGAGATAGTAATTAAATTTCAAATTTTGTTTAAAATATCAAAAAAAAACTTTTAATTTATATTATGCATGTAAAGTAAAGTAAATTAAAAGTAATTTTTTGATTTTTAAAATAGAAATCTACATATAATTTGTAGTTTAATATTTATAACTGTTACGGTCCCTGGTTTAATCAATGCCAGCGTAATGTTAAAATTGCCCATAGTGCATAGTCCACGCGATCCATGCGATCCATGCGATCCACAGTGCAGTCAGCCTTCTAAGCACCCTGCTCACACACACACACACACGCACACACACACAGTTGCATATTTCATGCCCGAAATATAAAAAGCTCTCATCCCACTCGGTGCCAAATGCTTGCGAGAGTAAGAAACGCACGAGAGAGAGAGAGAGTGCGAGAGAGCGTGTGCGAGAGAGCGTAAGAACAAAAGCTGCAGTGAGATCAACGTCAGGTCAGGAGCTTTCGTGTGTGTGTGTGTGTGTTGAGACTATCGCTCTGTGTTTAAGTTGTTTGCTATCTTTCTACATCGCTTCGTCTCTGTCCCCCCCTCCCGTCACCTCCTCCCCCTGATTCGCCTTGGCCATGGCCGCTTGCCACTCGCATTGCGGGTCAATGACTGCCAAAAAAAAATACACAAAATATATTTTTGTCGACATTTTTAGCAGCAGCGCCAAAACTGAATAGTCACACACACACACACACACACACACACACATGGCAATGCAGCTGTGCGTATGTGTGTGTGAGTGCGAGTGTAAACGACATACAAGTGTCGTTCTTGTTCTGCTTCTCGCTCTTTCTCGTTCTCGTTATCGTTCTCCTTCTTCTTCTTTCGCTCGCAATTTTATTCTCATTTGACGTTCCCTTCCCCCTCCCCCATACACACTGTCCTCCCCTCGTTCATCATCATCATCTTCTTCTTCTTGTTGTTGTTGTTCTTCTTCTTCTTCTTGTTCGCTGTCGCCTATGCAGTTGCGCATTTTTTCGTAGGCGTCTGAAACATCGCAAAATATAATATTGTATATTGTATACATATGTATGTACATTATAGTACATACAGTTGCACAAATAATTGTTTTGACAAAATAATAAAAAGATCGCATATTGGTTTTCTTATGTTTAAAATTAGTTTAACCCAATGCATCTCATTATTGGTTCCTTGGCAACTATTATAAAAACTTAACAAAAAATAAAAATATAAACAATAATTTATAAGTTTAAATATTTTTGCTTATTTTCTTTGAGTTTTTAATATGAAATTGTGCTGTTTATTTAAAATTGTAATTTGTTTTTATATTTGTTAATATTTTTTTAATGTTTGAGAATTTGTTGCCTACCCCTTTTAGTTGATAAATAAAATAAGATAAAAATCATTCTAGGCTCAAAATAATTGTACAAATCGAGGATTAACCGCGAAAATAACTCCGCTATTTTTGATGTATTAGAAATATCTTCTATGGTATTTATAATGAAATTAAAGATTTCAAGAAATTCCCCCTATTAATTTATCGAATAATCCAGTTCCTCCATTTTAATGAGTTTATTTTAACGTCAGTCAACAGACAGAATTCGAATTTCAAATAGAATTATTAATTAATAGAATATTTAAATAATAAATATATTATATTATGTAAAATTGTATATTTGTAACTAACAATATATAAATAAAGGTGGAAATAGACTTATTTTGACTGCTCTACATTTGTTTATAAGTAGTACACATATATTAATGTTTATAGTACATATACATACATATATGTAAAAAACAGTTTTGCAAGATTAGAACGGCTTCTCATCGCAGTTGTTGTTGTTGTTGTTTTTAGTGTTGTTGTTGTTGTCATTTAATACCCGAAATTCTAGTCTAACCGGATACAAGGTTCGCTGCATTATTTTGCATTTTATTTTTTTAGTTTTTTCTTTGTTACCTTTCCTGGTACACAATATGTGTTCAGTTTTTTTTTCTCTCTCTCTCTCTTTTTCTGTTTTCTTTATTAAAATGGGTAACAGTTGTGCAAATGTATGTAATGGGGAAAAAAGCCTGATCTCTGAACCAACACACTATATATGAATATAATATACATATTAAATACAAGGCACAAGTTTATTCTATTTTTCAACTGCATTTATGATGATCATCATCAAAAATGTGAAGCTAGAAAGTGCAAATTTAAACTAAATAAATCTATGTGAAGGAAATATGAAATACACAATTTTAGACTTAAAAAGCGATATCAGCCAAAAAGTTATTGCTCCAGTTTATTTAATATAAATCATTTTTAAATCTTATTATTCAAATTTGTATATTTATATTTATTTAAAAAGTAATTGTTAAAGCTATTTAAAAGTTACAAAATAACACTTATCAAAAAGTACTAAATATAGTCAATTTAACTTTAATTTTTGAATTTAAGAATAAAAGTTTCGGAATAACTCTTATTTGTAACTTTTAAAATACAAATCAAAAATGTGTTTTCGTAACTTGTAGATCAAAATTGAAAGTGAAAATTGCAATACATAAACTAAATAAATAAATTGGAAATAAATCTAAGATTGCAAATTTTTTTTTAAAACTCTAATTTTTAGTGTTTTAATTATTATAATACTCTTGGATTGTAGATAGATAATTAACAGATGTCAAAAATTGATGTTGCATTTCAGATTCTTTATTCTCTCGGTGTATTTATGTATGTTTGGTATTTATCTTAAAAATTCGAGTACTCGGCAATTACTTTAATGATCGCCTTGACAGACGGACAGACAGACAGACAGACGGACAGACGGACAGTCGACGGGTGTGTGCGCCATATGTTGGCCCCGATTGCTGTGATGATGTGATTTTGGGCAGAGGCAGATGAGTACCCCCATCTACTGCCAATCTCTATACTGAATAATTTAATTTAATTTGATGTATTTTTCTAGGCAATAAATCGAGTGAAATAAATTAATACTGATGAAAAATCCATCTAGTATCAAGATTGTTAGTATAAATTTTAATTATCATAAATATGTACTTAATTCAAACTTGATTTTAGTACGGGTCTTTTCTCTATGTGAAGGAAGAACACCGAGAAAAAAGAATCACATTCTTATTTTTATTAATATTTGAAAATTTGTATAGTTATTCGATAAATCTGTCAAATATTTCCGATGTATCGATAACTCAATATGTTCGTTGACAATGCATAAAATTCAAATTCTTAATTTGAAATTGAGTTTTGATCCACATCACGAACTGCAACTGCTGCGAGTGTATCTTGTATCTCCCTCTTTCGCTTCAACCTGACATCATCATCATCATCATCATCATCATCATCATGATTTTAAGCTTCATCATCATCGCCTTCGTCGTATGGCGCATGAGTAATTTGCTATTTGATATTTTTGTATGCATGTCTCTTTCTATGTGTGTGTGTGTGTGTACTGTGTGTGTGTGTGTATTTGTGTGTGCAAGTTTCGGGTTTATTTTTTTGTAATATCTGTGCGTTTTTTTGGGCAAACTGCACGCGTTGTCTCTTGTCTCTCTCACTTGCTGCCTGCCTGGCGCTCTCTCTCTCTCTCTCTCTCTCTCTCACTCTGTCTCTTTCTCTAACAGCTTTGCAGATCGTCCTCTCCATACATACATACATACATATATACATGCATACATAGAAAGATTCTCGCTGATCTTCGCTCTGTTTCATTGTTGTTGTTTTGGTTTTTTGGCTTTGGTTTTTTTTTTTTTTTTTTTTTTTTGGGAGCTTTTGTTTGGTTTCTGTGTTTTTTATACCCTGTTTTTTTTTTTAGGTCATTGAACTGACTGTGAAATTTTCGGTTCTTGCCTAAAAACAAAAAATTGCAGTCAATTTAACAGCGGATAATTTTTGCTGGAATTTCTCAGATGCTTCTCTCAGTTCTCTTATTTTCTCTTCTGTTCTTTAGAGATTTGTATGTACATATAGCACATGTGTGTGTTTATAGGGTGTGGGGTCGTTTTTTTTACAGCCAACACAAAGCAGGAAGCAATATTAAGTTTTCAACGAAGATTCCTAAGAATATTGCATTTAACTTGATTTATTGCAATACATAAAATATATCTTTATAGATATTAATCTCAACCTATCGAGCTGTAATCACTGCAATGATATTAGCTACATTTTAAACAACGTTTTTTTTTCCTTCTTCATAATATAATCTAAAAATTTTAATATTACTGAATCATATAAGAAATATATATGTATATTTATATTCGAAAGCAAAATTTAAGAAAAGCCAGAAAAATCAAAGCTACAGATAATAAAGAAAATCCGGGAAAATCAATCCAATGCGGTGTCAGAAGATTAGATTTTCTTAAGCCAAGCACAAAATATTTACTTCAAGCACGATTTTTTTTTTAGCAATATTTTGATTTTCGGGGGTCTTTTTCGGTTTTTTTTAGTTAGATCAAATATTTGAGGCTTCTTTGAATATTAAATGTTGAATCGAGGCCATTTTATCTGCATATTGTCCTAATTTGACAAAAATATTCTGAATAAATACTTAAAAAATGCAAGCTAAAATTTAAATTTTGGATTTTAGAATGGTTTTAATTTTTCTGAGTACTTTTTCTGATATTAGTAAAATGTATTTTTTCCAATTATTGAACTCCGAAAGTTTTTCTTATTTTAATTTTCATTTTTTAGTGGTGCGAATGTTTTTGCTAGTTGAATTTCTAAGGAGTTGGTTTCTTGAATATGAATATTTTTTGTTCAACTTTTAACAAGAAGAAGAACTAGGTTACATAAGTGTATATAATAATAATAAGAATATTATATGTATATTTAAAACGTGCCATATTTTTGTGTTGTTTTGAGTATATAAAACTGTTTGGCTTATGAATGAGTTCATTTATTCTTTTTGTCTTGTGTTCTTGAAAATATAAGAATTTTTGATATTATTAATAAAAACTAGGTCTTATTTGAAATGTTCTTAAAATCACGATGTGTTTTTTAACTTTAAGAATTTTATGTTCTCGACACATTTTTTTAGACAAAATTCTTAGTTCTGAAAGCAAACTCTTGATTTTAGAACCTTTTTTTTTCAGATTATTTATCATATTTTGTAATATTTGGACTCTAGATTTATTTAAATATTCGTTGTATATGGGCTAACGGGTCGTATGCTGAATAAATAGTACAACAAATGAAGAAGTGCGCTTTAATGTGCCATAAAGAAGAGGAGAAATAGCAACAATAACAACAACTGCAACAACAACTGCAACATGGAGGAGATTGTGGAATATTGCAACGCAGTTGAACTCATTAAATTAGATTGCAGTGCAATTACGCGCACAAAGGCCGCATAATTAAATGCGAACAGGTTTTGGAGCAGAGAGAGGGGGAAATGTGAGTCAGAGAGTTAGAGAATACACCACACACACACACACACACACACACACACACATAGATATACTTGCACAATTACAAAACACATATATAGTATTACAGTCCCTTTTTTATATAATTTTATTTTTTTTTGTATTTGGTTGCAACTAAGCGACGATTGTTCCTTGCTTCACATTTCATTCAATTTGCGATTAATTAATAAGCAGCGATTTAGCACAAATGCAAATTGATATTAAATAGCGCATATTAGCGGTTACCCACTGTAGGCAAAGTAGGAGGTGCAACTGTTGCAACTGTTGCAAGTTGCAAGTGTTGCAAGTAAATAGAAGCTGCTCTCATTTTGCAACAGTTTCTCTTCTCGAAGTGAACTTAAAGGTAGAGAAAACATCTTCATTGTAAAATCATTTATTCAGTACGTATTTTAGAAATTGAAAAAACACACGTTGATTTTAAGAACATTTCAAATAAGAATAAGTTCTTAATTTGGTCTTAAATTCTCAAACCAAAAATAAAAATATAAGTCAGGTGTTTCAACATTAAACTTATATTTTTTTTTTGATATTTATACTTTTTTGGATTTATTTTTTTTTTATAAATATTCCGATTATATGTTTTTTTCCTTGGCTAGTGCGGGTTTCGATCCCGCGATTTGTTACCAAACTTTAACGGCGACTCTAACCAGATCGCCACGGTGTCATTACTGTCTTCATATTAAATATTACATATTTATATTTTCTTAACAATTTAAGATTTGGAATTCTTATTTAAGAACTGTTAAATTAATATTTTTAGTTTTATTAATTTGGCCTTAAATTGGTCTAATTTTAAGAACAAAATATTTAAGATGAATGTTCTTGATTTTAGAAGTTGTTCTTTTTTTTCAGTGTATCTTTTTTCTCTTTAAGTTGTCTTGCAATCGGGGATTGTAACTGTTAAAGGTCTTAAAAAATTGCAATCTAATAACTATTTCTAAATTATTATTTTAAAGTTACAAAATAACACCAATTTTTAATTTTTATTTAAAATATTCAATATATTAATTAAATTTCAGTTTTTATTTAAAAGTTACGAAATAACATTTATTTTTGTTTTTTTCTATAAAAACTAAAAAATAAAAATATTTCTAATATTTATTTTAAGAGTTGAATAACTCTTATTGAAAAAGTCCTTGACTTTTCCCTGAAAGTTGTCTTGTTTAAAAAACAATTCTGAGATGAACACTCTTGATGTTAGAATCCGATTCTTTTTGTATCCGTTCGGTAGATTAAGTAACTTAAATAATACGTGAGCTGCATTTACCACACCCATTTCCCCTCTCCTGATTCCCATCCTATCACCTCCTACTATTCTGGCATATGATGGAAGTGTCAAACAGATAATGGATCCTACAATTGAGAGCATAACTCTCTAATTGAGAGCATAACTCTTAGAAGGCAGCACGATTGTTTGTCAATTGACTTTTAAAAACGCTGTGCCCTTTAGCCCAGTACGCAAAGGGTACAAAGACTTATGGGTTTTTGATATTGTCTATCCGTTCATATGAACAGAGACAATAGTTTTTCTTTAATTCAAATGTCGCTGGCGACAGTCTTAAATTTTATTATTGATTTGTTGCTTTTAATTAATTCGATATTTTAATTGTTCATCAAATTTGCATTATTATTTTTTTCGACTGCATTTGAAAAGAACAAATTCAATATTTTCAAATGTATTTTAGTACTACGGAAGGATCTTATTATATTTGTTTTCCAATTTTTGTATGCACTGACAAAAAAAAAGATTCTAAAAAGAACTTAGAATTTCGGCCTAGAAAATGCGTCGCGAACATAAATTCTTAAAGTAAGAAAACAAGTCTTGATTTTAAACAAGACCAGATTCTTATAAATAAGATTAGAAATTCTTTTATTTTCAAGACCACAAATATAAATATAGGAATTTTTTTAAAAACTCAAGACAACAAAAAAGAAAATATATAAGCAGGTTTTAAATTTATAATATTTATATTGTTGTTTTATTTGAATTGGTATTCTTATAAATATTCCGATAATAGGTTCTTCCTTGACAAAAGTGGGATTTGAACCGGCTCATGTTTTTTATAACTGAAGCGGCGATTTTAACCAGAGCACCACGGGATCACAATAGGTTACACAAGAAAATATAACATATTCCTATTTTCCGAATAATTTAAGATTTTTTTTTATATAACCAACTGCGATTTTTTGAATGGATATTCTAAGTATTAGTAAATTGGTCTTAAAATGTCATTATTTGAAGAACAAAAAGGTAAGATGAATGTTCTTGATTTTAGAAGTTGGTATTTTTTTTCAGTTTCCTATATAACTTTTATTTATTTTTTGGTTATTTAATTGAACTGGGCATCTAACAGTCGATCATCTTGATTTGTTTATTATCCCAATGTAGCACAGTGAGGAAGGAAGAGGGACAGAGGGCAGAGGGAGATTGAGAACTGGGACTGGGATTGGGATTGGGAGTCTCATCCGAGTTGGCCCGGTTCACGGTCCAACTTTGTTGACTTTGTCTATGTTTGAATTTTTTTGTTGCCAGCTAGAGTTGGAAATGCAGATGGAGATGGGAGAGGAGATGGAGATGGGGATGCTTGTTATGCCTATGAATGCAACTAGGGGTAGGGAGGAAGGGAGGAAGGGAGGGAGTGGGGACTGAACAGGGGCTGCATTTGAAAGGCCGCAGCATATGCCGTTGGCTCTGGAAAAATGAAAAGTTTTTGTTTCCGCGTTTTAAACGCCGTTTTAGTAGTTTTCTATGCATTGCCACAAAGTGATGCGGCATGAATGTGGCATGAAGTGTGTGTGAATGTGGCATGAGTGTTGAGTGTGGAGTGTTGAGTGTGTGCAACAAGGGTAAGTGGTCTTTTTTTTTTTTTTTGGTTTTGTTTTTGCTACAATACAATTTGGTCGGGTGTGAAAAATGATTAAGTAAATGTTTTCCTTATTGTTTTTATAACTTTGTAATTTCTGACGCCAGTCCTTGCATTGTTGTTACTATTGTTCTCGTTGTTGTTGTCGTTGTTGTGCTTTTCCTTTTTTCCCATTTTGTTATTGCATTTCATTTCGTTGTTGTATTTTTACCAAGCAGTATTATGTAGTCCTCATTAAAAATGCATGTCTTATATCATTGGAAGAACCTCATACTTATTCTTATACTTATACCTTAAACTTGACGTATTAGAACTACTCTCAAATTATTCAAAGCCTTTGATTTTTCTTTTGTATTCTCTTTTTATTACATTTTTTGTTATTTTTTTCTAACCTTGATTCTGTCAAATTCAAAACTTGTAAGTTTCAATGATTATATGTAGTCTTAGATTTGTTTTGATTTCAATTCATTTGAATAGTAATGATTCTTTTCATTTATTTCACATTTCCCCATTTTATTAATGTATTTATTTTTATGTAGTCCTCATTAAAAATTCAGTTCTTATATCATTGAAAGGCTTTAAAACTTGCAAACCTCATTTGAAATATTCGGAAATTTAAAACCTGTTCAATAACCTTATACCTGTTTTTTTTTTGTATTTAATTTTTTGTTATTTATTTCAAACTTTGATTCGAAAAATAAAACAATTCTGTATATTTCAAAACATGTACAATTTAAATAGATTTGTTTTAATCTTAATTCATTTTTAAAGTGATGATTCTTTTATTTGATTTGTAAGCTCTTTAAGGGTTTCAAATCTTAATTAATAAAATTGTTAATTTGTCTGAAAATATCACAATTATATCTTGAATATATACTTAAAAAAAGTACATACTAAAATTCAGATATTTCAATTTGTTTTTAGAATAATTGCTTAGAATAAATATGGTCAAGAATTCGGCTAGTTTATTTCCTAGCGGCTTTTGACCTATCCTTTTAGAAGATTAAGTGTTCAAGAAATACATATGTATTATATTTATAAAAGGAATGAGAAGTTTTACCTTTTTTTGGATTCAAGTCGAGCAGCGATTAAATTAAGGAGTTCGTTGATCGAATGTTTTTTTTTATGATATTCTTGCACTTTTCGGAATGAATTCGTTGTTTTGAATTTGAATTTGAATTTAATTCGAGTTTGAGTTCTTCAGATCGGGCATAGTCCATGGAGCCACAGAATTATCGACACTTGGGACACAGTGGGGTACAGTTTAGTTATTATTATTATTATAATATATTGGTTTTCCTTGTTTTTATTTCTTATCTGCGAGATTCTTCACTTGAAATTGCAACTTATTTTTTGCAGTTCACTTACAAAATGCACAACAACAAAAAAATCATTGTTTCTCAGCACTTGAACAAAAAAGAAATCTAAAGTTTCTCAACACTTGATGGATGAAAAACGAATAGAAAAAAAAATAGTCGCAACGCGTTTTTTGTTTTTTGTTTTTTTGACTGCCGTTGTTTTCAGTTCAGATTTCGATTTGGAATCTTTTGGAACGGCAACTCAACAAATTGAAGAAGGAATCGAATAAAATGGTGTGTTGACATTCTGAAGACGAGCTCACAATCGAGAATATGTTTCGAGAATGTTTTCGAGAATTCTCAATAGATTGGTTGTTTGATTATTTTTGGTTGTTTGGTTGAATGGTTGTTGGTTGAATGGTTGTTGGTTGTTGGTTGAATTCGTTGGTTTGGTCGACGCACGTCCAATCCGATAGCTAACTGATGTTCATCTAAATGGATCTGAACTATTCGAAATATAATGTTGCCCAGAAACTTTTTTGGGATCAGCGTTGGACGTTGACGTCGACGTCGCCGTCGCTGTCGCCGCTGCAGCTGCAGCATTTGAAACGCCAGCGTCGCATCGCGTTTTAGTCTCCACTCTACATGTGTCTGTGCGTGTGTGTGTGTGTGTGTCTGTGTGTGTGTGTGTGTCGACTTGCAGTTGTCAATGCTCCAACGGCAAAAGTCCGTTCTGAGCCGCTGCGGGGCACAGTGGTCCTTTTGTTCATTTTAGCCCGCACTAATTAAAAGCTCTGCTTGAAAATTTCACATTTACTTTATATGCTGGAAAGAAACTTACAAACGAAAATTAAATGCTTTTGAAATTTAAAAATTAATTAAATTAATTTCTAGCATTATTTTTCATATCCTTTTTATTTTGTGTACTTTTTACAGTGGTCCCATTGGCTTTTTGCTGAAAATTAACTTATAAAGGAAAAATTATCGGTTCTTTTTGGTAAGTTTTTAACTTGATTTTCTTAATTTTGGTATATTTTTTCTGTTGCACAGTGGTCCCTTTGAGCACGAAAATGTATAATTTTTATGCTTGCAACTAATTTGTACAGATTAAATAACATTTTTTTTTTTACATTTATGAAAATAATTTATTGTACTTTATTTTTATTATTTTTATTTACTTAAAATTTTTAAAATAAAAAAAACATTTTTTTTAGTAGTATGTAAGTGTGTATGTATTATTTTTATTTTATTTATTTTTCTTTTTTGAAATAGAATCTATTATCATATAGTTTTTAATGAGGCTGTTGTGTAAATGAAGCTCAAATGTGTAAATCGTGTCCACTGTGCGGGGTTTGCACATAATATGCAGTCAACATCATAATGAGCAGCGTCTCGTCATCATCATCATGTCCACACACACACACACACACACGCACATACGTACACACACACACGCACACTAATACACCTACACATATGTGCACTTTCGGCTACCCCTACTTAAAGGCTCTCAATCTCTGTTCCAACCCAACGAAATTCTCGTCCTCTCTCTGTCTTTCTTTTTCGCACTGCACTCTCAACTGCAACGGCTGCCCCTCCAGCTCCTCCTGCTCCTCCGCCCCCCTTAGCGGCCTCTTCCGCTCTCCACCTTTGGCAAAGCAGAGGCCGAAGCGCTGCCACCGAAAAATAAAAATCTGCCCAAAACATGCTGCAAAAAGAAATCGCTAAAAAAAAAAAGGCAAACAGCGAAAACAACGAAAACAACAAAAATGAAACGAAATACCCACACACACACACACACACACACACACACACACACACCAAACACAACAAAGCGTAATCCAAATGTTGAAAAGAACCAAAAAAATAAAGGAGAGAAAAATAAAAAACCAAAAAGCAAAAAAAAAAAAAATGAAATGAAATAAAATAAAATAAAATGCAATGGGAAGCCCTATAAAAAATACCTGCGTGGCCCCATTGAACTGATGAGCTGACACCCCCTCTACCCCTTTCCCCGTTACCCCACTGCCCCCAGTCAACCCACCCATGTCTATGTATACATATATCTATCTGCATATGTGTATGTATGTATTTATATGTATTTATATATGCTGGCAAATGAGCGGGACGAACTCGTCCTTTTTCGGCCTATGCGAACGCTAACGCCAACAGCGCTGCCAGCGTCGCAGTCGCAGTCGCAGTCGACGTCAACGTGAACGTTGTCGATACTCTATTGCTGCTGTCCACTTTTTTATATGTTATATTGGACATACATACATACTCTATGCATCTACATAGACATATATTTAAATATAATGCACAAACACCAGTTGCAGTTGCAACCCTCAAACCACCAGCCCCCAACCCCCAACCCCATCCAGGGTTGCAGCAACAAAGCGCGTGCGTGCGTGCGTTGGATCAACTGCTGCAGGGGAACAACCCATAGCAACAACAACAACCACAACAACCACAACAACAACAACAAAAAAAAAATCAAAATAAAAGAATCAAATTTTGTGTATATTTGTATTTTATTTCGTTGCTAAAAATCATTCTCCTCGTTTCCTTCCCTCCCTTTTTCTATCGTGTCGAGTGCAGTGTGCAACATGTTGCATACTTCCTCAAATAATACAGCATCTGTATTACATCCATGATCTAGCTAGAATACTTAGATCCAGGCATACCAAACAAGAGTTATGAGTTTCAAAAAATTCCACACGCTCTAAATGAATGGGAAAATTCTAGATATACTTTTCCTGAAAAAAGGATATTTTTTGGATAATTTTTTGATCAAAAAATAAAAATTATGAAATAATTACTCAATTTCAATTTATATTTGAAAATCATAAAATTACTTAATTTTAATTTCTATTATAAAAATAAAAAAGTTATTTTTAAATTTTTAAAACAAAGATAATTTTTTTTTTTTAAATTTTTATTTCAAAAATTATAACAGTTATGGTCCCTGGTTAGATCATAAATCTCACATTTTACTTTACATTAAATACAAGCGATAAATATTTACTATCAGAATTTATTTCTAAATATTCGAGTATTCGAATATGATGGAAACAAGTAAAAATCAATATTTAATGCAATCTTTCTTTTTTCAATTGAATTATTAGTCGTTTACTATTTTTAGATAGGATATTCTGAATATATTGCATGCAGTTTTATTTTACGATCCTTGCTTTAAATTGACTGAATTTGAAAAATCTTTTACAGGATAGTAAAATACAAATATATTTCTTAAGAACTCATTAAAATTATACGATATGAACTATCTTTTCATATTATTTCTAATATCTCGAAACAGAAATGGGTCTAATACTTTTTATTCTTATAATTTACTTTAAAATACATTAGTTTCGTTTTCAAACACAAATATTCTCAAATATTCAGTTGGAATTAAGTTTAAGAATGATTTTCTCCATTATATTTGAATATTTTCGTAAAAAGTTCACATGTTCAAATATTTTAATATCGAGTTGTAATAAAATGTGAAACTGATTGAAAATTGAAAATATTTATTTCAAATATTATTGTAATTATTTGAATACTAAATCACATGAATATTGCTCCACTGTGCAACTCATTATATTTACTTAGTTAAGGACAACACACGCACATATGTATATATTTATATATATATACATGTATATATGTATATATATAGGCTGATACTGATGCACAAGAGAAAGAGTAAGGCAGCAACACAAAAATTAAGTATACGCACCGTCAGCTCTCTGTGGCAGGCAGGCTATGAAATTCAGGCTATAAACGACGAGTCCTTCTACTCACACACACACACACACACACATAGGCAAACTTTTCAAATCCCCCCAAAAAATGAGCCGCGTGAGTAGGCCTATCAAAAAGTTGCGAGCCATATAATAAATAGCGCCCAAAAGTGCAAAAAAAAAAAAAACAAAAACGAAAAAAATTTAAAATAAAAACAAAAAAAAGAGCGCCACTAAAAAGAAGTAGCGTCAAAAACGCAGGCAAAGCGTGTACCTAAATGAAAGAGGAATACGAATACGAATACGAATATAAAACAAAGCAGGCGAATGCTAAAAAAAAAATCCAAATGATGCACTGCAGCCGCCTCGCTCTGACGCATGCAACATGCAACATGCACGCAATGCACGCATCGCAAATGCCCCAAAAAAATAAAAAAAAAACCAACAACTTGCCACAAACAAAAAAAAAAAAAAAAAAAAAATTGTAAAAAATGAAATGAGATGCAACAAAGCGGCTGTAAAGCCTATAAAGGCAGAGAGGAGTGGAGTGGAGGGGAAGTGAAGGGAAGGGAAGGAAGAGGGAGAGAGGCAAAGAGAAATGGTCAACTGCAATGACATTGAATGCAACGCAGCAACTTGCAACTTGCAACTGCCGCACAGACATGTGGGCGGCCTCACACACACACACACACACACACACAGAGAGAGGCGACGTCGACGTCGACGTCGACGTCGACTGCGCAGCCAAAAACACATGAAAAAAAGAGTTAAAAAATATGCCAAGTGAAATCGAACAAAAATGCACACAAATGTTGAAATTGTATTCCCCTATTTTTTCATTTTAATTCTTTTTTTTTTTTTATCTTGTTGCTTTTTTGTTGTGCGTATGCGTGCGTGTGTGTGCGTATCTGTGTGCGTGTGTGCAAAACAACCCCCAAGAAATGCATCCACAGCCGAGGACTATCTGACCGAACCACGCAACCACTGAACCACTCGAATCGTCAGTCGACCAGTCGCTGGGGCAGTTATGGGCGTTTTTTATGTGCTGCGCCTACACACGATGTTGCATGCAACAAAACAAAAACCAAAACAAAAACAAAATTCAACAAAATAAAAAAATTGAGAAAAAAAAATTCAAAATAACTGAAATTAAAAAAAAAAGAAGAAATACGAAGCAAATGTTATAAAACAAAAAATACAAGAAAACAAGTGAGAAAGCTAAAGTCAAGTTACTCGACTATTAGTTGCCCAGCAACCGTTCACAATATATGAAATCATAGTTTAAGAACCAAATATATATTAAAAGAAATTTTAAAAATTAATTTGATTTTGTAGATTTTGCATTTGTTATTATAACTTTTTTTGTTTCAATATTTTGCAACAAAAGTAAAAAAATAAAAATAAAAAATAAATTAAAAAATTAAACTACAAACAAATCACCATAAAAAATATATTCAAAGAAATATTAAAATTAAAAAAAATTCTCTAGATTTCTAAATTTTCATTTTGTTATTATAACTTTTTATTTTATTTCAATATTTTGCAACAAAATATAAAAAATAAATAAATATATATTTAAAACAAAAAAAGCAAATACAAAGCAAATGTTATAAAAATAAAAGAAAACAAGTGAGAAATCAACAGTCAAATTACTCGAATATTTGTTGCCCAGTAACCGTTTACCATAAATGAAATCATAATTTAAAAACAAAATATATATTCAAAGAAAAATTAAAAATAAATTAGATTCTCTAGATTTCTTGATTTTGATTAGGTTATTATAACTTTTTAATTTGTTTTAATAATTTGCATCAAAATAAATAAAAAAAATAAGAAATACAAACAAATCGCCATAAATTATTTTTACTATTGTAACTTTTTTTTATTTAAATATTTTGCAATATTTGTAGACACAGCAAATAATCAATAATAATAAACATTTAATGAATTCAAAAATATTAAATAATAGAAGAAGTAGAAAAAAAGCAATATAAAATAAGACTATTTTGAACTATTAATAAATATATCTGAATAATCTTCTAACTCCATATGCTGTTTTTAGCATGACCTTGTCCCACACTTATAAGCCTCTGTATCCTTTGGCTACTGGGCTAAACTTGCCACTGTCACGGCAACTGCAACTGCAACTGCAACTGCAACGGCAGTCAAAGTGAATGCTGGTAGCTAGCGGGTGTGGTGCGGCAAGGTCGCGGCGTGTGGCAGCAAAATAATAAAAATAATATAAAAAAAGGAGCGACAAATAAAAAAAGCAGAGGACAAAACAACCAAAAAATAAATATCAAACGCGAGGGGGGATGGGGGGGTGGGGGAAACAAGTGGTGCAAAAAAGTGGAAATTATATAAAAATGCGCTAAAATGTGCACGCACATGTACATGCTCTGCACACACACACACACACACACGCACACACACAGATCAGAGTTGTTGTTTTTGTATGTGTTGCCTGCTTTTGGGCGTCGCATTGAATTTGAGAAGGCAACACGGCGTATGATTGTTTTTCGCCATTGGTGTGAGTAGCTAGTACCCAGATATATGTGTGTGTGTGTGTGTGTATGTGTGTGTGTGTGTGTATTGATAATATGTTTGTTTAATAGGCCTAAAGCTGCGTTGCGATGCAATTGCAAATCGATGTGATTATGTATGCATATATGTGTGTGTTTGTGTGTGTGTGTGCGTGTGTGTGTGCGTGTGCGTGTGTGTGTGTGTGCCTGTATACATGTGTGGGCATAATGCAATTTTGCGCAATACATCAGTAATAATTCTCCATCCACCAATCTATGAAATGCATTTATATATTATTAAAAAAAAAAAATAAAAATAAATGAATAAATATGTACATTCATACATATGTATGTATTTATTCGATATGTGTATGTATGTCTATAAATGTACAGTTTATTCGCAAATGTACAAAAGCATAATTCAAATGCGAAAAACAAAATCACAAAATAAATGCACACACCATTTTTGTCAAATAGATTGATAGGTGCATTTCTTTTTTTTAATACTACAAATTAATATTAATAATTAATTTCATTAATTTAGAATGAACAAAATGAAAAATTAAATTAAATTATTGAAAATTGTATATATAAAATTTGAAATTATGATTTATTTAAACAATATAACTGCAAATTTTATTAAATTTAATTTAAAACTGACAATTTGAATTATAGTACATTTTATATTTTTAAAATTAGAAATTATGATTTATTTAATTTATAAAATACTATTTATTTAAAGAAATAAATACGTAGATTCTATAAAAATTAAAATTTAAACCTAAAAAGATTATAAAAGAATTGAAAAGTCAATGAGTTTTAGGTACTTAAAATTAGCAATTAATTTTAATATTAGTAAAATTTATATTTTGAAAGTTAGAAATAATGATTTCTATTATTTTTATTTCGTTGTGTTTTACAAGTCAAAGCAAATATTGAGATAAAAATATGAAATATTTATAATAAAATATTTAATTAATCAAATAATTACGTAGATTCTATAAAAATTCAAAAATAATGCTAAAAGAATTAAAAGGTCTATAAGTTGTATATTTTTATTAATAACATATATCGTAATGGTTTCTTGCTCTGCAACTTGTTGCTAACTTTTGGGTGATAGAGTCATTAGATATTGTGGATAGTATTATCGATTGTTAAATTTCTATCGAATAATTAATGATACGTATTTATATGTGAATTAATTATGCATTCTATTATCATTCACTAAAAAAAAGGAAGGCACACACAAAAGTATCCACAGTCTTATAATGAAAAGAGCAACGAAATTGAATGGCAGGAGTGCATTTTCCGCTTTTCCCCCTTTTCCCCCCTTTTCCCCCCCTTTTTTCTCCATTTTCGCCTCTTCTGTTCGGTATTCAGGATGCGTTTGTTGTGTTGCCAACTCTTGATTGCTTTGTTGTTCCCCTCGATGCCTTTTTTCATTGAGTGTGTTGTGTTGAGTTGTGTTGAGTTGTGTGTGTCCATTGTGTGTGTGTGTGAAAATTACGTAGGCCACAAAAACAGAGACGCCTCAACACTTGGCCAAGTCTATTGTTGTTTTTGTTGTTTTTTGGTATTGTGACTGTTGATTCTGGCAATAATCAACGCATTGGGTTCTTCCAAAATATGGGTTTTTTTTTTATTTATTATGACGTCTTAGGAACTGAAAATAATCGTTATTGATCCACAATTCTATTGAAAAAAATCAATTTGTGAATTTTTAAATTAAAAATAACTTTTAATGGAAATTTCGAGACTTTTTATTTATTCCTCAAGCGTAATAGTTTTAAAGACTTTTTTTCAAAAAAAATATGACCAAAAACTCTTTTAAATGACTGAAAAATCAATAATAAAAATTTTTTTTATTTTTTTAAATCACACATAATTATTAAATTTTATTTATAATATAATTGTCTTTATATAACCATTAAAAATGATTTTCCTGATCGACTTCTAGGATAATTTACAGTTTTATATTACGTTTGATTTTGAAATACAAAAAAAATTAAGGATAATTACCCCATTTTAAGAACTTTTGGCTCTCGATACTTTATTAAGTCGGTTGCTTTTTGTATTTATCTGATTGGATTTTTCTGGATTTTGGTTCAATTTCCAGTTTTTCAATACCACCACATTTTAAAGTTTTTCTTTTAACTTTCAGTTAACATTTACATTTTGTATATATAATATATTTAATTTAATTAATGAAAAAATAATTATATTCTGTCATTTGTTGAGGTAAATAAATAAATAATTTAATTGGAATAAGTCATTTGATATCACTTCAGATTTGGCACTATAGTATAGAAAAGTGAAGTCTGCTCTTGCCCCCATTTTCCTCAGTCTGTCTGCCTTTCGGAAAACTGCGTGATAAATCCGCTTACAAAGCGAATGGGGAAAAAAAATGTGAACCGTTAAGGGATTCAAGAGTTATCTATCCATGTATGAGTTCTGGGAGTTCTCTATATATGCATCCTATATGAGTAGTACTATATGTATATGTGTGTGTGTGTGTATGTGTGTGTGTGTGTGTGTACATACATACATGTCAATACAAACAACTTTGTTAATACAGTGTGGGCTGCCACCAAGTATTACATTAACATTAAAATCAACAACGCAACAACAACAATGTAATAATATTTACGTTTATACATACACACACACATATATATATATACACATACATACAAGCGAGGCGAAAAGAAGACAATAATGTGAAATGCCTAAAAAAAAATTGCATAAAATGCAAAAAGAAGAATCAAAACAAAACAGCAAAAAAGACACACAAAAATTATAAAAAAAACATGTCCAAAACTTTTGTATATATGTATACACACACTCTCACACACACACACACACACACGCATGTATATATGTATATGTATTTATTAGCACGCAGACTGCGTTGTTTACACTCGAAGAAAAAATGCTCCACATATGGAAATAATTAATCTAAAGTGCGTGCATTTTAATTACATATGAATATAGAAAATTAAAAAAAAATCCACATTCACATTTAATTTAACATATTCATATTAAATAATTAACATTTTCATTCTCAAATATTTCATAATATTTTAATAATAAATTTATCGACTAGCATCCAAGTTCTTGAAATAAGAATAAATATAAAAATAATATACATAAATCAATCATCATAAAAAATGCGTCGAGAACATAAAATTCTTAAATTTAGGAAACACATCTTGATTTTAAGAACATTTCAAATAAGAATAAGTTCTTAATTTAATTCCAAACAGTCTTAAATTCTCAAACCAAAAATAAAAATATAAGGCAGGTGTTTTAAACTTCAAAATTTAACTTTTTTTTTGATATTTATAATTTTTTGGATTTAATTCTTTTTTATAAATATTCCGAGAATATATGTTTCTTCCTTGAATAGACCGGGGTTTCGATCCCTCGACTTGTTTACCAAACTGATGCGGCGACTCTAACCAGATCAATTAAATATGTTCTTCGATTAATCAAAGATGCCATATGGTTAAATACACATTTAGTATTTGATTTTTCTCTGAGTGTACGCATGCCCGCCCACGGCTGAAGCACCCCCCTGCCCCTTACCCTGCTCCTGCCCCTGCTCCTGCACTGTCCACCCTTTCGCTTTGTCCACCCGATTGCATTACACGCACGAAAATAAAATGCAAATGCAACGTTGGTTCGGTGGAATCGTTGTCGTTGTCGTTAGGGGTGGTGAATGGTATGGAGGCCTTTTTGGACCAGACCCGGATGTGCTGGCCGCCATTGCATTTTCGTTAACCGCACACACACGCACACACACACACACGCACACGCACACACACGCACACACACACGCACACACGTGCAATTTACATTTGTGGCGCATTTTCATTTGGTTCATTTTTATTTTTTATGCTGTTGTTGTTTTTGTTTTGCTCGTTTTCTCTACTGACATCATTTTTTTTCGCTTTATTTTGTGTTGTTTTCACTTTTTGTTTTGTTTATTTTGCCAGCTCTTTTTTCCCTTGCCCCCCTTTCGGCCCCCTTTTTACCCCCCTTTTGCATGCTCGCTTGCTGCATTCGGTTTTGGGTGTTATGAAAATGGTCAAAAGGACGCCCAGATATACGGAAAGACAGACAGGCAGACAGACAGACAGATGGATAGACGGACGGACAGATGGACGGATGGGAAATGGAAAATGGGAAATGGGAAAAGTAGGCAAAGTGCGTACCCATCTATATTTTGCTCTCTTTTTCTCTCAGTGCGTGTGTGTGCATTTTAATTTGGCCATTGCTAACTGAGTGAGAGAGATAGTGGGAAAGGGAGATGGAAAGACAGACAGAGAGAGAGAGAGAGAAGCGATCAGACGCTGAAGAGCTGAATGTTGTTATAAAAATGCGTGCCTTGGAGCCTAGAGAACCAGGGACCATAACTGCTATGAGAATAAGTAAAAAAACATTTAATTTTTAAAGCTTATTTAAGGACTTTTATTTTATCAATCAAATTTAATAGTTATTTTAGATTAAAAAAAATAAATACAAATAATTAGGCATTTTAATTTTTATTGTTTTAGTTTTTTTTAATGATTTTTTTGAATAAAATTTTTACATATTATTATTTTTAAGCAGTAAAATAATACCATTAAAAATTATTTTTAATTTTAAAATTTTCGAATCTTTTTTATATATATTTTTTGTGTGTTTTTTTGTTGATTTCCTATTTTTATATGATTTATATAGGTACACAATTCATTTATATAGAATTTATAATATGTCTAATAGTTTAGTTTAATTATCATCATAATTATCATACTTTAATTTATAATTTGTTTATTATATATAGATTTGTATGCTTTTTATTTTTGTATGCTATTGAGCCTATTTAATTTTTTTATTGTTATAAATTTTTTTTTTTTACAAATTATTTTATATTAATATTCTCTATTTTTACAATCATATTTTATTTAAGTATCCATTTGATTTTTGTTTTTTTTTTATACTTTTTATATATATATATTTATATATATATATTATATTATTAGTTTTTATTTATTTTTTTTGTGTTTCTTATTTTTCAATTTTATTAAGTTAAATTTTTTGGTTAGTTATTATCATTTTTTTTTAAATATCTATTCAATTTATGTGTTTTTTTTTTAATTTTTTATATTTGATATATTTTCGGTTTTTAATTTATTCTTATTTTTATGTGTCATATTTTTTAGTTTTGTTTAGTTATAATTTGAGTTTGTTACTATGTATATATTTTTAGTATTCAATTTTTTTTTAGTTTTTCGTTTGTTTTTATTTGTTATATTTCTATATGAGTAATTTTTTTAGTTTTATTTATTTTTAATTGGCAATTGTTATTTTTTTTATTGTTAAAATTTTGTTTAAGTATTCATTAAATTTTTGATTTTTATTCATACTTTTTATATTTTTAATTTATTTTTTTTTGTATATGTGATATTTTTAATATTTTTAATATTTTTTATATGTATTATATGTATATACTTTGTAATTCTTTTGCATATAAAACGCAGAGTTCCGCATACTTTGGATTATGTTAAAGCGCAATGTGTGTGTGTATGTGTGTGTGTGTGTGTGTGTGCTTTATCTTTTTCTGTTGTTGTTTTTTTTTTTTTTTTTTTCTGCAGCTTTTTCCTGTTTTTGGGTTTATATAAACAACAAATTGTTGTGCCTACGCGTTTGTTATTTACTTATATTTTTATTATTTTTTTGTTTTTGTTTTTTATATTTTGATGCCATTTTACTTGTCCTTTTGTGCATTTATCAATTTAATTTGCAGATATGTATAAGTGTGTGTGTGTGTGTGTGTGTGTAGATATATATATGTATATATATGTACATACATATATGACATATGCACATTGAAACATGTATATGTATGTATGTATATGTATGCATGTGTTGACAGCCTCCAGCCTCTCCCTTCCTCTTTCACACTCTCTCTCTCTCTCTCTCTCTCTCTCTTTCTTTTTATCCCTCTCTCTCTCTGCCTGGCTCTGTCTCGCTCGACCTCCTTCTCACACAGAGCGTGTGTAGTGCAAAAAAAAAAAGAAGAGGAGACCATTTTTTAAATATTTGTAATATAATGTAATACTTACTAGGCCTTTACGGTCCATGGGCCGAGAATGGGTTAAGGCATGGGGGATAGGGGATGATTGAGTGGATGGGTGGATAGGGAATGTGGTTTGGGGGGGAATGGGAATGTGCCGCGACTGCGTTCAAAGCAACTCATACGCCACGTCAGCCACGCCCTCGATTTCCGTGTGTTTCGATGCTCGGCAAAACTCTGTTTACTTTGGACTTTAATGAAAAATGCGTGGTGAAAAAATTAGCATAAACATTTATAATTGATTCCACTGCGTTGCACCTGCACGTACATAATTTGTGTTAACTTGGCCAGCAGGTACAGGTACTACCACAATTGTTTGCCCAGCACTGCAACACAGTCCATCCAAAAAGTATGCCCCCCCCCAAAGCCCTTTTACAACATCATGATATCTTTTAATCACAATAAACATTTACAAATTTTCTCTCACTTCATTAATTTATTAATATAATATTAAATGATTACAAAGTTGGTTGACATTGATCTTATAGGTTTATTTAATTTTATTAAATTTTATTTATTTATTTCATGTCAACTAAGAGCAGTAATTTAAAATTTAAAATAAAATTAGGAAGAATGGCATTAAATTAGAAATTAAAATAATGATGTCATTTGATTATTATATAAGTATAAACATAAGTTTTTTTTATATATTAAAATAATATAAAGTGAACAGAAAAAGAAAGTAAAGAAAGTTTGTTGACATTTTATTTTATTTTATTTATTTAATGTCAACTAAGAGCATTGATTTATAATAAAATTAGGAAAAATTGCATTAAATTAGAAATTAAAATTTTAATATTATTTCATAAGTTTTCTCTCACTATATTAATAAATTATAAAGTGAGCAAAAAAAAGTAAGAAAAGAAAGTTTGTTGACATTGATCTTAGAGCTTTGTTTTATTTTATTTGATTAAATTTTATTTATTTATTAAAGTCAACTAAGAGCAGTGATTTAAAATAAAATTAGGAAAACTGGCATTAAATTAGAAAATAAAATTATGATGTCATTTGATTATTAAATATGTAAAATAAACAAGTTTTCTCTCACTTTATTTATTTTTTAATATATATGTATGTATAGTAATGAAAGATTACAAAGTTTGTTGAAATTGATCTTAGAGGTTTTTTTTATTTTATTTTCATTTAGTTATTTATTTAAAAGCACATGTTTGTTTAGAATTCCCAAATGGTTCTTGTTTATCTGCTGTGAGGCGTATTTCGAGGGACATTGAAACCTTAATACTTGATTTAACAAAGTAATTTCTTAAGTCAGTATTTATTTATTTTCGCACTTACTGAAATCTTTTTTTACACCCAATCGTATGATTCTAGTGATTTTATTAGGAATTAAATCAAGTATCATGTTCATATTTTAACAGGACTTGGATCAAGTTTGAATTGTACTCCAATCAAGAACGCTTTAAAGTCAATTTAAGTTTGAAAATACTAATGTAAATAAATTGCACACTTTAAATATTATATTTCAATATTAGTGAGAAATCAAGTTTGACAGGTTGCGTTCTACAAAAGTACGAGGTACTAAATGTTATCCCTCTGTTTCGGAAATAAAAATGTGTTTTTTTTTTACTTTACCCCAATACACACACATATCACATCGATCTTAGAGGTTTACATGATTTCAACTGGGAATCATCTTCATCTTCCTCATCCTCTTCTTCCTCTTTTTCCCCTTTATCCTCTTCCTCTGCCTCTTTTTCTCTGTGCTCTGCGCTTGCGCGCCTTCTGAAGGCATAGAAAGCTGTGCTCAAAATTATAAGAAAACACACAAAAAAAGTGGATCAGAGGAAAAAGGGCGCAGAGTGATGGAAGAATTGTGAAGAGGGGTAGAAGGGGTAGATGGGGAGAGGGGTAGAGAGGGAGAGGGGAAGGTGGTTGCAGTTGCATGTCCGGAACTCGTTTGTGTGTGCCAAATATTTGCAACTCACAAATCTTGTTATTTTACAAAATCTTCAGAGACCCAACAAGTTTATGTACATACATACATACATACATACAAATTTATACAAATACATATAAATACATACTCAGATGTGTGTGTGTGTGTGTGTGTGTGAGCTTTTTTCTTTCTTGACTTTTTCATTTCTTTGTATAAATTTGGTGAAGCACTCGAAAGTTTTGTATAACGATGTGACTTTAGTTGTTTTTGTTGTCGTATTTTTAGTTGTTGTTGTTACTGTTGTTGTTGTTGTTACTGTTGTTGTTGCTTAATTGCCCCTCACATGTGGTGCTGTGGTGCATTTTACCAAATGACTTCACTTATTTACTTTATACTTTCAAATATTTTTGTAAGAATTGCAAAAACACTGAAAAAAAAGATATACTGAGAATGCAACTTTAAGAAACCAAAAGAAGCATTAAGAAAAATTAATTATTTTTTAGGAAACTCAACTAGGAAAAAACATTCAGAGTAAAAAATAAATTATTGGTCAAATGCAATTGACAATCGTCTAATTGATTGTAGATAATTTGAAATAAATATTGGAGAAAACCTTTTCTTCTAGTTTTTTTTTTACGTATTTCTAATTATGATAAACTAATAAATTTTTTATTTACATGTATCCCAGCTTTGTTTTCAATCCAAACTTATATTGATAATCATATAATTGATTGTAGATAATTTTCAATAAAATCAAATAAATTTATTGACAATGATCAAAAATGTATTTAATTTTAAGGCATTCTGAAGGTATACAAAAATTGCAATTTAAATGATCCAATATTTGTTGCTAGGATTGGGAAAAACCCAGAAGAACCAAATCAGATCAAGTATTAATATTTAGTATTGGTAGAAGTTTAAGTGTTAGTTGTAATATGATTATGGATTTCTCAGAAGTTAAAGGAGAATAGAGGATTTTATCAAAAGAATTTTTAAAGAATTTTTTTTTATTTATGTTATCCTAATATTTTTTTTATTTCCAAATTTCTCTAGTTTTGTTTTTCCAAATTTGGTTAAATTCGTATAGTGAATTCTCAGTTTCCCCTTGTTCCCCCATGCGTGTCATGATCATCATCAATGTCGCAGTGTTTTATTCCATTCTCTCTTCTTGGGTCTCCCCTGCTTCATTCTCCATTCCTCCCTTCCTCCATTCCTCAATTCCTCAATTCCCGTTTCCCTATCGCCTATCCTTGCCCCACTAAGTTCGCTTTGTTGTTCGTTCAAAATAAAAGTAAAACAATATAAAAAAAATAAAGAAAATAATCAAAAAACAAACTCGGACGACGAACGCGTAGCCGAGGTTAACGGCTTCAGTACAACTTTTTTAGGTTTCTCAAAAAACACACACCCATACACACACACACACACACACACACATTAACACATATACTCACACTCACATACTCTTGCAATTGCAAAGCAAGCCTAGCGAGGGCACATTGAGAATTTAGGAAGTACGAGTTCCCCCCAGAGAAGAGGAGGAGGGGAAAGAGCGCTTAAAATTAGTATATATGTATATGTACATATACATTTTTAAGTAAGTGTATATGTGGTGTGTGCCTGCATATTTCAAACTACTGTCAGCAAGATCTTTTCGCTCAGAGAGCGCGAGCGAGAGCGAGATAGAAAGAGAGCGAGAGCTGAGTGAATTTGCCAAAAAATTATTTGTATTTTTAGCCCGGTAACCAAAGGCTGCAGTGTGGATTATAAGTTACTGACCATGTTATTTTTTGTTTATTTATTTTATTTAATTTAACGCTTACTGAATAAATATTACAAATAAAATTAATAAATTTAAAATAATATTACGAATTAATTTTTTAATAAGCAGCTAAATTAATATTTAAAAACATATAGCAATAAAAATGTATAAAGTTATAAGGTCACAAAATATCATTAATACTTTTTTTTTAAGTTTTAATACTTTGATTTGTGAACAAAATTCAACACTTAATTATACATAATTGAATTTTTTTTTTTTCATTATCGGAGACGAATCCCGTAATCGAAACCGTCATCTTTAACCGGAATTAACCGATTGAAACTGATTGTAACCGTAACCGAAATAAATTTTTCATTATACCGATATTAAAAAACCAAAATATATATAGTCTAGTAACCGATTTATGTATAACGGTCAATGTCTATTCAATCAAGCATTCAATTCAATTCAATTATATGGCTATAGTATAGTCATCGTTTTTCAAACTTAATTTGATAATTATTCTTAACTTGAATATAGATTAAGCAGATCTTCCCTCTTGAAATTTTATTTAAAATTTTTAAAACAAATTTTTTTTCGTTCAGAAGCTGAAACATTAAAAAAAAACCGGAAACCTTTACAAAACCGATATACCAATATTTTGCATAACCGATAACTTTAACATTTTAAACACACATTTTTTACTCGTTACAGGGTCTGCTCACAGTCGAGCATACTCGACTCGACCAAAGCGTTCTTACTTGTTTTACGTTGTATTTTTGGCAAAAAGTTGTTTCACTCCTCTCTCTCTCTCCCTCTCTCTCTGTGTCACTCTCACTCTTTGCATTGTTCTCTTTTTGGTGCGATCACCAATACACTTGCAACCCTTTAGATGCCCCCTGGACTGCAACGACTGCGACGGCGACGTCGACGTCGACGCTGACGTTTACTGCGACTGCGACGTCGACTGCGACTGCGGCATTACATAGATCGGTAGGCAGGCCGCATTTTTGTATATTTTTTTGGTAGTTCAAAGACCGCAGTTCCATCAGTTCCCCCTCCCCTTCCTAGCCCCTCTCTTATCCCTCCTACCCCTTACTTAACCCATTGCTGCCTTTATTTGTTCGTTGCAGGTTTTTTTTTTTTGGTTTTTTTGGGTTTTAGTTCCCTTTGATTCGCGCTTCCGTCTGAATTTCTTCTATTTTGAAAGTCTTTTTATTCCGCTTTCCCTTCTTAAACCAAATTCTCTTCTCCTCCTAAGTTCATAAGCAATTTCGCTGATTACACGACAATTTGACAATAAATAAATAAAAAAAAAATCAATTAAAGAAGGCAAAAACCTTTTATCTCATGCAACATAGTAGATTTCAAGTATCGCAAATAAGAGTGATTATTTAAGAGAAGACAATTGATAATTGATAAATCTTTGACACATAAATTGCATTGATCAGATATCAATTTTTATTGTGAAAATCAAAAATTCGAAATTGATATGTAAAGGAAAATTGCATAAATTATGTTGCCTGATTAAACAACAGATACTTCACTTGCTCGAGGAGAATCGTGAAGATTCGTAGTTTCTTCTGGTTGACTGTACAAGTGCAACTATGAAAGAGAGGGTTGCACAGAGAGAGAGGGAGAGAGGAAGAGAGATTGGGAGATTGCATGTCGCGGCATATAAAGATTTCTTCTTAGAGTTTCACACACACACACACACACGCACACACACACATACACACATACACACACACGCACACACACACACACACACAAAGGTGATGAAAGCCTATGCAACCAGATTCAAAGTTAAAATTGTTGACGAGGCTACAGGGAATGAGGAAGGGGAGAGGACGCTTGAAGAGAGGGGTGGAGAGAGGAGAGCGGAGAGCGGAGAGAGGAGAGAGGGAGGGGGTAGAGTTCGTAGCACTCTTTAGATTTACAGAGCATAACATTTTTTTGTTGTTGTTGTTGTTCGTTTCGTATCGTTTCATTTCGAATTCTCTTCTCTTTTCGCATTTTGTCCCCACACACACACACACACACACATGTGGAGAATTTTTGGCTTGTTTATTTTTTTTTTTTTGGTCTTTTCGTAGATGTCGGTTTCCAAATTAAATTTTGTTGTTCTCCTCGCTCTGTGACTTTGAGATCGGGATCAATGCACTCGTCTTTTCAACTTCTATCCATCTTTCTCCCTCTCTTTTTTTTTTCTCTCTCTCTCCGTTTCTCTATGTTTCAGTGTATCCCTTGCTTATTCTCGTTCTTACAAATTTATTTGAAAAATAATTGTTTTTCAACCAATAGTTGCATCTCGTTCAGATTCATGCACTTTTTATTCAATCTTTAACATGTCCAAGTTTTTCAAATAACGTAATTTTTTAACATGATTTTTTTATTTTAAATTCCAGGATAGGATAAAAAAAATTCTAAAAATAGTAAATTTAACGTTTATTTTTGATTTTTGATTTTTGATTTTTAAAATAAAATTTACGGAATAACTCTTATTTGTAACTTTTAAAATAAATCTAAGAACTTACACTTATTTTTGATATACAGACATGTATTGAAAAAATCATTATTATTTTTATTTATTATTATTAATTTTAATTTTTTATATAATTTTTAGATTGCAATTTTGATTTTTAAGCTTATAACATTATATATTTATTGATCAGCTCAACAAGAGTAATCGATATCACAATGTAAATTTTTTTTTATTTTAAAAGCACATTTTAAAAGGCTGTCGTAATTAATAAATAAAGTAAACAAAAACAAAAACCAAAACCAAAACAGAATCAATACAATAAACACAAATGAGCGAGACTTAAGACACACTCTACTCTACACACACAATCTACACACACACAATCTACACACACACACACTCTCCTGGCATTTTTGGGTTGCAAAAGTCAAATAAAGCTCAAGGTGATCCTCTTTGAGGGAGCAACTACTTTTAATGCTTTTAACTCTTACTCTTTAGCTCGCTTTATACGTATAGTATACAAAAGTACAATATACGATATAAGCTTAAAAAAACATTTTTTTTTAAATGAACAAATGGATTACATTCCCATTACGAGTATTTGCCTGATTTCAAGGTAGCCAGAAATCTTTGAGTGAGGTTATAATCCAGGTGCAGATGTAGTTGTTGGATCTCTTAATAATATCTTAAATACTTCCAGACAAGTTGAAGTCTTCATATATTTCATTTCTTTTTATTCATCTATTCTGTTTTCAAAATAAATGTATATATATAGTTTCTATTAATTGTTAATTTAATAATAATCATTTAATAACAGGGATTAAAACCAAAATGAATATTGGTTTCAGTTACGGTTTCGGTTATGCTCGCATTAAGGTTTTCGGTTATCGGTTATGCAAAATCCTGGAGTAACGGTTCGTAACTTTCGGTTTAATAATACCGGTATGGTTTCGGTTCACAATAAAATAAAAATTAAGGTTTTCGGTTGACCAAAACAAGAAGCTTTATTTATTGTTTTACATAAAAAAAAGACTTAATGCTCTTTTAAGCCTGGAAAATATTGTTATGTGGTTAATGGAATGATTCAGTGTAATGTAATGATTTTTAATAACTTTGAACTGCCATAACTTTGTCAAAAGTCAATCAATTTCCATGAGCAATGTAAATTTGATCACGATTTTACCTTTAAATTCGTTCTGCATTTAAATTTTTTCATTCTCAAAATTCGAAAATTTTGAGATTTTTAGAAATTTTACAGTGTTACCCCTTATCATTTTTCAAAAAATTTCAAAAATTTCGAATTTTCAAAATGAACAAAATTTAAATGCAGAACGAATTAAGAGGTAAAATCGTGATCAAATTTACATTGCGCATGGAAATTGATTGACTTTTGGCGAGTTATGGCAGTTCAAAGTTATCAAAGTTGCTCAGAAGCTACGACGTCCAGATCCGAAATGAACCCTTATAAATGAATCGGTTACTAAACGGATATTTCGGTTTAATGAGTTTCGGTTTGTGGATAAAATATTTTCGGTTACGGTTACAAATTTGAATCGGTTTTCATCGGTTAAAGGTAACGGTTTCGGTTATGGTTTTAATCCCTGTTGAATAATATTTTAAATATTCCCAGACAATTTGAAGTCTTCAAATATTTAATTTCTTTCTGTTCATCTTTTTAGTTTTCAATATTAATTTATATATAATTTCTTTTAATTGTTAATTTAATTATATGTTAAATACTCCCAGACCCGTTATAAAATGATAAACTAAAACATAAAAATTGAATTGAAAAATATACCTGATCTGTGATTAAACTATCCAAGTATTTGACTTCTGGCAATTATAGTGTCTGCCATCTAATCTGTGTATTTTCTGTTAACTGGGCTAATTAGTCACACCTCACACCTCGTTCCCCCTTCTCCCATTTCGTTGGGCCAATTAAGAAACGGTTATTTTCAACACGTTCAAATTAGGAAGTCATCAAAATGAGAATGACGACAATATTAAGAACACACGATTAAGGCATTAAATGATTTGTCACACACTAATAAACACACACACACATGCACATAATAATTCTCACTCACACACACACACACACACATATTGAATAAGTCAATGATGGGCCATAATCAGAAATCCTGCTAGCGGCAAAAACAATCCTTAAAACTACCAACAAGTTCAAAGTTCAAAAAGGCTGAAAAGCCACAAAATCAACACTTTTACACACACACACCACAACACACACATGAGTGTGTTGTGGTGTGTGTGTGTGTGGAGTGGGGCAGATTTAGAATTGCTGCCAAGAGGCAAAAACCGCTTAAGTGAGCCTATAAAATTACTGTGAACATTTCACACTAAAACTTTTACCCTAACTTTCCAAAATACCCAAACCCACAAAAAAGCATTCGTAGCTCATGATAATGATGATGTGTGTGAATGTGTGTGTGTGTGTGTGTGTGTGTGTGTGTAAATGAGTTGGAATTTTAGGGCACAAATTCATCATAAAATCACTTAAAATGATATTAACAACCCTCACACTCACACTCACACTCACACTCATCCTTACTTTACTTACTTTACTTTCTCCCCATATGCAGCTTGTGGTTGTCGTTGTTTGCGAGGTCAAAGGTTCAAAAGTTTTGACACGCAATTACTTGAACACATGTGGGATAGGCCTGTCTGGGGAAAGCGACAACAACAACAACAACAACAACCTAAACGGAAACGGAAACCCTTCAACCCTTTGTCCTTTGTCCCATTGCTCTTTGCCTTTGCCTTTGCCTTTGACTTGACTTGGCGTGCTGCCTGCCTATTTTATGGGCGTCATTGCCTAATCCTTTGATGGGCCTAATCGTGGACACTCACTATACTCACTCTATCCACCCTTACCCCTTCCCCTTACCCCTACCCTTACCCTTCACCCGAGCTCATGCTCGTATCATGCTAATTTGCGGACAGCCGCCTTCGTTTGACTCGACTTCCGATTTACGTTCACGTCCTTGTCCCGTATTCCTGTGGACAGTGTTGACACCATTTTAAGGGACAAGTTAGCCAGTTTCATAATATAAAGTAGCTACACAGAAGAAAAAAAAACCATTCTAAAATTCAAATTTAAAATTCTTGATTTTAGCATGCATTTTTCAAGTATGTTTTCAGAATATTATTGTTAAATTAATACAATATGCGAATAAAATGGCTACGACTCAACATTAAAAAGTCAAAGAGGTCTCAAATATTTGATGTAACCAAAATAAAAAGTATGGAACCCCGAAAATCAAAATACTGCTTAGAAAAATCGGAGATTATCGCACTTTTAATTTATCCCGGAATTCCAGACTTTTGTTCTGGTGATGTCCGTAGTCGCCAACCTGTCAGGATGAAAAATAACTGAGTTTGAGTCCCCGCAATTCGCAATTCTTCATATAAAAAATACAAAAAAATAAAATCTTTATTTTGCAGTGTTGTATAAAGCTTATAAGTTAGTAATTAAAATAGAAAATGCTCTTTCATTATCCCGTTTTCCATATTGATTGTAAGATTAGTATGTTTGAAGATTTGTTTTCTCTTTAAGTTGTTTTATATCTAATATTTTGTTTTTATCAGTGTAAAGATTCATAAATGACTTTAAAAATATTTTAATAGTATTTTTTAATTTCTTCAGTATCTCACTTAGGCTAATTTTGTTTTTTTCCCTTAATATTTCACAAAAAACTTTTGATTTTCCTTTAGTATATTAAAGTTATATTGCAATATGAAAAAGTATTCGGTATTCGAACTATTCGAATTTCTTAAGATTTTCTATGTTTTACTCTTAAAAAAAGTTCGAGTTTAACTACAAAATAGCTAAAAGGGCAACACTTTTCCTATGTCCCTTTCTTATTCCAGTTCTTGTCTCTACTCCTCTCCCTCTTTCTCTCTCTCTCTCTCTCTCCTTCTATCCCTTGTTTTTTCACTAGCAACCGGACACCCCATAAGCTAAACTAAACACAGAGCAGGGACTGAGGGGGATGGACAGCCGACCAAGCGACCGACCGACCGACGGACCGACGGCCCTTTGCCCATATCAATAAATGTGAATGCCTTATGCTCACCCATGTGGCATGTGGCATGTGGCAGAGTCTTGTGGCGCCCACTAGGAAGCGGCAACAAAAGTATCATAAAAGTGTTAAAATCATTTTGGGGTTGACTTCCGTCTTATGTCCTGGGACATCCTTACCACGTACCGCCCCTCCCCGCCCCAAAAACCCACAAAGGTCGTCCTACTTATTAACTACGAGTATTGTTAGTATCTGACTATTAAGGTTGTAATTTAACAGAGATTCAAACCTTATTTGACCTCATAAGAACTCTGAATATTTTTGTAAGAATTGCAAAGACAAATTCGCGCGGATTTTTAATACAATAATCTTAAGTTCAGCCATTAAAATTGTAATCTCTTTCTAGTTTTAATATTCCAATAATATTATTCCTAACTATTGGTTTCTCAATAATCATTTCAAAATTACATGCTCCCATGATTTGTTATTCATAATTTTGTTTCAAATTTTTAATTTTCTGAAATAAGATTTAAGTTGAGGTTTATTTAATTCTAAATACGATGGGAGAAATAAAATAGAAGTAATGAAATTTCTGCCTTTAGAATTGTAATCTCTTCCTGTCTTTAATATTCAAATAATAATATTCGTAATTATAGGTTTCCCAGTATTTATTTCAATAATACATGCTTCAAAGTTTTGTTTTTCATATTTTTGAAATTTTCTGTAATACGGAGGAATTATATTTACGTTGAAGTTTATTAACTTCGAAATGCGATGAGTGAAATAAAATAGAAGTAAAGAGTTTCCTATTTTTAACTAAATTAATATTAATATTTATTATCTATATCTATTTGTGATAGGGAATGAATTAAATGATGTTTAAAGTATTTCGAGTTGTGGTTTGATGGAAAGTTGTCAAATACTTTGTGTGCAATCCCCGAGCAATTGGTATTCAAGGGGTTAAGCTACTGAGAGTGTTGACTTGTTGCTGTCGTTTTGGCTAATTCATTTACATAATACCTGCGGGACGTGGGTGGGATAACATCAATGCCTCGAAAGACCCATCATGCGCTACGTTTAGAAGCTTACCCAGGAGTGAAATCGCTTTGAGCAACACGTCTCTATTTTGTTTTACTATTTCTTTTCCCTTTTGAGGCACAAGGCAAAAGGAAGGGCGGCAAAAATTTCACACACATCACACACCACACCACACTCACCACACACACACCCACACACACACCCACACACACACACAACCACAAGACGAACCCGAACTTCATCTGGTTTCTCCACTTCCTCCCTGTCCATTTCCTAAACACATTTTGTGGGTCAAGTCAATCCACGACGTGCTGGGCGAGTCAAAGTTGCGTGTGCCACACAAAATCTGAGAATTTCACTCTTGAAATTCTAATAAATTCATAGCACAAGTTAAATGAGGGGGAGGGGGAGAGGGTGTGCATTCACCCAGGAATCCCTAGATGAGCATGAGGGGAGAGCGAAGTATAATATTGGTACACCTAGAGAAAATTGCTATAAAATTTAAATATTTACATTTATTGATTTAGCTATGGAATTAGTCAATCTAAAGTGTATGCACTTTAATTATAAATTAAATATGAATATGAATAATTTTAATTTGGTTCATATTCAAGGTAAAAATTGAAATATATATTAAAATTTAATTATCGATTTTAAATTATTTAATCGTTAAAATATAATACATTTGGTACACTAAAATTTAAATATTACACTTTGATTTTACTATGGAATAATTTAATAATAATAATGGAATATTTTAATCTCTTAAATAAATTTATGCAAACGTAAAGAAAATGACGTTTAAATATTATTTAAATTGTTAAAAACGCCATCAACAAATTCTTACACTTAATATTGTGCAATATTTTCAACGAATGATGAAGCAAAACAAATGAGAACCTGTATGAAAAATTATCAAATCAGCATAGGCGTAGCCAATAATCAACCGGGGGTTTTTACCTCTCTAAGAGCAATTAAATTAATCTTAATATGCATTAATCCATTAAGCATCAGTCTAAAAATTTAAATAAACTTAATCTGCATACACATATGTACATATATAATATAAGGGGTCTTGATTCCAAATTGTGTGCTTCTAGCTCTTATCACTTTGACTTTACAATATTCATATTTTAGTTAAGTCAAAGTGTTTAATATTTAAGTTAAATACGTTTTATATTATAATGCTAGATGGTTAACCCGAATATGATTCGATATATTTTGTTTACTATACGATTTTTCGCTGCGTGTATCTATCTGAGACAATGTGTCTCCAGTATCTGTATCTGTATCTCTAATTCTGTCTGTATCCGTATCTGCATCTGTGTATAGTAGTTGTTTATCAGATTGCCCCCTCATTTTTCTGACTGATGATTATGTGTGTAATTTCCAATTATGACTTCCTTTGACGTCCTTCCGCTTGCGACCTCAAATAGGGTGGGTAGTGGAGGTAAAGGAAAAAAAAAACAGATAGAAAGGTCGTTTTGCTGGACATTCTGCTGTGTTTAATAAACTCGTCTCATTCTGAATATGCGTGTCAGCATCTTTATCCATATATAGTATCTACATAAGTCTAGGACTTTCCACACACACACATACAGTCGACCCCAAAAAAGTATTTTACACGCTGTCGCTTCAGAGTTGGGTCAAGGGATGTCATGAGCTGCTTTTTATGAGGCTTATTGGGAGAACAAAAGTGGAGTGGAGACAAGAATTTGAGATGGAGACATCAAGGGAATGGGCAGGGGGGTGGGAGTCGTCTTGACTTACATTCTGGATGGGCTTTTGATAGCTCTTGGCTTGTTAGGTTAGGATAGGACTGTGTTGTGGGCTTCGCTTGGGTTAACTAAGAGGTTGGGTGTTCTGATTCTCGAAATCGGAGACCCAACGACTAAAATCAACAACAACATTGTTGTATCACTGCTGATACATTTGCTCCCTTCCCCTCCTTTGAAGCCCAGGTTTTAGAGGATACACAGAGTATTATGTTTGTGGCTACGTCTGTCCGTCTGTATGAAAACCTTTATCCCAAAACCTGTAAGAGTTTGTACAGCCAAATTTGGTGACAACTTTACTATAAGTTTGTTTAAGAAATCGTTAAAATAAAATAAAACCGATTAGCAGGAGCATTTCTAATAATGGTATTGTATTTTTAATATTTTAATTAATATGTTCCTAACTGATGTAAATCTAAACATTGGATCGAGTTTTATCGATATATATATATATATATATCGAGCTGTCGATATATCGGTAAATAATAAGTAATTTTTCTTTCTTATTTTTCTTGAATCGTTTTAAAGCCTGATTTAAACTTTGCCATTTTGTCGGTCGTTTATCAAAAACTTAATGAAATAACTAAATTCTGCAGATTAACTGCGATGAGTAAATCCCAGTGAGTAAACCCCCAAATTAAACTATGCGATAGATCGTCAAAAAAAAATTATCGAGTTGAAGTAGAAAAAGTAGAAAATCGAGTTGTCGATACTTCGATTTATTTTTACATCACTAACTTTGTTTTTTTTGCATTTGTTTTGATTAATTTTTCAAACACTACGAAGACTGGGCATATGAAAGTCGAGCAACTCGACCGTAGGTTTCTTACTTGTCTCATTTTTTTCAGTTTTCCGTCTTGCCGTCGGTAATCCTCTGATTTTCTGGTGTCTGAGTCTACGCTTTTGTACCAGAATCTCGTCTGCATAAGAACCGACCCATCCCAACGGTCTTTCTCTCTCTCTCTCTCTCTCTTTGTCTCTCTTTCTCTCTCTGTCTGTCTGTCTGTCTGGGTGCGTGTGTCGCATTCGCATAATTTGTAGGTCATACATATTTGGCATGTTTGACATGTTTCCTTGGTGTTTTACATGATAAACACTCAAGGGTGCTAACAAAACACAACAAACACAACACAACAAAACACAACAAACACAACAAAACACAAGACAACAGAACAAAATATAACAGAAAGGAGCAAAAACTAAACACGCACAGACTTAACACCAGAAACCAGTCGTCACACGTTTGAATACTTGGGAGGAGTACGAGTACTAAAAGTACTTGTTTGATTCCTCATTTGCCATAAATACACTGGTAAAAAAAACTGTTCTAAAATAAAGATTCTCAATCAAGATTCAAGATCTCAGAACTAAGAATTTTGGTCTAAAAAATGAGTCGAGAACATAAAATTCTTAAATTTAGAAAACACATCTTGATTTTAAGAACATTTCAACATTTCTTAAGTTCTCGAACCAAAAATAAAATAATAGGGCAGGTGTTTTGACATATGACATATATATATTTTCTTAACAATTTAAGATTTTTAATTCTTATATTAAGAACTGCGAATTTTTGGATTAATTTTCTTAGTATTACTAATTTAGTCTTAAAATGGTCTTATTTAAAAACAAAATATTTAAGACGAATGTTCTTGATTTTAGAAGTTGGTCTTTTTTTATCACTGTACCGATAATATAATTGAAAATTTTAAGGAAAAGGTTAAATATAATTTTTGGTTTTCTGTGGCCCACCTGAATATAATTCTTCTATAAAAACTGCAGTTTTATTATTAAATTATATTGTATTTAAATTTATCTATTACAAAAAAGAGTTTTTTTTAAGGAACTTAAAAACACACTATAAAATGACATGACGGGTAATCGAACCCACTTATTTTTCAAACAGACGATAACTAGAGAACCACGGACCCCACAACACCATATTTGTAATTAAAATATGCATTCCAGAGTAGAATGTTGGTAGTACTTAGTAATAGTTTCCTTCACGAATTCTCAACAATTTTGGATTTACTTCACTTATTATCCTATCCAAATTATCCAAAATTATCGCTAATTGGAGCAGCATCAAATGTGATGTATTTCTTTAGATCCCTTTACGAGTATTCGTCGTTAGCTTACAGAATTTTTGAAGATTTTCTGCCTCGGATTAAGCTCCTAATTAGGGCCATCGCCATTGGCCATTGGCCATTGGCCGAAAAACTTTAAACTTGAGCATTGGGAGCAACTGGCCCCAAATGAAATTGTGCTAACAACTTCAATCAAATGATCAAATGAGGCCTTAAAAAAAAACCAGTTTCCCCAAATGTGGCTGCAACTAAGGATGATGATCAAAGGGCGGGGGGAATAGGAATGGGAATGGCACAAAAGGCGCAACACCGGCAGGATGAAACCGGTGAAAAGTCAAACATAAGACGCCTTTAAAAACTAGTTTTCTTAGTTCCGCGTCAACCTGATCACGATGCTGCAACGTTTGGTATTGCCAAAAATCAAAAAGAGAAGAAATGAAATGAAAAAACGACGCCAAACATTTCGATGCGTTCAAGATGCAACAGGTAAAAGGAGCAGGAGGAGCAGGATCAGGATCAGGGGAGGAGGTAGAAGCTAGAAGCAGAAGCTGTACCTGAGATGCACTTGAATCGGGGGAATCGAGCTCAAAGTAACCAAAGGGTACACAGGAATATAAGAACACCTACTATACCTTAGAGAAGAGATCCCAAATAAGAGTTATGAGTTGAAAAAATGGATGGGAAAATGTTAGATATACTTTATACGGAATGCAGTATGCTGGAAACAGGATAAACTTTTATTTTCAAATTTAATTATAATAATTAAATTTAACTCTTATTTGTTGATCAAAAAACATAACTTATAAAATAATAATATTTAATTTTAATTTTGTTCTTATTATTATTTTATTTTTAATAATTTTATTTTATTTTTATTTTTTATTAATATTTTATTTGCACTTATTTTAAGTTTTGTTTTTATTTTCATTGCATTTATGGTGATTGAATCGAGTAGGGTTCTTACTTATTCAATTCAAAATCTCTCGCATTCGATCTGTGTCTCTTTCTCTCTTTCACTCTATCGCTCTCTTCCTGCTTTCTGCATTCTGCTTTCCCCTCCCCAGTGACTTTTGTGCAAATAACAAGTTTTAAAGGGATAAGGTAGACCCTTGAAGACCATTGCAGAACTCTTTCTGCTCATCATCATTTCCATCTCCATCATCATCATCATCATCATCATCGTATTGCCTTCATTCTATGTAGGTCGTTGCAATTTAATACTTGGATTTCATGTTTGCTCCTTCCACAAACCCCCTATCTACCCCCCCTTCACCACTTCTACCCTCCTCCTCTTTCTCAGGGTTTCTCTGCCCCTTTTTTTTTTACCGCATCTGTTGCATTCGTTTCATTTCTGTCCGGTTTCGGTTTCGTTTTCGGGCTCAGTTTCTGCATCGCTTATTTCTTCCCCCTTTCCTTCCCCATTCCCCATTCCAAATTCCCCCATCCCTCTTCTTCCTACCCCCTTAAATACTACTTGCATGTGCAGCTCAGCTTCAAATCTTTTTTTTTTCGGTCAAGCTCCTTGCATTTCTCGCTGACATATGTACACAGAAAGAAAAACCATTCTTGAAGTCAAGTTTAATATTCTTGATTTGAGCATGCATTTTTCAAGTATGTATTTAGGATATTATTGTTAAATTAATACAATATGCGAATAAAATGACAACGACTCAATAATATTAAGTCAAAGAAGTCAAAAATATTGATTGATTCATACCGGAATCACGGGTGTTTTTTTCCTGTGCAGCCACAGCCACAGCCACGAAAATTCAAGTAATAAGCAGTTTGTCGAATCGAGAGAATGGAGCATTGAGAATTGAGATAGAGAGAAAGAGAGAGAGAGAAACTGGTTTTTGATTTGCCCAAACATATTCGTTGCATTGTAATTTCAAATACATCTCCTCACTCCCTTTAGCCCTGTAGCCGCCCTTTAGAAACCACAATTTGCGCCTTTTGATTTTGGCCCAAACTAACTCAAAATAACTCATCAACTGGATTGCTCAACTTGGCATATATTATATATTTGTTATAAGTAGGGATTATAACCGAAACGAATATCGGTTTCAGTTACGGTTTCGGTTATGCTCGAATTAAGGTTTTCGGTTATCGGTTATGCAAAATCTTGGAGTATCGGTTTCGTAACGGTTATCGGTTTTTTATAACTTTCGACTTAAAAATACCGGTATGGTTTCGGTTCACAAAAAAATAAAAGTTAAGATTTTTAGTTGACCAAAATAAGAAGCTTTGTTCATTGTTCTACATAAAATAGACTGAATGCTCTTTTAAGCCTGGAAAATAATGTTATCTGGTTACTGGAATGATCCAGTGTAATGTAATGATTTTTAATAACTTTGAACTGTCATATCTTTGTCAAAAGTCAATCAATTTCTATGCGCAATGTAAATTTGTGCATGATTTTTCCACTAAATTCGTTCTGCATTTAAATTTTTTTCCGTAATTGAAATTTGTAACCGTAATTGAAACCATAGCCAAAAATATTTTTTGCCATTATACCGAAACCCATAAACCGAAATATCCGTTTAGTAACCGATTCAGCTACTGAGCAACTTTGATAACTTTGAACTGCCATAACTTTGTCAAAAGTCAATCAATTTCCATGTACAATGTAAATTTGAGCATGATTTTACTTCAAAAATCGTTCTGCATTTAAATTTTGTTCATGTTGAAAATTCGAAATTTTAAAATTGTAAAATTTCTAAAAAAAACTCGAAATTTTCGAATTTTGAAAATGAACAAAATTTAAATGCAGAACGAATTAAGAGGTAAAATCGTGATCAAATTTACATTGCGCATGGAAATTGATTAAGTTTTGACAAAGTTATGGAAGTTCGAAGTTATTAAAAATCATTACATTACACTGGATCATTCCAGTAACCAGATAACATTATTTTCCAGGCTTAAAAGAGCATTCAGTCTATTTTATGTAGAACAATGAACAAAGCTTCTTATTTTGGTCAACTAAAAATCTTAACTTTTATTTTTTTGTGAACCGAAACCATACCGGTATTTTTAAACCGCAACTTATAAAAAACCGATAACCATTACGAAACCGATACTCCAGGATTTTGCATAGCTGATAACCGATAATCTTAATTTGAGCATAACCGAAACCGTAACTGAAACCGATATTCGTTTCGGTTTTAATCCCTGCTTGTATGATCTCAAAAAATGTTCTTGAAATATTTAGCTTGCTTTATTTATCAATTATTATACTATATAAGTTTCAACACGATATCTGCAATATTCGAATTTATGCCAAGTAATGTGCGATACAATCCACTGTGCAACGATGGAGCACATACGAGTTTTGCTGGTACACATGTATATACATGTGTATCTGGTTGCCAGGATTAGTGGCAAGTGGCATGTGGCATGTGCAACACGTGGCTATCCCAGCCAGTCAAGGGATGGAATACGATGACGAGGGGGTGGCAAGGCAGACAGGCAGTTGGGGAGGGCAGTTTGAACAGTTGACAGGCTGGATAACGAGGGGCCTGACCTGACAGCATTTACTACCATTTACCATCTACCATTTACCATCTACCATTTACCATTTAGTATTTAGTATTTAGTATTTAGCTAGTGCTCAAGGTCAACCGGGTAGGCATTGAATTTCTCAGTGTGTATTGAGCTACATTTTCAGCTATCGCTAAATACACAAAGAGAAAAGCTCATTAAAAATAAATGTATAAATCCAAACATAAAGGGACAACGCCTTCAATTTAATTTTAAAAATGTTTTTGATTCAACCAACAATAAATATCAAAATTAATATAATTAATACAATAGTGAAACCAAACTGAAAATAATAATCAATATTTAAATAATATATATTAACTCTGAAAGTTTTTAAAATGTAATTTGTGTCTATTCTATTAAATGTATTTAATCTATTTAAATTCGGTATATTCACATTTAATTTATAATTAAATTGCACACACTTAAGATTGACCGTTTAAGTCAAATTAAGTGTAAAATATTAAAATTTCAGAGCATTTTTCTCCGAGTGTACAAAATGTTTCTTTGTAGCTCAATCTCAATCCCAGTCTCAGTTTCAGTTTCAGTTCCAGCCTCAGTCTCTGGCCAAAAAGCCAACTTGCAACCTGTTGAAGAAAGTTTTAAGAGTTACGGCGAAAGCCAAAAGAGAAAGCTAAGCGCATGAAAATCCTTTATTTGTTTCGCATCTTTTTTGTTTTTTGTTTTTTTTTGTGTGTGGCATCAACACACTCAGCATAACATACACAACATGTGTATGAATATCTGGATTCTAGATTATTTCACTCTCACATTAAGACAATCCTGACCAAGTCGTAAGGACATTGTCCAAGTCATAACTCAGTTTACAGGTGGTTCTTGCTAATCAAATGAAAATCAAGACGAAAGTTCGATTTAATTAGAAATTCAATTAATTATAAAAAATCTGACATTTTTCTATTACTGTTTAATATATGTTATTTAATATATTTAATATTAATATATATATCTTAATTAATATAGTTATAATACATCAAATATTTTTGATTTCAGCTTTTCTTCTAATAAAATTCGGTTTGCTAATTTTTATTTGCATATTACAAATTACATGATCCTAGTTTTAACTTTTAATTGTTGTTCCCAAATTTGGGTATTCTTAGTATTGTTTGCTGTTCGAATCAATTGGCCAAGACAACATCAAGGTCGCTTTGTCACCCATTTTCTTCTACATCTCCATTTCCATTTTTATCTCCAGCTTCAGCTTCAGCTCCATTTCCATATTCATTTTCATTTCTTTTTTTTACTTGTTACTACGACATACATATTATCGTTTATTATTTTTTTGTAGTATTTTTTACCTGTCCTGTAGTCTCGGCTTCCATTTGTCTCCCTTGCGTATCCTTGAAATATTCGCATTTTTTTTGGCGTAGAAATTTATCTGTTGCCACATTTTCACATGCCTTTTTTTGTTGTTGTTGTTGTTGTGGTAACTGCGAAAAAAGAAAATATTGCTGAGAAAAAGAAAAATTGTCAGTGGCAGGGGGTGGTGAACATTGCTGTCGACGTCGACGTCGACGCTGACGCTGACGTCGACGTTGACGCTGGCGTTGAGAAAAAGGAGCTGTTGGAGAGCAGAAGCAAAAACGAAGGCGACGAAGACGGGAATGAAAGTGAAAGTTTTGTCTACCCGCACATGAGAAGTCCAGGCACAGGCACAGGCACAGGAACAGGCACAGGAGTCTACAGGAGACACAGGAGCTGGAGTTGCGCTGCCAATGCCAGCGTCGACAGTGACAGCGACTGCGGCAGCGGCAGCGACAGCGACGTTGACAGCGACGCAGACGCCAGCAGCATCAGCACTAGCAGAAACTGCGCACGTTCCTTTCATTTGGTCTCGTTTTCTTCATTTTCTTCTCCATCATCTTCATCTTCTTCTTCTTCTTCATATTTGTATTGCCCTTCGAGCTTTCTTTTTTTCCTTTTTCCTTTTCCTTTTTCTATTTCGTTTTTTTTTTTGTTGGTTCGCTTCTGTTATTTTAGTCGCTTTTATACACGGAACAAGTTTCCTTTCGTTTATCTCAAACGCTTTTTCCAAGAGCATTTTCCTGGTCTCCCACGCGGTTTTCTCTTCATCCACTTGTGCTCTTAAGTCCGAAGAGCACAACTGGAGAAGTTTTCCCAGTCATAGGCTTATTTGTCTTGGAAAATAGTCGGTGGAGGGTGTCGTCAACGACACAAACTGATTTATGGCTAAATAGTTTGGACGCACCACTTCCCATACCTCCCACACCTCCCCCACCACCCGCTACATTTACACTCAGAGAAAAAGGCGCTCAAATTTAAATGTATACATTTTGGTTATACTATTTTGCTCCATGATTTAGCGTTAAGTAAATAGATTTTATATTTCATTTAAAATAATAATATTTTTTAATTTTAATTAATATTAAATTTCACGACTTAAATCCTGTAAAGTGCTATTAATTTAACTTTACACATATTTAATTTTAAATTGCATAAAACAATAATTAGAAATAATTTGAAACATTTTTAATTTGAATACTGAATTTTTGAAAATATATGTTATGTAACTTTTAACTAAATCTGGAATTTTGAATATTCTATCCAAGTCACAAACCATTAAAATGTCGATTAATTTGATGTTACTGATTTTTAATAACTTCGAACTGCCATAACTTTGTCAAAACTTAATCAATTTTCATGCGCAATGTAAATTTGAGCATGATTTTACTTCAAAAATCAATCTGCATTTAAATTTTGTTCATTTTGAAAATTTGAAATTTTCGAAATTTTTCGAAAAATGATAAGGGGTAACACTGTAAAATTTCTAAAAAATTCGAAATTTTCGAATTTTGAAAATGAACAAAATTTTAATGCAGATCGAATTTAGTGGTAAAATCATGCAAAAATTTGCATTGCGCATGGAAATTGATTAAGTTTTGACAAAGTTATGACAGTTCGAAGTTATTAAAAATCAGTACAATCAAATTAATCGAAATTTTCTAACCAAATGAACCGAATTTATATGAGATCACATTATAATAAAATCAACATTACAATGGACCATTTCAGTAACCAGAACTATTTATTTTCCAGGGTAATAAGAGCATTAAGTCGTTTTTCATGTAAAACAATGAAGAAAGCTTCTTATTTTGGTCAACCGAAAACCTTAATTTTTATTTTTTTGTAAACCGAAAGCATACCGGTATTTTTAAACCGAAACTTATAAAAAATACCGATTATTGTTACGAAACCGATACTCCAAGATTTTGGATAATCGATATGTATTATCAAATATAATATAAAAATAAGAGTTCAAAATTAAGTTGCATGATACGAATTTTAGTTTAACTTTATTTAACTTATTACTTTTATATGCGATCACAGCAATTAACAAATATTTATATTTTTAATATTTATATTACTAGCAAAATTAAATTATATACATAAGGATGGAATTTATATGACATCTTTTGACAGGTGCAAATGTAATTGCATTAACATTGTATTTTCCCTTATTTATTTCCAGTTATCCAACTATGACATTCCGGACGGATCCTTACATGATTTTTTTATTTAATTGTAATAAATAAATAACTGGAAAAAATTGATTGGGAACTAAATGTGTTTTGACTGAATTTTGAATGGTCTCCATTAAATCAAGATCTCCTGAAAGTCCCATCTGCTGTTGTTTTCAGTATCTATTGATATTGATTTCATATTATCTATTGATGACTTACCTTTTTTGAGAGTCTTTATTTCATGGTACACTTTGTGAAAATATATATTTAAAGTTGTGAAATTTGTATAAGAAGATGCTAATTTTTATTTAAGTTATTTAATACATGCAGACATAATATTCCTTGAAAGGGAGATAATGAAGGGTAAGTGGGTGGGGAAGGGGAAGGACGAGGGGAGGGGTAGGGAAGCTAACCAGTCGTCAAACTGTCGAAATTCGGCAACGATTTCAATGTCATGCGAAAAAATGAAATATGAATTAATGCACCCTCAGTTGAATCAACTGCCGGCATTTCCGATACTATGGGGGTTACGGGGGTTACGGGGGTTACGAGGGCTACGGGGAATACGGGGAGTTGCCCACCCCTTGCAGGACGACTCGACCAAAAGAAAAGACAAGTAAGAACGACAAAGTCGAGGTCCTCGAATATTTAATGCCCAGTATTCGCAAATCGAAGCCGTTCGACTTAATCAGCATAAATTAAATCAACATTTTAAAGAAAATAAAATAAAATTTAATAAAATAAAATAAGTAAAATCGTTTAATAAGTTTACCTAATTTTCTTTTTTACACTTTGGAATTACATTACTAATTTTCATACTTCTCGTTGACACTTTTCAAAAATTACAAACTGTCATAACTTTGTCAAAAATTAAATGATTTCCTTGCGGAATGCCATTGTTGTAATTTTGTGTTATCTTATTTGATTCTGTATCAAAATTTTTCCGATTCTTTTTCATTTGACTTCGCTATCACGCATCCAACAGCCTGCGTATCTTTTGGTTACTGGGCTAAAAAGAAAAGAGGAAAACGTGTGGCGCTCGCTGCTACGCAAAATGAAAGGAAAAGAAAGGAAAAGAAAAGAAAAGCAGACCAAATGTGCAGTCATCACAAAAAGTTACACCACAAAAGGAATGAAAATGAAGCTGAACGTCCTTCACAGAGTCAGAGTCCTGACTGTAACTGTGGGTTATTTCTGGGTGCTTTTCGCTTTGGTTTGCTGTGGTGGCTTATGAATCGGCGCGTGCCGTCCAGGAACTTGGCGCCACCTGTTGGTCATGTTGCGAGTCGCAACAACGAGGATGGAATGGGAACTGCGAGCTGCACACAAAAGAAAGAAGAAGCTGAAGCTGTCAACAACAACAAGAACAACAACAAGAACAACAACAAGACCAAGCCAAAGGATTCGCATTCGTGCTGCAGTTAAGCCACCTCCTTCTCCACCATCTTCTCCACCTTCTTCTCCTTCTCCACACGCAATTCGTATCCCGAACTCAGTCAATCTGAACTCTGAACCATCGTCCCATCCAACGGAGCTAAACACGTTGTGGAGACACGAATATCAGGCGCACAGACTGCGACTGCACCAAAATCTGATGCATCTCTCTTCCTCTCTATCTCTCTCTCTATCCATTTCTCTGCCTTCCCTCGGTAGGTTCCTGTGAAGTGCCACTGAGAGAAATGTGCTCTGATATTTATATTTTTACACTTCAGTTTTACTATTTTAGTTTTCAACTTTCGAAATGGTCAATCTTAAGTGTATGCACTGTAATTATAAAACAAATTATAATATAATTCATTTAAATAGATTTCATATTAAGTATAATATTAGTTTAATTTAGTTATACGATTAGTGTTGCATTCTTTCAGGATGTAAACATAAATACTACAATAAATTTTACTTGCCTACTTTTAGGGTGCAATTTTTAAATGCTAAATGTACCTAGCATGCTTTTAAGTGAAGATTTTAAACTATTATTCGAATTTGCGCAACATACTTTTAGGGTTACTCTGTTTTATTAGTTATGCGATTCGTGTTGCATACTTTCAGGATAAAATATAAATACTACAATTAATTTTGCTTGCATACTTTTAGGGGGCAGTTAATAAACTATTTACTTAAAATACTTTAGTTCGTGTTGCATACTTTCAGGATGGAAATTTAAATACTACAAATGAAAATCCCTTGCTGCTGATTTCTGTTCGCCTGGTACTTCTGCTGGTAATTTCAGAAAAAAGCTTTATATTTAAGAAAAAAGAAGGGATTGCAGATATTTCAGTGTTACGACCTTTTTAAAATATAAAGAAGTCAGTCATTTCAGTTAAAATAGACATTGTACATCAGGAGATAAAATTTAAACTTTTCTTGTCTTAAAACTGTCATAACTTTGTCAAAACCCAACCGATTTTCATGCGAAAAGTCTTTTTGTTCATAATTTTATGGCTAGTTTGATATAATATTTATTTTAAATTTTTTCGAAATAAAATTTTTTTTTATGATTTTGAAAATTTTGCAAAGGGGTTAGCCTTCACATTTTTCCAAATTTTGGAAAAATTTAAAATTTTAAAATTACATTCTTAATCGATTATAAAAAACACTCCTGCATTGATTTCTAGTTTTTATCTTCAAAATTAAAGCCAAAAACAAGACAAGTGTGTACTGAAAAGTTACAAGATTCATGTTTCACTGTTTCGATTCGTGTTGCATACTTTCAGGATGAAATATAAATACTACAATTAATTTTGCTTGCATACTTTAATGAGGCAGTTAAAAACTGTTTACTTAAAATACTTTAATTGGCGCTGGAGAACAAGGTCCGAATATACAAATGCATTTTAGCTCCTAGCCTATTCTATGCCATACAAGTGTACGGTATCACTGCTAAGACGCATCTGAACAAGATCCGTGTGCTACAAGCTAAGACTCTGAGGATGATCTCTGGGTCTCCATGGTACATAAGGACACGCAATATTGAGCGCGACCTTAAGGTGCCCAAAATAGGAGACAGAATCCAAGCGATTGCCCAAAAATACACGGAGAGGCTAGGAGCTCACCCAAACAGTCTAGCAAGACGCCTAAATACTGCCTGCCACCGTAGAAGAGTAAGGAGGAGACTCAAACGCCACCACCCTCAAGACCTCCTGAACCGGGTCTTGACATGATGATCTCCTATCAAAATTTAGACGATCTCCCCAGTATCACCCCTTAACCTCCCCTTTAAAAGTTATCTTTAATTCATTGTTATGTTCTATCATAAATAATTTTGTTTTTATTTTTAGTTTAATTTCTGATTAGTTTAAGTTGCCTGTAAGGTAGCAGAACACTCATCTTTTGTAAAATAAATTTCATTTTTCATTAAAAAAAAAAAAATAAAATACTTTAGTTCGTGTTGCATACTTTCAGGATGAAAATATAATTACTACAAATGAAAATCACTTGCTGCTGATTTCTGTTCGCCTGGTACTTCTGCTGGTAATTTCAGAAAAAAGCTTTATATTTTCAAAAAAAGAAGGGATTACAGATACATATTTCAGTGATACGATCTTTTTAAAATATAAAGAAGTCAGTCATTTCAGTTAAAATAGACATTGTATATCAGGAGATAAAATTTCAACTTTTCTTGTCTTTAAAACTGTCATAACTTTGTCAAAACCAAACCAAATTTCATGTGAAAAGTCTTTTTGTTCATAATTTTATACATAGTTTGATATAATATTTATTTTAAATTTTTTTGAAATAAAATTTTTTTTTATGATTTTTAAAATTTTGCAAAGGGGTTAGCCTTCACATTTTTCCAAATTTTGGAAAAATTTAAAATTTTAAAATTACATTCTTAATCGATTAAGGGTGATAAAATTAGTATAAAAAAACACTCCTGCATTGATTTCTAGTTTTTATCTTCAAAATTAAAGCCAAAAACAAGACAAGTGTGTACTGAAAAGTTACAAGATTCATGTTTCAGGGGTTGCACTGTTTCGATTCGTGTTGCATACTTTCAGGATGAAATATAAATACTACAATTAATTTTGCTTGCATACTTTTAGGAGGCAGTTAAAATAAACTTTTTACTTGAAATACTTTAGTTCGTGTTGCATACTTTCAGGATGGAAATTTAAATACTACAAATGAAAATCCCTTGCTGCTGATTTCTGTTCGCCTGGTACTTCTGCTGGTAATTTCAGAAAAAAGCTTTATATTTTCAAAAAAAAGAAGGGATTACAGATATTTCAGTGTTACGACCTTTTTAAAATATAAAGAAGTCAGTCATTTCAGTTAAAATAGACATTGTACATTAGGAGATAAAATTTTAACTTTTCTTGTCTTAAAACTGTCATAACTTTGTCAAAACCAAACCGATTTATATGTGAAAAGTCTTTTTGTTCATAATTTTATACATAGTTTGATATAATATTTATTTTAAATTTTTTTGAAATAAAATTTTTTTTTATGATTTTTAAAATTTTGCAAAGGGGTTAGCCTTCACATTTTTCCAAATTTTGGAAAAATTTAAAATTTTAAAATTACATTTTTAATCGATTAAGGGTGATAAAATTAGTATAAAAAAACACTCCTGCATTGATTTCTAGTTTTTATCTTCAAAATTAAAGCCAAAAACAAGACAAGTGTGTACTGAAAAGTTCCCAGATTCATGTTTCATTCAGATTCAACCTGCATTACTTTGTAAAAACTTAATAGTTTTTTATACATTACATTACATAAAGTTTTTCCAAATACTTACCTATTATTACTTACTTATTATTAAAATTAATCGGCGCGAAATAAAAATCAATTGTAATACTTTTATATTGTACGTACATTATTTATATATCAGAAGAAAAACATAGAAATAATATATCAATGTTACTTCTTAAGAATACGATTTTAAGAATAAAATGAATTTAAAATTAAAAACTTAAACGTTTATTCATTTTTACGGAAGGGGCATTATTTTCAGATTGGGAAGCTTTAAACAAATTTCAGGAACTAACTGAAGGAAATTCCAAAATTACCAGGCGAAAAGAAATTACAATAGGTCGATAAAGCAAAAAATTTCAATTTATCTCCATGCATTCACTCAAACAGGAGCAATTTCACTCGGCTCAGCAACTCAAGGTCATATTTTCACTCAATTTAAATATGATGTGAATTAAATGTGGTTGCTTGCTACTCATTTCTGTTCGCCTGGTATTTCAGCTGGTAATTTGGATCTTTTTACTCTTCTCGTAAGTATGCAAGTAAGTATAAATAATGTGTATGTGTGAGCTTGCAACAGCTCGTTGCAACCGGAAAGTCAGTAAAAATACCAGGCGAACAGAAATCAGCAGCAAGTGAAAATTTAATTAAAGCAGCAGAAACTCAAGGTCATATTTTCACTCAATTTTAATAATACTCAAATAAATTTATTTGCTTTCTGCTCATTCCTGCGCGCCTGGTATTTTAGCTGGTATTTTGGTTTCCTAGGCTTGCTCTAATTTTAACATTTTAAGAAAGAATCTAACATTTAACAATTAACAATTAACATTTAACATTTAACATTTAACATTTAACATCTAACAATTAACAATTAACAATTAACATCTAACAATTAACAATTAACATTTAACATTTAACATTTAACATCTAACAATTAACAATTAACAATTAACAATTAACAATTAACAATTAACAATTAACAATTAACATCTAACATCTAACATCTAACAATTAACAATTAACAATTAACAATTAACAATTAACAATTAACAATTAACAATTAACAATTAACAATTAACAATTAACAATTAACAATTAACAATTAACAATTAACAATTAACAATTAACAATTAACAATTAACAATTAACAATTAACAATTAACAATTAACAATTAACAATTAACAATTAACAATTAACAATTAACAATTAACAATTAACAATTAACAATTAACAATTAACAATTAACAATTAACAATTAACAATTAACAATTAACAATTAACAATTAACAATTAACAATTAACAATTAACAATTAACAATTAACAATTAACAATTAACAATTAACAATTAACAATTAACAATTAACAATTAACAATTAACAATTAACAATTAACAATTAACAATTAACAATTAACAATTAACAATTAACAATTAACAATTAACAATTAACAATTAACAATTAACAATTAACAATTAACAATTAACAATTAACAATTAACAATTAACAATTAACAATTAACAATTAACAATTAACAATTAACAATTAACAATTAACAATTAACAATTAACAATTAACAATTAACAATTAACAATTAACAATTAACAATTAACAATTAACAATTAACAATTAACAATTAACAATTAACAATTAACAATTGACAATTAACAATTAACAATTAACATTTAACATTTAACATTTAACATTTAACATTTAACATTTAACATTTAACATTTAACATTTAACATTTAACATTTAACATTTAACATTTAACATTTAACATTTAACATTTAACATTTAACATTTAACATTTAACATTTAACATTTAACATTTAACATTTAACATTTAACATTTAACATTTAACATTTAACATTTAACATTTAACATTTCACATTTAACATTTAACATTTAACATTTAACATTTAACATTTCACATTTAACATTTAACATTTAACATTTAACATTTAACATTTAACATTTAACATTTCACATTTCACATTTCACATTTAACATTTAACATTTAACATTTAACATTTAACATTTAACATTTAACATTTAACATTTAACATTTAACATTTAACATTTAACATTTAACATTTAACATTTAACATTTAACATTTAACATTTAACATTTAACATTTAACATTTAACATTTAACATTTAACATTTAACATTTAACATTTAACATTTAACATTTAACATTTAACATTTAACATTTAACATTTAACATTTAACATTTAACATTTAACATTTAACATTTAACATTTAACATTTAACATTTAACATTTAACATTTAACATTTCACATTTAACATTTCACATTTCACATTTCACATTTCACATTTCACATTTCACATTTCACATTTCACATTTCACATTTCACATTTAACATTTAACATTTAACATTTAACATTTAACATTTAACATTTAACATTTAACATTTAACATTTAACATTTAACATTTAACATTTAACATTTAACATTTAACATTTAACATTTAACATTTAACATTTAACATTTAACATTTAACATTTAACATTTAACATTTAACATTTAACATTTAACATTTAACATTTAACATTTAACATTTAACATTTAACATTTAACATTTAACATTTAACATTTAACATTTAACATTTAACATTTAACATTTAACATTTAACATTTAACATTTAACATTTAACATTTAACATTTAACATTTAACATTTAACATTTAACATTTAACATTTAACATTTAACATTTAACATTTAACATTTAACATTTAACATTTAACATTTAACATTTAACATTTAACATTTAACATTTCACATTTCACATTTTACATTTTACATTTCACATTTTACATTTAACATTTATCAATTTATCAATTTACATTTAACATTATTATTCCTACATACTTACCTTGAGTATCTGCATTGAGTGCAGTTTTAGTTACTTGAGAGTATATTGCGATCCATTTTTATTTCGACATACTTACCTTATTTACGACCTTGACTTTCTGCATTGAGTGCAATTGTTGCTGCTCGAGAGAATGCTTAAGAGATTCTTGAAGTTTAATCTCTGTTAGCCTGTTCTGCAACCGTCAAAATTTAAATTTGTAATTTTGACCAATTGTAAATTGTGTTTACCTGATATTTTTTATTAATCAAACTGAAAAGAAAACCAACCAGTAAAAACACGACTTTTAATTTTAAACGTTGAGCTAATTTTATTCTTAAAATCCTATGCTTATGGGATAACATTGGGTATTAATTTCTATGCTTTGAAATAATTTTTAATATAATTGAAATAACATTGGGTATTAATATCTATGCTATGAATAATATTAAAGCAAGATTGTATTCACATTGGTTATTAATATCGTTGCTATGAATAATCTTAAAACAAAATGATATGAATATAAAAATACGCATATGATTATCAAAAACAAATTTTAATTTAATTATTATATGTTATTTAGATTGAAAAATTATATATATATATTTTTTTTATAAAATTTATTTTCTATTTTATAATTTAGATTTAATAAATTTATTGGCTACGGTTACTTTTTATAACGATTTCGTTGGAATGTTTGAGATATATCAACTAATATGACAGAATATGCATCTGGGTTGGTCCTCAACATCCTGACCAAATTTGATTAAAATCGGTTCACTATATCATATATCTGCCATTGGAGCAATCAGTCGAATATTTAATACAGCACTCTGCAAGGGCATCAAATCTTCGGCATCATTAGCATATCAGTTATTATTTTAAATCTGTAAGTAATTGAATTTAATTGTTAGTTAGATTTTAAGTTTTCTAATTTTTATTTATATTCCAAATTATTTATGCGACGTTATATAAATAAATAAGTAAATAAACTTAAAATATTCAATTCATGCATTGACATTTAGTTTTGTATGATTATAAATTAAAGTTCAACTATATATTTGATATTTATTTAATTTCATTTTATTTGTTTATTTTAAAGTCGTTTAAATTACCTAAATTACCTTTGACATTTAATTGCGTTTTTAGGTTAGCCCAAAGTGTTTTATATTTATTTTTAATTCGATTTCTAATGTGGCTAAATTAAATATGATTTTATTGATTTTTACTGTGTTTTTCTCTGGGTGTAGCGACAGTATAAAATTGCAGAAAAATGCAGTTTAGTTGGTGCTGCAATATCAAAGGAAAATAATATGGACAGAGTGAAATGGAGAATATAGGACTTGAGGACAAGTCTAACATATTTATCTTCTAATATGTTTTCTATGCATGTACATTTGATTCGAATTAAGCTGGCAATACATATGCATAAAGATAGCACACCCCAATCACTATATGCTCATACTCACACTCATACTCACACTCATACTCACACTCAAACTTATACTCATAGTCGCACAATGTACGCACAATGCTCAAATATGCATTCGACATTCGACATTCGACATTTGGCATTCACATTTGTATATGCGGATATGCGGATATGAGAGTACTCTTATGTGTTGTTTACATACGCGATTTACAGTTATGTGCCCCACAAATCGGCATCAAATGCGCTTAGCAACCATCTGAGGCGCCACTCGCTGGATCTGGATGTGAATGTGAATGTGGATGTGAATGTGGGGCTGAATGTGGATCTGAATGCGGATCTGCATGCAGCATCTGCACAAATCTCCAGTTGGCCATGAATTATTCAACAGTTACCAGACATTACGCATACGCCTACGTTCACACACTCACACACTCACACACTCACACACACACACACACGCACTCACACAGACACGCACACTTTCTAATACAGTCGGAAACTATAGCATACAATTTGCAACTTTCATATACCAGAAGAACGTTACTTGGAAATTGACTACGCTCTACGCTTTCTAATAGCTCCCTTGCACCATGGGCTAAATAAACATTTCTTTTCGAATAAAAATAACTTTTGGAACGATATTAATTCATATTACGAAATTATTATATTTAGGCCTGTTCTGTTTTTCACTTTCGCCAAGATTTTCCGAAAGTAAATATCTTTTATCTGTTCTCATTTACATAATTTCGGCAAAGTTTGGCGGAAGGAATTTAATCTTAACTATGTTAGTTGGTGAACTTAAGTCTGACTAAGCGAAAAACGATAATTTTTAAATTAAATTCAAAAAGTGAAAACTGAAACAAATGCTGATTTTTATCATAACAAATTGAGAAAATAATTAATTTTTTATCTGCATAAAAAATGATGCAATAATAAAACATTTGTAATTCTTTTTTAAATCATAGAAAGCCTCTTATTTTTAGTTAAATTTATTATTATTGCCTTTAAATAACTCATTGAAAATATTGATTTTAAGTCGCATGTTGGGTTTCGAAATTTCAAAATATTTGCTCTAATTATAAATATTTTTTAACAAAAAATTACAAAATGATTTGTTCTCTATTTCTCCCATTTCTCAGACAAAGTGGCTTTAAATTGAGATTTCGGTCTCAAAATATTGTATTTTATTTGTTTGGTATCTGTAAAAAAAACCCCATAGTACCCCACACACACATACACACACACACACACATGCTGTTGCTGTTGGCGTTTGGCAAATCCTTTTTATGCCCACATTATGTAGTTCGCACGCATTTGCTATCTATGGACTCAGTCTTAGTGATGGGAGGCAGGGTCACATTTGGTGGCATACAACGCGTCATTCAATTCCATTTGCCGCATCCTCGTCATTCTGTGCCCTGCCGTGTCGTGCTGTGCCATATAACCCAAGTTCAATTACCTGTTACAGCCGTTAGATGAATTTCTACGGCCAGAACATGTTTCGACTACTCGTAGTTGAGGCGCCCGCCACGCCCTCTCTTCGCACCCTCCTCCTCCTCCTCCTCCTCCTCCTCCTCCTCCTCCTTCTCATATACTTACTTGCTACTCGCACTTGCCCCATATATGTACACAGAGCGAAAAAATCAAGTATTTCCCACTTAAAACGCCACATTTCAAACTTGATTTTTCATACTCAAAAATTGTTTCAAATATTTATTAGGAGTTTTCGTACTCATTTCTAGTAAATCTAGAATTTTACTTGAATCAAGATTCATTGTTTTTATTTCAAGATTAACTAATTTGTGTGCTCCTTTTCAATGATTCGTACTTACATATATCTATAAAACATAAACTTAAATTTTTTATTTTTTCAGTTATAAATCAAAAGTTTTTGTAGTGTAATTTAATTTTTAATTTGATAATTGTATTTAAAATTTAATTGATAATTTTTCCTCTTTTGTCGACTGCTTTAAGTCGACGTTAAATAAATAAATTTGCTTGGATGCTAAGAATTTAAAAAAAAAATTTAGCATTGCTTTAATAAATAAATAAACAAAGAAATAATTAAATAAATAAATTAATAAATATGGATGTTAAGTTTTGCAGAATAATTCATTTGAAGTATTCTGAACTAAGTTTTAGAATTGCTTTTAATTAGAATAAATAATTAAATACATAAATAGTTTGAAGTATTTCTAGCTTAATTTTAGCCCTGATTTTTTCTCTCAGTGTACATATGCATTACCATACGCGGGCGCGAGTGTGGCAAGTGCTTTTGTGTTATTGCCACATTTCTCCCTCCCCCTCTATCACTGTGTGTGTGTGTGTGTGTGTGTGTTGAAGGGGGATTTTTTTCTTTTTGAATATTTGAAATGTTTTTGTTCGCGCCAAAGAAAAAGAAGAAGAAGAAGAAGAATAACGACACACTTTGGCACGCATTTGTGATAAACATAAATGAGCTTAGAAATGAACCCCGGAGGATAAGGCACACACATGTATGTATAGTGTGACAGAGAGAGAGAGAGAGAGAGAGAGGGAGATAGGGAGAGAGAGAAAGTGAATAGAGGGGGAGTCAATACTACAGTGGGTATCAAGTATCAGGCCAAACACAACATTATACAAATGATATGACATTAGATAAGCCTAAGTGCAAATTGGCTTACAAACCGGGATTTGTCTGCTCGGCTTTTTCTCTCCTTTTTCGCTACTCTTTCTTTTTTTTTTCGTCATTTTTTTGGAGCCCTTCTTTTGTTCTGGGCGTTTCATTATTTTGGCAACAGCACCTCCGACAACAACAACAACATGAAGAGCCTTGCATCTGTTTTTGCATGTGGCGTGCTTATCTCATTCGACTATGCGCTGCATCTAAATATGTGCACTTCAACGAACGAGTTTTCTAACACCAACAGATTATTAATAAAAAATTTAATTTAATTACAATTATTTTTTACTTTGCGTCTTTATTAATTACTACGTAATTTGTTGAAAACGTATAAATTTAAAATATTTTCTAGCAACTAAATTTTTTTTAACAAAAAATTATAAAATATATTAAATTATTTCTGTCATTTCGTTTTAACTGCTGCTCAAAAAAATATTAACTTTGTGCAGTAATTGTTTTGACCAGGGATTAAAACCGAAACTAATATCGGTTTCAGTTACGGTTTCGGTTATGCTCGAATAAAGGTTTTCGGTTATCGGTTATGCAAAATCCTGGAGTAAGTTGTAAGTTTCGGTTTAAAAATAGCGGTATGGTTTCGGTTCACAAAAAAATTAAAATTAAGATTTTTAGTTGACCAAAATAAGAAGCTTTGTTTATTGTTCTGCATACAAAAAACCTCAATGCTCTTTTAAGCCTGGAAAATAATGTTATCTGGTTACTGGAATGATCCAGTGTAATGTAATGATTTTTAATAACTTTGAACTGTCATATCTTTGTCAAAAGTCAATCAATATCCATTCGCAATGTAAAATTATGCATGATTTTACCTCTGAATTCGATCTGCATTTAAATTTTTGTGATTTTCAAAAATTTGAAAATTTTGAGTTTTTTAGAAATTTTACAGTGTTACCCCTTATCATTTTTCAAAAAATCTCGATATTTTCAATATTTTCAAAATGAAAAAAATTGAAACGCAGAACAAATTAAGATAAAAAATCATGATCAAATTTACATTGCGCATGAAAATTGATTGACTTTTGTCAAAGTTATGGCAGTTCAAAGTTATCAAACCGAACCGAAATGAACCCTTATGAATGAATCGGTTACTAAACGGATATTTCGGTTTAATGAGTTTCGGCTTATGGATTTCGGCACAGGGGAAAAATTATTTTCGGTTACGGTTACAAATTTGAATCGGTTTTCATCGGTTAAAGGTTTTCTGACTAAATAAAAAACTTAAATATTTTATTGTAAAAAAAGTTCTTGCTTTTTAATTAATTCCTTTATTGATGATAGTTGCTTATGGCTCTTGAATATAAAATAATGAGAAAAATTGAGATTAACTATTATTAAAAATATTAAACAAATAAATGAATTTTTTTATTTTGTCAAAACAATTACTTAACTAACTTAAACATCTAGTGGGAAAGCGTCTATTTAACTTTCAAAACTTGTGACGAAAGATATTACATTAAATGAATGAAACTGATAGTAAATATAAAATGTGGATGCCAATAATGTTGCAACTGTTGAAAATTAAACATATAGTACATTAAGAATTCTGCTGGACTTTTTCCCAACTAAATTGTCAGAAAATTTCAGACTCGTAGCTCTAACCAAAGACTGAATGTGTGTCTATATTAAGAAACATAAGTGTCTTTCTCCCTTTATCTTTTTCTCCTATCACACACTCTCACTTTCTGTGAGTGAGTGTGCGTGTGTGTGTGTGTGTGTGTGTTAAGCCATTCGATGAGCCGAGTAACACACAAGAATCCAGCGAATCCGCAACATTGAGTCGGCATTACTATTACTTTGATATAATCTACGCGTCTCGTCGACTTGAATAAACCAACAGCAACAACAACAGCAACAACAGCAACAACAACAGCAACAACAACAACAACAACTTTAGCCTGTTGAACATTTTGGAGTGTAGGTAGTTTATTGGCCACATTGATTTTTATCACGTATTAAGAAACATTGCGAATTCGCAGTGTAATGCGTAAGGAGAATACACAAGAAAAAAATAAGCTACAAGTATGTAACAAGTAAGAACACAACAGTCGAGGTGTGCTCGACTCTTTGATGCCCAGCACCATAAAGGAAATACAGATTTCACAAAAATATTGAAAATGAAAAATAACCAAATGATCATTATAAAATCTGAGTCTTTGCAATTTCATAGAATTCTTGATTTTTCGTTAACGATATTTGACTGTTGTACTCTGATAAAAAAGAAAGTTAATAAAATCAAGATTTTTGTCTTAGAACTAAGAATTTTGCTTAAAAAAATGCAGCGAGAACATCAAATTTTTAAAGTTAAAAAACACATATTGATTTTAAGAACAATTCATATAAGACCAGGTTCTTATTTATAGACCAAACAGTTTTAAATACTCAAGATAACCAAAACAAATTAATGCAAGATTAAAATATTTATATATATATTTTAACAATTATTTTAAATTTACATTTTTATTTGAATTTTACATGAAAATATAACATTTTCATATTTTTTTCTAACAATTTAAGACTTTTATTCATATATAAAAAGCTGCGATGTAGACACAGAGGGAAAAAATCAAAAATTTCGTACTTAAAACGCCACATAAAGTCTTAAGTTCTCAGTGCTCCTTGAACTGCTCCGCATTGCAAATACGCTAGAACTATTTGGGAATTCGAAGCAAGCGAACGCTTAAATGATATAAGAATTAAAGTACTTGATTTAAGATTTTACATACTTGATCTGTTAGTCGAACTTGAGTCTCGAACTTATATAAAGAATTTGAGTACTCATTTCAAGTAATTTTAGAGTTCTACTTGATTAAAGAGTTTTTGTTCTTATATCAAGTTTAGTACTTGGTCATAGAATTTTAATGCTCATTTTAAGTAATTCGTACTTATATCAAGTATTAATTTTAAGTATAGAAAATACTTATTTCGAGTTCATTCATACTTAATATTAGAATGGCTTTTTTCTCTGTGTTCAGGATAATATTCTTAGTATTAGAAATTTGATCTTAAAATGGTCTTATTTTAAGAACAAAATAGGTAAGATGAATGTTCTTGATTTTAAAATGTTGGCTTTTTTTCTCAGTGTATAATTAAAGCAAAGCCATAGTTTTAGCGAATTAGCTTTTAAATAATATCCATAAGTAAGCCACTTTTGATAAGTCTGTCTAAATTTGTCGATGAATCGATAATTCGATGTTGTTTAAAATCCAATTTTAAACTCAATTCTTTGCAATAAACTCAAGGCTGTAGCTTCAAAAAAGAATACGAAATAAAGCTCGGAATGAATTGGGCTCTACTCGAATAACTTGGGAGGTGAGTGAGAGAGAGAGAGAGAGAGAGAGGGAGAGAGAGTCCTTCTCATCGAGATGTGGCCCACATTTGTTATGTTGGTTGTTGGTTGTTGGTTGATCGCAATTTGCATGTGGCAGCCACCTGTTTGGGCCAACTTCAACTTCACTTCTTCTTTTGGGTCATTTTGCAAAAAAGCCGTCATCTTTTTGTGGCATCCCAGCGAGAAGGAGAAGGAGAGGGAGAAGGAGAGGGAGAAGGAGAAGGAGAGGGGGAACGTATCGAGTATACGCCCCGTCATCCGCAATCCGTGATCAAAAAGGAAAAATTGTTTGCAAAAAGCAACAAACAATAAGTGCCAAAAAAGCAGAGCAAAAGTAAAGGCATCCCCACACACACACACACACACACACACACACACACACACACACACATGCACACATGCACACACACACACACACAAGGACGAAAGGCGAAAAAATTGCCAAAAATTCGTCCTTGCTTCGTTGCAGTTTCTTTTTAGGCAACTCTTCTGTTTCTGTTTGTGAATGTCGTGCGAGTTGCGAGTCGCGACTTTTCTAAAACGAAAGCAAAAAGATGCACTCAACACACACACACACACATGTATACACACACACACACAGACAGGCAGACAGAACAGAACAGAACAGAAGAGTAGAGGGGTGGGATGGGGAGGGGAGGGGAGTGCAGGGAGAAAGTGTCTGGAGACTGGGCAAAAAAAAAAAGAAAGGGGGATTCGAGAATTTGGGGAGAGTCTGAGTCTGAGGTCAACGGCATGAATGAATGAATGTGTGTGTATGTGTGTGTGTGTGTGTGTGTGTGTATGTATATGTGAATTGTTGTTGTTGTTGTCTCTGCATCTTTTGTTGCATACTTTTTGGCATTTCGGCTGTTGAATTCACCTTTAACTTGATTCCTTCCTTTTGTGGCAACCACGAGTCCATTTTCTGTGCCACATCTGTTGCTCCACTTTCAGTTCGCATTGTTGTTTTTGTTGTTATTGTTGTTGTTGTTATTGTTGTTGTATTTGTTATTTGTGGCATGTTGTTGTTTATGGTTAGACGCGTTTATTTGCAACTTGCCACGTGGTCACATTTATCGACTTCATTTTATATTTGAAGGCGAGTTTTGAGTTGTTGGCTTCAAATTGAATTCAATTAATTTCGATTGTTTTTTACATTTATTTCGATACATTATTTATTCTATGAGTACCCAAATAATTTTTAGTGTCACATTAGAAAGTTTTCTAAGAGCCCAGTTATTTTTCAAACAGAAATTCCTATTGATTTTTCCTTTATTTTTTGATGACAGTTCACTTTTTTAAGGAATTACTAGATAGTGGGTCTATGGTTAAAGTCACCGACCTCTCAAAAAAACAAAAATTGAACTTATTCAGTACGAAAACTGGCTGCGATTCCCACCCTAAATATAATAAATTAAATAAATACACAATCCTTAGGAATGAAACGCAGTTTAACCTTAAAAAAAAAAGGAAAAAAAAAATAAACGTAAATAAGTATGGGAAACAACAGCTAGAAAAACTTTATTAAAATAAGTGCAGCGAGATTTTTTTGATTTCTTCTAGGGCAGGAGAGATATTTTTATTTTTATATTATTTTAGGGTCAATCGAAACCTTTTGAATGACAGATATTCCCGATTCCAGATATATTCCAATACATCACAATTCTCTTTGCTGTGTTATTCTGTCAATTTATGGATGAACATTATGTTCAAATTAAGACTCAACATTAAAATGTTAAAGAAACATAAAATATTTGATCTGACTTGAAAAAAAAGTTCAGAGCCCCGAAAATTAAAATATTGCTGAGAAAAATCTAGCTTGAATCAAGTCTATGGAAATTGGTTTAAGAAAATCTAGTTGTCCTTTTTTTGTGATCCTTTCGCTCACACGGACGGACAATTTCACTAAGTGAAAAAAAAAACATTTTTTAGCAATTATCAAGGAATAAATAAACTATAAAGAAATATAGATTAGAGCAGGGCATCAAAACCGAAACGAATATCGATTTCAATTTAGATTTCGATTATGTTTGTATTTTGGTTTTCCGTTATCGGTTTTCAGTTATCGGTTACGCAAAATATTTGTAAATCGGTTTCATAATTCCGATATGATTTCGGTTCATTAAAAATACAGGATATAAATGTTAAAAAATAACGTTAATATATAAACAAACATTTTTTTGATTTAAAAAAATATATATACAACAAGATGAATGTTTAGAATCAAAATTAGTTTAAAAAACGATGATTACACATTAACAGCATAATTGAGTTCATTGTTTGAATAAATCGAAACTAACCATATATAAATCGGTTACTAATCGGTTATTTTGGTTTGAATAATTTCGGTTTTTCAATTGAGGTATATTAAAAATGTTTTGTTTCGGTTAAGGATTTCCGATACGGTTACCAATTTTAATCGGCTAATACCAGTTAACGGTAACGGTTACGGTTGACGTTTTCTAAAATTAATTTCATTGTTATTTGCTAAATAAAAGTTTCCTAGTTGAGACTTTCTAATTTCCTTCCCCAATTTTTTTTAAATATTTATTTAAATTTATGCAATTTAAATATATTTTTGTGAATTGTGAAAATTCAAAATTGAGAGAGGAAGTGGAGTTAAGCTCGGTTCGCTTTGTGGCACCGTTTGGCACCGTTTGTTGCATGCCTCGTCGGGATTGAAGTGGACAATGCGCTGTATTATATTGTGGCCGATTTTGTGGCCGAGTGAATGCCGTGTGGCATGCAACGCTTTGCTGCATGTTGCACAGTTGCACAGTTGTATGCACAGCTAGTCATAGAGTCAAAGCCAAGTCGCGTGTTGCGCATACGCCCCGTTATTCCCCCCCCCCCTTGCCACCACAACCCCCTTTAGGAAAAAAAAGGCACAACATTCAACATTCAACAATTTTCATCGGCATTTCATCGTCGAGTGCACAGATTTGTTTCAGTTTCTGTTTTCGTTTCTGTTTCTGTTCCTGTTTCTGTTTCTGTTCCTGTTTCAATTGAAATTGTGGCAACTGCCCCGTCGTTTAAACCATTTGTCGGCCTAAATGGCCAGCTGAGAAAAACGTGGCTCACAAGAGCACTTGAAGCGTGTCGCAGTCCAGCAGAGAGAGAGTGAGAGAGAGAGGCAGAGGGAGAGGGAGAAGGGAGAGGGAGCTAGGTATATATTTGTACCTTTCTCGACTCCACAATTTGTTAACTCTGCTTGCAGTCAGTGTTGTAAGTTTAGTCAATTTATGGCTAAATCTAGATTTATTTCAAAAATGTCTAATAGTTTTCTAAGTTAAGGGTAAAAATATGCAGGCTGGATTTATTTTATTTTTATTTCTATTTTATTAAGTTTACACTTTTGATTTTTTTAAATCTTTAAATGCTTAAATGTTCATTATTTTGTTAGTTTCCTAAGTAAAATATGCATAAAACCACAATAAATTTCCTCTTTATTTTACTGAATCTATTTCATTTTTATTTCTATTTAATTTTATTTATATATTTGATTTTTTTAAATGTTTTATTTTATTAGTTTCCTAATAAATTTCCACAATAAATTTCCTCTTTATTTAACTGAATTTATTTCATTTTTATTTCTATTTTATTAAGCTTACATTTTTGATTTCTTTGATTTTTTTTTTTTTTGAAGTTTCTTAATTAAAAGGAAAACATAAAAAAGTAAGCACAAATAATTGTCAGTTTTTTAAGTGCATTTATTTAACATATTGCATTGTATTTCAACATTTTTTAATTCATATTTCTTTTCATTTGGAGCTAATTTGAAGCATGAAACTTGTGGCAACACTGGTTACAGTTACAGTTGCTGTTGCCAATTTGTAAATATTGCCACATTTCGTTATATCGTTTATATATTAAATTGCATTAAGCTCGTCCTTATTATTTATTGACTTAATTGATTTTAAATATGCAAAAAGCTCTACTGCATTCACAATATTTGCCTTTGACTCTGATTCTGATTCTGATTCGGATTCAGAGTCAGATTCGGATTCAGAGTCGGATTCTGGCCTGGCCTGGCCAAAACGCAAAGGCAACAAACGGCTTTCAATTAGTGGCCCATGGAGGTGCACCTCCATGTCACTTTCATGTTCTCTATACTCTATACTCTATACTCGTATCCTTTTAGCATCTACCTCCTTTCTTCCTTTCTCTCTCTTATTTGTGGCTACCTGAATTTCGATTTTAATTTGTTGTTTGCATTATCCGCATATAAACTTTTCTTTTTTATTTAATATACTTCTTTTTTACCCCATTTCATTACTTTTTTGCAAAGGGTATTCTAAATATGTCACCCAATGTGTAATGCAATTAATACAAATAATGCCCAAAAATACGGAACTACAAAATAAGATAGATTTAAAAAATATGAATATAATTTAAATATCAATTTGCAATTCTTATAATAATAATTAAAAATTCCTTTTAATATTTATTGAAGTAAAACAAATATTAAAAAGACTACAAAATATAAGAATATAATTTGTTAAATATCACTTTGCAATTTTTATAATAATATTTCAAAATTGTATAATAATTCAGATAATTGTTTCCAGGTTTGATTTTTTTTAACTCATTCTTATTTGCATTTTCTGATCTGAATTATGAAATTCTTTTTGATGTTTTTTGAAGTAAATATTTTTATTTGGTGGAGCTACTTTTATTAAAATTTCTGAAGGGTATTAAATCTTCGGCATTTTTATCCAGTTATATTATATTTTATTTTCTTTTGCCACGCACGGCAAATATGTATTTTTGTGTCGTTACGCTAGTTCACTTTTTAATGCGGAGGAGAAAAAGGAGGAGTAGAAGGAGAAGGAGAAGGAGAAGGAAGAGAAAGAGGAGCAGATAAATAAAGCAAGGATATATCAGGATGCGACGATTGACGATTGATGTCGAGCCAAATTTGCTAATTAAACATTCATTCATAAGCAAATTGTGGTCGCATATCGGACTGGATTATTTATTTTTACTTGAAAGCACAGATACTACACGTACACTCAGAAAAACATCCTGTATTCCAGGATAAAATCAATCCCATATGGTGCCCGAAGTACGGAAATCCCGGATTTTCTTAAACCAAGTACAAAATACTTGATTTATGCATGATTATTCTCAGCAATATTTTGATTTTCGGGGTTCCGTACATATTTCATTCTGGGACCTTAAATAATGATTCTTACTATTATTTTAAATAAAAAAACACCAACTTATAATGGGCCGAGAAAAAATGATTCACATCGAAATCCTTATTATTTTACAATCTCTGAATTTTCGCAATAATTTTTTAATTTCCGATTGTTTAAGTTTTTCTACAATGATAATCATTAGTTTTAAGTAATTTAATAAGATTTAGACCATTAACATTATTTTTGATTTTAATTTAGAATTTAAAAATAGTGACTGTGGTCTAAGTTATATTAAATCACTCATAACTAATGATTATCATTGGTGAAAAAGTTAAAAATTGAAAATCATTATCAAGTAATTTTTATAATATGATTTATGATTAAGGTCTCTCATTTTTTTGAGTTAGATCAAATATTTGAGGCTTCTTTGATTTTTTAATGTTGAATCGTTATTATTTCATTCGCATATTTTCCTAAATTAACAATAATATCCGGAATACATATTTTATTGATTTATTATTATTTTTCTGGGTGTACGGCTAAAGGGTGATAAGCCAAGTGGGGGGGGGGGGGAAGAGGAAGTAGGCAAACTTTGACTCTTGTGCTTCTCATGTGCCCCAAAAAGTATGCTACTAAAATGTGCATCCGTCGACTTTTAGCATAAAAATGCCAACAAACTATTTGGCAGCAACAATAATGAGGCGAAAAACAGAGGAAAACAGGCGGAAAATGTAGAAGAACAAGTCTTGTGCATTAAGGTGTTGCAAGGTGGGCGGATGGTCGAGTGGGCGTGGCAGCAGCAGCAGCGGCAGCTCTCAAATATTTTTGTAAGCTGATGCAACGCGTATTTTTACGCTAATTGTTTCTTCCGACGACAGTTAACCAACCCTCCTCCACCCCTTAAACTCCTACCCCCCTTCCACCACCCAACAGAGGCACCAACGTTTGCATTTTAATGCAAACTTTTTATTTTATTGAAGCATTAAAACGCATTTTTACAACCGATGTGCAATATTAGCGAAGAGCAGAGTCAGCCTCAAAGTCAGCTCCTTTCTTCCTTACTTCCTTACTTCCTTTCTTCCTTCTTTCTAGCCAAGGTCCAACAAATAACACAAACGCTACTCCACAACTGCTAGACTATTAGCTGCCCAGTAGCTCTTTGATTCCATTACCATTTCATTTCAAATAACAAATATTTAAAAAAAAGGAGATTTCTACAATATACTATATAAAATAAGTTTGTGTTTTTCTTCAAAATTTAAAACATTAATAAATATTTTATAAATAGTAAACATTATAAAATAAAAGTAATATAAACATTATAAATAAATTACGATTTTCGTACTTAAACAGGTGATATTCAAATAGAAACGATCTTAAAAGTTGTTTGAGTTCGGAATTTCCAAAACTGAGAACAATAATAGTATTTCAAGTTCGGAAATCTTAAAATAAGATTTTTCTGCAATATTTTAAGTACATTTTGGGTTTAATTTAAGTCTGTAAAAGATTGAATTAAGTACACAAAAATCTTGATCTAATCCCAAAATGAACTTTTCCTGAACAAAACATATTTGTGTTTAAAATCATTTCAAACTTGAAAAAATCTTAAGATAGTTTAGTATAAATAACTCTGTTGTTTCTGGAGTTACCTTAAAGAGACTCACAGATTTTATATTTACAATGATCTTATATATTCAGACTAAGTTCAATGAAAATCGGACTATTATTTCAGATAGCTGTCATAGGAATGGTCAGTCATAATTTAAAAGTAACGATCGATTCATACTTAATTTAAGATTTTTAGTACACATCAAATTTGAAGTACGGTCATACCAAATTTTAGGATGGCATATTTTTCTGAGATTATAAGTAACTGTATCTCAATTAAATTCTCTGCTTACTAAACGACCGATAAGCCTGTATACACTTTATATACTGGGCTAAAAGGCCAAGCTTGCAGGTCATCTGAGGGAGGGGTAGAGGTAGGGGTAGGGGTAGGGGTAGGAGGAGGGGGTAGGGACAGCGGTGTGCTTGATGGTCCATTAAATACAAAGATTTTTGAAAAATTACTACATTCACTTTACTGACTTTGGGGGCAGAGAGGCATGGGAATGGGGCACGAACAGGGGGCACGAACAGGGGGCACGAACAGGGGGCACGAACAGGGGCAGGGGGCAACTAGAAATGGCTGAAAAGGCTGCCGCAGGCAAACAACAAAGTTGTAAAAATTGTTTCGTTTTTAAGCAGCGTCGCTGTCGACGTTGCTGTCGCTGTCGCTGTCGACGTCGCTGCCTCTAAGAACTCTGCTGCAGGAAGCGACAACGTCGATGTCGACGTCAATGGCGGTAAACTACAGTAAGTTTTACAGCGACGCATAAACTGCAACAACAGCAGCATCCACCCCCTCCTCCACCCCTCTCCCCCTCTTGCCTCAGCCTCTGCCCCTGCCCCTGCCCCAAAACACTTCTGCCCGCGGCCATTACTTTCGTGCTGCCGCTGCCATTAGCAATAAAAAGGGGGGCAGTTTAACCATTGGCAAAAGAGAGGGGGTACACTGAAAAAAATCAAACGAGTTGTATGGTAAAAAAATACAGATACTTCCAGTAAATATATCCGTTTTACAACTTACACTAAAACTTCTACCAATACTAAAAAAATACTAATACTTATTGATCTGGTTCGGTTTTTCTAGATTTTTTCTCAATTAAAATAATTTGAATTTATAATAATTAAATAATATATTTTATTTTTAAATAATAAAACACTTGAATTTCAAAGTTATTATGAATACGGAAAAGAACACTATAAACTAGAAGCAATAACACAAAAGTGCCTGAGCAGTAACAATTTAGAATAACACTTGTTAAAAGAAAAAAAATTGATAAAATGTTTATTGCTTGAGCAATGACAGAAGAAAAATAAAACAGAAGTGAGTGCGAAATTTCGATGATCTATTTTGATGTGTTCGAAAATACAAGAAACTTTTTGCAGACACCCTTAAAGTGAGGATCAACATTTGCGATCTCTGAAATTAATAATTGAATAAGAAAATAAATATTTTCCTTAATTATAGTTAAATGAAATATGATTGTTATTTCACAATTATCATTATTATACAATAATATTAATATGTTGATATACTGTTTAATTGATTTTAATATAAAACATATTTAATCTAAATATAACTTAATTAAATAAGAAAAAAATTAATATAATATATATTTTTTATAGTTAGATGAAACATGATATCATTATCATACATTAATATAAATATATTGATATTAAAACATAGTACAGAGTCTATTTATTTAATTTTTCTCTCGGTGTATTAAGAGGGATCGTGCTGGGATGAGGGGGGTGTTGAGGGGGTTATATCCGTCGAAGATTGAGTTATGTGCGTTTCGACTTTGTTTCTGTTTCTGGCCATGGTCGAAAGAGAGAGCGCGTTGTTTCGGCAATATAACGGTAATAACTGAATCGTTACCGTTACAATCGCGTTGCCTCATTTTTAGTTGCCGTTAGAATACACACACAGTGGCGTAGGGGGACTAGGGGGATAGGGGGAGGGTAGCAGCCGCCAGTTGCAGGTCATGAATTTGCCATTTTACAGCCTCGTATTTTTTTTGTATGCCTTTCCCCCCTCTCTTCCTTCTGTCAACCACTCCCCCTCCCTCCCCTCTCCACCCTTCAGCATCTTGGAGTCTAAGCTCTTATCCCCTGAGCAGATTTTGTGGGGAGTTACGGAAATGGGGATGGGAATGGGAATGGGAATGGGAATGGGGATTGGGCAACCCTAGAAATAATAACGCTTAAACTTTTTAGTGTTGTCATTAAATTCCTCGTGTAAGTTGCCAAAAGGGAGGCGGGGGCGGGGGGGCAACAGGGTTGCCAACAGGGTTGCTTCGGTTTTTGGGCTTCGGCTTCTATGAGTACGTCGTATTTTTTGTTGTATCTTTGTCAGTTTGTTTGTTTGTTTCGTTTTTATTTAACATTTTTAATGTCGCTTCGGCCGCACACTAACTTTCTTTCCACTGTGCCTTGGCAACCCTACATCCAACCCCAAACCCCCTGCCCCCCGCCCCCTGTCCCCATCTCTTTCACGCACATCTGCAGGTCTATAAATTTCGATATTTACTTTTTATATTGCAAAAATTTTTCTGCTGACGGAATTACGGAAATTAAAAACGAAATGACGCTGAACCAAGCAACATTTCAGAACAGAACAGAACATTTCAGAACAGGCCAAGAACACAGAGCACCGAGCACCGAGAAGACCAAGACCAAGAACAGAGAAGGCCGCTCATGCGCGCCTGCCTCACTGACATTTAACCTACACCCCCCACCCCACCCCCTTCTAGCCACCCACTCCCGTAACAGTGGAAGAAAGGGCCAAATTAGCTAATGTTAATTAATATTTTTTATCAACGTATCAGACCGAAACTAATATCGGTTTTAGTTAGTGTGTCGGTTATGTTCTTATTTCGGTTTTCTGTTATCGGTTAAGGTATTTATCGGTATATCGGTATCGGTTTTTTGTATGTTTCGCTTTCAAAATAACGGGATAATTTCGGTTCACCAAAAAAGAATTTAGAATTTTGTAAAAAACTGTTGAAATTTTAAATTCAATTCTGTTTTATGTTTCTCCTGTCATTGCTCGGACAACAACCCTTTTTTCAACATCTTTTCCCAACCTGTTTTTCATAAGTACATAACTTATATAAATATTAAAATAAAAAATTACAATGCAACCATTTTTTTTTATTGAAATAAGACTTGGAGTCAAAAATAAAATGTTCTCTAGCTACCAGAAAAATATACCATTTTTAAATATAAAGGATTTATGTTCTTTGAATATGAATAAAATAATATTAATTTTTAATGTTGATTGAAAATTTTAAAATTATGAAAAAAGTTACATACAACATAATTGAGAAATTTAACACTTTCGAATTCCGCTTAATTCGTTTTGCTCTAAAAAAGAGCTTTTTATGATGGGAGTTTTGGGTTGCTGCTCAGAACATAACACGTGACAGCAAACACAAACGCTAAATTTAGATATATGTAAATACTCTCTATTTTTTGTGAACTCTGTAAGAAATACAAATGTGCAAGAATCCTAAATATACATGTTACCTGTTGGGTTCTACATATTTTATTTATATAAACATACAAGCAACTATTTATATTTTTAAAATCGTACCTTTGACTTTAGTAAAATAAATTTATTTGAATAAATAATTACCTGAAATTATTCAAAAAATGATATCTTGCGGAAATTGAGGCCAATTGAAACGCTCTCTGCTGTATGATTATTAAAAAGTTCTTGAAGAACAGTGTTCAGTTTTCAGCCGCGGTATAAAATGAAACAATTATATACAAATAAAAATTCACAAACATTTTATCAGCCACAACATTTTTAGGGTTTATAAATAAGATACTCATATTATGAGATTCAGAATTTAACAATTAAATCTAGTTAGAAACTTGAACTCGACCAGTTTCCAGTTGTGTCGATTTCAAATAACTTGAACAAAACAATATTCCAGATTTAAAAATTTGAATTACATAAACAAATAATACGTTTTTCCCCACTGTGCCCTTTGGCAACTTGCAAGCCCTTGTCGGTGCCACTTTAGTCATAAAAGAAACATTACTCGTGCACTTTTTAATATCCCGCACGGTTTTAACTTACTTCGTCTTCGTCCTCGTCTGCCCATCCTCCGACACCGCCCTTGTCCCACCCCCGCCCCGTCTCCGCCCATGTCCTTGGCCTTAGACCTAACCACGATATTGGTCTTAATTCGTAGCATCGTCAATGTCGTCGTTAGAAGCTGTAACTTTCTCAGTTTTTCCCACATTTTGCATTTAACCGAAATGTTTAGAGCAACACAAAAGGAAATTTATTTTTCCTGTTTTCAACATTTTAAAATATAGTCTGTCTCTCTATTCCCTTTTTCTATCGCTAGTTCGAGATTTATTCCAATAAATTTATTAAGAAACCAGTAGATACGGTGGATCAAATCGTAGTATGAGTTTTAATTTTAAAATATTTGAATTTCACATAAAAGTCATTTCACAAAAGTCTAGTGACGAAAGTGTTTTCCTGCCTTAAAATTTCGGATTTCCCATTTTGTGACGAACGATATTAAATTTAATATATAAATTATTATAAAAAAAAAAGTTTGGCATTCGGCACATTGCGCAAAGAGATATCGATTCTGTATACCTAAAAATAATTTGAATGCGCTCCAACGGCCCCACTAGCTGTAATCATTTAAATTTTGCCTCCCACTCACACCCCCTTTTCTAATGAACCAGGTGATTTACCAAAATTCAAAGTCTTAGTGATAGAGAAAGTGATACCTTTCGATCTGTATTACTCGATCCGATCGGACAGTCGTAGCAAATCTTCCATTCTGCGTGTATATATTGCTAGTCGTCTTTTGCACACTTCGAGCTGCTTTCGTCACTAGCGCGGACTGCCGTCCGCAGTGTTATGACATTTTTAATTGCAATTTGCTTTAAAATCAACTTTTACATTTTAGTATATTCTTAATTAAATCAGAGCGTATAAATAAATATCAGAATAGATTTCGATTTGAATGCAATATGTCAAAACTATTTATTATTGCCGCTACTTTCTTTGACTATACCTTTTTTTGTAAAATAGGAAATGTGTTTTTTCCTTTCACAGAATTCTGAGATGGACACAAGATGATTTAATTGCTAATTGGAGTGTCGATTCTCCACTGGGGTCTGTCTTATAGAGGGTAAATTGTCTTATGATCTCTAAAATTGTACAATTCGGTTAGAGGATAATCTCAATCAGGATTCCATCGGGGCCATCTAATTTCTAAATTTATGGTTTTTTCGCATAGTTGTAAACTGTAAAATGTGAATAATGGCAAAGCACAGAGTACGCGAGGGTTGCTCGATGAATTACTCTCTCTCTCTCTCTCTCTCTATCTGTCTATCTCTCTCACTGTTTGGGGTGGAATGGAAAATGAATGTTGAATGTTGCAGTTTTACTGTCCCGTTGTTGCGCGTGTATTTTGATTTGATTTTTACGCCCCGCCATAAATTGTTTAGATGAGTTTTTTAATCGAAATTGTTTGGAAATGACTTAGGTGCGCATAAAATGTCTCTCTCGAGAAGGCGCACAGACATTACCAAATAAATTTTGGTTATGCGATTTACTTTGGGCCAGTTTCAGTTTCAGCTTCGACTCTTCGACGATTCGACTGTTTGCATCGCCTTTTTTATATGGCTTATAAAAAGTATATTTTTAATAGGGCGTAAAAGTACTTGGTAGTTTCCAAGTGAGGGGGAAAGCCTCACAAAGGGGATGGGGATGGCAAAAAAAATAAGAAGAGAGACGGGAAAAGCGGAAGGGGACGAATGTTAAATTTCCAACTATGTTTGCTAACAGAATCATCGAAAAGTCAGGTAAGAGTCAAGGGGCCAAATAACTCTTATTTCGTAAAATTAAAAATAAGAATTATTCCCTAGCATTTATTTAAAAATTTGAAACATTCTTAGTAACTTTAAAAAAAGTCAAATATCATTATATATGAAAATAAAAATGTAATAATAATATTTACTCAAAAATAGAAGATTTAGTGTTATTTTTGATCGTTGGTTTTATCTATACTAATATTAAAACGATACAAATATTGAATTTATTCTTCAATTTCTTCAAATCAATTCAAGTTACAAAATTATTAATCCGTCATGATTTTGAAAATTGAGATTTTTATAATATTGATCAAATATTGTATAAAGTAATCGATCAATATGAAAAAAATGAAATGATTATATTTTAAAGTTTTTATTAAGATCATTGTATAAATACTTGTTTGCTTTTAAAAAAGATAGCTTTATAAAAAATACTAGCCTTCTAAAATATATTATTAAGAACTTTTGGTTTCCTACGCATTTTATAGACGAAAAGTCTGAAGCTATAAGATATGTTTTAAAATTAAAATTGATGTCTACAATTTTTGAATTGTTTGTTTAAACAATATATCGAGAATTTTTATATTATTAAATTAATTTGAAATTTTAATGTTGACATTATAATTGGAATATTCGACTTTTTTAATTAAATGAGTTATTCAAACAACAAATAATTTTTGTAGCCTCACCTCGGATGTATTTCTTCTAAGAAGGACGCTGATCTTAGTCTTCTAAGAGTCAGGTAAAAAAAGTTGAAGTCGGATCTCTGCACTGAAAAGAAAGACCAATATTTTAAAATCAAAAACATTCACCTTATAGATTTTGTTCTTAAAATAATATAATTTTAAGACCAAATTGCTAATTCTAAGAATATTAATCTAAAAAATCAAAGTTTTTAAAATTAGTATAAAAATATGAATTTGTTATATTTTATTGTGGTCGATTGGCGCTCTGGTTGGAGTCGCCGCTTCAGTTTGAAAACAAGCGCGGGTTCGAATCCCACTTGCCAAAGAAAAACAAATCAGAGGAATATTTATAAAAACACCAAACCACTAAAAAAATGTATTTATATCAAAATAAAAAAAACAATAAAATAGTTATATATTTTAAAATCTGCCTTATTTATTTTTATTTGTGGTCGAATTTCTAATCCCATAAGAAACATTTTTCTAACTTGAGGAATTTGTATTCTCGACGCATTTTTTCGACCAAAATTCGTAGTTCTGAGGCCAAAATCATGTGATTTGAGAATCTTAATTTTATCAGTGTGTTTTCCGTGTCCGTTTTCGGCCAGAAAGCGGAATAAGTAAAAGTAAAAGAAGGTGAAGAAGATGAAGAAGATGGAGAAGAGCGCTCTTCATTTTTACTGGCGACAGCAGCACGGCTCATAAACGTTGCCAAACTTTGAACTTGATGGTTTTGCTGCTGCTGCTTCTTTTGCTACTTGGTTTTTACTCCTGTCCTGTCCTGTGCTGTCCTGGCTCGATTCGATTCCTTTTACGGCGCTGGCGTGTGTTCTCATGTGGTCGAGGAGCTGTACCCATCCCATTCCTACCCATTCCTTTCCATTCCTACCCATTCCCCGACCGTTTCTTTGGCCTAACCATCTCCATTGGCAGCCACATAAAAAGATACATTTGCAGGCACCCAAACGACGCATAAAACGCGTTACTTTCATCCATGAGCGACGTTGATGGGCTCATAAATGCCGCGAATGTGCATGAAACGCGTATTTTTCTACTTTTTGATGATTTTGAAATTTTGTATGCGTTGAGTGCCGTTAAGTATACAAACACACAAACACACACACACACGGACGCAAATATATACATATACATACACCCGTTAACGGTAACCTAACCTCAAACTTACCCCCAAGTTACCGAATTGTTTTTAACCCACTGTAGATCCCAAAACTCTACTCCACTCCAACTGAAGCAGCAGTTGCTCCTGTCATAAAAGTAATATGAAATGTCTCATTTTTAGAGCTTCGAAATAAAAAAGTTATCGACGCATTCCGTCAGCCTTACTTTTAGGCATTCGCAATCAATCTCAAGTCGCGAGTCGTGAGTCGTGAGTCGCAAGTCTCCAGTCTAGATTCTCGATTCTCAAGTCTCGTTTCTCGTTTCTCGCTTCTCGAGTGTCGACAACCATAACATAATCAGTGATTAACATTTACTTTTAACATTTAATTACATTTTCTTACATTTGTAGTCTGAATTTGTTAGCTAAGTATTTCCCTTAGAAATTTTAGCTTAATTTTTTCTCCACTATTTTTGTAATCTATTAAAACTTAGTGGATTTAGCTTAGGAATTGTTCAAAAATTTTCACTACACAGAAAAGAAACCATTCTAAAATGCAAGTTTAATATTCTTGATTTTAGCATGCATTTTTGAAGTATGTATTCAGGATATTATTTTTAAATTAAGATTATATACGGATAAAATGGCAACGACTCAACAAAAAGTCAAAGAAGCCTTAAATATTTAATCTAACTAAATAAAATGTCCAGAATCCCGAAAATCAAAATTTTTCTGGGAAAAATCGTGCTTGAATCAAGTATTTTGTACTTGGCTTAACAAAATCCGGAATTGCCGTACTTCTAACACCGCATTGGATTGATTTTATCCCGGAATTGCGGAATTTTTGATTTTCTGTGTACTACTTAATATTTGTTGAGAATTTTCCCTATCACTAAATTATTAGTTGGTATTTTTACTAATACTATATTATTTTAAATTGGAATTTGTGTCGCGACTAAATTTTAGATGTGATTTTTATCCCTTATTGTTATGAGGTGCTGGATTAAAAGATTTAATCACTATTCTCAGCCACATAAATATCTTGACACTACCCCACTTTAAAGATTGTTAAGAGAAATTTTCTTGGTTTCGATTCTTTGCGATTTTTCCTAATTTTGTACTCTGACTTGAATTCATGCTTACTTTGGTTTCTTGAAATTTTGATCTTTGTTTTTGCAATTCTTACAAATATACTTGATATTCGTAGTAAGTAGTTTTTTAACATTTCTTTGATGATTAAATTTTGATTTTTTTCTAGATTTTTCCTCTGAATGTTTTCTTACTTGAATTAATCTTTATTTTAGTTACTTGAAATTTTGTTCTGATTTTTTTTTGTTCTCCTACAAAAATATACATATACGAAATTCGTATGAGGAGGTACGTATCAGGATGTGATGAACATGAAATAGAGGAGTCTCGAAATGGGGGAAAAAAAACGTAGCTGTTGTTGATGATTCAATGTTTAATTTTTCAGTTACGTTTGGTGCCACTGATGAGTCAATATATGTTCGGGTTTTTGGTTTGCTTTGGGGTCTGCTTAATCGAATATTTCTGTTGCCCATAAATGGTAATAGCATTGGGCGTCCATCTATGGGTTGTAAGAGTATATGGGTTGTAGACCTATTTGTAGGGTGGGTAGCAGCAATTGCAACAGCAACTGCAACTGCAACTGCGGCAACTTTGAGCTGCCCCAGCCTCAAAAAAAATGCAGCTGCATTTTAAATTAGTGCAGTCACACTCACGCACACCCTTATGTATAGGTATATATACTTATATGTTGGATCTATGGTGCATCCATCCATCTACCATCATACTTTATACTTTTTTCATTTTTCACATTCTTTTTTCGGCTGCTCTTTTTTTTAGTTTTATTAGTTTGACTTTTATTTATTTTCATGCAGCATTTTCTTCTTTTTATTTTTATTTTTATTTTTACTTTTTTTTTTGTTTTTGGTTCGCATTTTAGGGCGGAGTTTTTCCATTTTTATTTTGCGCCGCGCGTCCGAACGGGAAAACTGAAGAACTCACATAACGCTTCTTTCACGCACATCCAACAACAGCAACAACAATAGTTAATAAAAAAAAGTAACAAATTTAAATATATTTCCCACTTTTTTCCACACATTTTTTTATATTTTTTATTTTGTGCATGCAATTTTTGTGTGTTTTGTTTGTTGCGTTTTTTTTTTTTTTTTTTTTGTTGTCGCAGAATTGCCAAACTGCAGTCTGTGCGTGTGTGTGTGTGTATTGTGTATATGTGTAAAGTGCAACGGCAGCGACGTCGACGTCGACTGCAACAGAGGCAGAGCTGCATTTCTCCTCCTTTTTGCAACGAATTCTGTTTTTTTTTTTTTGTTTTGTTTTGTTTTGTGCGCTTTCAGCTTAATTTTATTTATTTATGGACTTTTTATTTTATTTTATTTTGTACTTTTTTTGTTGGTCCATTTGGGTGTTGGGTGACGGCTGTGCATGCACATGCATGTCCATGTCCATGTCCATGTCCACATATTCACATATGCTGCACTCGTTGCATAGGAGGCGCCAGCTGCATTTGCCATCTCACACTACACACTGTCTCTGTCGCACACTTCTCTTCGTCCTGCCGACCAGCCTGCCGACAAGCCGACTGCAAAAGTCAGCCGCCCCGAAGTGCATCGACAGATGCAGTGGCCCTCGGCCCAGGAGCGCAGCACGGATTTAAGTGCGCCCAACGCATCATCACGATCGAGAGTGTACATTTTTTGTTGCCTACTTTAACATCTGCCGTGTTGCCAGTTTAGTTGATTAAATTGGAAAACAACACATAAATCAAAAGTGAAATTAATCATTTAATTTATTTCATGTGTCCCACAATTTCTGTTGTTAGTTATGGTTACCACTTGATCCCTATTTATTTACATTTTTGACTTTTATGTTTTTCACTTTCGTTATAATTCATCAACTCTGTTATAAATTTCGTGTTTTAAATAGGTCACAAAGTACGATTCGGGTTCTTAGGACTCCATAATATAACTTGTTGGACAGACAATCTAAAAGACTTTTAGAGATCTCAGTTTTTTCATTAAACTAATTTTTCCGTTTTCTCTTTTTTGATATTTTTTGTTGACAATTTTGTTCACTTATTTCCTATTGTTTTTTAATTTGCTGTATTTTTGAAAGTTGATCATTAGCTAAAGTTCAAATTAGAAATTCTCGCACACACACACACACCTACATTACAGACACAAGTGCGCACCTGGAAAATGCATTTGCTGGCAAAACAACTAAATAGAAAAGAAATAAATTCCTCCAAAATAAAACAAAGAAAAACAAAAAAAAAACACCACACAAAAAAAAACATACATCCGACAATCCACGTGCTCTTTTTGCTATCTCTCTTTTGCTCGTTCTCTATGTGTATCTCTCTCTCGCTCTGGTGCCCACTCCAAGCTGTCGCTGCTTCACTCTGACATACGCCTGAATTTAGGAGGCGCTATTGGAACCTTTTTATTATATTTCATTTCATTCCATTTCTTTTTTTTTATTCGCATTTTTCCTATATTATTTTTTTTTTTTCGTTTTTTTTTCTTGTTGGGAAATTTTTATATATTTTGCTGTACCTATTTTTTGTGCTGTTTTTTTTTTGTTTTTCAGTTTTTCCTCGTTTTTTTTTCCTGGCCATGTGTAACTGGACGTTGCAAGTGCAACTGCAACTGCAGCTGCAGCTGAGGCAACCGTGGCAGCGCAGTCGCAGCGCAGTCGCCGCATGGACACCAACCTGCTGTTATTTCACTCTGCACCAGGACATTCTCGTTCTCATGTTCATGTGGCGAATGTTTGATTTTTTCCGCCTCATTTTTAATTTCCCGTGCTCGCCTTCTTTTTATGATATCACGTGCTTTTTTTTTGCGCTTTTTCGTTTTTTGGGCGGCTTTTTGTTTGAGTTTTGCAATTTTTTTCTTTTCCTGTTGCACGCAATTTTTGCCGCTGCATTTTTATTGGCTGCATTTGCTGCGTGTGTGTCTGTGCGTGTGTGTGTGTGTGGGTTAAGTAGCTACGCTGGACATGTACAGTGAGAGGCCTCTATATACGCACACAAATAAATGCATGTATTTTAGCTATCGACGTCAATTTTTATGCATGCATTTTTTTTATTTTTTGGTTGTTTTGGATTTTTATTCCTCTTTTTTTTTGTAGAATTTTTGTTGCTGGCGCTTAATGCAAATAAAATGTTTGTGTAGGCTTGCATTATGCTGACGAGGCAGAGGAAGGGAGAGAATGGGAGAGAATGGGAGAGAATGGGAGAGAATGGGTGAGAAAGGGAGAGGGAGAAGTCGCCGCTTTCACTCAGTCCACTGATAAAGCATGTTGCGTTGTGCATCCTGCATCCTGGATGCATCCTGGTTGTCCTTTTTTCACGTACACAAATTTCAGCAAATACAATAAAAAAAATAAAAAAATATATAAAAAAAATAAATTAAATTTTTTTTTATTTTCCGCCATTAAAATGGCCCATGCCCATGCCCAGCACACCAGTCACGCCCCCCGTCCCGAAAAATGCCGCCCACTTTGTCGTTTTGTTGTGGGTCGAATGTGGGTCGCAGTTTTTGTTGCACTTTCCACATGCCACATTCCGCATGTTGTCTTTGTTGGCAAGCGCGTCGCATAATCGCCAACTTCACACGCGCCCCTCGTTCGATTGACCCATCGGGACAGGACAACACACAGGAATGAGAATGGGGAGCACATGAGCAGAATGAGAAGGAGTTGCATAAAGGAGCAGGAGTAGATACAGCAAGGGCGCAACTCTCTCCCTCTCTCTCTCCCTCTCTCTCTCTTTCTTTCTTTTTTTCGGCACATTTTTTATTTTTTTGGAACGCTTTTCACGCTTTTTGTTTTTGCCTATTTCTGTCTGTCTGCCTCCTTCCAACTCTGGTAGTACCATTGTATTATTTTATGTATACCCACATAAATTTTGTTTTATTACAAAATTACTGATATTTCAATGCATCAAAGTCATCCTTCTCTCTCTCTCTCTGTCTCTCCTCACATCCTCTGTTTAACTCTTAAGTTGTCGATTAACGTTTATCTAACGTTCATACGCCCAGAGTAAAATGCATAGTAAACAAAATAAATACTGTCACTTATTTCTTTTTTGATTTTTTTTTTTTTTTAACATGTTTCTTTTTATTATTTATACACAAAACAGGGACCATAACTGTTGTGTTAAATATGCAACAACATTTTTAATGGTAATTTAAAGACTTTTATTTTAATTCAATTTAATAATTATTTGTGATTAAACGATGATGGTTTATTTGATTAAATTGATTATTTTATTTATTAATAAAAGTTTTTAAGGACTATTATTTTTGAGGAATAAAATAAAAGTCTTTAAATACTGTTTTAGTAGAATTTTTGATCAATAACGATTTAAAACATACTTAAATATCAATTGCAATATAGTAAAACGAAATTGGAAAATACTTCAAACTAAAAATGCCATTTTTATTTTCGATTGTATTCAAATATGTTTCATATTATATTTATTTAAGATTTGTAAGGCTAATTTAAATCAATACTTCAAAACCACCAAAATTTTGCTAAAGGTTCGGTTCGGTGGTTCGAACCGGTTTATATACCCACTGATCCCAAGGTTTATGTTCGAGCCTTGATTCAATTTAATACAACAAAATATTTTTATTGATTTCTTTTTTTTATCGATTTTTTAAAGCAAATTAAATTAGTTATAAAAAAAAATTAGAATTTTGAAAATAATCTAAATTTAAAATATGAGATATTTTAAAATGAAAATATTTAGAATCCAAATTTAATATACAATCTATTTGATTTAAATCGAAATCATAGGGATAGAAATATAGAAATAAATATTCAAATTGATTGGGAATCTTTATTTAGTTTAGCAACAATCTGATTTATCAGTTGTATAGCCATTGATATTGAACGAAATATGCTGTGAGCCACTGTATCTGAACAATGCCACGTTGGGGATTCTTTTTAAAATTTTATTTGAAATGAATGAGGAATACTATACCCTATAGGGCAGTCAAATAAACAACTAATGCTTAATTTCTCACATTGCATTCAGATAAAATTCACGATTTGCCTTTGTTTTTTTTTTGTTTCTCTTTTTATACCACTATTTATTTTTTTCCTTTTTTTTAGGACGCTGTTGTTGTTTTTATTTTGTAATTGCAGCCCTCGTTGCTTTTGTGCATAATATTTTAACGCTTTGACTGTCAAGTGGTTGGAATAACAACAACAACAAGAACAACATCTACATCTACCTTTCCTAAAGACCTAACTATGCATGCACAAGCACGTTCATTCATGCATTCGAGTGCACGGTGAAAATATTATTGTGGGGGGGCGGAAATAAAAGTAGAAAATAGAGAGTTTTGTATTTGCGGCTTTCTAACTGAATGCCAGCTAATAAATATAATATATATCGATTTGGTCTGAGTAGAATTTTCATTTTTCCATTGAGACTTTCATCATTTGACTGGACTTGAAGTGTGGACGGAAAACAAAGGCAATTGTTCTAACGGGATTTATTTATTTATTTTTTTTAATTTTATTGTCCTTGACCAAAGCGATCAGCGAACAAATAGAAGGTCCTTGGACTACAGCTCCAATACATTGATAATTGACATTCTCGAAAGTTTCCAAAAAATGTATCGATAATACTGTTAATACGCGTATGTTTCTTGTATTATATTTTTCATATTTGGAAAACAGGTATTATTTCAACACAATAATTCAAAGTTTTTTCTTACCTTAAAATCGCTCTAAAACAGTCAATTTTCACACTCAAATTTTGAAAAAGGAGCCAAATGCGACTGGCCTTCAATTTTAAAAAGTTTGTTCTGAAAGTAAGGAAATTTTTTTTTTAATTGAGGGATAATTATCTTAAATGGTTAAAGTTTTTCCTAGGATTAATTTTTCATATACTTGGAACGAACTTTCAGAAATTATGGATGTTTTCTCGAAATTCTAAGGTAATACTAGTATGTATACTAAAATAAAGCAAAATAACAAAATTAAATACAATTTAATTAAGGAGCTTTCAACTTTTTAATAGGTGCGATCGCTAAAACCAGTTGCGAATTCTAGGCTGCGACAATGAAAATAAAAAATAAATAAATTTTTCGCATATTCCAAAATGTACTTATCTCAAGTACAAAACATTCTAACTTTTAAGTTCATTTCAATTTTGAAAAAAAAACTATTTTCAGTACAAAATAATCTAAAACTACTTAAGAATAAATAGCACTGTTGTTTCTGGAGGCATAAAATCGAAACTCACAGAATTGATATTTGCAATGGTCTTATATATTCTGACTAAGTTCGATGAAAATCGGACTATTATTTCAGATAGCAGTCATAGGAATGATCAGTCAGAATTTAAAAGTAACGATCGATTTATACTTAATTCAAGAGTTTTAGTATATAGCAATCTTAAAATTTTAAAAACAAAGCGGTATCATTTTTGGATGGAATATTTTCCAGAGTGTATGCAGGCAATGGAGCAACTTAGAACTTGTTATGATCTGGGAGGCAAAGGAGCAACAAATGCAGCTTAGAACTTGCTATGATCTGGGAGGAGTATCTAACACAGATTTATATGCAATGACAATGATAAAGCCAAAGGACAATGATAATGAATGATAATGATTACGAAAAGAACAGCGGGCACACAATCAAAATCAAAAACAAAAACAAAAAAAGAAAAGAAATATTAAAAGTCTCTGCACGCATTTTGAGCGAGCATTAAAATCAAAGTAAAATGACATCAATATAAATACTCGTAAATTTGCAATTTTGCGAGTCGAGGCAACAAAAAAAAATAAAAATATGAAAAATAAAAAAATATCATCCCGATCCCGTCGAGCAATCCATGCAACATCCATGAGAGGCTGTTAAACAGAGGCGTTGGGTGGTAAAGGGGGGCGCAGGGGGGCGCAGGGGCGGGGGCCCTTCTCTTGAGGGTGCTGTCATAAAAAACAAGGCCCACTCCCCATCAACTTCTTCTTCTTCTTCTTGTTGCGTCTTTCGCTTAAACCTTGATGCGCATATGTTTAGAGAAATTAGTTTTTCATAACGCACAAGTTGTTATTGCCATTCCACACACACACACACGCACACACACACATACAGCTGCCTTTTAACGGCATTTTTTATTGCAAATTCTATTCAAATATCCATACATTTTTATGGTTCCCGGTATGGGGGCTACGACAACAGAACAGAACAGAACAGAGGCCCGATGCACTATGGATCATTTGCCTAAAATTGCTCGCAAAAATCTATAATTTTTATACCACATAAGATATTGGAGTAAAATTTGATATATGTATATATTCTCAATACTTCAAAGAAAATAAAAAGAAAGGTCATAAAAAAGGTCAACGAATACTTTTATTATTTTCATCATAAATAAATCGATAGGAAATATTTAATAGAAAAATTCGAATAAAATTTGAGTTTTGGTTTTAATCAGAGAATAAGACCGTAATCCAATCCGTATCCTTTAACCGATAGTATATATAAGTTACTCAAACCGAAATTACCGACTAGTAACCGATTCAGGTATAAATAACGGTTCAAGCAAGCATTACTTTTTTTTTAGATTTTAAACTTGTGATGATTTTTCATTTGAATATTGATTTTATTAAACAGATCTATTTTGAAATCAAAGAATTTTCTTTTTTTCACATTTCTAAACATTTTTATAACTAATTTGTATTCGTTTTTGAACCGTTTTTTGAATCATGACGGTATCCAAAATTCTAGGATCTTAAAATACTTAAAAATTAATTTAGTTTTAAATGTAAGCCAATTATAATAAATAATTAAAATAAGTGCCAAACAATAGCTTTAAAGATATACACATCAAATTTCCCCTTTATAAAGCGCTTATTTTCTATTGCAGCATTTATATTGGAAAATTACTTCAACATTGACGTGATCCTTTTTAAAAACTTTTTAAAAATGTAAAACCTTTTTGATAAAATACTTTATGCCTTATACTTTACTTTTGATCGAAGAATATCAAAATTTTGGGCAGCAACTTTAGCCAAATGATCCATAGTGCAAAGTTGCGACATCGTCGTTTTAAAGCGCATATGAGCGAAATTTTCTCATCACCCAAACACCACGTAGCACCCAATCCAACCACCCAACCACCCAACCACCCACCAACCACGACGCACCACCCACAGACACCACGCACCACAAAAAAAAACCTGTTCCAAGTAACCTCGTTGTATTTGTGTTTTTTGTGAACAAACACAATTTTTAATATGCCTGCAATTTTTATGAGTGTTTAGAGGAATTTTATTGCTAAAGATTTTGCCTGTCGCTGTGCCTAGAAAATGTTTCTTGTTAGTTGCGTCCCACATCGCGTATGCGCGATAAGCGCGCTTTGCGTCACAATTGTACCTTAAAATGTGTCCTTTAGTCCCATAAAAATAAAAATGAAAATAATATTAAATGTTATATGAGAGATTGGTGGTTGAATGACTGAGGGAGGGAGAAGGGAGGAAGGTAAACCACCTGATCTGTTGATTGGATCAAAAATGCTGGAACTAGTACAGATTTTAGAAACTCTTAGCTTAAGCTGCGGTTCCGTTTGCTTCGGTTTTCATAACAGCTAAATTAGAAGTATTGTGTTAAAAAGATTTCTAAATATTTTGAATTTTTCAAATCTTTATTTTAGTACAACTTTATTTAACAACCATACAAAGTTAAAATAATATAAGAATAAATTAGACAACTATAAGAATGTATTTTTTACAAATTACAAATTTAATTATAAAATTTTTTAATTTTTACTTTATTTTATTTGATTTTAACAAACTTGAGAAACAATCAAAATAAGGTATATTTTTAGAAAATAATATATATTTTACTTTGATATTTCTTACACCCCTTGTCGTCTTTTCTTCCTGCTTCTTTATTTCTTGAGCGCGTTTTATACCCAAATCGCCATCCAATTTGCACTGCGCAATTTTCAAAGCTCACGTCCTCATGCGTGCCTGTTTGCTCTTATTATAATTTTCTTTTCTAGCCCCCTTTCCCTATTCGTATATTCTATGCAAACTCCCCTCGATAACGCCTAGCCAATAATTTAGAACTGAAAATAAAAGCAGAGTACGTTGTGGGTTTCCTTGGGTTTGTGATAGGCACCCAACTTCTTAAGTAAATACTGATAACTCTTTTCGAAATTTATTTTTGGAAATTCTAAGGAATCTGGCATATCTGCATATTTCCTATAAAGAATATAGCTCGTCAAAAATATTGTAAATACAAACTTTCTAGTGAAATTTAGTAAAGTTCTAGTTGATATTTTAAAGAAACATTCAATTTTATTGTCACCTTTTTATACTTTTCCCTTGAATATTTTTCAAAACCTAATTGTTATTACTTAATCAAATCTTCACCGATTGTTTTGCGGAATGTCAATTTGATCATTATTTGATTCTGCATCAAAATTGGACAATTTTGTTCTTCACTGTCCAATTGGAACAATTTTCTTGATCCGTTTTAGATATCCAATTAAATTCTAGATTGAAATTTAATTCATTAAAAAAAATGTAGTTTATTTGTCATTACTGTTCAGAGAGGAGAGTACACTGACAATTTGAATCTAGGTTTTAATTTCTCTATTAAATCGAAGAGGATTCTTGACAAGGGCGTTGTTTTATTTAATATCGAGGGCTGCCTAAATTTGTCTTTCATTTATCGACTCACGTGGATCTTTGGAGTTTGAATTTAGCTGTCCACTTAAATGGGAAATGGGATGTGGGAAATGAAAAATGGAAATAGCAGCGAGAAAAGCCTCCGAATTGAATGAGGTACATTGTCCGAGATACCTCATTTATGGCTGATCGTAAAAGAATGCCTGGACTCGGAAACTGAAGCCTTATGGCAATATATTTATTATTTTTATGAATCTTCATTTGGCGGGTATAACGAAAGTCACTGGCTCACAGTGGGGAAAACGGCTAAATTAGCTAATATTAATTTTAAAAAGATGTCGATTGTCTGTTTCTTATGCAAATAATATATTTAGAATGTAATATCTTTTAAAAAAACTGAATGAAACTAATTATATAAAATAATGATTAATTAATGTATTATATTTTTGTTGAAGGGGTTTTTCTTTTGAACATCATAATTTAAAACTGTTTGGGGTATAAATAAGAACTTGGTCTTATTTGACGTTTCAATTTAAAATCAAATTGTGTTTACTAACTTTAAAAATTTTATTTTCTGGATGCATTTTTTAGACCAAATTTTCTAGTTCTAAGACCAAAATCTGGATTTTTGAACCGTTTTTTCATCAGTGATATAATGAAAAAAAAACATATTAGAGATTTGAAAACTTTCCATTTAAATTAGTAATTTTTTCCACTGTGAAGCGATGCAATTGACCGACAGACAGACAGACAGGAAAATAGGCTCGGAGAGGAGCTGCAGGCGAAATTTGTCCCGACTGTGCCTGGGAGAGCGCATCTATTGTCAGTATGAGTATGAGTATGTGTATGAATATGAATATGAGTATGAGTATGAGTTTGTATGTGTAATGACTTTTTTATGACCCTATAGGCAAACAAATATTTTACGACATGTTATTAAAATTTTGGCAATGGTTTCGCCATCGATATTGGCATCGGCATTGGCATCGCCTTTGGCATCATGGCCAGGTGAATGTGTGGACCAAGGACGAATGGACACACTGGTAAAAAAAACTGCCTTGTATAGGTAAATTTTCGAAAATCCATAATTCATAAAAAAATTATATATACATAACACTTTGATTTAACTAAAAACATATTTAAATGTGAAAGTTAATTTGAATATAACAAAAAATAAAACTAAAGTGACTAAACTGCAGGCAGAAATAGTGAAATTAAAGTGTAAATCACTGTAAATGGCGACAGAGAGACGCACAAGCACTCGAACGCACAGGAGCCCATCTCGACAACAGTGTTGGCGCCATCCAGACGCACAAGCAAGTTTTTGCAAAAACCTAGCTACTAACCGGTTCCGAACCAAACCTGTTAAAATTATTTACGCCGCGTGCCCGAATTTGAACCGAACCACATTCTTAAGTGAAAGATTTGATTTAAAAAAAATAATAGTTTCCATTTTATGTTATTCTTATATTTTTTAATCAAATATTTAATTAGATTAAATAATCAAGAACAAATTTAGAAAATAATTCCATGGCACTAAACCAAACCTTGGCCTCAGGGGTTATGAAAACCGGTTCTCGAAGCGACACCAAGTCTTGTTCTATTGAACCGAACCTTTACCAACATTTTGAGGGCTTGCAGCCTGGGCAAAAACAAAATACACATAGTGCGTGCTTGATTGAAGCTCGCGGTGACGGCGACTTTTCTAATTAATTGCTTTGAAATAAGCCATGATTCTAATGGGGGTTTTTATTTATATTATATATTATGTTTAAATTAAAAATTTTGATTAAAAAATAAATTATATTTAAATGTAAATGTTCTGGGGGTATCTAAAATAAAAAAAGTTGTAGCCGTTGTTGTAGTGCTCTCTTTTGAAAATGAGATAGTAGCTTATTCTTTTTTTCTCTCTGTGTATTACCAATAGGGAGAATGTTGGTCGCAATCTCAAGCCTAAGTCTGGACCACATCCTTTCTTATTAGAAAGAAATTGTGGAATGTGACATCTGCTTCTCAGAGTCAGAGTCTGAAAATCTTCGAGTCGTTGATGGCTCTTGATGTTTTCTCTTTCCTCATCACTGAATACTTTTTTGTCATGTCGCGTTGCATTTTTATGTTTGCAAAATTATGTTCTATAACATTTTTTTATTATGAATAACGGTTATAAAATGGTCGGGCCAAAACAAAACAACAAAACAAAACAAAAGAAAAGCAACAACGGCAACAGTCGCAAGTCAAAAAATAACCCGAGAATGTTACACGGCGCATATGAGCATGGGAAATGGGAAATGGAAGATGGAAGATGGAAAATGGGTGTGTGGCCCACATAAAAAGCCAACACACGAAATGCAAATTGTAAATTACAAATTTGCAATAAAAATTTTTAATAGAATGAAACATTTTGCCTTTACGAGTTTGTCTTTCGGTTAAATTTATCAGCTTTTATGATAACACAGAGAGGAAGAAGGAAAAAGGGATGGGATGTGGAAAGGAAGACTTTTTCGCCATTTTCTACGCCGTCATCATTTTCTCGTATTGTTCTTGTTTGTCGTAACAGTTTTGCATTAACATTAACGTAATTCTTTTTAGCATTATCATAAATACATTTTACGCATATTACGAGTAGCGATGAGATACAGATACAGACTTAGGAGAGACCTGAGAGGGACCTGTGACCTTTATGTGCCAGTTGTGAGCATGTATGTATATGTATGTGTATGTGTATGTGTATTTGTATCTGTATCTGTATCTGATGGGTCTCATCTGTGACCAGCTTAAGCACCGAATGGACGGTTTAAGTGCCAATATTATGTCTATGTATCTTGCAACATGTTCGAGTACTCATACACTCTCAAGACTTTATGAATAAAAGAGCACGACAAGAAGTAAAGGGAAAGTGCCTAGCAATCAAATATAAAAATCCAGAGAGTATACTACAGAGACGGGCCCAAATATCTACTTTTTTTAATGAATTTGTCATCTCATTAGCACTAAAAAATTTAGTATTAATGAAAATCTCATCTCACTAGCATTGAAAAAAGTAGTGCTAATGAAACCGACATTTCACTAGCATTTTTTAATGTTTTTTTTACATTTTTAACTCTTTTAAAATTCAATTATAATGCTAATTAAATTGAGATTCTGTAACAATTTGAATATTTGCAATAGCATTACTAATTTTCGAGTCTAGTGAAATGTAATTTTCATCAGCAATACTTTCTTCAATGTTAGTGAAATTAAATTTCATTAGCACTAATTTTTTCAATGCTAATTAAAAAGCAGGAAAATCGCAATATATATTTACTTTGGGCATAGTTTCCCATATATTAAATAATTATGTAGCATTAAAACTGGTGCAAAAATTTTAAGATATAGTTTAGGTATAGTTTTCAATCAATAACATTTCAATATTGCGGATATTAACCGATATTAACCGATTGAAATTGGTAATCGAAACTGAAACCTTAACCGATAAAAGACTTATTTATTATACCGAAAGTGAAAAACCGAAATTATTCAAATCGAAATAACCGATTAGTAACCGATTCATCTATTAATTAAATTAAAAACATTAAAAGTGTAATCATCGCCAATTTAATTCATCATCAATCTTATTAAGTAAATCATTCTGAAAATCAAAGTTTTTTTAAATTTGTACAATTAAATTATTTAATTACCAAAATTATACCGGTATTTGGAAACCAAAACATACTAATACAAATGGACAATATATGCGTTGTATTATTTATTTAAATTGTAGTAAAAGATTAACAAATAATCTGTAATTGTTTTTAAATTGTAGTAAAAATTAACAAATTATCCGTTATTTTAAATATTTTATAACTTTAAGTTTTAACCTGTTATCAAGTTAGTTAATTGAAACGTCCATATTTCATTTAAACTTATATTTAGATGGAAAAAATATGAGTTGAATTAATTGTTTAAAATGCAGGAAAATATGAACAAACATTCAGTTACTTATTTGAATTGTAGTAAAAAATAAAAAATAATCTGTAACTTTATGTCTTAGCCTGATATGAAGTCAGTAAACTTGGCTAAGCGCAGCCTCTATTTCGCATTGGCCCAAAAACACCAACCACATTTGTCCGTCTATTCTATTCGCTATTTGCGCATTCCCTGTGCATGTGCATGTGTGTGTGTGTGTTGGTGTGTGTGTGTGTGTGTAGGTGTGTGTGTGTGTGTGTGTGTGTGTGTTGGTGTGTGGGCAATGCAAGTGTGTCGAATTAGTTTGCAGGCCACACGAAAGAATCCCTTGCCATTCCCATTCCCATTCCCATTCCTCTTTCATTCCCTGCCTACCCTTCATTCCCTCCCTTCCCTAAGCATGCCTCGGGTCCCTCGCACATTTGGTCTCGTGCACCAATCGCTGTTGCGAATGAGAATTTAGAAGCCCTTTCAAATTCGTTGCATCCACATTCGGTTGCAGGCGAGGCAACATCATCGTCATCGTCATCAACGTCGCATTCGGTGTTCGTCGGTTTTTAGAAACTTCAACTGGCAACAGGGGAGGGGAGGGGAGGGAGCTAAGAAGAGCAAGAAGAGCAAGAAGCTGCCTCTAATCAGAGTCATGTTTGTGCCATCTCACTCGCACCAAGCTTTAGAAGCTTGCACTAAATACAAAAAAAAAAAATATGAAATTTCAAGAAACCAAAGTACTAGGAATTAAAGAAAAAAACTATAAATTTGAAAACTCAACTCAGAAAAACATTTAAATATTAAACGGTAGAAGGAAATTATAAATACATTAATAAAATTAAATATTTTATATTTAATTTTTCCAATTTTATTTTTTCCTCATTTTATTTCTACAGTAACAGTATTTTCAAAATTGCTTTTATAAAATATATTTTTTTTAATTATATGAATGCTTGCTTTCTTTTTATACCCTGTGCCCATTAAAAATGGGCACCCTGTAAGAGCTTAAAAATCGCCCAATTAGATTAATCCAGTGTCGCGGAACGAAATTGAAATTACTGCATACTTTTAGGCATATGAGTTTCTTAAAAAATGTAAGCTGCAATAAATACCGGTTTATTGATCTGATATTGATGAGATTAGGAAGTTTAATAGATAAAAATAATAGAAAACGGTATTCGTCAAAACTGTGGATTACAGTCTCTAAGATCTAGACACAATTCACATTAAGATTGATAGATTTTTGAAAAGTGTTGCCAATTTTTTCAAATTCTAATTGTTATTATTAAACCAAGATGTGAGGCCAAAAAAAAAGTAAAAGCCTGTTTTTAGGTTAAAGTGACCTGTTAGTATACTGATTAAAGAAAAGGTTCTAAAATCAAGATTTTGGTCTGAAAAATGGGTCAAGAACATAAAATACTTAACTTTAAAAAAAAACACATCTTGATTTTAAGAACATTTAAAATAATACCAAGATCTTAGTTATAGACCAAATACTAAATACTCAAGATAACTAAAAAAAAGGCAGGTTTTAAATTTATATTTTTTTGAAATTTTTTAAAATTAACATATTTTTTCTGGCTTGGTTTTTTTTTATAAATATTTCGAAAATATATTTTTCCGTGGTTAAATTGGTTCCTTATGAAAATATATCGTATTAATATTTTCCTAAGAATTTAAGATTTTTTATTCTTCTATTTAATACTGAGATTTATTAGATTAATATTCTTAGTATTAGTAATTTGGTCATAAAATGGTCTTATTTTTAAAATAAAATATGTAAGATAAATGTTCTAGAATTAAGAAGTTGGTCTTTCTTTTCAGTGTACAGTAGGCATTGCAAGTGAGATGCGAAAACGGCTCGAAGTATTAACTATACGTCGAATTCATTTTAGAAGAATCGCGAGGCATGCAACATTTTGTTGGCCTTCGTTTAGAGTACAAAAAATCGTCCTTGTTAGCGCCATTTCGCTCGCACCCGCTGACATTGTAGCTATCTATCTATTTCATTTGCACTCTATGACATAGTTGTTTTTGCTATTTGCTAACATGTGTGTAGGTGTGTGTGTGTGTGGGTGTCTGTTTGGGTGTGTGTGTGTGTGCGGTCGTGCTTTTCCGTCGGCATTTGTTGTAGGGAACTTTTCACATCGGTTTTGTTGGCATTTCAACTTCGTGCTCGCTCGCTCGCTCGCTCGCTTCTCGCAGCTTCGGCTCCGCTCTGCGTCTGTGTGTAGGTGTATGTGTGTATGTGTGTGTGTATATACATATACAGTAGGTCCTCCTCTGCTGCGGCTGGACGACGTCGTTGTCCTAGATTTGTTTAAATTATTTGCGATAGTGTGATTGGCTTTTGGTCGCACAACCCTCCCCCCACCCCCTCCGTCCCCCCTCCTACACTCCTCCCCGGCCCCACCCAGTGTGTGTGTGTGTGTGTGTGTGTGTGTATGTGTTTTAGCTGTTTTGACTCAAACAAGAGCCAATGGGAGCATTGCACATGTTTAGTCGCAATAGAGTTTCTCTCAGTTGTGACCTAAAAAACCCGTGTCGTTGTCGTTGTCGTTGTCGGTTCCGAATAGTTGGCTAAAATACGAGTCTATGTGGTTTTGTGGCTGTCGACAAACACACACACACACACACACACACACAGCACACACACACACGCACACACATGTGTGTGTATTTAGTTTTCGTGATAGGCTAACGAACTGAGGGCTGAATTTGCATATTTTCTCATATGATGGGGCGCTTAGAAAGGTCGCAGTTTGCATTGGCCAGGCCAAAATGATTCTTGGCTGCAACAACAACAACTACGCAAACTGTCAACGCCAATCGCGTTTCGACCTTATGCAATTTTCATTCACTTTTCATGTTTCACCTGCTCTGAACCTGAATTCAATAAATGTTTCAAATCTATTCCAAATTTATATTTTACAAACAAATCGAATTAGAAAATATCTAAAATCCAATATATTTAATAAAAAATATATTTTTTAACTTATATTTACAATCACTTTTTTTATATTTCATATGCTCTGAATCTGAATTAAATAAATGTTTCAAGTCTCTCCCAATTTAATTCCTATTTCGAATATGAACGAAATTAAGAAAACAAATAATTCTGAAATTTGGAAATTGATTAAGAAAATATCTAAAATCAAATATAATAAATAACAAATATTGTTTTCAACTTCTATTTAACATTTTGGTTAAAAAATATTCTTAAAAAAGAAACCAGCTAAAAAACTAAATATTGTCGTACCAAAAAGTGTCTACATATTATATAAATATGGTGCAACAATTCATTAATATTACATATAGAATTATATTTTTTCTTATATTGACGAAAAAGGTTTTCCTAATCTTTGTACTCTGCATGTTTTCTTTATTACAATTTCAAAATTTACTGTTCTCAAAATCTTGTTTTAGTTGAACTTTCGAAATTACGCTTCCCGCTTTTTAGCTTCTTAAAATTTTATTCTTTGTTTTTTTTTTCTATGTTTTTATAACTCTAACATAAATATTCAGAATTTCATATTCAGAAAAAGCCCGGCTCGACCCGAAATTTGTATATACAAATATTTTTTAATGCATTTTACTTTTAATTAATTTGCTTAATTAAATTAAAAAAAAATTTGAATTTTCGAGCGTCAATTCTAAACATATTGATAAAAGATACGCATCTTTTTAATATTACATATGCATCATACAGAAAAATATGGTGGGTTTTTGGGCCGAACGTGCTTCGGGATTTTAGCTGAGGCTCGGGCCCGAAGCCCGTAGATTTTTTTGAAAAGGCCCACGGGAAACGAATCCCGAAAGGTCTCGTGCCCATCTTTAATTCCAACTACTAAGTTCCTTCAAAAATTATCTGTCTAAACTTTAGACTCTAAAGAACCAATGATATAATTTAAAAAAAAACCAATTTTTTTTTAGTTTTCAAACGAAAACAAAAATAAATTTCGCTTTAAATATTATGGTATTGTTATTTTTAGCGCCCATCATATGAGTCTGGTATCTAGTGTCTGTTTCTGGCAGGATACAAGGCCAAAGAAATGTGAAGTGTAAGAAAAGATGATGAGTAATGAAGTTGAGCGCAATGCGAGTAGAAAAGCTGCCAAAGTTTAAGACAATTTTTGCTGGGCGAACAATGTGGGAACCACAGAAAAGGGCTTTGAAATTAATTTCAAAATAATCAGCAGTAGGAGCTTCTCAAGCCTAGAGGGAGTGAAGGGTGCGAGTGTAGAAGGTACACTCAGAAAAATACGAAATTCTAGAGTTACTTGAATTTATACCGCTTTGTTTTTAAGATTTTAAGATTGCTGTGTAGTAAAAATCTTAAATTAAGTATGAATCGATCTTAAATTTTAGATTCAGACTGAACATTCCTATGACAAATATCTGAAATAATAATCAGAGTCTAAAATACCCTGGAAAATATAAAATCTATGAGTCTCGTTAAGATATCAACAGAGTTATTAATGTTAAAGTAGCTTAAAATTTTTTTGAGCTTAAAATAGTTATTGTCAACATTGAACTTAACTTAAAAGGAAAATAAAAATGCGAATGTTCATTTTGGAATTAGATTATGATTCTTGTGTACTTAAAATAGTATGTTTCGATCTTGAATTAATCAAAAAACGAACTTAAAGTATACAAAAGAATTAAGATTTCCAATCTTGCGAAAACCGAACTTGAAATAGGATTTTTGTTCTCAGTTTTAGAAATTCCGAACTAAGGCAGCTTTTAAGATCGTTTTCACTTGAAGTACGCGAATCTGGCTAATTTTTTTTTCTGAGTGTATAAGGAAGATGATAAGGAGGTGACGCGAGCATTTGCGCTTTACATTTAAAAAAAAAAATATAAATAAATAAGAAAAAAAAAATTGCTTCTAGGAAAAAAAAGCAAGAACGCAACACACCCAAAGGAAGGATTTGATAAGAGTGTGGCGAAGGAGGGAGGATGATGAAGGGGACATGTGTGTGTGTGTGTGTGTGTATTCGGTTATGTCTTGTCTTAAGACGGTTCAAAGCTAAATTAGCTTGCTGCGAGTTGGAAATGCCAGCCACATTTACGATGCGATTAATGTTTCCAAGGCAATGTTATTCCCTTATACTGTACACCCTTTCAAAGGGTATTTTCATTTAGTGTATCGTATTAACCGAGACTAGATCTCAGATCTCAGGAACTAAAAGAGCTAGAGCTACCAAATGTCGAATTTTTCCAGTCTTGAGATCAAAGCAAATGAGAACAAATCTAGGGAAATTTTGAATGTGTTGTTCTTTTACATTACGATAATTACTTAAGTCTTATTCTACATTAATTAAATTTATAATAAAATAAAACAATTTAAATATGTCTGATATCTGAATCTGTTAAAGAATTAAAAAATTCAAATTAAGTATTAGTAGTTATTATTTATTGCAGTCTTAATGGGTCAATCATATATCATTTTATTTTCTTTTTGCTCTTCTATTAAATAATAGTTTTATTACTTATTTAATATTTGTTTTTTATTTTAATGCAAATACTGTAAAATTTTCAAATTGCGATTCAAAGTTTAAAAGTTGATATAAAAATGTCTAGTTGATAGAGTTTGAAACCTCAAAGGATTGTATTTCTTTCTATTATTTAAATTATTATTTTTTTTTTTTAGTTATTTATTTTTAGTGGAACACAATGTTTCATTAATTTTTCATTACTTATTTTATTGTTTATTGATGCATTATTTATTATTATGACATAAACAATTTTCCGTGTCATGGCAGGATTTTTACAAGACAGGTATACTACAGATTAGAACGTGGCAGTGTGGGAATCGAGCTCAGTTATTTTTCAAACTGAATTTCTAATTATGTCACATTTCGTTTCTAAAAACTTTGTTTGAAAAAACACATTTTCAAGGGTATCAAATCTTCGGCGTGCCAAAAGAAACTAATCTTTCATGTTCTTTGTTTTTCATTCCCTCTCTTTTCCCCTTGAAGGTCTTTTCGATCTTTCCTGACATCCGAAACTGAAGAACTGACGACTTCTTACACATGCCACATGCCACATGCCACATGCGTCTTTGTTGCCACCATGAAATAATGAAATATGCTTAAGAAGTGCAAGTTCATCCCATTCTATTTCCCAAAGTCTCTTTTAATATCTCTCTCTCTCTCTCTTTTTCTCTGTCTCTACACCGCAGACCGAAGCAGAGATACCCTACAAAAAAAAAGAAAAGTCTTGGCCGCGAATTTCCATCACAGAAAAATGTGAAAATCTAGAATTGAATTGACGCCATCATCATGATGAAAATAATAATGATGGAAACGCCTAACGTTATTTTCTTCATCTATTATTTTTTTTTTTTAAGGAGGGTGGGGGGAGGGGGAGGGCAAAACAAGCATGTGAAAAGTTTCTTAAAAATTCTTTTTGTGTGCACACACACACTTACACACACACACACACACAGACACACACATGTATTTACTGCTACTAATTTTGCATAATATGCACAGCAACATTTGCGGTTTTAATTCTTCAATAAAGTCCTTGAGAGATCCCCCCCCCCCTCCCCAACCCAACACAACAAAACTTGCTTGCAAATGAGGGAAAGGAGAGAGGGGGAGGGAGAGGGGAATTGCCCTTTGCCCTTTGACAGGGGCAGCCAAGCACTTCGAGCAGTTCGAGCAGAAAAGAATAAGAAAACTTTTGCCTTGCTTCCAAGTGCTGTGCGTGTGTGTGTGTGTGTGTGTGTGTGTGTATGTGTGTGGGAGAGTGTGTGTGTGTGTGTGTGTGTGTGTGCCATGTTATTATGTATGTATAATCAAGCAACTGTCAATTGGAATACAAGAGTGAAGCTGAGTCAGCCAAGAACTAAGCACAAATATTTATTGCTCATACGACACGTTGGCCAGGAATTTTCACAAATAATTCTAGGATCACCAATGTAAGGGGTTTAAAAAAAAAGAAAAACACAATTGAAAAAATAATGTAATGTTAGGAATTTCAAATTTGGAAAACATGCGAGATCAAAAATATTTTATATAAAATATTTAGCAATTTTCATACGACATGTTGGCCAGGAAAAGTGTATGTTCCTATTCGAATTTACACAAATAATTCTAGGAACAACAAATGAAAAAAAATGTAATGTAAGGAATTTCAAATTTGAAAAACATACATACAAAAACATAAATATTTATTAATTTTCATACGACATGTTGGTCAGGAAAAGTGTAAGTTCCTATTCGAAATTACACAAATAATTCTAGGAACAGCAATATGAGGATTAAAAAAAAAGAAAAACACAACTGTAAAAAAGAAACGTAATGTTAGGAATTTCAAATTTGGAAAACATACGAAATCTTGAATAAATTTTAATACATTTTTATCAATTTCATACGACACGTTGGCCAGGAATTTTCACAAATAATTCTAGGAACACCAATGTAAGGTATTTAAAAAAAAAGAAAAACACAATTGAAAAAATAATGTAATGTAAGGAATTTCAAATTTGAAAAACATACGAAATCTTAAATAAATTTTAATAAAATTTTATCAATTTTCATACGACACGTTGGCAAGGAAAAGTGTAAGTTCCTATTCGAATTTACACAAATAATTCTAGGAACAGCAATATGAGGATTAAAATGAAAAGAAAAACACAATTGAAAAAAAATGTATTGTAAGGAATTTCAAATTTGGAAAAAATACGAAATTTAAATAAATTTTAATAAAATTTTATCAATTTTCATACGACACGTTGGCAAGGAAAAGTGTAAGTTCCTATTCGAATTTACACAAATAATTCTAGGAACAGCAATATGAGGATTAAAAAGAAAAGAAAAACACAATTGAAAAAAATAATGTAATGTAAGGAATTTCAAATTTGAAAAACATACATACAAAAACATAAATATTTATTAATTTTCATACGACACGTTGGCCAGGAAAAGTGTATGTTTCAATACGAATTTTCTGAAATTGTACTAGAAACACCAATATGAGAACAAAAAATAAAATCACAACTGAAAAAAAAATTAGATGTACAGAATTTCAAATTTAGAAATCAAAAATATTTATTATTAAAAAGTGTCAGCTTCACAGTCGTAAACAACTTAAACTTAAATTTTTAATTTTTCCAATTATGAATTAAAACTTATTATAATTGCAATTTTAATTAAGCATTTTAACTTTATAAGTGTATTTAAAATTTAATTAATTATTTTTTTCTCTGTTATTTATTTAAATAAATAAATAAAGTATTAGCTGCATTAGCTGAAACTAAACCCACACAATAACTGGAGACATTGCAATAGATAGAAGCAGACGCAACTAAAAGAAAATTCAGCTAAAGAAATTTAAAACAATTCGAGAAAAAGGCAGAGTTTTCATTTATCTTCTTTTATTTTCTTTACATTTTTTTTTTTTTATTTTTTCTTGTGTTTATTCGTTGTCAAGACAGTTTAATGTGTGTGGGTGTGTGTGTGTGTGTGTGTGTGTGTGTGGTTGTATTAGTAAGTGTGTTGCCGCGAGGCAAATTAAAAATTTTGTTTCTCGACTTTTTCCAACATATTCTCTTCTACATTCATTTTTTTGCTTATGTTGGCGTTCTTTGCAACTTTTTCTCCTTTCTCCCCCCTTTCTACTCCTTCTCCCTTCTTCGTTCCTCTCTGCCTGGTTGTGTACTTTGTGCTTATTTTTCGGCTTTCGCTGAGACGCAATTGTTGTTGTTGTTGTTGTTGGTCGGCGCAATGGAAAACTTTCTAATAATGTTGTACACAATTTAAATAGAATTTGCTGTGCACTTTCTTCTTACCACATCCCACACACACACACACACACACACACACACACATACACATGCACACACACTCTTACAGTGGGAACGGCGCAAAATACTTACGCAAAGAGGCACAATCAACTTGCCTTGTTAGACCCTGTACTTCAAAAGCACAAAGTGTCTATTAATTTTGTCAAAACACAGAAAAGAAACTTGTTCTAAAATTCAAGTTGAAAATTCTGGGATTTAGCATGCATTTTTGAAGTATTTATTCAGGATATTATTGTTAAATTAAGATAAAAGTCAAAGAAACCTCAAATATTTTGATCTAACTATAAACAGGAAAATCGTTCTTGTATTTGTATAATCCGGAATTACCGTACTTCTGGTACCGCATTGGATTGATATTATTCCGGAATCCCCGATTTTTTCCGTGTAATCATTATAATAGTTAGTTATATAATGAAAATGACACAGTAATGTTTATTTGATGATTTCGTAAAAATTTTCATCAATTATAATGATTAATTTTGAGTAATTTTATAAAAATATCTAACTATAAGTATAATGTTAGAGTGAAAAAATAATTAAAAACTCGTATAATCATCATATATGATTTATGACATGTTTTTTTTTAACAAAATGCAAATAATATGACCAGAAAAAAAAACAAAATTACATACAATATAAATTGAGAATAAAGAAGCTTGAAGGAAGTGTTATTTTAAGTGATTATTGTTCAGACACTTCTGAGTTGCTTAAAATTTTTCCTGTTTCTGAAGTTCCTAAGCAGATAGTGATCATATTAAATTTTATTATTTTATATACATTATACATTTCATAAATTTTTGATAATTTATTTTCATAATTTAATACAAATTATTTATTTTACCAATTTTATTTTATTTTTATTATTTATTTATTCAATTTATTTAATTGAATTTAATTATTTTTATTTATTCTATGCTGACTGACTATAAGTACAGGGTCTCACACAGTTGGCCTCGCTCGGTTATAGCTTTTATTACACTAGTACTTATGCATACGCATGTGTGTGCGTGTGTGTGTGTGTGTGTAGATATGAACACGCGGTTTCTCATTATGCTAACGAAGTAAAAACTTTACAAGCACATATGAGTACAGAAAACCGAGAGAAACAAAGCGGGTAAGAAAGTGAATTGAAGTGAAGAAAGAAGGAAGAAGGAAGAAGAAGAAAATGAAGAAGATGAAGCAGCAACAAAAACTGCAAGAAAAAGTGGAAATAAAATATGTATAATAATATGAGAAATAAGGCATCCTTTTCCTCCTATCTTCCCACTCTTCCCCCTCTATTCGCTCTCTCTCTCTCCCCTTTATCGCCTGGGAAGCAACTGCTAAATAAACCACCCAACAACTTGCCAACTTTCTTCCATCTCCATCTCCTTCTCTTCTCCATCTTCATCTCCATCTCCGTCTCCATCTTCATAGCAATTCGGCCAAGTTACTAACAAGCTTAGTTCCTCTTGTGCAACTTGCTCATTTTATTACCTCCCCTTCCCACCATCCCCCCCCCTTTCACACACACCAACACACACACACACACACACATACACACACTTACACATGTGCAGACAATTTTTAATTAATTTAGTTACTCGAATCCGTTAAAATAAAAAAAATAGGAAAAATTTACTTCTTCTTTTTCACGAATTGCTTCGAGGTTGCAAATTACTTAAAACTGTTTCCCCTCTCCATCTCCCTCTCTTCAGCCCTACTATTCACAATGGATCAGATACCAATTGCTATATTCATAACTATAATATGAGAAAGAATAAGAGATTATAACCAGAAACCGTAACTGTTATAATTTATACCAGGGATTAAAATCGAAATGAATATCGGTTTAAGTTACGGTTTCGGTTATGCTCGCATTAAGGTTTTCGGTTATCGGTTATGCAAAATCTTGGAGTATCGGTTTCGTATCGGTTATCGGTTTTGTGTAACTTTCGGTTTAAAAATACCGGAATGGTTTCGGGTCAGAAAAAATAAAAATTTAGGTTTTCGGTTGACCAAAATAAGAAGCGTTATTCATTGTTCTACATAAAAAAAAGACTTAATGCTCTTATTACCCTGGAAAATATTGTTATCTGGTTACTGAAATATTCCAGTGTAATGTCGATTTTATTATAAATCTCATTTAAATTTGGTTAATTTGGTTTGAACATTTCGACTATTTTGATTTTCCTGATTTTTAATAACTTTGAACTGCCATAACTTTGTCAAAAGTCAATCAATTTCCATGCGCAATGTAAATTTGTGCATCATTTTACCTCTTAATTCATTTTTTTGTTCATTTTCAAAATTTCGAAAATTTCGAGTTTTTTTTTTAGAAATTTTACAGTGTTACCCCTTATCATTTTTCGAAAAATTTCGAAAATTTCGAATTTTCAAAATGAACAAAATTTAAATGCAGAATGAATTTAAAGGTAAAACCATGATTAAAAAATATTTTATAATTATGTTGAGTTTTTAAACAAATTAAAAATAAAAATTAAACGACAAACAATGGAAGTGTATTACGGCATTTATCTAGAACAGGGACTTTTGAATGCGAATATAAATAAAACCCTTAACGAAATGGTTTCCCACTAATTTAGAGGCTTATTAAAAGAAAAACTTGCTGAAAGCTTGTGATTAACGTGGAAATGTGTAAAGCTGGTTAAACAAAAGTGGCAATTACAGCCGAGTACTCGTTGAGTACTAAAAACAATTGAAGCACCTCATTCATTCATTCATTCATTCATTCATTCAGTTAGCACAAAGCGCATCTCAATTATAGAAGAAACAAAAAGAATCATCAACGAGTGAGAATGAATATGAACATAAATATGAATATGAATATGAATATGTATAATATGCAAGTTTCATATAGAAAGGATGCCATAAAATACGACTACACAAAAGTGAATACGAAGTTTGAATGCCTTGCAGCTGTAATTTAGATAAATATTTAAAATAAATATTAAAATAAAAATAAATGAATACAAAATCACTTATTTTTTTTGTATTTTTAAAAAATAGTTAAATTTGATTAAAATTATTTTTCCTTTTTTTAAGAACCACAGACAAGACAAAATAAGAAATCAAATAAAATTCCAGAAAAAATATTTTATTTTTTTAAAGAATTGTGTACATTTTTAAACAATTTCTTGACTAAATGTAGAGTTACTATTTTCTGGATTTCAATAATAATAAATGTTATTTGACAGATATTCCTAAAGTGTTGAGCGACTTTTGCAATTTGTAATCTATATACAAGGGACCGTAACTGTTATAAGTTTTAAAATAAAATTGCAATCTAACAATTCGTTTCAAATTCTCATTTAAAAGTTACAAAATAACACTTATTTTAAATATTTATTTAAAAGTTAGTTTTGATACTTTAAATAAAAATAAAAAATTAAAACCCATTCCTTAACTTTTATTTTAAAAATCAAAAATAAAATTGAAATTGAATATTTTTGTAGTATTTTTTGGTATTTTTAGTATAAATTGGTATTTTGTTTGTCAATAAATACTGCATATAGTACTGCAACGGAATATAGAATATGGAAATGGAATATAATAGAAAATATCGAGAATCGCCCTTGAAGGACATGTGATATATCATATGAAAGGTATTGAATTATATATCAAGAATAATTTTAATTTTTTTTTGGTCATAGACCACTTGGTTGAAAAGTTTTTTATATAAGTAATAAATATTATTTATAATATTTATAATTACACGAAAAATGATGCGAGGATTTTGCCCAACATATTTGAATATGTGAATATTGTGTGGCATGCAACATCAGTTTAGGCATCATTGAGGCAACAACAGAGTCGCCACTTAATTTATCATCAAATGCATTAATGCCGGCTATGAGTAGCATTGTACAGGATGACAGGATGACAGGATATGAGTACATTACGTTCTTAAAACAAAATACGTATACGCAACGTGTGGCAGAAGAGGCACAGTAATAGACAGAGTTATAGAAATATAGTACACACATAATGTACGTATACTTACACAGCCCAGTGTTCATTGTGAAGACAATCAGTTAGTTCCATGACAACCCAAAAGACAACAGACATTGAATCAAGAGCATTGAGTCAAGAGGTCAAGAGGCCAAGGGCATTTCTAATAGGCAGCTAAATATACATACATATGTATATGTATTGCGTATAGTAGAATAATGACGCTTATCGAGTTGCCAGACAATGACAACAACATATCACTAACGTTACACAGCAATAAAAAAAATGTTCTATTGTCAAGATTTTGGTCTCAGAACTAAGAATTTTGGTCTACAAAAAGCGTCGAGAACATAAAATTCTTAAATTTAGAAAACACATCTTGATTTTAAGAACATTTCAAATAAGAATAAGTTCTTAGTTTAATTCCAAACAGTCTTAAATTCTCAAGTCAAAAATAAAAAAATAAGGCACCTGCCTTAAACCTTATTTATTTTTTTTATATTTATACTGTTTTTGAATTTACTTTTTTATAAATATTCCGATTATATGTTTTTTCCTTGGCTAGTTCGGGTTTCGATCCCTCGACTTAATACCAAACTGGAGCGGCGACTCAATTTAAGATTTGTATATCTTATATTAAGAACTGCGAATTTTAGATTAATATTCTTAGTTTTATTAATTTGGTCTTAATATGGTCTTATTTTAAGAACATAATATCTAAGATGAATGTGCTTGATTTTAGAAGTTGGTCTTTTTTTCAGTGTACACAGCAAAAAAAAAAAGCAATTTTAAAATTCAAGCATAAAATTCTTGATTTTTGCATGCATTTTTGAAGTATGTATTCAGGATATTATTGTTAAATTAAGACAATATGGATATTTTCACACAGAGATAAAAAAACAGAAGTGTCAACTGCAGCAAAAATCAAGAAAACTATCATAAACTCACATCTTGTGAAATTTTCGTCCAGAAACATTTTCAAGTTACTTATTTAATGTTTTCTTTAAAATTTACCTCCAAAATGGAGTGTATGTATTATAATGATTATTTAATGATATCTCTCTTCCATTATCAAAAAGTTAATGATAATGCAAAGAAAACCCAACAATTCTGTTCATAAAACTAGATATAGATGAAAAAGGTTAATATACATATATTTCATACGAAGTAAACAAAAAACATAAGAAGTGTGATGGAACAAAATGTCGCGTGCGAAAATGATTAAAATCATATAAAAAATTAACTATTTAATATTTTTAAATCAAATAAAAAATATTATTAATAAATATCAATGCATAACATTTTAAAATTAATTGCATCAAAATATTCGTTCAGGTTGCGCTTAAATCGGTTTTTGAACTGGTCGCCTGATAAAGTGACTTCTATTTGAGTCGCGTGCGAATTTCTTGGATTTTTGTAAATATCTTGAAAACGAATAATTGGCCAAAATCAATCTTAGCACCAATTATAGTGCTAATCAAGAGCTATAAGTTTCGCCTTTTGTCAAAATAAAATAAAGTCTTGGCATATGTTTTTTTTTTCACTTTGAAACGTCGCATTCGACATTAGAGAATTGCCTAAAAGCGGATAAAAAAGCAACGAATCAACATAAAAAAAAGTCAAAGAAGCCTTAAATATTTGATCTAACTAAAAACGGTTACAGAACCCCGAAAAACAAAATATTGCCGAGAATAATTGTGCTTGAATCATGTTTTTTGTACTTAGTTTAAGAAAATCGATTGATTTTATTCCTGCTTTTTTCCTGTGTACAGAAAGGAATAGCACGAGTTTCAGACTCTCAGTCTGTCTGCCTGTCGCTCTGTCTGTCTGTCTGTCTGTCTGTCTGCCACTTGAAGCCATATTCAAGCTACGTGAAGTCTTATTCTTGATATTTTTTTGGCTTTCAGACATCTTCTCGACATCAGCATCAACATCAACATCAACATCAACCTGTTGAACTCGACTTTGCATCTTTTCAACAACCAGCGACAAACAGTCAACTGCCTTCTTATTGGATTCTTTGTATACCCTTACAAAGGGTATTATAAATTTATCACAAATTCGATTAAGCATTTATTCAAAATATTTTTAAACACGAGTTGTGGTTCAACTTTCTTTACTACTTGTTCTCTTAATTCCATACTACTTACTTATTGATTTATTTATATTTTGAAAACACTTTTCAGTTTTAGTCTTTTATGTTTTTTTATTATCACAAATCAACATAAAACTCAAAAAAATTAATTTTTTTTATTTGAAATTAATTAAATTTGACTACTGATTTAATTTAGAGGTCTAAACAATGATCTGTTTAGTTTTGACAAAGGTTTAAAAGTTTGAAGCTCACACATGATTTTTAAAAATGAAATTAAAGGTCTCAGAATTTAGTTTAAAGTGTGGTTTTATACTAATTACGATATTTGGAGTTAATTAAATGTGAAAACTTGAGATTTAAAAATTTGTAATTAAAAAAATAGTTGTTTTATTGTCAACTCTAAATTTCAACAAATCAATTGTGAATTCAACTGTGTGAATTCAATGAATATACATATAATTATTTTTGGCTTAAAATGGGTAAACAAATAAAAAACAAATACCTGCTTAATTGTTAGATTTTTAAAAACAACTTGAGTGTTTTTTGTAAAGGTATCAAGTCTTCGAAGTGCCGAAAGGAAAATGTATCTTTGTTGTTTATTTTGGGAATCTGAATTGATTCAATGAAACTGTGTCATGCGACTGTTGCACTTCTTAAAACAAAAGCAAGTCACAGAAATATGTACGGCACGGGTAGAGAAAGAAGTAGTGGTAAAAGTAAAAGTAAAAGTAGAGGTAGAGGTAGAAAAAGAAGAAGGATAAATGATGAAGAAGAAGAGGTAGAGGCAGAGGTTCAGGAACAGACTGAGTTGGGGCAAGTTGCAACTTCGGCATTTTAGGTGCCTCCTTTGCCGTGTCCGACTTTAACTTCAACTTCAACTTTACTTCGTGCTTCTGACATTTTCTTGACTTTTTCTTTTTGTTGATTCCCCTTCACTTCACACAACAAACAACATATTTACGCAGTTTCCTTCAGCAGATTTCTGATTTAATACGATTTGACAGGGGAAATGCTATAGCTTATTTATTATTATTATTTAAATATTTATTTGTATCAATTATAATGAAATATAGCTCTTATTTCAAATCTCTTATCCAGATATTCTGTATAATAATTCATGACCATTTAAAAAAAATGAAATTTCTACCGCTTCAAACTTAATCGTAATACAAATTTTTATATCAATTATATTTTATCAATTTTTTGTATCAATTATAATGAAATACAGCTCTTATTTCAAATCTTTAATCCAGATATTCTGTATAATAATTCATGATCGTTTTAAATAAATTAATTTTCTATAATATAATAAGATAATAAATACGAGTAACTATAAGAAAATCAAGAAAGTAATTAATTGAAATAAATACGTTCCTATAGCAGCTTCATATATATTTTGTGAATACAAAGAATCTATAGCAATTCCAAAACTCGATATTTTATAAAGCAATAAGAATTGTTCCTCATTTCAGGTCGTTGCCTTAATTTATTTGATTTGGTGTGTATATATTTTTTATTATCTATATTTTAAGATTTTAATATTGTCCTTTCTTGGTGTCCTACTTTCACTATTTTTGCTAAAAAATAGCACAACAAATCAAAAAAAAGTTCACAATAAGGATAAAAAATATCAAATATATTGTGGAAATTTAAAATAAATTTCTGGCAATCCAAAGTGAAATCTTTGTCAATTGAGGAACATCGAGTTTTGGTTCGATGTCATCAAAAATATCTAGAAATTTGTGATATTCTGGAAACCAAAAGTACACAAGCTAAAAAGCAACAAATATTGGAAAATTTCAATTAAAATTTGTTGAATAGCCTTAGCCCTTCTATCTTTATAAACTTTTGTTTATTTTCTTTCAGTTTTTAATATTTAATTTATCTGTTTTTGTTAAAATGTAATTTGTAATATTCTATTGTCAATTACTTTTAGTTAAGGTTAAATAAAATAAAATAAATAAAAATAGAATAATGAATGGGAAGGAAATAGAGGGATGGAAAATGTGTCTTTTGAAGAATTTGGACTGCGACACTTTTAGAATCCGAAATGACCCCAAAGACGAGCACAAAGTTAACAAAAATAAAGAATGATAAAATAATAATAGTAAAAAAAATGAGATTGATGCAGTCCTCAGTGGACATGAAGTGCAAGTTGCTGTTGTACTTAGTAGAAGCTGTAGAAACCTGGCAATTAGCATTAAAAGAACACAGAATACAAAATACAAAATACGGAATACGGAATACGGAATACAGAATACAGAACAACTTGACTGCAGTTAGTGAACAAATAAAACCAGGTGCTTGCTGCCAAATGTAAGAGGTCAAAACTGGGTGTTGAGGGGAGGTGAATGACTTGTATATTGGTGGCCCAAACAGGAAAGTGGTAAGAGAGTTACGAGAGATAGGAAAGAGATGGAAGAGAGATGGGAGATGGGAGAAATGACCAGCCTAAGAGCAGACAAATGCGGCACAATTTGCGGCACTGTGTGACAACAGTGTAGGCAATTGCACAGTGACTCCGACTACACTTAGAAAAATATGACACCTTAAAACTTGGTACGTTCGTACTTAAATTTATAAGATTTCTTTGTACTAAAAATCATAAATTAAGTTTGAATCGATATTAAAATTGAAATTCTGACTGAATTTATTAAATAATAGTCCGATTTTGACCGAACTTATTCAGAATATATAAGATCATGGCTTCTGTAAAGTCTCCTTAAGATATCTCCAGAATCCACAGAGTTATTCATACAAAACTAGCTTAAATTAAAATTTTTTTAAATTTATATAGGTTATTTTCAAGATTGCAATGAATTTAAATATTACGATGTTTAGTAGTAGAAACAAGTAAATTTTTGGGTTAGATCAAGATTTTTGTGTACTTAAACTAGTATGTTTCGATCTTCAATATTAATCCCAAACGTACTTAATTAAAATTAAATTTTAAGAATTCTGGACTTGCGAAAACAGAACTTGAAATAAGATTTTTGTTCTCAGTTTTAGAAATTCCGAACTTAGACAGCTTTTGAGATCGTTTGTACTTAAATATCCCCTGTTTAAGTACGGTAATCTTGAGTATTTTTTGAGTGTACGACTACGACTCGGACTATGGGCACGGCTGTGAGTACAGCTCTCGACTACGGTCCGTACACCGTCCGTCATCATCAGAGGGATCTGTTGGAGCGTTGGAGAGCAACGTGCAATGCCGCGTAAGTCAAACAACGCAACGAAATGAATTATAAAATAACATGCCAACAAAACCAACAACGACTGCGACTCTCCTCCCTCCTCCCTCTTCCCATCACCATCATCCCCCCCTCTCCGCACAGTGGGAAAAAATGCTAGATGCTTTTTCTCACATTAATTGAGTGAGCCGCCGACTTTTCTCATAATAAGAAGTTCAGTTTAAAAAATGCTGAAAAGGTTTCATTATATAGTGCTCAAAAAAAAAAAAAAAAAAAAAAAAAAATTAATTGAAATTTTGATATCCCAACGAATTTTTTTTTTCAAGATAACAAAATTATTATCATTTAGTTATTGTGATTATTTCTTTGAGTTAGCGAATTTTCCAGTTGATAGAATTGGCACTTTTTTCCAAATGACACAAGGAGGTCAATTCGGATCCGCATATAGAACACACATAATAAGATTATATTGAATAATTTTAGAAAACTGATAGAAAATGGCTTAGCTACAGAGAAAAAGAAAACATTCGAGAATTCAAGTTTAAAGTTCTTAATTATAGCATGCATTTTTTAAGTATAAAATAAAATGACAGCGACTCAGCATTAGAAAGTCAAAGAAGCCTCAAATATTTGAACTAATTAAAAAAAAAAAAGGTACAGAACCCGAAAAATCGTGCTTAAATCAAGTATATTGTAGTTGGTTTAAGAAAATGCGGACACCGCATTGGATTGATTTGATCTGTGTATTTGCGAGCACATTAATTAATGTATGCATTTCTCCCACTGTGCAACGTGCCAAGGGGCAGGCTCCTAGCCAAGGCACAGTGCACAGTGGGTGCATTGGGAGTCCTCTTGGTTGTAGGTTGTTGGTTTGTTGCATGTTGCATGCTGGGGGTATATATGTAGCTACCTTGCGCTACATGAAATTTTTATTTTATTTAAATGTAATTATCTGCTTGAATAAAAAAATGCTCATCATGATGAGCAGCGACGAACAAAAAGCGACAAAAAAGCCAAAAAAAAAAAAAAAAAAACGAAAAGTGACCAAAAAACACAAAAAAAAAAGAAGAGGAAGAGAAACGGTTAAAAAACGAGCCCATGTGCATAAAGTAAAACAAGCATAAATATATATACATATAAATAAATGTGTGTACATAACGCATGCACATCTACGAAAAAATCCATTAAAATTGTGCAGGAAATATAACCAAAAACAAAAAAGAACAAAAAACAAAAACACGACAAAAAAATAATAAAAATAAAAGATATCAAAAAACGAGAAACTCCACCACAAAACAAAAAAAAAAATACGAAAAAATAAAGAAAGAGCTGGGAAAAAAAGAGGAAGATAACGCACCAACACGTACAGGAAAACTTCACCCCCACCTCCCTCCCATTTTCCAGTCGGCCAATAAATACAACAACAACAATAATAACACTGAGAAAAAAAGCACATGCAAAGCTGCAGATGCAGTTGGAAAGGGAAGGGAAGGGAAGGGAAGGGAATGGAATGGGGGAGTAGGCGCAGAGAGTCCTGAACCAAATTCAGGTCCAGGTCCAGAACCATAAACAGGACCAGGACCAGGCCAAGAGCGGGCGTGGCCTTTTTTTGCTCATTTGCAACGCACTTTTGGACACTATTCTCTGCATTCTGCATTCTCTGACTGCGTCGCCGTCTCCAACTACACAGTGGAAAAAATCAATTTAATTTCACTTTGATCCGACTCTTTTTAAGCAATATTTTGGTCAAAATTCCCAAAAAAAAAAATTGTGAGCACTTATTTCTAAAACTTCTGCTCGGGTTCTCTCTCTATCGATCACTTTTTTCGTTCTGAGCAACAACCCAGAAGAAAACACTTTTTTGCAGTTCTTAAGTGAACATTATAAATAAGTATTATATTAATATAATATTATTAATATTCAAAGAACATACATCAATTTTATTTAAAAATTTTTCTTATAGCTAGCGACCATTTTATTTTGGACTCATAGTCTTATAGCAAAAAAAATAATTGTGATTTCGTAAATTGTATTTTAAAAATTATTTTTTTTTATCTTTGTTGTTAAAAACACAAAAATGTTCCCATTTAAGAAGTGTTTTTCTTTAGAAAAACATGGACAAACAGGTTGAGAAAAATATTGATAAAAGTGTTTTTGTCTGAGCAATGACAGAAGATGAAACAAAAAACAGCTATTTTTCCGAAAACCTTGAAGTGAGGATCAAAACTTGGATGCTCTAATTATAGTAAGTGACGACAGAGAGACGAACAAGCACTCTAACCCACAGCTGTCGATCTCGAGTGAGCTTACAATAAGGAACAAAATATAGAAGGTGTTGGCGCCAATCAGACGCACAAGCAAAATTTGCATTGAAAAAAGTAGTGCTAATGAAAGCGACGTTTCACTAGAATTTAAAATTATTAGTGCTAATGAAAATATTTTGAATTGTAATTGAAAAGTGAAGTAATAAAATAATGTCAAACTTTCCTTAACCCATTAAGTACCCATTGAAAATTTAAAATTTATGTGAAAGTCTACTTTTTTGACTTTTTTTCTCGGGCTTAAACAAAAAATGTTTTCATGCAAAAAGTTTCTGCAAACCATTCTAATAATAAATGCAAAAATTCTTTTTCAAAAATCACTTCGTTTATATTTTTTATAATTTTTTGTATGGGTTGATCTCAGAAAAATTATGTATGAAAAGGAGGAAAAACTGGATGGAATAGTAATTTTTAGCAATTTTCAAAAAATCATAAGCAAATATTAGAGAAGATATAATTGAAAAAATGTTGAAAACATTTATTGTTTAAACCCTTTATTGTCTAAATATTCATGCCCACTAGTGTATATATAAATATTGGATTAAGCAAGGGATTTGTTTATAGTATTTTTTGAAGTGTACTTTACAGTTGGCGCTGACGTTGCAGTTGCAGTTTTCGGCTTTCGATTTCGGGCCTATGTTCGGTCTGCCTATCGTCGCTTGATTATGCACATGCCATCATTGATGTGTATTCCCATTTCATTTTTCATTTATTTTTCGACAGCTCCTCCACCCACACACACAGACACACACATCGTTGTGTATGTACTACCATATATATATATATACTCGCACTTATGTACTGCCATTACGTATTTTTTCTCTCCTTTTAATCTTTTTTTTTTATTTTTGTTTGGCACAAAAAAAGGAGAGAAATAAAAAAAATTGTCAAAATAATATAACGCAGAGCCCGCATTACTCGTGCCATGCCTCCCCGCCTCCCTCAAAGGCCTATTAAAGCATAAGCACCCTTGGGTTAAGACTTCAAGAGAACCGATTCAAAATATTCCCATTATACTATGCCCAACATTTTTCGGACACTTCAAAAGCTAAACTTTCTTTATTTACTGATTATTTATTTATTTATTGTCAGCCGACACAACAATTTATAATTAAATTAAAATTCTATTTCAAAATTTGCAATAAAAAAATAAATTATAATTGATGTAAATATTGGATGATTGGACCAAGGATTAGCAAGAATTGGGGAAAACCCTGACAATCCCAATCAGACCAAGATAGAAGTTAGAAAATATTTAGTTAGTTAGATTATTTAATGATAATAATATTGTGGCTTTAATATCCCAACTTATAGCTTATATACTATACACATATACCTCATGAAATATAAGTCTTTTCATAAAAAACATTCATATAACTATCAATTTACAGCCAATTGGATGAATTTTCAAAATTAAGACATATGTACATATATACACTTATAAAAAAAAAAGTGTTTAATTTATTTCCTGGAGTTTATCCAGCAATACACAACTATTTGATTTAGGGCCGTTTTCTCACCTTGCCGAAAACCTTACAGTCTAGATAAAATAGCCGATAAGAGAAATTTGAATTTTCTTTTTAAAAATTTAGTTGCAGGCATGGTGATAAATTTCTGGGAAAATCATTCACCCTTTAAGGGCTTAACAATCGAAAAGTGTTGCCCAGTTTTATATATTATATTATATTATAATTGTTATCTTAAAACCGAAAAAAGTAAAAGCCTGATTTTAGTACAGTAGGCTTTGAAAGTAAGATGACAAAACGACCCTAAAAATTATATCGGGATGGACTCTATTTTCTTAAAAAAAAAATATTATATTCCCATCTAGAGCACAATTTTGTTATTTATTAAATTCTAATGTTGGGATTTGCTTCATACTAGATTTTATTTATTATGAACAGTATAATTCTCTTTATTACCAAATATTTAGGTAGTTTGCAAAACTTCTAGTTTTATATTGGCTATAATTTCAGCAATTGATGTTGGGCAATTAAGCAAATTATACTGCATTTGAATAATATGTCCGTTTTACAACTAAAATAATACTTCTACCAATACTAATTGTATTGGATTTTTAGGATTTTTCCCAAGCCTACACTGAAAAAAAAGACCAACTTCTAAACTAGAGAACATTTATCTTAAATATTTTGTACTTAAAATAAGACCATTTTAAGACCAAATTAATAAAACTAAGAATATTAATCTAAAAATTCGCAGTTCTTAATATAAGAACTAAAAATCTTAAATTGATAAAAAAAATAAATATGTCATATTTAATAGGAAAGCAATAATGGCACCGTGGTGATCTGGTTAGAGTCGCCGATTCAGTTTGATAACAAGCCGAGGGATCGAAACCCGTCTCTAGCCATAATTGGAATATTTATAAAAAAAATAAATCCAAAAAAAGTATAAATATAAGAAAAAAAAAAGTTTAAAGTTTAAAACACTTATTAAAAACTTATTCTTATTTTGAAATCAAGATGTGTTTTCCAAATTTAAGAATTTTATGTTCTCGACGCATTTTTTAGACCAAAATTCTTAGTTCTGAAACCAAAATCTTGATTTTACAACTTTTTTTTGATCAGTGTAGCAACAAACGTTGGATCATTTAAATTAAAATATTATAATTTTTTGTTTATTTTCTTTCAATTGTTAATATTTAATTTAGCGGTTTATTTAAAATTTTAATTTAATTTTTGATAAATATTCGTCAATTGCTATCAGTTGACGTCAAAAAAAAAAAAAAAAAAAAATATTAAAAACAAATTTAATTGTTAAAAAAAGGAAGAAAATTGTAAATTTAGGAGATAGATAGGTAAAGTTGAAGTTGAAGTTGAAGTTGAGCACTAAATGCCGCCTACATTCCTTTGAACGTGCAACAGTGCAACATGGGCGGCCCCAAGGCGTTGCAAGGGACAGGGGACAAGGAACAGGGGACAAGGAACATGCAACATGGGGACATGGGGACATGGGACTTGCCACAAGGCCAAACGAAATGAGGCTGACAAAAAAGTGCGAAACGTTTGTCAGGCTCCAAATTCGCTGCGAGCGATTTGAGGACTTCACACGTTTCTCATTCCTCTTTCTGTATCTTTTTCTGTTGCTCTTCCCTTCTCACTCTCCCACTCTCTCAGTCTGTCACTTTTTTTTTGCTCTGTTTATTGTTGTTGCAATTGTGGCTTGCATTTGTCACTTGCGTCTCTGTATGAGGTTGGGAAAATGATGCGAATGGGGCATGCAACTTATTTTGTGGCACAAGTTTTGGGCCGACTTCTTTTCTTTTTCTTCTTCTTGTTGCTGTTGTTGTTGATGTTGTTGTTGTTGTTGGCTTCGTAATTAAAATCATGTTAGAATGCTTTGTGAGCCTCGTTGCAATTGCTGCACTTCCGCGGGCCTTTATTGGTGTAAATATGTATATTCCGTTTCTGCCTTTGTTTAGCCCAGTAGCCAAAATATGCACAGGCTTATGGATTTGTGACAAACAACACTCGGAAAAATAATAATCAAGATGTTCGTACTTAAAAAGGGAATATTCAAGTACAAAAGATCTTAAAAGCTGTCTAAGTTCGGAATTTCCAAAACTGGGAACAAAAATCTTATTTCAAGTTCGGTTTTCTCAAGTCCGGAAATCTTAAAATAAGATTTTTCTGGGGAACTTTATGTATGTATTAGGATTAATTCAAGATCGAAAAAATGTCATATATAATTTCATATAATCTTCAAACATACACTAGTTTAAATACTAAAATTAATCAAACAAATTAAATACCATTCTATAATGGAGTTTTTTTTGCTTAAAGTAAGTCACTCTGTATTAGTTCCCATCCAAGCTTAACGTCACATTTGCGTCGCTAGAACCAGTTGCGAATTCTAAGGCGCGACAATGAAAAAATAAATCTTGAGTATATCCCAAAATGTACATGTTTCTAGCTCAAAACATTCACATTTCAAAGATTGTTTCAGTCTTGAAAAAACTGTTTTAAGTACAAAAAAATCTTAAACGAGTTTCGTATAAATAACCTGGAGTTTCTTTAGATATCTTATCGAGACTCACAGATTTTATATTTGCCATGGTCTTATATATTCTGAGTAAGTTCGGTAAAAATCGAACTATTATTTTAGATAGCTGTAAGCTTTAAGATAGATTAATACTTAATTTAAGATTTTTAGTACACAGAAATCTTAAAATTTGAAGAATAAAAATCGTATAAATTAAAGTACGTACGTACCTAATTTTAGGATGGCCTAATTAACCCTCTTTTACTATTCAAAAGTATAATTATTCATTATAATTATTTTGTTTAATTAAAAATATATTTATATTTTTTAATTTAATTTTAATTTTTTCTTTAAAATTTCTCATATGATGCCTGAATCAAAGGGCTGTGAAGAAACGGATGCTCGGCATCTAAGAGTCGAGCACCTCGACATATTTGTTTATCCTTATGCAGTTGACATACGACAAGCTCAAAGACACAAGATGGTTTTAAATTCGGCTACACTGAAAGTCAGTCAGTTTTTGCTTTTTTTTATTTATTTTTGCAGTTTGCATTTAAATATTACAAAAAAAGACCAAGTGACAAAAACAACAACAAGTGTTCACAAAATGTGCCTTTGATTCAAGTTGTTGTTGTTGCTGTTGTTGCAGCCGCTTTCATCTTCCTTTGTTGCTATTTTTCTTTTCAGACTGCACCCTGCAGCTGTACAAAATAATTAAAAATAAATTGTTTACGAGTTCCCTAACTGAATAAAAACTTATGCAACAAAAATCAAATCTAAATATCAGGGACTACAAATAATCATTATTGATAATCAAATTCAACTGAAAAATCATTTTTAAGAATTGTTTGGTAAACTTATATTCGAAAACTTTTAAATTATAAATCACTTTTAATGGCTAAAGAAATATATTTTATAATAATAATAAGCAAAAAATTAAAAATAATTAGTATTCTTGGTTTAAATATTTTCAATCTTTAATAAGAGTTTTTGTTGTTTTTTTATTTATTTATTTTCTTTTTTTGAATAAAAGACTTTAAAGACCTTTATTTCTGATTTCAAAATTTAAGAGTCCCATCAGTACAAAAAAAAGGTGTTCCCAGTTAGTAGGTGATAATTACTCATAAAATTTCTTGGGTGTTACTGGTGGTGTAATTTGGAAATGCCTATTTTAAATATTAGCGGAGTTATTTATAAAGACTTGTATACAAAATTTTTCAAATAATAAAAGCCTTTAAAGAGTTCTTTTTTACTTCCCAAAAATAAGAGTCTGTAAAGACTTTTATTCAAAAAAAATCATAAAAAATTCTTTTAAAAGACTGAAAGACGAAAAATGTATGGTAATAATAATTTTTAGTTTTTTTATTCGCAAATAATTCTAATATTATAAAATAAAAGTCATTAAAAATGCATTTTTTGCTTATTCCTTATAACAGCTATGATGCTTAAAGACTTTTATCCAACCAGAAATCATAAGAAATTCTTATAAATGACGGAAAGTCTAAAAATAATTACTATTATTAATTTTTAGATTTTTTTTTAATCACTAATAATTCTTATATTTGAATAATAAAATAAAAGAACCTTAGATATCTTGATATGGATATATAAATTGTGATTTAGCCCTTAATTCATTGGCTTGTATTCGCAAACAACTGTCACTTTGACAGCCTCAAAACTGGGCAACTGGATTGGGAAATGTCCAGGGTTGCCATTAGTCGTTACCCAAACGTATTTGAACATGAGTGTAGCATAAAAACTTTTACATTAAAATTCCAAACAATCGCAGTTATTCACCTTATCTAAAACACGCCGCCGCAGAGTGAAAAGCCAAAAAGGGGGCATGGTTCAAGGGTTCGGGGGTTCGGGGCAACACTGGCCACACCTTTTGGACAAAAAGGGGGAAAGAGGGCTGATACAAAATCGGCAATACAATAAAAACAAGAAAAATCCTTTCTCGCTTTTGGAGAGTAGGTACACTCAGAAAAAGAGTTCTTAAATTTATCCTGTTTCAGTCTAGAAATTATTTTTTCCTACTTAAAGAGCGAATCGATCTTAAAAGCACAAATATCTGTTAAACATTAAAAAAAATAAGAAGAAAATTCCTAAATCTAGAATAGTGTTGTCAAAAAGTAGGCTGTAGAATACTTTTCCTATTCCTATTTCGTTCTTAATATAAACAAAAAATACTTTGGTAATTACAATATGACTTGAATCAAGATCTTTAATTTTAATATCTTTTTGCGTTCGGTTGCTTAGAATTCAACGTTTGAAATAATTACAAAATATTCTCAAAGTTATCCCAATTTTACTAAAAAGAACAGTATTAAACTAAACATTTTGGGATTATATCGAGACCATAACATTCTCAAAATAATCCTGAAACGTGCTTGATATTAAGAATTTCAAAAATTTCTTAAATTTACAATTTACTATATTTAAATACAAATATTAAATAAATTAAATTAAATATTTAAGTATTAAGAATTTCAAGAAGTTTTTAAACTTAGAATTTAGTTATTATATTTATTTAGATATTAGAAATTTCAAGAAGTTCTTAAATATAAATTTGTTGTTCTTTAATCAAGAATTTCTCAAGCTTAGCTGACTCTTGATACAAGTTCGAAAGTACTTGATTTTTCTCTCAGTGTGTTATATGGGGGGCTATCCGCCCTCCTCCCTCACCCTTTCACTTTATTTTACTCGTATTTTTTTGGCGTTTTTTATTTAATGCGCGCATTTCACACATTTCACATTTGGACGACGCAGTCAAGGGGGCGGTCGAAGGGGGCGTGGTCGGGGTGGTCAAAGTTTTTATCGATTTGCAGCATAATATAAAAACACAAGGGAGGAGGATGCAGAGAGAGAGAGAGAGGAAGGAGGAGAGATGGCTTAACAAATATGCCTAGAGCAATGCCCATGTCAATGCGGTATGCTGCAGGGGAGGGGAGGTGCAGGGGGAGGGGAGGGGGGCAACGAGTGGTGGCTAAAACGGCATCGAAAAAAAGACAACCAAAAAAGAAAGGAGTAAACCCAAAACCCAAGTGATTAATTCAACATATTCATATGTGCGTGACGGGCGCCCCCAAAAAATGCGAGAGTATCAACCGCGACCATCCACGTAACCCCCCCCCCCTGCCAACACCCCATACACCCTGCACACACCCCACCCATCCCCCCTGCAACGCCACTGCTCACCCAACCCCCAACCCACGCTAATGAGCAACATTTTCACTCCCAATTCGAGGCCCTAAACAAAAAACGAAAAACAACAATTGAGCGCACTACAGTCGAGCTGCTCGACTATTAGATACCCGGTAATCGGCATCGGGTTAAAAAAAAAAGTGTCGTGCCGGTTTGTGAAAAATTAGGGTGCTCTAACTCTTGAAGTCTCTGAGAATCTAGAACATTCATCTATGTAAGAAAATAAGATAATTCTAAGACCAAATTACTAAGACTAAGAATATTAATCTAAAAAATTGCAGTTCTTAATAAAAGAATACAAATTATTTGTAATTGTGTTAAATTTTGTAATTTTGTTAAAGGCGTCGCTTCAGTTTGAAAACAAGCGCGGGTTCGAATCCCACTCTTTTTAAGGAAAAATATATAAAAGGACAATTTTTATAAAAATACCAAGCCGGAAAAAAAATGTATTTACATCTCTATATATTATATTATATATGTATAAATCTTTGTACTGACTGACTGCCTGGCACATCAACGTGTAGGCCAAAACTGCTAAAGGTAAAAAGCTGAAATTCTACTTGTAAGTGGGTAAAATTCAGGTCAAAGGTCAGGCAATTGCTTTGTGTATAGAACTTTTTTGTTTCCCCATATCTTAACCATAGCAATATAAAAAAACAATAAAAATTTTATACATTTTTAAGCCTGCATTCTTTTCATATATATTTTTTTTTTGTCTTGAGTATATTTGTGTTTTTTTATACAATAAGAATTTCTGAAAATTAAAATGTGTTTTCCACTTTAAGAATTTTAGGATCTCGACGAAAAATTTTTAGTTTTGAGACAAAAATCTTCGCGTTTGCGAAATTCTACTTGTAAGTGGGTCAAATTCAGGTCAAAGGTCAGGCAATTGTTATGTACAAAAAACTTCTTTGTTTCTGAAGATATCTTAACCATATCAATAAAAAAACAATAGAAATATTATTCATTTTTAAGCCTGCATTATTTTCTTTTTTTTTTTTTTGTCTTGAGTATGTTTGTGGTCTTTAAACTATGAGAATTTCTGAAAATCAAAATGTGTTTTTCAACTTGAAGAATTTTATGTTCTCGACGTAGTTCTTAGACCAAAATTCTTAGTTCTGAGACCAAACCCTTGATTTTAAAGCATTTTTTTATTAGTATAGGCAAACATGTTCAAAAAATTATAAGCCAGTGTAAACTTTTGTTACTGGGCTGACAACGCAACGCGACGCGACGCTAAGTCGAAAAAGTCTGTCATCCTTAGCTAAGGTTTGTGGGGAGTAGGGGGGTTTTGGGGGGTTGGGTGGTTGGGTGGTTGGGTGGTGCTTTGGTGGTCAGTTGAAATATGAGACACCGCGTAGATGCCGCTGTCGCTGCCGCTGTCGCTGCCTCTGTCGCTGCCTCTGTCGCTGTCGCGGTTGTTGCTGGCAGCGACCGCAGCTACTTTCTAATTAAGCATGTTTAGAGAGCAAAGGGAGAGGAAGAGGATGCAGTGGAGAGTGGGGAGTGGGGAGTGGGGGGGAGACCTTGCTTTGGTCAGCGGCACAAACATGTCAGGAACAGAACCCCAAAATGAAATGTGGAAAGAGTTGGAAAATGGGGGAAAGTGCACACGCATGTCTAAAATATCTAAATCTCCATTCGCGCTTATCTCTATATGCAAAACATGTGTGTGTGTGTGTGTGTGTGTGTGTGTGTGTGTGTGTGTGTGTGTGTGTGTGTGTGTGTGTGAACCCTTTTTGCTTTGACGTTTTGCTGGAAATGATGTTGGCAAAAAAGTTTCTAATGAAAACTCCCAAAAAGAGAGAAAAAAAAAGGAAACCCACTAATACACCAGCAAAACAATGAGCCTTAAAAAAAAAGAAATGAGAAATACATATACATATAGATATATATATGTACATACATATAACAATAGATTTCATGGGGTTGACCAAACGCCAAGAGACAATAACTACGGTAATGTTCAGGTTGATTCCCACTCCAATTTTAACTCCAACTTTAACTACAACTGCAGACTCTGCCTCAGAATCAGAATCAGATTCAGATTCTTCTAACTACACTCGGAACTAGTCGGAAAGGCTATAGTCGAACTCCCGACTATTGGATACCCGTTACTTCTTTGAATATATATTAAGTATTTTGCGAATTTTAAATTCTAAAGATATAAAAACTCTAAGTTTATAATGATAACTGCAAACAATTAAAGTTAAAAGCTAAATCATTAAAAGTACTTTAAAGTATATATTGAATATTCCTAAAATATTGAAAAGGGCCTCCTCCCTGTGCGCAGGCATGCCGAAGATGTAATAGTTCCTATGGCAGCTATATGACATAATGAACCGATCGAAAATGTAAAACAAACCTGATATACACTTATATACGGCCGTACTTGAATTAAAACCGCTTTCTTCTTTCAATTTTTAGATTGCTATGTACTAAAAATCCTAAATTAAGTATGAATCGTTCTTAAATTTTAAATTCTCACTGTCCATTCCTATGACAGCTATCTTAAATAATAGTCCGATTTGTACTGAACTTAGTCAGAATATAAAAGATCATGGCAAATATAAAATCTGTGAGTATCGTTAAGATATATCCAAAAACAACAGAGTTAAAGCAAGTTTAAGATTTTTTTCAACTTAAAATAGTTTTTTTCAAGTTTAAAATGAACTTAAAAGTGAGAATGTATTGTGATAGAAATAAGTACATTTTGTGATTAGATCAAGAATTTTTCTGTACTTAAGCTAGTATATTTCGATATCTTACACACTTGAATTATTCCTAAAACGTACTTAAAGTATCCCAAAAAAAGCTTATTTTAAGATTTTCGGACTTGCGAAAACCGAGCTTGAATTAAGATATTTGTTATCAGTTTTGAAAATTTGGAAGCTCTTAAGATCGTTTGAACTTAATTAGCCCCTGTAAGGAAATCTTGATGTTTTTTTCTCAGTGTACCCGAAGCTTATTACACAACATGAATATATTATAATACAATATATCTATGTAAATAAATGCATATATGTACACATATGTGTAAGTATACTATTATATACATATACATATAATTGTACACTGACAAAAATTAAAAAATAGAATAGTTAAAGTTTTCTTTTTTCATTGTATTTAATATTTTAATACTACTTGAAAATTGTTTAAATCAGTCGAAAATTAGGAATTAGTATGCAAATTTTAGTTGTTTCCGAAGATGTTGAAACCAAACTACAATAAACTTACCTCCATTTTTTTTTAAATTATAATATTTACGGTCGCTGACAAAAATATAAAAAGTGTTTTTGCTTAAGCAATGACAGGAGAAATAAGACACAGAATTAAATGAATTTTTTTGGTTAAGTGTGTAAACAGAAAAAAAATTCGGGATTCTGGGATAAAATCAATCAATCTTAAATACGGTAATTCGGAATTTCTTTAACCAAGTACAAAATACTTGATTCAAACAAGATTTTTCTCAGCAATATTTGATTTTTTGGATTCTGTATTTTTTTTTGTCTTAATTTTAATCTTTTTGTCTTAATTTAATAGTAATGCATGCTAAAATCAAGAATTTTAAGCTTGCATTTTAGAATATTTTTATTTTTCAGTGTATGCGTTAAATATGAATATGTAAATAAAAGGAACGTTGCATATTTTGAGGCGCAAAAACAACAAACTCATGGATGTTTTGTTTGCCTAAGCAGGGAGACAGACGCGGGCACATCATTAGAGCTACTGTGCCCACACTGCAGATACATAGGAATATTCCTATACGTATACCATTCCCATTCCCATTTCCATTCCCATTCCCAGTTGAATTCGCAATTTTTGCTGAGAAACCCCTAACGACACTTGCAGTGCAATCACTTGCAATTGCATCCCTTAATAGCGCACCCCTTTCTCATCCCTCATCCCTCATCCCTCGTCCTCTGTCCCTTGTTCCCCACTCTCCCTCTCTCAGCCACACTGAAAATGCTCAAGTGCAGCAACTTTTTGAGCCATGTCGGCTATCGGTTACATTTCCATCTTCCATCTTTGTCAGCGTCTCCTGTATTTGGCGTAGTTCAAGTGCAGGTTCTTCCCCTGCCCCTGCCCCTGTCCCTGACCTCCCTCCCTTCTTATCACCCCCTTTCAGCCACATCTTGCAAATTTGACACATGCACAAGTACAAAACACAAATAAAAAAAAGGTCAGAACAAAAGCGTCTCTTCATCGAGCTTTATACTTTATACTTATGTATACTTATACTGCAGGATGTAGTCGACGTCTCTTATCAAACGTACTACAAGTAGTACATATGTATGTACACTGAAACAAATAAGACCAACTTCTTAAATCAAAAACACATTTTATTTCTAAAATAAGACCAAATTACAAATACGAAGAATATTAAACTGAAAAATCTCAGTTTATAATATAAGAATACAAAATCTTAATATGTTAATAAAAATATCAGGGATTAAAAGCTTAACCGAAACCGTAACCTTTAACCGATGAAAACCAATTGAAATTTGTCACCGTAACTGAAACCGTAACCGAAATCATTTTTTTCCGCTGTACCGAAACCCATAAACCGAGTCTTTTTAAACCGAAATAACCGTTTAGTAACCGATTTATTTATATGGGTTGATTTCGGTTGTGGACGTCGCAGCTTCTGAGCAACTTTGATAACTTTGAACTGCCATAACTTTGTCAAAAGTCAATCAATTTCCATGAGCAAGGTAAATTTGAGCATGATTTTACTTCAAAAATCGTTCTGCATTTAAATTTTGTTCATTTTGAAAATATTGAAAATTTCGAAATTTTTCGAAAAATTATAAGGGGTAACACTGTAAAATTTTTAAAAAATTCAAAATTTTCGAATTTTGAAAATGAAAAAAATGTAAATGCAGAATAAATTTAAAAGTAAAATCATGCACAAATTTACATTGCGCACGAAAATTGATTGAGTTTTGACAAAGATATGACAGTTCAAAGTTATTAAAAATCATTACATTACATTGGATCATTCCAGTAACCAGATAACATTATTTTCCAGGCTTAAAAGAGCATTAAGTCTTTTTTTATCTAAAACAATGAATAAAGCTTCATATTTTTGTCAACCGAAAACCTTAATTTTTATTTTATTTATTACCAAGGATAAACATATTAAATAAATACGTACTTATAAAAATACCAAACCACTAAAATATTATATGTATATATTATATATATATCAAAATAAAACAATAACGAAAATATTATACATTTGATATCTGCCTTAAAATTATTATTACTTTTTTTGTCTTGAGTATTTAAAACTTATTAATAAGAACTTGATCTTATTTGAAATGTTCTAAAAATCAAGACGTGTTTCCTCACTTTAAGAATTTTATGTTTTTTATGTTTTAAGACCAACATCTTGATTTTAGAACCCTTTTTTTTATCAGTGTAGCTCTCCCTTTCATTTACTTCTACATATTTTTCCTTCAATTCATTTCACTTTTACAACTTGCACGCATTTCCTCAATTCGTCATTCAGTTCAGTTTCTTTAGCTTTAGCTTTTTAGTCTAGTACCCAAAAAACGGAATATGAATATAATTTTGTGACCATGTCTGTCCGGCGGAATGAACACCTAGATTTCACATATTATAAGAGTTGCACTCTTATAAAATCAAAATTTTGGTCTCAGAACTAAAAGTTTTTGTCTAAAAAATGAGTTGAGAAAATCCAATTCTTGAAGTTAGAAAATCCATATTATTTTAAGAACATTTCAAATAAGACCAAAGGCCAAGTAAGAAAAAAAATTCTTATATTTTCAAGACCACTAAGTTTAAGAATAAATGTTCTTATTTATGGATCAAATAGTTTTAAATACTCAAGACAAAAAGAAAAAGCCAGAAAAATATATACCCTGTGCTTTTATTGGGTTAATATTAATTACGTAAATTTGTAAATGTTGATATAAATAAATGGATTAATGTAAGAATAATTTAAAAGGATTTGAATATAATTGAAAATGCTTACCGAAATCCGTTCGCGATTTCTCATTCAAACGAAAACAGCGCGCAATAATCCAAATTGAAACATCGAGAAACGCACGCGATTCTTTGGCGTTTGGCGCGCGATTTCCGATGCGGAAGAAAGTATTACTGAAAACTTCACGCGATTTCTGGCTCAGACGAAAGCTTTTACCGAAAACGCATGCAACACTGGAAATCGCTCGCAATTGCAAATTGAAAAAAAAAATAAATGCGTTAAGCCGCGCGCTAAAAACGCGACTGTCTGCGCGTCTTAGAAAACGCACGCGATTCCTAATCGAATCACACACAATTAAAAATTGCACGATTATAACCGCAACACCGTCACATGTAAAACGCGATAGTAATATTACTATTATTAACACCGAGAATCTAATTGTTTCTTTATTGTTATTTTATAATATTATATTTTAATTTAATATTATCTATTCACTCCAACTATTCAGTCAAATGGAATATTTTTTTTTAGTCAGTCACGATCAAAATTGCGTCTTAAACTGATTTCAATCAGCGCCACTCACCAAATAAAATATGTTATTCAATTTCAAATTGTTGCACTGAAAAAAATAAAGTTAACATTTTTAATAAGGTAAACAGAAATGCAACTAAACAAAAATCAATTTTCGTCAGTGCAAGTTTTCGGCAAGACAACAACAAAATTACATTGGGATTAGCGAAGCAACAACAAAGCGCATTAAAGTTTCGTTGTTGTTGTTGTTGTTGTTGCTGCTCAGCTCGCCGGCATTGGCAGCGAATAAAGATAAGAAAGTAAATGCGCACAATTGTTTTTATTGTAATTTACATTGGCAAAGAGCTGCATGAAATGCATATATTTATGTACAGTAAATTGAAGAATCAAAACAAATCAGGAAAAGTATGAGAAACAAAGAAGAAAGCATGCGAATTTAAGACAATTTAAATTGCAATTAAAAATACATCTAGCGAAGATAACCTTTACCTACACTGGTGGGCATAAATATTTTGACAAAATTATAAGTTAAATTTTCTCTTAATTTGAACTTACTTAAGGAAAACTTGGCATCAATGGAAAGGTCATTCAAATTCCGTTTGATGATACGAGTACAAAACTTTTCTTAATCCATTAAGTACCCATTGAATATTTTGAATTTATGTTAAAAATAAAAACCCCCTATTTTTTTACTTTTTCCTCGGGCTTAAACAAAAATATTTTGATGCAAAAAGTTTCTGCAAACAATTCTAATAATGACTTCAAAAAAAATTTTCTAAAATCTCTTCGCTTATATTTTTTATGATTTTTTGAAAATTTCCAAAGTACCTTTTTTTGCCCATTTTCCTCCTTTTCATACAAAATTTTTCTGAGGTCATACAGGTCTGAGGTCCATACAAAAAATCATAAAAAATATAAACGAAGAGATTTTGAAAAAATTTTTGTACTATGTAATTGAGCTGAGTGCAAATCCACGAAATGTGGTCTATTTATTTTAAAAAAGTATTTTTCTATAATTTTTACAAAAAACGCAAATAATAGTTATGAATGCAGATTTTAACTAAATAAATCAATGTGAAGGAAATATGTTACGGCAACATGGAATACACTAAAATTCCTATTTTAGGCTTAATTAGTTATAACAGCCAATAACTTCTAATTAACATTTAAATAATACAAATCATTTTTAAGTTCATTTATAAGTTGCGAAATAAGACTAATTTTTTATATTTTCTCTAAACATAAAAAAAAGAGTTATTTTTAATTTTTATTTTAGAAAGTTTAAAATTAGAGTTATTCCGTAACTTGTATTTTCAAAATCAATAATAAAAGTTAAATTGAATAATTAATAATTAATAATAATTAATAAATTTTCATTTTACTGATAGTACGGGTACTGGGCTGTTAACAGTCGAGCACCTTGACAGTTTTGTTCTTACTTGTTTCCTTCATTTCTATTCAGCTTTTTCTTCAGTATCCCTTCCTATTTTTTTTTCTTTCCCAGTTTGTTTGTTGTTTTCTGTGTTTTGTTTCCTTGGATGACATTTGTGCTTCCAACAGGGAGCGTTACGAGTATTTCAATAGCTCGGTAGACGTGTCTGCCACCTCAAACTTTCCATTTCGTTGCATTGACAAATATTTCATTGTATACGTGTGCATCCCCCTCCTCCACTCCTCCACTCCTTCTCTCCGTCTTTCATTCCTGTTTCTAATCCAGTTCCCATTCCCAGTCCCTTCCTTATAAATAGGTATGTACTATGTACGTTTCCTCCCATGTGTGTGACTTTGCATTCATTAGCTCTGTCTCCTCATTCTTCATACATATCTCATTTCTCATTCCTTTTTTACTCTCCAGCTAAAAAGTTTGTTTATATCTGTTATTTTTTTGTACCCTGCTCTTAGTTATTTCAGTGAGGTCCCTTGGCTCATCACATAATTCGAATGTCAGTTTGAAAAATAACTGGGTTCGATTCCCACACTGCCACGTTCAAATCTATAATATACATGTATTGTAAAAAACTATGTAGAGTGCTAATTATAATAAATAGTGTATGAAAAAAAAAAAATTATTCTTTTAAAATTAAAAAAAGGAACTAACGACTTTTTTCAAACAAAAAAAATTAAATGAACTGTAAATAAAATATCCAGTCAAATTTTAGTTGATTAGTTGTACTATATATTTAAATGTAAGAAATAAATGTGGGAATCGAACCCATTTATTTTTCAAGCTGAAATTCTAACTATAGGCTCACTTCCATAAGTCATATGTCTCTATTCGACCTGTATTATTTCAAAATTGAATTAAATCAGGAATCACAAAAAAGAGTTATGAAAATAAAATGATCTAGATGAATGGGAAAATATTAGATGTACTTTTTCGGAATGCGGTATCCTGGAAACATGATAAACTTTTATGATTAATTATCAAAATGTGTTTCAACTCTTATTATTAGCCCAAAAAAAAAATTATGAAATAATAATTTTACTTCAATTTTTATTTTAAAGTTATAATATAACTTTAAATTTTTATTATCAAAAATAAAAGTTATTTTTCAATTTTTAAAATAAAAATTGAAATTTAATTATTATTTTATAATTTAATCATCTAGAATTCGGTATTTTTGATCAGTTTAAATTTCTATTCTAATATAGTATGCCTAAAAAAAAAGGGCATAGATGTCTCGGTTAATAATTGTCGTGTTTTTTATACTTGTCATTAAATGCAATTTCATTTTCATAAGCACTCACAGCTCGACTCACCCTGTGAAGAAAATGAAATGCAAGTCGTATAATAGATTTTTCGCTTTTGTTTGACAAACGTTTTGTGTAAGAAAAAAATAAAGAAAAAAGAAAAAAGAAAGAAAAATGCATGCCAAGGGAACATTTCTTCAATTTAGGAGCTGCAATTAAATGCAAAAGGGGTAAATAAAAAGGGGCTGGAGTATACGTATTAGTTGTGTCCCCAAATCTTGATGCAAGACTTGCCTTCCATATCGATTGAGGCTAAAAAGTGAAATCTTTCTGCCAACACACACTTGAAAACATGAGAGACACAGAGAGAGAGAGAGAGAGAGAGAGAGAGAGGGGGGGGGGGGGAAGAGAGGGGCAGGAAGTGTAACGAGTCTTCTGCTCATCAAAATGGGGTTAAATTGTACAGAAATCACGCAGCTCACACACCTACACTGTTAAAATAAAGAAGTTTTTTACACTGTAAAAAAAAAAATATTGAATCAATATTATTGTCTCAAAACAAAAAGTATTTTGGTCGAAAAAAATGCGTGAAGAACATAAAATTAAGGCTAGAAAACACATCTTGATTTTAAGAACATTTCAAATAATGTTAATAATGTTCATAAAGTAAGTCAAAGTGACCCTTAGTATGAGTTTGGTTGAGATTTCTTAAAAATCAAACAAATTTTCAAACTAAACGATAATTTGCATCCGATTTTTCCTATGTAAACCGACTTTGTCCAAATTTTGTTAGAATGTAAGAGAAAGTCGCAAACATCTAATCTGTAAGTTTGGCTAAGATATCTTAAGAAACAAAAAAGTTCTTCATACAAAGCAATTCCATGACCGCTGACCTCAGGTAAACACACTTGCAGGTGGAATTTTACATAACGTCGTCTTATTGCACGATGAAACTGTCTCAGCTTTTACCTTTAGCCGTTTGGCCTACACGTTGATGTGTCAATGAGTCAGTGAGTCAGTCAGGACAAAGAGTTTTATATATATATGAACAATTGAAAATTCAATAAAAAATACCGCAAGACTTTTTTGACAACCTTATATAGATTCATATGTTCCCAACAATTTAACATTTGTATTCATATATTCAAAATGGCGATTTTTATGATAACTATTCTTGGTATTAGTAATTTGGTCTTTAAATGGTCTTATTTTATTTATTTTGGTCGTTTTTTTCAGTGTACACACTCATAAAGAGCAGCCCCAAATAGTCGGCAAAAGCCGTTGCTTTGTTTTTGACGCACTTAACACGGCGTTGGCGACATGCACTTGAGTTGCACAAAGGCTCACTCATATATCACTCATATACATACATATACATATATATATGCATATGAATATGTATACACACTCACACACACACAGACGGAGAGAGAGCGAGAGAGAGAGAGAGAGAGAGAGAGGGGAATTGGGGAGATTTGCACAGTTAGATGCACTAGACAGACACGAGACAAAAACGAAACCCAGACACTTGTCTAACCCTAAACTCCCAACTCCCGAACTCCCAGCCCTACATTATGCATAACGGTAAGCGTAACCCTACACTGAGCGAAAACATCAGACCCAAATTCAAACTTGATTGCTCACCAAGAGTTAAATTACGAAAATTCAGTGAAAATCTGAGATAAACTAATTTTTTGGAGCGATATCTTAGCACGGATATTTAATTTTAATCATAAGATGTAATATTCCTTTTTCCTTTTCTATTTTAAAGTAAGTTTTGATTCAATATCATAATATAACTCTCTTTTTTTGAATCTTTATTATATTTTAATTAATATTGGAAATAACTTTATTTTAAAATTTGAGCATACAAATATTTAATTTTATTTTAAAGCTGATTTTTTTCTAAAAATTTAAAATAAAAATGAAAATTACATAAAAAAAAATTAAGAAAGCCTATTTTTTTTATTTTATTTATTTATTTTTTTTTTAATTTGAATCTTTATTTTGATAATAGAAACTAAAATCATTTTGAATTTATTACTAAAACTTGTTTAAAGAATTTGTATGAGCAATTTTACCAATTGATACTTAGATCAACTATAACTTTAAGGAATCACAATTAAGAACAAAATTTGTTAAATATTTAATTAAAATTTTTTTTATAATAGAAAAATAAAATCATTTTAAAATTTGTATTAAACATTCTTTAAAGAATTTTTATGCTCATTTCCCCAAATTGATACTTAACAATATGCATTAAACTTCAAATTTTAATTTTAATTATGATAGTAGAAAAATAAAATAGTTTTTAATTTTTACTAAGCCTTCTTTACAGTATGTAAATTTTCTCAAATTGTTACTTAGATCATAATTTGAATTTTTAACTATAATTTTAAGGAATCACAAATAACCAAAATGCATTTAATTTATAAAATAAATTTGTAACTATAATTTTCAACTACAATTTTAAGGAATCACAAATAACTCAAGTTATTTCTCTCAGTGTAGAACGTTCCCCTTTGTAACCCTTTCAAGTCGACCACCCGGAGGGAGTGCAACATGCATTAGAATTCCAACTGCGATGTTGACATAGAATCATTGCTGTCGTGTCTGGCGTCAGCTTGCCCCAGGTTTAGTTGCAACATCCCCCGAACCCGAAACCGAACCGGAACCCCTGACCCCGAACCCGAATCCGAACCCGAACCCGAATCCGTCCCTGACACCGCACGTTGCAGGTGCAAATGTGAATGTGAATGTGAATGGGAATGAAAGTGAAATGGTGGATGATGTCGCGTCGAGACAGTTGAAGTTGAAGTTGAGGCTGAAGTTGAAGTTGAGACTGAGGATGAGGATGAGGATGAAGTTGAGGAGCAGCTGCTGCTTGAGTGCACTTTTTGCACTATTCAAAGTTTAAGTGGGTGGGTGCGGCGTTGATGCTGCGTCGATGCTGCGTTGATGCTGCGTTGGTGGTGCAATGTCATTGCTATGCTCTTGCACTTTTTGGGGTCGTTTGTGGGGTTGAAGGACGCACGCGAGGCGGTTGCTCGGTTATTCGTACCAACGACCCATGGGGTTGGCATTTGCGCATGTGGAACAAGTAAGTAATAACAGCAAAACGAGTGTGCTCGACTTTCACTTACTCGATATCCATATCCATCCAAATGTGGTACATTAAGAACGCATTTTACACAATACAACAACTAATTAAAAAATTAGTACTCGCATCTTTGCAGACGTTTAATTCTATCACCATAGAAATTTTTATAAAAAATATATAAATACACTGATAAAAAAAATGTTCTTAAATCAAGATTTTGGTCTCAGAACTAAGAATTTTAGTTAAAAAAATGCGTCGAGAACATACAATTCTTAAAGTTAGAAAACACATCTTGATTTTAAGAACATTTCAAATATATATATATAAATAAATATATATTCAAATAAATATATATATATTTAAGAAGTTTTCCTCACTTCCACGCCACCACAGAGGTAAAGGATTTACGTAATTTTTTTATAACGTGGTATACCCAATAATTTGCATCAGATTTTTCCTATGACAACTATATGATATAGTAATCCGACTTTGACCGAATTTGGTCAGAATGTAAGAGACAGTCCCAAATTCACAATCTATAAGTTTGGTTAAGATATCTTAAGAAACAAAAAAGTTGTTCATACAAAGCAATTCCATGACCTTTAACCTGAACTTGAGGCACTTACAGGTGAAATTTTGCAAAACGCTGTCTTATTACCCGATGATATCCAGATTTTTACCTTTAGCCATTTGACCTACACGTTGATGTGTCAATGAGTCAGTCCGGACAAAGAGTTATATGTATATAATAGATTAAGAATTAATTTGGACTTAAAATGGTCTTAAAATGGTTTTATTTTAATAACAAAAGAAGATCATAGAGTTTTTTAATTTGTTCAGTGAACATGCGCACAAAATTATAATACTCCTAAACGGTATTGGGTAACAAGCATTTAAAACGATGCAACTCCAACGAATCCAATGCCAATGCCAATGTCGTTGTCGTTGTCGTTCTCGATGTTGTTGCGCAGTGTAAGGTGTAAAAATGACTTGAAGCTGAAGTTGAATCTGAAAGTGAAGCTGCAGTTGTGGTTGCACCCAAAGTGGGGAATCCGGGAACAAGCACTTCAACAGGAGGCACTCCAATCTTCAATCTGCAATCTGCAATCTCCAAACTCCAATCACCAATTGTAACCCCATCAAAAGACTTTCGTTCAACGCGCGAAAAGTGAAAGCTGCTCGAGAAAGGCCTTGTGGGTGGTTTGGTTTTTGTGACTGGAATCGAGATGAAGATGGGAATGTGGATGGGAATGGAGATGGAGATGGAGATGGAGACAAGCCGTCGTTACCATAAAAACCAATGAAATTTCGCTTAGGCTCGCTGCGTGCTGCGCTTTACGAGCAGAGACCCCAAGAGGCTTCGAACTCAATGTTTCTTGTTTGGCCACAGTTTCAGTTTCAGTTCCAGCCTTGAAATAAAGGCTAAAACGCACTAATGTCCTTAACGGCAAAACGCGTATCAAATTGGACGTCGCCAACGTCAATGTCTTCCAAATAAAAACAAAAAAAAGATACGAAAAGAAGCATCTTTAAAACGCAGAAGACTAAATGCTCTTGAACATAATACGGTCTTAGAATTAATTAAATGATCACAAAATTAGAAATTAAAATATTAATAAATGCAATATAATTATTAAATATCAATTTGTATTTATAAGTTACAAAATTAACACCTCTTTTGTTTTTTTTCATTAAAAATAAGAGTTATTTATGATTTTTATTTTAAAAGTTACAAAAACCCAAAAAATTAAGCTATATTTACAATTTATTGGATCCTTTATATCCCTCCTTAAAGAACATGTGATGTATTTAAAACATTCTAAATATAAAAATTCAATATCAAGTTTTAATTATAAGTTATGAAATAACACTTATTTTTGAATTTTTCCATAAAAATCAAAAATAAGATTTTTTTCTGATTTTTATTTTAAAAGTTACAACTATAATTTAAGTTGACTATTTTAAGCATTTGTTGGATCCTGAATTTTTGTCCTTAAAGGACATGTCATGCATAATTTTAATGGCATTGAATCATAGATGAAGAATATTTTTAGATTTTGATATCACACCAACTATTTCAAAAGATATTTAATTTAACTTTTATTTTTAATAAAAAAAAAAAAACTTTCAGAGTACAAAAATTGGGGAAAATAAACATACATATTTAATTAATATTATTTGTATTAAAATTTGTCCCTGCAACATTGACACACAATATGAGAAGATACATTAATTTAAACACTCTCGAGAAGGCTGCTAGAATTTTTTAAATAAATTAAAATGTAGTGAGAAAAACTCACATCTGTAAAATTCGGATTTTTTAAAATCTCTTTTTTTTACAATGCGGAAAAACGGAATATACTGAAAACGAACAGACTGAATTTATCGCGCAAAGAGGTTGAAATTAATATTGAAGCTAATTAAAGCGTTTATTTTTTCAGAAATATTCTACCCATGAAATGAGAGATAGACCGTTTGGATATATAAACATATGTATGTATATACACAGTACATATAAACGCAACAACTTTATCTCCCCAATTTCAACCCAAAAGAGTTAAATTTCCTGAATTTGGAGAAACACGTGTCGATTAATTTTTGGATAAAAATACTTTCAAGCTGAGTTCCCAAATGAATTCAGAAATTACATGCAACAATTTTCAACCAATATTTTTCACATTTAAAGGTAGCTGAGTAACGCTCAGATTTTATTTCATTTGTTACATACTTCGAAAATCTCTTATTTTGCACTAAGAAAAAAATGCCATCCTAAAATTAGATATGTAAATACTAGAATTTACACCGTTTTGTTTTTTTAAATTTTAAGATAATAAAATAAGTCCAACTTTTACCGAACTTAGTCAGAATCTATAAGACCATGGCAAATGCAAAATCTTCGAGTCTCGTTAAGAAACCTCCAGAAACAACAGAGTTATTTATACTAAAATAGTTTCAGATTTTTTGTACTTAAAATCTGTTTTTCAAGATTGAAATGAACTTTAAGATAAGATTAAGATAACTCCATAAGCTACAGAGCTATCCTTACCAAACTAGTTAATGTAAATGTAGTAAATGTCTTTTTAAAGATTGAAAAAATACCAATTATAATAAGTTGTACTGAAAAAATTACATTTTGGGATTACATCAAGATTTTTGTGTACTTAAACTATGTAGTATGTTTCGATATTGAATTAATCCCAAAACATACTTAAAGTATGCCAGAAAAATTATTATTATTTTAAGATTTCCGAACCGCATTTTGGAAATTCCGAACTGAGACAGCTTTTAAGATCTTTTGTACTGTTGTCCCCTGTTTAAGTAGGGAAATCTTGGTTATTTTTCTGAGTGTAATTTTTCCCACTCACTGCGGACGACAGTCCGCGCTAGTGACGAAAGCAGCACGGAGTGTGCAAAAGGATGAAAAATTTGATACGACTGTCCGATCAAATGTTTGCTCTACGACTTTAGCGGGAAATAGCTATTTTAGCGGGAAATAGCTAAAATCCGATACATTTTATAGTTTGCCAAACTTTTTTTTTTAATAATTGTTATATTAAGTTTAATATCGTTCGTCACAAAATGGGATATCAGAAATTTTGGGACAGGAAAAGACTTTCGTCACTAAACTATTACTTTGTAAAGAAGTTTTTTTGAAGATCATTTGAATAACCAGCCAAGTTAAAATACCTTTAGCGAGGGTATCTCTATAAAAAAAAGAAGAGAATAAACTTTTGTTGTCGTTTGTCGGCCATGCGGGCTGTCAGTGTGCAGAATATTGAATGTTGGATGTTGGGCAGAGTTGCTGGCAGTGAAACTGCCACTTCCAGAGTCAGTTGAAGTCTCATGTGCGCGGCACACAACTTTTTATTCCTTTGTTTAGAATAAAAATAAAAATAAAAATATAAATGTGCACGTGTTTTGGCAGTGTTGTCCTGCGTTTTTAGTGGTGGTAAACGCATCATACGCAACACTCATAGAAGGAAATGGTAAATGGGAAATGGGAGCAGGGAAATCAGCTGCGAGGAAAGAGGCAGGGAATTTGGCGGACAGTGGACAGGGATTCGCTGGGGTTGTTGGCGCAGTTAAATTTTAATGTTGTTGCCATATCGATATATGCGTACATGAATCTGCCAGGAGAAATAACATTTCCAACATCGGGCTACGTGCTAAAGACGCCGCTGCCTCAGTCGCTGTCGCAGTCGCTGCCTCAGTCGCAGTCGCAGTCGCACTTAAAGTGGATTCTATCTATAGCAGGTACCCCATACGAATTCCAAATATTATTCTAAGTATTACAAAAAACAAAACAAATAAAAGCTACGAATACAATTTAAGCAAACCAAAATAGGAATGGATATGAATTGTATACCTTTTGAGAAATATCTAATCATACTAATAATGATACTTATGCAGTAAAACTATCCGTATTATAACTAACACTAATACAAATACTAATAAAATACTAATCCTAGTAACAGATGTTGCATCATTTCAATTACATCATTTTGTTTATTTTCTTTCTGTTTTTAACAGGGATTAAAACCTTAATAAAAACCATAACTCTTAACCGATGAAAACCGTTTGTAATTTGTATACGTAACTGAAACCGTAATCGAAAAATTGTTTTCACACTGTACCGAAACCCATAAAACAAAACTCTTTAAACCGAAATATCCGTTTAGTAACCGATTCATTTATAAGTGTTTATTTCGGTTCTGACCGTCGGAGGTACTGAGCAACTTTGAATTGCCATAACTTTGTCAAAAGTCAATCAATTTCCACGCGCAATGTAAATTTGATCATGTTTTTACCTTTAAATGCGTTCTGCATTTAAATTTTTTCGATTTTGAAAATTCGAAATTTTCGAAATTTTTTTGTAAAATTTACACTGTAAAATTTCTAAAAAAAAACTCGAAATTTTCGAATTTTGAAAATGAACAAAATTTAAATGCAGAACGAATTTCGAGGTAAAATGATGCACAAATTTATATTGCGCATGGAAATTGATTGACTTTTGACAAAGATATGGCAGTTCAAAGTTATTAAAAATCAGTAAAATCAAAATAGTCGAAATGTTCAAACCAAATTAACCAAATTTATATAAGATAAATTTATAATAAAATCGACATTACACTGGAATATTTCAGTAACCAGATAATAATATTTTCCAGGGTAATAAGAGCATTAAGTCTTTTTTTATGTAAAACAATGAATAACGCTTCTTATTTTGGTCAACCGAAAACCCTAATTTTTATTTTTTTTGTAAACCGAAACCATACCGGTATTTTTGAACCGAAACTTACAAAAAACCGATAACCGTTACGAAACTGATACTTCAAGATTTTGCATAACCGATAACCGAAAACCTTAATTCGAGTATAACCGAAACTATAACTGAAACCGATATTCATTTCGATTTTAATCCCTGGTTTCTAAAATTTAATTAACATTTGTAATTTGTAACACTTTTTTTATTTTTTTAATAATTTTTGTCAAATGCTTTTAGTTGACGTTAAATAAATAAATTAGAAAACTCAACTAAGAAAACCATTCAAAGTACAAAAATTATGAAATTAAAATAAGAAAATCGAAAAAAGTACACAAATTTTGTTCCTTTTTGAGAGTAAAATTTTGTAAAATTGAATTAAAATATTAACCAGAAGTAAAATGTTCATAAATGAACATGCCATTTAAGGATTTACGATTTCGCATTTCCAATAAATCCAAAAAATCTTGAAATTGTCATAACTTTATCAAAATTAGACCGATCTAAATGCGGAATGTCAATTTTATCATTGTTTGACTTCTAAATTGATTTTGCATCCAATAGGGAAAACTTAATTTTTTCCATCAGAGTCCACTTTTTTCATATTTACCCCTTGAAACTTTTTCAAAATCATTAAACTGTCAAAACTTAGCCGATTTCCTGCCGAATGTCAAAATTATCATGGGAATAGTTTTGAAAAAGTTATGCAAGTTTGAAGTCTGGTAAAGCTTTGGACTAAACACTATGCAAGTCAAATTTTTTCTTAGGTTTGGAATGAATTTTTAATAAAAAAATTAAATCCCTCAGAATCAAATCTAAAGTGTCGTTTTATACTAATTTGAGTACCAGAAGTTGATTAAAATTGAAAGCTCTAGATTCTAAATTTAAAAAAAAATTTTTTTTCCGAAAACGAAAATGAAAAATGTTCCTGAAATAATTATTTTTGTGTGCAGATTCAATTAAAAGACCAGAAAATTAAATAATAATGAAAAATAATCGAAAAAAATCGATTATTTTAAACGACTATTAGGCTACTTTATACGATATATTTCAACATGTTTAATCTATTTTAAGCTCAAAATCTAAGGCCCTTCTTCTGGGTACCAGTTGTAATTGTCAACAACACACACCCACATACGCACACACACACACACACACACATGACACTCGTTTTAAATATGAGAAGCGTTTCCATTTGCCTATGAATATCTCATGAGTTCCTTCCTTTCCTTTCCATTCCTTTCCTTGACTTTTCTTTCTTTCTTCTTTTTTTTTGTACTTTGCATAAGTTCAGAATGACGCAAATTCTAATCAATACGAATATTTCCCGCATCCTGATGAGCAACGTGAACGGAACTCAAGGACAAACCTCAAATTCGCAATCGAAATTGCATTTAATAAGGGAACATACACTGAAAAAAATATCCAGTCTAAAATTCAAGTTTAAAATTCTTGATTTTAGCAATCATTATTTAAGTATGTATTCAGGATATTATTGTTAAATTAAAACAATATGTGGATAAAATGGCAACGACTCAACATTAAAAGGTCAAAGAAGCCTCAAATATTTGATCTAACTAAATAAAAATTAACAGAACACCGAAAATCAAAATATTGCTGAGAAAAATCGTGCTGTAATCAAGTGTTTTGTACTTGTTTTAAGAAAATCCGACATTTCCAATTTTATCCTAGATTTCCAAATATTTTTTATTTTTTGTTTTTTATTTTCGACAATTTGGCGCCTACATGTCGACTTCTGCCTCGTCGACACGCACACAATAACAATAACAATTTAATAAAATAATGTATCAATTAAAATATAACAATATAAGTATTTTAAAACACGTATGATTAAGGAATTGAATTTTGAATTCTATGAAATAACTACTCCATTTGTCATTTGAAATTAAATAAGAGACTGCTCGACTAAAAGATACCTAGTGTTCAGCTCTTAAAATCAACTTATAATAACTTATCAAATTATTTGAAAATCATTCTCACACATACAAATAAATTGGTTGACAGAGTTATACTAAGATTTTTTAAGCAAAAATTTAAATTTAATAGGTATTTCCAAGGCTGCAAACTGGCTCTAAGGTGAACCTTGCAAAAGGGATTTGATGCGGATTTTTAAGCATCCTGAACCATATCATGTAAATAACCTAAATAAAAGGTTCGGATCGAAGACAAAAAATAATTTCATATATCTTAGGCTTTTCTAATACTGCGCATCTATTTGAGACTTTGAATGAAAATAAACCATATTCAAATAAATTGATTATTTTCGAAATTCCATTTTTTTTAATGAAAAATTAAGACAATTAAATAATATTTTTTTGTATTAAATTGAAGGTAGGTTTCAGTATAAGCCTTTGGTTCAAGGGGTATATAAACCGGTTCGCCAACCGAACCGAATCTCGACCAAAGTGTTGGTGGTTTGCAGACTTGGTTATCTAAAAATGTTGTTTATATATTTATAATATATATTTATTATATTTATTATAATATATATTTTAATTGAAAATTATAGATGGTAAAAGATGCCGGTTTTTTGCCTGTTACAGCTTTATTTTGCGATTTCTATCAAGGATTTCGAGGGGATAAGCTTTTTTCAAGAAAGAACTTTTTATCAAAGCTTACTGAGTTGGAAACTTGAAAGCTCTGACTGAAAGTTACTTGGTATCCTGTGCTTAAAGCTCTTTTAATTGTATTTATGAGTACGGGAAAGCTTTGTCAACAAATTATATAATTTCGCAAACTTTTGAATAACTGTTTAAGTTTCAAACCCAAAAAAAGCTTGTGGAAAACTTTTTTAATTTTGATACAACGTTGGATTTAGATCAAACTATAAACAAGAGAATCTGATTTAAAAACCAAAAAATAAATACAATTTTTCATATATGTACACTAAGTTTAAGAATAAATGTTCTAATTTATAGAATAAACTGTTTAAAATTCTGAAGACAAAAAGAAAAACTATAAAATCAGTCGTTTAAACGACTTCAATATACCCTGTGATAGCATTGGGCCAGTATTAATTACATATGTTGATATAAATAATTGGGATTAATGTAAGAATAATTTGGAAAATACTTTAATACAATTGAAAATGCTTACCGAAATCCGTTCGCGATTTCTCATTCAAACGAAAACAGCGCGCAATAATCCAAATTGAAGCATCGAGAAACGCACACGATTCTTTGGCGTTTGGCGCGCGATTTCCGATGCGGCGAAAGTATTACTGAAAACTTCACGCGATTTCTGGCTCAGACGAAAGCTTTTACCGAAAACACATGCAACATTAAATGATACACTGGAAATCGCGCGCAATTGCAAATTGAAAAAATAAATAAATGCGTTAAGCCGCGCGCTAAAAACGCGACTGTCTGCGCGTCTTAGAAAACGCACGCGATTCCTAATCGAATCACACACAATTAAAAATTGCACGATTATAACCGCAACACCGTCACATGTAAAACGCGAAAATAATATTAATATTATTAACACCGAGAATCCAATTGTTTCTTTATTGTTATTTTATAATATTATATTTTAATTTAATATTATTTATTCACTTCAACTATTTAGCCGAATAGAATATGTACATATGTATTTATTATTCAGTCACGATCAAAATTGCGACTTAAACTGATTTTTATCAGCGCCACTCACCAAATAAAATATGTTATTCAATTTCAAATTGTTGCACTGAAAAAAATAAAGTTAACATTTTCAATAAGGTAAACAGAAATGCCACTAAACAAAAATCAATTTTCGTCAGTGCAAGTTTTCGGCAAGACAACAACAAAATTACATTGGGATTAGCGAAGCAACAACAAAGCGCATTAAAGTTTCGTTGTTGTTGTTGTTGTTGTTGCTGCTCAGCTCGCCGGCATTGGCAGCGAATAAAGATAAGAAAGTAAATGCGCACAATTGTTTTTATTGTAATTTACATTGGCAAAGAGCTGCATGAAATACATATACACTCAGAAAAATATGGCATCCTAAAATTAAGTACGACTGCACTTCAATTTATACCGCTTTGTTCTTCAAATTTTAAGATTGCCGTGTACTAAAAATCTTAAATTAAGTATGTATCGATCTTAAATTTAAATTTTCGAATGACAGCTATATGATATTATAGTGCGATTTAAATCAAATTTGGAATATATAAGACCAAGTCAAATATAAAATTTGTAAGTCAGGCTAAGATATGTACATATCTCCAGAAATAATAGAGTTTTTATACAAGAGCAGTTTGAATTTTTTGTCAAAAATGTACAGGGTGGATCATTCACTCTTCACTCTGTAAGGTCTTAACATTCGATTATTCCACTATGGTCCATTTGACGATTTTTTAGGAATAAATTAATAACTCAAGAACGAAACAAGATATTTTGGTCTAGTTTTTTGCATTCGACTAATAATATCAATACGCTGATGGCCTAGGAAAATGGGCGTGATACCGCCCTAATCTCTCATTCCGCGATATTCAAATTTTTTGTTTTTTGAGCTATCCGCACCAAACAGGATTGGGGTTGGTGTGTTACTATGTTACTGACTTGTTGCTAAAATATGATTAAAATCGGACAACTATATCATATAGAAATAATAGGAATTATCGGTTGAAAAATTGATTTTTGTATAAAAACCATCTTATTTGCAATATATCCGGTCAAACTCAACATATAATATATTTGTGATCTTATGCTCCTGACAATTCTGGCCAACAGATTTCAAGATCAGAATGCTTTATTATATAGATCACATAGTAAATATCGGTCGAAAACTGATTTTTTGCATAAAACACGAAAAAAAAATTTTTTTTAATTTTAAAAAAATTATTTATTTTCATTAGATAAACAACATTTATTGTCATATTAGTGAATTCGCGCATTAAATTTAGTCAAAAGTACTAATTTTCGATCCTTTTCCTCATGTTTTATCGACACGCTTCTCAGAGTATCGTATTTTTCAAAGTGAGGTTAACTGAAATAAAGTGGAATTTTGAAAAATGCGCGGAATTGCGCGGCTTGTGCTTTACTGTACGACTTTAGAATTAAATACTCTACAAAATGCATATAGTCACATTGCTGCCAAGTGCTGCCAAAATTAGTAATCTCTCTTCAAAAATAAAACTTCATTAAAATTTTATTTTGCGAGGCAAGTTTTTTATTTACACAAAACAACATAAAGCGCGTTGATTTTCAACACAGCTGATTTATTAACATAAAGTACATGCCACACTGAACATAATCCATAAATAACTTTTTGAAATAGACTTTTGAATTAGTGTTGTAAAGCATTTAAATTTAACCTCAAAAATTGGTCTAACAGAAGCACATCTCTGTTTCATAGCTGTTAACTTAACAGTGTGGGCCAATGTTAAAATTCTGACCATGTAACATTGTTGTTGGATGTATTTGGAACGACTTTATTCCTAAAAAATCGTCAAATGGACCATAGCACTATCTTTAAACCGAAATAACCGTTTAGTAACCGATTCATTTATAAGGGTTTATTTTGTTCAATTTTCAAAATTCGAATATTTTCGAAAAAAAAAACAAAACAGAGAAAGGGCGAAGCGAGCAGATTAATATTGTCTAGATTAATATTGTTAGTATTAGTAAATTGGTCTTAAAATTGTCTTATTTTAAGAACAAACTATTTAAGACGAATGTTCTTTATTTTAGAAGTTGGTCTTTTTTCCAGTTTAGTTTCCTAAGGAAGTTATGAAACCGATAATTGTTGCATACTTTTGTTTGTATATTTTACACTTTTCACTTATAATTCTCAAGCAGTTCAAGCATTGACTTGTAGTAGTCGATCAAATTTTTCATTGAATATTTGGCTACCCTTCTGGTATCCCACTCTGAAAAGAGCAGTAATTTTTTCATTTAATGTTTATTATTAAAATTTTGAGCAGCGGCTAATTCTTAGTATAAGCATCAAGGTCAATCGACACCATAAACTCGATGGGAGTTTGAAAGTTTAATTATACCAATTAGCATAGCACTATGGTATAAGAATCCTAAATTTCGGCATTAATTAAAATTAAACACATGTTGCAGATGTTAAATTTTGCTGAAATAGATGGGACTTTGAAAGTTTTCATGAGTAAACAGTTTAATTATACCAATCAGCATTGGCCAGAATTATTAGCAACTGTCTTGCCACATCCTGGTACATGTTGACGGTAATCGGCTTCCACAAATGCTCCATGAAGTGACTCGTTGCTATTTCTGGTGTCATCTTGAAGCTCACCATTAAATAACAAATTACAGCATCACAATCAGCTATAGTCCAATTTTCATGAGTTGCAGTAAAGTTCCTACGCAAAATTATGTGTTTTCTTTTTTGGTTGGTAACGGTTCTTAATTCATTTCTCTAGCTTTCAGCCCAATCTATAAGCATGTAATATACCTGTATAGTAATAATATTTAAATTTTAACTTTTTTTTTTTATTTTTATTAAGACTTGAAAAAATGATGATGATGTTTCACTCTAATTTGAATTTTAAAACACATTTGGGATAAATTGGCAGGGGGAAAAAAGAGAAGTCGAGTTCCTCTATAATTTCATTAATCTGTGCTATCGTCTTCGTTTCACTGGAAGCGTACGCCCCGGGAGTTGGTCTAAGAATGCCCTCTTGAGTCTGCGAGACAGCGGTTCCCCATCCACAAAAGCCTATGGTATCTATTACAAAGGTAAAGCCAAGGTCTCTCCTAAAATCCGTACTTCGTGCCGCCAGCAATCCTAAGTATTTTGTTTTCCGTAGATTGTAGCCGTTCGATAAGAGAGGGGGCCGCTGTACCCCAGATCGATGAGCCATATCTCCAGATGGGTTGGATCATTGTTTTGTGTAGGATCACTTTGCTCGATAATCGAAGTTTGGAGTAGGGCCGAAGTAACCAATCCATGTGCTTGTGTCTGGTGTTGATGGTTCCCACAAGCTTTTTTAAATGAGCCTCCCAGGTTAGACTTCTGGCTAAAACCAATCCTAAATACCTATGACAGCTGGCCAAGCTTCATAATCTGCCCTCAAGCCGAATTGGCCGGTTATTGGAAGGTTACTTCAACGGTTTTGTCCGTCGATATGGCAATATTCCAATCCTTAGTCCAGCTATGAAAAGTATCAGCATAGACCTGGAGACGACGCACTGTGGGACAATTAGGGCGTAAAGTGTCGTAATCCCCCTTTTTTTTTTAGGGAAGCGATTTTAAGAAAAATAGATGCATTCGACAGAGAAATCTTTAAAAATAAGGTAGCCGAAAGATTTTTTGAATCAAGTAAAAATTGTAGGCGTGACAGCCTCTCAAAGTCGACCCATTTTTCAGTGCGTGCAAAAATGTGCAATTTTACAAAAAATACGAAATTTAGAATTGAATTATAGGCACATCCTCGGCACGTGGATTGCTTTCCATTTGCAGAAACTCAATCGTTGAAACAATTGGAGTCATTAAAACACGATACTCCTCCATATATTGAATATCACTTGCAGAGAAACAAGAATTATGCAAAGCCAATCGACTACAGAGCTCAGGTAGTTTCTCTTTATGCGATAATATGCAACAGATAACATCATATGTAGAGTTCCATCGCGTTACAACAGGTGTAATTAAGGAATCGCCTAATACTATCACAATAGTCCACAATGAGCTGCACTTTTCAAAAACCTTTTTGTGTCTCACGTGTAGAGCTTTATCTTTGATCAGTAGTTGAATAAAATCTGTAGAGGCGAGATAATTTAAAGTGTAGCTCGCACATTTAATGCGATTCTGCAAAAAATTGCTGTGTTCCTCTATAGACTCAGAATATCCTTCGCCATCGCTATCACATTGAAAACAATTGTCCATATTACGAGCATTAATACTAAATTCCTTAAATGCTTTAGAGAAATTTGTATCATTATGCGTAACGGTTGCCACAATCTTCAAATTGTTTAAATCGAACTCCGTATTGATGCTATTTATCATATCCAAAATTTGATTATGTTCACCCAAAAATCGTTTGCACGATAACGCCACCGAATTTCTCTGATATTTCTGATCCAACCAGTGACAAGTATAGCTGAAAAGACTGCATTGTTTGGTTGTCCAGATATCCGCAGTTGCACATACGTATTTGTTATCCTTGATCATTTTTTTAATACTGTTACACATCTTTGAATAACGCTCGTCCAGTCGCTGTTCTAATTTGGATCGACTCAAAACCCGCACATTCGTGCCTTTAAATAGATTTCGAAAACTGGCAGTTTCAACAGTAGATAATGGTAACGCCGTATCTATAACGTAGCACATCACTCGATTATCAAATGAATCCGTTTCGGGAAGTTCTGGTACCTCAGAATTTCCAACTTGTTTAGCGCTAATGAATGCGGCATGGATTTCGAAATGTTTCAGTCGCAGATGCCTAATGAAATTTGAGGTAACAGTCATGGATCCTTTAATCCTTGTTTGACATGCATTGCATGTGGCACTAATTGCTCCTGGCTTCGCATTACAATCTTTTTCGATATTGCAAAAAAATCAAAATATTTCTGGCAATTTTGTTTCACTTGTCATTTGTCTTTTTCTTCTCGTTGATATACTTCTGCGTAGTTGCGCAAATCAGTACAGTTGCTAAAAATTGTAGAAACTAATAACTTTTGTTTTCTCTTTACATTATTAAAATGGGTTTTCAATCTTAACGTACGTTTACTAAGTTTACTATTTAATTCATCAAAAATACGATTTCTAACTTCATTATAATTTTCCAAGCGTTCGTCATAAGGACGAAGGCGAAGTGGTATATCCGAAGACGGACAAGAGAGTGGCTGCTGCTGTGGTTGATTAGTCTCAGCAGTTGAAGATACACTCTGGTTGATCAAAATTTGTACTGGACTTAGGCTTTCGGGGGCAGCCGGTTGTTGTTGGTTGCTCCCGAACGACGGTTTTCCGATTGTCGTTGCAAACAAGTTTTGCATTGTGGCTTGTAAACATTTAATTGCCCACAACCATAGCAGAAAATACGACGTTCAGCTAAGCAATTCTCCCAAATGTGTCCTTGCTCCTCGCAATTCCAGCAAGTGAGCTTAGAATGGGCACTTCTAATGGCTGCAAGTTCAGCTTGAACTTGAGCATCTTCTTCCGGGTCTGCACTCGCGTCCTCTAGGGCGTATACATGTCGGCGAGTAGGCACTGCTGACTTGGGCTTACTTACGTTGTCAGCTCGACAGTTGAGCTCATACGTAAGATTTTCACTCATGTGTACCAAACGACGTAAATGACCTAGCGAATGTACAGGCTGATATAATAATTTCTGACGCGTTTCTGGCAGCAAATTATTCTTTAAAATTTCAAAAAGCTCTTCCTCATGGGTATTCACAGCAGCTTTATCCATCATCGCAGCAACATTCTCATAAAATGTTGAGAAAGGCTCTCCTAACTTTTGCTTGCGAGATCTTATAAGTTCCATGCTCATAAAAGCAGAGCGATAATCCTTATAATACTGCCGCAAGGAATCGCAAATATCCGACCAAACAATTCTATTTACTTGCTTATGGTACCTCCAGTACCAATCTCTAGCATTACCCTTGAATAGAAGATGCGTATGCCTACACATAGACGTGAAATCACTATCCAGGGTTTCATCTGTGAGGGTTTTTATTCTGTAAATAAACTCTTCCACTCCTAAACCATCAGTGGAGCCATCAAATTGGATAGTTCATTTTTGCATAACGTTGTGGCTTGCTGCGCTCTAGGGGGCGTACAGTTTCCTACAACTAATTTGGCATCTGTCGGGTTGATTGGTGCGTTACATATGTAACAAACGGAATGCTCCGTTAACCAATCTTCTAAACAACGTTTATGAAATACATGCGTGCATACTAATGAATAACACGGATGTGTATTATCAATATTTTGATTTTTGATTGCAAATAGCACAAACACTATTTGAATCGACTAGTTGTGGTGTCATGTTTCTTGGAGGGCTGTGTGCTACAGACATATCAAAATAAATATTTGTTCCTGAATCAGACATATATTGGTAACTAAGAGAGGTAGAAAATGTTGTCCAACAGACCAAGCTCTGTGTATTCCAAAAACGACACTTTTTTTTTTTTTTTTATTTTTTTTTATTTTTCTGCAACCAAACCTTTCCTCGTTAGGTTGTAAATCATTTATTTTATAAGAGTTAAAAAAGAAAGAAAGAGATCAATCAAGATTATATTTATAAAAATTACAAATAAATTTGTAAATTTTTCTGTGTCAAAACAATTACCTAAGTAACAGTATCAATTGCAGATTAAATTGTTTTATGTTATTCATTTACCCGGTCATGACGGCATTGATGGGAAAGTTGCTAAAGCTCTCCCGGAGACTGCCATCGATCTACTAGTTCGTATTTTTAATGCGATGCTTCACCTGGCCATCTTTCCCAGTCAGTGGAAACTAGCCAATGTCGCCATGATCCCCAAGAAGGATGCTGACCTTCGCTGCGCTGACGGATACCGACATATCAGTCTCCTACCAACATTTTCTAAAATGTTCGAGAGGATGTTTTTAAGACGCTTATTGGCTGTTGACGCCTTTCAGGAGGCTATCCCTGACCATCAGTTTGGTTTTAGGAGTGCTCATAACGCTGTGGAGCAGGTACATCGGGTAGTTAACCATATTCTTAGTGCTCTGGAGTCCCGCAAATACTGCTGTGGTGTCTTCCTTGACATCAAACAGGCTTTTGATCGTGTCTGGCATGATGGATTGCTCTACAAACTCAAGCCACTACTACCTCCAACGTACTTTGAGCTCCTGAAGTCCTTCCTTAGAGGACGAACGTTTCAAGTGGCCCCTCTTCCCCAAGAGATATCCTGGCTGGTGTTCCCCAGGGAAGTGTCCTTGGGCCGGTCCTCTACACAGCTTTTACATCGGATATGCCCTCGACCAACTGCTGCAGGACCCTCACTGCCACCTATGCTGACGACACAGCTTTCTTGGCCACCAGCTCGTGTAGAAGGAGGCTAGCATCATCACACAAGACTTCCTGGATGAGTTCGAAGCATGGGCATCCAGATGGAACATTGCAGTTAACCCTGCTAAGTCACAGCACGCCACCTTCACCCTAAACCGCCTCAACACTCCCCGGTTGCTGCTTGATGGTACCCGCATATCCCATTCGGACACTGTCAAGTACCTTGGCATGATCATCGACCGACGCCTCACCTGGTCATCACACATTAAGAGGACGAGCGCAATAGCATTTGCTAAAAGTCGGCGGCTGGGTTGGCTCCTCCGCCCTGGCAGTGGGCTCTCCCTGACAGCCAAGCTTCGTATATTCAAGGCCATCATTGTTCCTACCCTCTTGTGGGGCATAGGACTCTGGGGGACAGCCTGTGCCACCTCGCTTCAGTCCATTGAATCATGCCAAAGCAAAATTCTTAGGTATATTGTTGACGCCCCCCACTATACCAGGAATTCGACCATCTACAGGGACTTTAAGGTCAACAGCATCTGCACACAGATCAATAAATTTGCCACCAACTACCGGGAAAGGCTCATCGTCCATAATAACAGACTTGCTGTAAGATTGGCCAGGCCTCTCCGAAGGCGGAGGCTAAAAAGGAAACATCCATCCGATAATTGGATCTTCGGGCGGTCTCCTTCGGGACGCCTTCTACCGGCACATGATTAACCTTGTGTAGGGGATTGGAAACAGCCCCTGTTTTTCCTCATTCCAAATTTTGTCTTGGGTCTGTTGTTTATTAATCGTTTCTTAAGTAGTTCCAATGTGAGAGTATTTTTTCCTAATACGAAAACATTTTATTTATAATATCAAAAAAAAAAAATCTTCTTCACGTTGTTGTCGACCCCTTGTCAAAAGAATGAACAAGGCATATATTTCTACACCGGGTACAGAAATACCAGCTGCTGTGTCAAAAGTGTTAAACAACGCCGTACCTTATCTGGCAACTCTGTTTGATGCCGTTCGTGGATATCGCAGCAGCGGAATTTAGACGACTAAATTCAGCTGGCCCTGGGGTACAGGAATTTATCTCTGGTGGAAACTAAGCTTTAATGTTTATTATTAAAATGTTGAGCAGCGGCTAATTCTGAGTATAAGCATCAAGGTCAATCGGCACCATAAACTCGATGGGAGTTTGAAAGTTTAATTATACCAATTAGCATAGCACTGTGGTATAAAAGTCGGATATTTCGGCATTAATTAAAATTAAACACATGTTGCAGATGTTAAATTTTGCTGAAATAGATGGGATTTTGAAAGTTTTCATGAGTAAACAGTTTAATTATACCAATCAGCATTGGCCAGAATTATTAGCAACTGTCTTGCCACATCCTGATACATGTTGACGGTAATCGTCAAATTTGGAATATATAAGACCAAGTCAAATATAAAATTTGTAAGTCAGGCTAAGATACTTATCTCCAGAAACAATACAGTTTTTTATACAAGAGCAATTTGAATTTCTTGTCAAAAATTTACAGGGTGGATCATTCACTCTGTAATGTCTTAACATTCGCCTATTCAGATTATTTCAGAAATTACTTCATACTTTAAGGTGTATTCGTATCTTAAGAAATATAAACTGCATTAATTACCGTTATATTTATTTGGTAATGATGATATTAAGAATAATAGATAATATTGCAAAACGGTTTACCAAGAAGAGTTCTACCTTTAAAATTGTGGGTTACCGTCTCTAAGATGTACACACAATTCAAATACAATTTTATAGATTTCCAAATTGGCGCCAACATTTTATTTCGAGGTTGCATCAGTTTTTCTTCTAAAAGTGGTCTTAGGCGCGCCTAGATGCATGAAAGACCGGGGTAATTCTGTTAGAGAATTGATTCCCAAATCGTCCTGTGGTAGTGGGATGGAGTCCAAATGGGTCAAATTTTTGTTCTATTCTATCAAAGTTGAAAAATAGCCTAATTTGAGTACTCTTTTTAAACATTGATGATAAACTAAGCAACTGGGGAAACAAATTTCTCCAACATTTCATTAGAAATTAACATACTTTTCAGATGAAACCAAAAACATAAATATCGGTCGCATACCTTGCCTATAATTCAATTCTAAATTTCGTATTTTTTGTAAAATTGCACATTTTTGCACGCACTGAAAAATGGGTCGACTTTGAGAGGCTGTCACGCCTACAATTTTTACTTGATTCAAAAAATCTTTCGGCTACCTTATTTTTAAAGATTTCTCTGTCGAATGCATCTATTTTTCTTAAAATCGCTTCCCTAAAAAAAAAGGGGGATTACGACACTTTACGCCCTAATTGTCCCACAGTGCGTCGTCTCCAGGTCTATGCTGATACTTTTCATAGCTGGACTAAGGATTGGAATATTGCCATATCGACGGACAAAACCGTTGAAGTAACCTTCCAATAACCGGGCAATTCGGCTTGAGGGCAGATTATGAAGCTTGGCCAGCTGTCATAGGTATTTAGGATTGGTTTTAGACAGAAGTCTAACCTGGGAGGCTCATTTAAAATTCGGCCCTACTCCAAACTTCGATTATCGAGCAAAGTGATCCTACACAAAACAATGATCCAACCCATCTGGAGATATGGCTCATCGATCTGGGGTACAGCGGCCCCCTCTCTTATCGAAGGGCTACAATCTACGGAAAACAAAATACTTAGGATTGCTGGCGGCACGAAGTACGGATTTTAGGAGAGACCTTGGCTTTACCTTTGTAATAGATACCATAGGCTTTTGTGGATGGGGAACCGCTGTCTCGCAGACTCAAGAGGGCATTCTTAGACCAACTCCCGGGGCGTACGCTTCCAGTGAAACGAAGACGATAGCACAGATTAATGAAATTATAGAGGAACTCGACTTCTCTTTTTTTCCCCCTGCCAATTTATCTCAAATGTGTTTTAAAATTCAAATTAGAGTGAAACATCATCATCATTTTTTCAAGTCTTAATAAAAATAAAAAAAAAAAGTTAAAATTTAAATATTATTATTAACCTCGGAGCACAGGTATATTACATGCTTATAGATTGGGGCTGAAAGCTAGAGAAATGAATTAAGAACCGTTACCAACCAAAAAAGAAAACACATAATTTTGCGTAGGAACTTTACTGCAACTCATGAAAATTGGACTATAGCTGATTGTGATGCTGTAATTTGTTATTTAATGGTGAGCTTCAAGATGACACCAGAAATAGCAACGAGTCACTTCATGAAGCATTTGTGGAAGCCGATTACCGTCAACATGTACCAGGATGTGGCAAGACAGTTGCTAATAATTCTGGCCAATGCTGATTGGTATAATTAAACTGTTTACTCATGAAAACTTTCAAAATCCCATCTATTTCAGCAAAATTTAACATCTGCAACATGTGTTTAATTTTAATTAATGCCGAAATTTAGGATTCTTATACCATAGTGCTATGCTAATTGGTATAATTAAACTTTCAAACTCCCATCGAGTTTATGGTGTCGATTGACCTTGATGCTTATACTCAGAATTAGCCGCTGCTCAACATTTTAATAATAAACATTAAATGAAAAAATTACTGCTCTTTTCAGAGTGGGATACCAGAAGGGTAGCCAAATATTCAATGAAAAATTTGATCGACTACTACAAGTCAATGCTTGAACTGCTTGAGAATTATAAGTGAAAAGTGTAAAATATACAAACAAAAGTATGCAACAATTATCGGCTTCATAACTTCCTTAGGAAACTAAACTGGAAAAAAGACCAACTTCTAAAATAAAGAACATTCGTCTTAAATAGTTTGTTCTTAAAATAAGACAATTTTAAGACCAATTTACTAATACTAACAATATTAATCTGCTCGCTTCGCAAATTTCGAAAATTTACATACTTACCCCTTTCTCTTTTTTGTTTTTTTTTTTCGAAACTATTCGAATTTTCAAATTGAACAAAATTTAAATGCAGAACGAATTTAGAGGTAAAATTATGCGTAAAATGTAAAATTATCCGAAATAAACCCTTATAAATGAATCGGTTACTAATCGGTTATTTCGTTTCAAAGAGTTTCGGTTATGGGTTTCGGTACAGCGGAAGAAGTTTTTTCGGTTACGGTTACAAATTTCAATCGGTTATTACCGGTTAAAGGTTACGGTTTTCGGTTAAGTTTTAATCTCTGGTTTAAAGCAATTTTTATAATAAAAATAAGTCTTATTTGCAATCCCTGAATTAAAGCTCCTAGAGCCTGTGGAAAACCGAGTTGAGAAAGTGGAATTGAGAATGGAGACTCAGCGGCTCCAGGAGGAAAATGCAGAGTATCATTGATTCGGCGATGAGGAGGCAATAGAAGGCGGCAATAAGAAAGCGCATCGATTCGGCAAAGGGATCGTTTTGGGATCGACCACGACTGAATGTGGATGTGGATGTGGATGTGGATGTCGATGTTGCCCAGCTGGGAGTCTTGGTGAGTTGCTGGCAGATTCCAAAGCTGCGTAGATCAAAGAGCAGCTGGCTGATGATTCTGGTGAGATAGGAACCCAAAGGGAGATGCATGCAGAGAATGTTATTTAAAAGCTTTCTCTCCAGGATGACAAACCGATGACGTTGCTCCCGATGCCTGCCCAGGTGATAGGCGAGAAAATCTCGACTGGTCACGAGTCCAGTGCGACTCTCGTCGGGCAGTCGAAGAAGCTCCTCAAACATGTCCACGGGCAGACCGGGAAGTGCTCTTGATCGGGCATTTAAGCGGGGTAATGGAGTCGCCATTCTTCGCGTGGAATGATCCATAATGAAGCTATAATCCTGTTGCAATGCCTGCTCCAAGGATCGAGGCAACGGACGCACTGGCGCATTGTGTACAAACTCAAAGATGGATCCTTCGTAACCAATGCGCAGCACAAACAACAACATAATCCAACCAAGCTGAACGGGTGGAAATCGAAGCGGAAAATTTGTGAAAATCAAGCGGAAAATCAAACGAAGCAACGCCAGAATAAACAGCAACAACCAAGTGCTGGCATTAAAGGGAAACAACATGATCTCATAGTAACTATATGCGTCTCCCTCACGCAACACGATAATGTACTCCACCTGATTGTAGGACACCGTGTTCGATAAATATTTGGCCCGTGCCGGCAAACAGGCGGCACATCCCAAGGTGAGATTCCCACGACGCTGTCGGAGCATTTTATATGCACCTGCAAATACACAGGAAAAAAAAAAGACCAACTTGTAAAATCCAGAACATTCATCTTAAATATTTTGTTCTTAAACTAAGACCAAATTAATAATACTAAGAATATTCATCTAAATATTCGCAGTTCCTAATGTAAGAATTAAAATCTTTAATTGTTAAGAAAATATAAATATGTCATATTTAATATGAAGACAATAATGACACCTTGGCGCTCTGGTTAGAGTCGCCGATTCAGATAACAAGTCGTCGTCCCGGAGCCGAGGGTTCGAAACCCCCGCCCTAGCCAAGGAAAGAAACAATACATCGGCATATTTAAAAAAATAAATAAATCCAAAAAAGGAAAGAAAACAAAAAAAATAAGTTTAAAACACCTGCCTTATTTTTTTATTTTAGTTGAGAACTTAAAACTTTTGGGTCAAAAACAGAAACTTATTTGAAATGACTTAAAATCAAGATGTGTTTTCTAACTTTAAGAAGTTTATGTTCTCGACACATTTTTTAGACCAAAATTCTTGATTCTGAGACCAAAATCTTGATTTTAGAAAATTTTTCTTATCAGTGTATACATGATCAGATTTTTGAAAATTGTTTCAACATCGATCATATTTTCATTTGAAAATAATATTACTTTTACAAGGGACCGTAACTGTTGTTAGATTACAATTAATAATTGCAATCTAAGAATTATTTTCAAATATTTATTTAAAAATTACGAAATAATACTTATTTTAAAATTGTATTTAACTCGCAAAAAATTGCAGCTATTTCTGATTTTATTCCGGAAACTTTTATTTAAAAAATCAAAAATAAAAGTTAAATTGCCTATTGTTGTTATTTTTTGGATCCTTAAAGGACATGTGATTTATCATTTGAAAGGTATTGAATCATAGATCGAGAATATTCTTAGATTTATTTTTGGTCTCACACGAACTGGTTCAAAATACATTTAAATTTAACTTTTATATTTTTCATTTTTAAAATTAAAGTTACGGAATTTCAATTTTTTCAATTTCTTAAACCCAATAAAATTTTTATTCAATAAATTCAAATTTCGAAAATAATACAAATTTATTTGAAAACCGAACTTTCAAATACTTAAAAGGCCTAACAAAAAGTATGTAATCGCTTAAAAATACTCATATTAAAAAAAAATAACTATAGATGTATTCATGTTTTATCAAAAACCCCATAGAAAAAAGTATCGCGAAAAAAATGCTATCGCTAAAAATACTTGTATTATCGTCAAACGAAATATCTTTATACATATATATTAATTATTTTTATCAAGAGCAATATTGCTTTCGAGAAATTAAAAATAAATACAAAAAAACTTGTATTATCGTCAAAAAAAATGATGTAATAAATAAATTAAATAAATTAAAAATAAATAAAATAAAATACTTGTAGTATCGTCAAAAGAAATATCTTTATATATAAATATTAATTTTTTTATCAAGAGCCCTACCTTTAAGTAAAATATCGCTAAATCGTTAAACAAAAATTGCTTTCAATAAATTAAAAATAAATACAAAAAAAAAATTGTATTATCGTCAAAAAAAAGTCTACCAATATATTAATTTTTTTATAATGAATTTTTTTATATTTTTGTATAATAATTAATCATGTAATAAATAAATAATGAACCCTACCTGTAAAGGTGCCATTCATATGTGTCGCTCCACCAATTAAATTCGGTGGATCATTTGGAACTAGAACCACCTGAAAGTTCAACTTCCTTGCCAGCAATTTGAGCAGCGTTGCATCCCAGCCCTGAAAACTTTCCATTTGTGGCTGGAATTGAATGTAGGGCGGAATTTGCCAGACGATGACATGAAGTGGACAACCATAAAGATTGTGCAGCTTGTGCGGATAGAGCTGTGTTAAAAGCGCCTCCTGAAGGGGCATTATTACTGGGTCAATGGACTCGCAGGCACTTCCAAATGGAAAAAATGTATAGATTTTTAAAGTTGCAAGTTCGAATTGGGCGAGCAGCAATAAGACATCGATGTTGTAGCGTTGATGCAACATGAAACTGAAGATTTGCGACATTTCCTCATGGGTCTCTTTTTCTCCTCCTTCTGCTCCTTCTGCTCCTTCTGCTCCTCGCTTCGCCAGCAGCACCACTAGAAATTTATGCTTATGTGTCGCTGTGGCTCCCGCATTTCCAATCACAGATCTTATAAATTGTTGCGTATCTTCCACAAAAAAGATCATCAGTTGAACATGTAAATTGAGTGGATTTCGCAGCTTTCGATCCATTACAATGGGTACCTGAAAAACCCGGACACAATTAACGACTTTCCTGGAATGCTAACATTTTTAGAAAATTGCAAAATGTTGAAAAATTTCGAATTTAGAATATATTTTTAAGCATTTTTCAAAATTTTTGTTAAATATTTTATATTTCTCAATATATCTCATATCATATCATTAGCATTAAAATAAGTAGTCCTAATTTAATAATATTTTAATTATAATTGAAAATTAGATTATTTCATACACTTGAAAAAAGACCAACTTCTTAATTCAAGAACAGTAATCTTATATATTTAGTTTTTAAAATAAGACAATTTTAAGATCAATACTAAAAATATTAATCTTAAAAATCGCAGTTTTTAATATAAGAATATATATTTGAAATTGTTAGTAAAATATGCATATATATTATATTTTCATGTGTATTTTCATGTATTTCAATTGTGGTCGATGAAAAACATAATAAAGAAATTAAAAAAATAAAAAGCCCAGAAAAAATGTATACTATATATCAAAATAAAACAGTAATACAAAAATTATAAATTTAAAACTTGTCACATTTTTTTGTTGTTGTTTTAAGTATCAAGAACTTTAAATAAGAACATGGAGTTATTTAATATGTTCTTAAAATCAAGATGTGTTTTCTACACTGAGAGAAAAGTCAAGTACTTTCGTACTTGAATCAAGAGTTTAAAAATTATTGATTCAAGCACGAAATTCTATATTTAAGAACTTATTGAAATTCTTGATATCAAGTTTAGCACGTTTCAGGATTGTTTTAACAATATGCCGTTTTTTTTTTTTTGTGAAATTAGATTAACTTTGAGAAAGTTTTGCTATTAAGAACGATTCGCTCTTGAATTAAGAATATTCAAGACCGAATCGTTCTCAAAAATTTCTAGACCAAATCGGGATTAATTCAAGAAATAATTTTTGTAAAACGAATCGTACTGCTTTTTTCTGAGTGTAACATTAAAAATTTCAGAATACGTCTGACATCAAAATCTTGATTTTAAAAACTTTTTTTTCTGAGTGTATACTTAGGCACCTGGGCATCAAGGCTATGACGACGGAGCACTTTTCCCAGGACACGTTCTACGAGTCGCAGTTCCCGCAATTGCAACTCATCCCTGTAACCGGTGCTCACAAAGATGCTCATGTTGTTCTCGGCGCAGGTGCGTGTAAGGATCATGTGAAGGACATGCTCCAAGTTGATCACCAGTTTAAGCTCCTTGCGGGAACGTTCGTAAGGGGACCAGGCAGTGCTATTTCTGTGCAGCAGCAGCAGCAGAAAAATCACCACCTTTTTCTGCATTGTACAACTTTGCAGTTCTGTTTCAAGTGTTTAACTGAATTGTGAAATCAATCGTTGCGCAAATTGATTGCATATCGATTATAGAATCTCTCTGTGGAATGCACTGAACATGCAATGCGCCCGGGACTTGCTAGATACCCAGTAATTATTTTGCATTTTTTAAATTTTAATCAGCACCTTTTGAATGAATGCGAATTTTGAATTAAATAAATCACTGTGAAGGAAATAAATATATTACGACAACATGGAATACACTAAAATTCCTATTTGTAATCTTTTTAATTGAAATCATTGTTAATTCTTATTTAAAAAATTCAAAATGATTATTAAAGATCAATTTTTATTTAAAAGTTCGCAACTTTTATAATATAATAACACATATTTTTGACTTTTTTCAATAAAAATAAAAAATAAAATTTTTATAATTATTTTAATAAAAATTCAAAATAAGAGATTTTTATTTTCAATAAAAATAAAAAGTATGAGATTTTTATTTTTATTTTAAAAGTTACAAATAAAAGATATTAATAAGAATTATTTCGTAACTTTTATTGTAAAAATCCAAAATAAAAAATTTAAAATAAATGTTATTTCCTAATAACTTTTAAATAAAAATTAGGAAATAATTCGAAGATTGCGATTTTTATATTAAAACTTTTAACAGTTTCGGTCCTGGTGTAGAATTATGAAATGAAAATAAAATTTTATTATCGGAAAAATACTGATCTGAATCTAAGAATTTTCGTTCAAAAATTTGTGACAGTCAATGAATTTAAGTAGTTGTTGCTTGTTAATTCTAAATGTTGTCATTATTTTTTGAGAAAACTTCTATATTATTACTAAATCAGTAAAAAAAAGATATTGTGTAAAAAAGAAAATGGAAGAATCAATTGAAAATCGGCAACCTAAAAACGTTTTAATTCTCAAGCGGGATAATTTATCCGTGCATAATCAAATTGCTTGGATAAACGAAGTAATACAATGCGAAATTGAGAGTTTGCTGGAGCTTAAAACGGGAGCAATTTATTGCCAGATAATACATCGATTATATCCGAATGCTATACGAATGAATCAAATTAAATTGCTGACACGCTTCGAAATAGATTTCGAGAAGAATTTTGCAATATTGGAAGGGGCTTTCAAGAAACTCAACATTCGCTATAGATTTGTAGTTCGGGAATTGATCAAGGGTCGCGGACATATCGAGTTTGTAAATTGGCTGCATAAATTTTATATAACGAATTATCGTGACCAACCTTATGATCCAATTCGGGAGCGTGGAGGACAATCTATTGGACTCAGCAAAAGTTCGGTTCCATCGAAGGCAGGTGCTACGAACTATTTTCAAAGGAGCACAAGCTTGGATTCAATGCCGATTTCATGGAATTTTGAAGGGACCATCATGCGTTCTCAGAGTTCGATATCAATAAATATAAGTACTCTTAAATTGAATGATATTGACGTACCGAAAGATATATCTCAGAATTCAGAGCAGAAATCAGCTCAAGCATCATCGGAATTCGATTGGGAGGCCTTCTTGAAGGATGTGTCAACACCCGACAAAATAATACAGACGTCGGAAACTAGTAAAACCCAAAAAATACCCAAAAATATTCAAAAAAAATCCGTTGACAAAGTTAATGTAATTGCAATACTGCGCAAGGAAAATGCTTTAATTTACTCAAGTCTGGACGAGATCTATCAGATTGCAATTAGGGACGAAGGTGATGATGATCAAGTTCGTCGTGAGCTAAAAGATCATTTTGAAAATATTTATTAAAAAGATTTAAATGTTTTAAAATTTTCGTTCCAATAGCAATATCTATATTGTAATTTTTAAATTTTCAATGTACTTCTATTAAAGGTTTTGTTTCAATTCACAATTGCATATTTAAGTTTTGTATCTAAGCATTTTTAAATTTGAATTTGACGCCATTGATTTGCGGATTCAATTAGTGATGATTTCGATTCGATATTATTATCGGCAAGCTCGAACAAAACAGCTGAACTTTATGAACGAGTTCGTTCACTCATTAAAATTGAGCTACTGAACTAAATGAACGATGAACAACTCTAGTAAGCAACGCTGCAAAAACACGAGAAACTTTACAGCACTTGAGTGAGCATCAGTGTTGCCAAATCTTCGAGACTGGAAAAAGCTATATCAACATTTAAAAATAGCTAGAAAAACCTGGGACATCAAGAAGAAAGCCAGATAAAAAGTTTTTATATTTCTTAGGTTGACTTTATATTATATATAATATATTGCAACTATAAAAAACAGTTATCTAGTAGAAATTTAAAATTTTCTAATTTCTAGTATTTCTTTGAACTTAGAAAAAGCTAGAGCTCTAGATGTGGCGAAAAAAGGTGAGTTGGCAACATCTGCTGTGCTCGTTTGAGCTCAACAAAAACTTCATCTTCATCTTCCTCAGATAAACCATAAACTGGATTTACGCCGCACAGCAAAGGAAAGCTAGAATTCCCGTCACCCGCTAGATCACAATTTTTGCCGCATTTGCTATTCAAAACACGCCAGATCTGACGGGAAAAAGCTGAATTGTCAACACTGGTGAGCATTGACATACATATAAACAAAGGGTACACAATTAATAAAAATATTAATTAAGTTTTGTGTTGTTTGCCACTTTTAAGAAACATAGGGATAATTAATAGTGAATACAATGGACTTGGACTGGCAAAACAGTCTGACGGAGATCAAGGAGCGTGGTCAGTATCTGCTGCACTCAGAGAAATGGGCAGATTGCCGCTTTTTGCTCGGGACGCCGCCAAATCAGCGAATTATTTGTGGACACAAATTGTTATTGGCGATGGCATCGCCCGTATTTGAGCGCATGTTCTTTGGCAATCTGCCGGACAAGACGGATCCGATAATCATACCCGATGTGCAGCCGGAGGCATTCGAGGCAATGCTCGAATACATTTATACGGATAGGATAACAATCGGTTCCTTTGACAAGGCGTGTGAATTGAGCTACGTGGCCAAGAAATACATGTTGCCCCATGGTGGCACTCCGCTGCACGCACTTCCTCTGGGCCGATCTGAGTCCCAAGAACGCCTGTCGCGCCTACGAGTTTGCCAAATTGTTCGACGAGCCGCGTTTAATGCAGAGCAGCATGGATTTAATAGCAGCCAATACACGAGAGGTTCTATCCGATCCCAGTTTCCTGGACATTGAGGTGTCCACCTTGATGGCCATACTGGATCAGCATCGTTTAAATATTGACTCCGAATTGGATCTATTCAATTGCCTGCTCAAATTTGCCAGCGAACGTGGTTTGCATCCCAATGATGCAGCTGCTCCCAGTGGCAACAAGTCCAGTCCCGTGGACCAGTCCAGCGTGGAGCAGGCGGAGCACATAATCACGGACAGCGACAATGACAATATACTTGTGGAGCAGATCAAAATGGAGCCCGATGTGGCGGCCATGGTCCGTCATATGCATCAGGATGAGGATGTGGATAGCCATGTCAATTCAGACGCCATCTCTGGTGCCTCCTGCTCGTCCGCCTCCGCCTCGGCCTCCGCCTCCGCCTTGAATGTGATTCCATCCGCTGTGAACGACGATGTGGTGATCATCGATAGCGATGCATCCGGCAATGCCAATGATGAAATGAATGCGGCCGAGGCGGCGGCCAACATGATCAACATGATGGATGCCCAGCGTACGATCATGGATGGTGCAATGCTCCGGCAGGCGGTAAAGAAGATCCGATTCCTCACCATGACACCGCAACAGTTTGCCGAGGGTCCAGCCCGCTCCAAGTTGCTGCAGCAGCACGAGGCCTTGGCCATATTGATCAAGATCTCGAGTCCCACCTTGAATGACTGCCACATGCCGGAGGGATTCTGCGTCTCGCGCAGCACACGCAACTTCTTTGAGTCGTCGCATCGCCAACGGGAATTGACATCATCCTATCGCATGGTGAACAATGCATCCAATCCCAACTCATGCTTCCCAACGGTAGCAATAACACGTGGCGTCGCACCACCATCCACCTATCAGCCGCTCTTCACCCGCCAGCAGCGGATTAGTGTGCCCCTCCAGCTGGACAATGTGGCTGGTGGCTTCTTCACCACAACCGCCACCAATGACGAGCCGTCGCCTCCATGCCACAATGTGCCGGGACAGAGATTTGCCGAAAGCTACGATGGTCCTGGTCCTGGTCCAGGTCCAGCTGCGGCAGTTGCTCCAGATCCGGGTCATCCTGTTGCTGCTGCAGCTCCAGCGGCCAATGATAACGAGGTGGCTGCATCCAGCAATTCTTTCCATGACATGGTGCGCTCCTATTGCATGCGCTCCATGACGCGACAATTTGACTACAGGAACACAAGTGTCACCGATGCGGGTGTCACCTTCCAGGTGCGTATCCGGATTCTTCTGCCCTGCCCTCCTCCCCTGCATCCTAGCCATATTAATCTACATCCCTCATCCTCTTCCTATTGTTTCCTTTTGTCCTAAATCTCCTTCTCTTCCTGCTTATTTTGTTCTCCTCATCTTCCCACACACTCTCCTCCTCCTGTTTCCAATTCACTTTCTCCATCAACTTTACTTCCTTCTCAAAAAATTAGAGTGAGAGTGAGAGAGAGAGAGAGAGCTGAAGTGAGCAGCTTTACATACATACATATGTACAATTGTATGTGTGCGTGTGTGCGTTATGGTGCGTTTACACTAGTCAATTTTGATGTCAACGTAGTCAATTCTAGTGTAAACATATGTCAACGCAGTCAACTGTCGCGTTGACTGTAAATTGACAATGCGAAAATCTTCAGTTGACGTTGTGAGTGTAAACATAGTGTAAACACTTTATGTCAACTGTTGAAGTCATAATTGCCGCGTTGACAATGCAAATTCAAATTGACTTCATGCTCATTCTTTTCTTCTGTGGAGAGGTGGTATTACTTGGATTTCACCATCAGTGTTGTTTGATTAACATTTATGAAATTGCAAATTAAATTGCTGTAATTGCCAAATATGAATTGTTGAAAAAGAACAAATTAGTTACCGACCATTAAACATTATACTAATTTTATCTTAAAGTCAACAAAACACATAAATTAATTTTAAAAATATGTTTGCATATGCACTATGTGATTACCACATTTTTTATTTTATCACGTTTAATACATACACAATATGGACGTTGACTAAACAGCATTGGCAACGTGAACGTCAACGAATGTTAACGAATGTCAACTAGTTTAAACAGCTGTCAACTGTATCGCCAACGTGTTGCTAATCCGTGCGTTGACCAACTGAAAAAGTAGTTGACAATCATGTTTTTGGTCAATTTAGTCAACTAATGTAAACGCAACTAATGCGTTGACCTTGGATACCAATTGTTGACTTTGCTTGAATTGACGCTTTGTCAACCATTGCACCATTAGAGTTGTATCAAATCGTTCAATTTAAGTTCAATTGAACTAATTCCAGGGATTAAAACTAAAACGAATATCGGTTAAAGTTACGGTTTCGGTTATGCTCGCATTAAGGTTTTCGGTTATCGGTTATCCAAAATCTTCGAGTATCGGTTATCGGTTTTTTTTTTAAGTTTCGATTTAAAAATACCGGTATGCTTTCGTTCAAAAAAAAAAATAAAAATTAAGGTTTTCGGTTGACCAAAATAAGAAGCGTTATTCATTGTTTTACGTGAAATAATACTTAATGCTTTTTTAGCCTGGAAAATAATGTTATCTGCTTACTGGAATGATCTGGTGTAATGTCGATTTTATTATAATTAGATCTTATATAAATTCGGTTAATTTGGTTTGAACATTTCGACTATTTTGATTTTACTGATTTTTAATAACTTCGAACTGTCATAACTTTGTCAAAAGTCAATCAATTTCCATGCGCAATGTAAATTTGTGCATTATTTTACCTCTTAATTCGTTCTGCATTTAAATTTTTTCAATTTTTACAGTGTTACCCCTTTGTCTTTTTTGATTTTTTCCAAAAAAATTCGAATTTTGAAAATTAACAAAATTTAAATGCAGAACAAATTTAGGGGTAAAATCATGCTCAAATTTACATTGCGCATGGAAATTGATTGACTTTTGACAAAGTTATGGCAATTCAAAGTTGCTCAGTAGCTGCGACGGCCAGAACCGAAATTAACCCTTATAAATGAATCGGTTACTAAACGGATATTTCGGTTTAAAGAGTTTGGGTTAATGGATTTCGATTTCAGTTACGGTTACAGATTTCAATCGGTTTTCATTGGTTACGGTTTCGGTTAAGGTTTTAATTCCTGACCAATTCCTAAAGTGAACAAACGAACTAAATCTCGAAATGTAGGTCATTTAGTTGATTCGAATTCCGAATATAGTTCTAATACATATCAAAATAATTTAAAATCATTAGAATGTTTGCATACTCTAAGGATAAAATTGAAAACCTCATCAAAATTCAGTTTCATATGGTAATTTGTTATGAACAAATAGAAACTTGCCTTAAAATCCATATTAATACCATGGTATAACCACAGCGTGCCTCAAACCGACCTCCTCTTCCGCATCGCCTACTCTCCCTTATCTTCTGCCTGCTCTTCCTTCTCCTCCTTCCTTCTCCTCCTTCCCTCTACATATATTATCGATAGATCCCTAATATAATTTTTCCTCATTCCTCAGGTGGACACAAACATTTGGATCTTGGGCGTCCAGGTGCCCACTCAAGTGCTTTGCGGTGAACTGATGAACTCGGCTGGCTTTGCCGAGCTCTACACGGAGGTGCTCTATGCCCACATTCAGGACATGCACGGCTCGAGGATCACGTATACGCACTGTACGGCCCGGGTGCGATATGATTCACATTTGGATATCACCTTTGATCGTCCCGTTTACATTTATCGCAATCAGATCTATAAGATCTATGTGGTGTTTAACAAGATGGGATGGTATCCAATGTATTCCTGTGTCCCGGACACAATCAAGCAGCGTGTCAAGTTCATGTTCAATGTCGGCAATCCAACGGAATCGGTACGTGATGGTCTCATCTATGCCATCATCTTCTCCACGCCCCAGGATCAAGTCCGGCAAATTATCGATTAACGATCACAGTTATCGAACATCTATTGAAATTCAAATTCCATGTGATAGAGCTCGCACATTTAGTACTGCACAGTACAGTGTAGTAAGTACACTGACGACGCGAAGGTTCAGAATTTTTTCATACTTTAATAATAATACTTACTCCTTTACCTTAATTTTCATCTTTGTCCCATTCTTTTGTATTAGTATAGTCAACTTTTATTCAATAAATATTAAATACTATTTACCACATTTACCTATAGATATTATTCCATCCAATTTACAATTATATTTATTGCAGCTGAAATGAAAGTCTAATTTTGTTTGAATCCCACTTCCCACAGTTCCCACTTAAAAGATCTTCACTGTACTTGAACCCAGCAATTAAAAAGTCCGCAACATCTTTATGTTCACTCAAAAAAATATTACAATAAATAAATTTTCAGTTTATTGCATTTAGTGCTCAGTTTGTGAAATTAACAAAGTTCAAAAAAAAAAATGCATATACAAATTATGGTTAACAATGTTAATAATTAAAAAAAAAGATGGGGACATAAAAAAATAGTAACGGTAACGGTCACAGTGCGAGCAGGAGAGAGAACGTGTAGCAAAAAATTAGAGAAGGGAGAGAGAGAGAGCTGAAGTGAGCAGCTTTACATACATATGTACAATTGTTTGTGTGCGTGTGTGTGTGTGCGTTAGGATTGTTCCAAATGGTTCGGATTAAGTTCAATTGAACTACTCCCAAAAGTGAACGAACGAACTAAATCCCTGATTGTAGATCATTTCGTTCAGTTGATTCGAATTTAGTTTTTTTCGTTCGTTAGAGACATACTGTCGAATGTTATATTTAAAAATATGTTTAAATAAGACTCAATTGATGATTAAAATGAAATATATATGGAATCTATAATTTAATATATTCAAATAATTTAAAATCATTAGAATCATTGTTTGGTTACTCTAGGGATACAAATTGGAAACCTCATTAAAATTCAGTTTCTTATGGTAATTTCTTATAAACAAGTGGAAACTTCCTTAAAATCCATATTAATCCCATGGTATGACCACAGCGTGTCTCAAACCGACTAAATTATGGCGAACGAGCAAAACAACTGAACTATTGAACTGTATGAAAGATTAGTTCGCTCATCAAAAATTGAACTACTGAACTAAATCCTTCAATTGAACTACGATAAACAACTCTAGTGTGCGTGTGCGTGTGTGAGTGTGTGTGGACTCTATTTGCCATAGTTGGCACAACCGCCGCTGGCGTACTCAGGTTCCTCACAGGTGAGCGTGTGTTCATCAAAGACCTTGTCCTCGCCACAGCTAATGAGACGGGGATAACCCTCGACGCAGGTGATCAAACGATGGCAATCCCCAGAGACGGGAAACGGGGAAGGGCCAAAAGCGTGCGGCAACTGAATTGGGATCCACTTTCGTTGGGCACTTGAAGCCCACAACGGCTGCAATGAAAACAAAAACAAAACAAAAAACAATTATCGATTGCAATTTATCGATGTGCAAGATTTATAGATTTATCACAGAGCCACTTTTAGTTTATTTTTTAGGCTAGATCTACACTTTTGTCAATTTAGCTACTTTTTCTTATTTATATGATGTTTAAAAGATTTTTTAAGAAAAGATTTTATGCTTAGCATAATTTTTTTACATTTTTTATTTTTTCTTAACCTCATCTCTTTACTATACATTACTTTTTAATATCTAACTATTTTTAATGGTCAAAAATAGTCAACTGTGAAATAGCCTTTTTAAAATGTTTAAAAGTTTTCGAAAGTTTCGAAAAAAAGTTGCATAATCTTAATAATACTTTAAATTATTGTTAATGTATATTTTTGAAAATTGCAAAATATTAATTACAAAATATTTCAATTGTAATTAAAAAATTATGGACTAGCACTTATGTATTTTGGACTAGTAAATAAAAATTCTGAAGTATTTTTTGATTTTAATTAATCCATAATTATGCGTATAAAAGCTATTTTAAGACTCAAACATAGTCGTTAAATTCATTAGTTTTGGAACCAAGTGGTATATTACATAATACAATGATTAAAAAAATAGATAAAATAGATAGATAAATAAATGATGTGACGCGAATGTGAATAAATTTGTCACAATGTCTGACAGTTGTTTGAACCCATGTCAATCCGCACTTAACTTACCCTCGGGATTGCAATGATCCAAGAGTTGATCGGGCCAATTGCAGCCATGAATGCGCTCATCATAAGCCAGGCCAGCATCGCAATCCTGTTCATGAGGTTCCCCATGAGCACACTTGATGTACGTGGTGGAGCAATCCTTGGAGACGGCATACAATCCAAACTGATACTCGCAGCCAGGAGTCGAAACGGGCGTGGCTGCATAAATACAGATTGGAAATTTCATGAAAATCCGATAAAAGAAATACAAATTTCAGCATAAATAATTTGATATTAATAGATAAGTTCAAAACGGGTTTTCCTCTTTTTAATTTAAGTTTTATGCGAAAAAGATATACAAGCTTTTAGTGATACAGCTTTTTTATGGATTTAGTTTTACACATAAAATCTTATATCTTTATGGCTTTTGTAAATTTAAAATTAACTTTCTTAATATTTTATTAATTTTTGCGAAGATGAAATTATTTTTTTTAATTCCAGCAGACTTGAAACTGTATATAATTTAACTTATATATAAATTTTAAATCAAAATTTTTAATAATTATGACTGTTTGAGTTTTTATCGTTTTTCGAGTAGTTAAAAATGTTAGTTTACAAATAATACATTTCAATTGATAATTTAAAAACTTTTTTTATCGTTTTAGTTTTGAATTTCAAAATTCTAAATTATTTCAAATATTATTTCTTCATTTTCCTAAACATTTTCAATAATGATGTTTAATTTTGAGAACTTTTAAAGATGAAATTTAAAAAAATTGTGGATTGCATGTGGAATGTGTGTGCTACTTACGATCCCACTGACGTCCCTTGCAGTCCACAGCCCAATTGTAGTTGCAATGATTATGAACCGCCCCCTTGCCGTCAAAGAGCAAACCGTTCTCACATGTCTCCAGGGTCAAAGTGCCGTTGGTGCAGAGAAAAAACTGATCACAATTCTCCGTGTGCGCGTACGCCTGTTCTCCGTATTTCTCAGGGCACTCGGGTGAACCCACGGCGAGGGCATGACCTGCAATTGCAACGTATATCGTTATCGTTATCGTTATTGTTATCGGCCTTTGAAATGTTAAATAACGAACAATGGGAACTCTGGCTATTTTTAATTAATTTTTTTCTTTTTCCGCTTTTTGTATCTAACAAAAATGTATATTTAGTTTTGCAGATAATTTTATTTTAAAATGGAAAATTATTTGTTCTTTTTCTTTTTTTCTTAAAATAAAATTTGTATTTACATTCGAAAATAAAAAAATTTAATTAGATTAATCTTATAACTTATAGGTAATTTTTAACAATGTCTAGTTAAGAGGTTTAATAACTATTTGAGAGATATTTTAACGTAAAATGCATAGACAATAAAGTCAAATTTGATAATAGCTCTATAAACAAATTTATCTAGACTTAAAAAAACGGCCTTAATTTAAAAAAGAGAATAATCTTAACGGTCCCTGTTAAAATCATCCTTTTAAAAAAAATTAAAAATAGACAAAAGACATTGTCTCAAAATTGATATTAAATTTGATAAGCAATCGAACTTTGTGAGCTCTAGTTTTGTCTCTAGTCTTTAGTTTTGAGTAATTAAATAAAATAATCATTATTTTTGATAAAAATAAAGTAAATATCAAAAATGATGATCATTAATGATATCAATTTTTTTGCTCAAAATTAAACTCAGCAGTATTTTACTATTGATGAAAAGTCTAAACTTGTAATTAAATCATTAACAATTAATTTGTATAATATAATTTACATATTTACATAAAAAAATAAATATCAAAAATGATGATCATTAGTGATTTTAATTATTTTGCTCAAAATAACACTCAATAGTAATTTAATGATGAAAAGTCTAAGCTTGTAATATAATCATTACCAATTAATTTTTATAATATAATTTACAATGTTTCAACTATTCGCATCCAAATTTCTGATTATTTACATTTTTCTTCATTACTTTAGTTGAGTGATTTAATAAAACGTAGATCATAATCATTATATTTGGCAAAAAAAAAAAAACAAATACCAAATATGATGATCTTTAACGATAAACAATTTTTTCGCTCCAACTAAAACTCAGCAGTATTTTACTATTGATGAAAAGTCTAAACTTGTAATTAAATCATTACCAATTAATTTGTATAATATAATTTACATATTTACATAAAAAAATAAATATCAAAAATGATGATCATTAGTGATTTTAATTATTTTGCTCAAAATAACACTCAATAGTAATTTAATGATGATAAGTCTAAACATGTAATAAAATAATTACCAATTACTTGTAATATAATCATTAACAATTAATTTGTATCATATAATTTACAGTGTTTCGACTATTCGCATCCAAATTTCTGATTATTTAAATTTTTCTTCAATAATAATCATTAGTTTTGAGTAATTTAATAAAACTTAGACCATAATCATTATTTTTGGATAACAAAATAAAATAAATATCAAAAATTATGATCATTAGTGATTTTAATAATTTTTCTCAAAATAAAACTCAATAGTAATTTAATGATGAAAAGTCTAAGCTTGTAATATAATCATTAACAATTAATTTGTATAGTAGTATAATTTACAATGTTTCAACTATTCGCATCCAAATTTCTGATTATTTAAATTTTTTAACTTAATCATAATTATCATAAACATAATCATAATTTTCTATAAAAATAAAATAAATATCAAAAATGATGATCATTAATGATATCAATTTTGTTCGCTCAAAATAAAACTATTGATGAAAAGTCTAAGCTTGTAATATAATCATTAACAATTAATTTGTATAGTAGTATAATTTACAATGTTTCAACTATTCGCATCCATAAAATGCGTCAATCGTTTATCGCTATCGATATGCCAACACAAGCAAACAGACAGACAGAGGGGAAAATGTTGTCAATGCTGTTTTCCCACCATTTCCCATGCCCATTATCAAAACTTGAACGCGACAACTTCCTTCCCACAACAACTGCAACTCGTTTCTTTTAGTTTTTATTTTTTACATTTTTTTTTAAGTGTGTAAATGTTGTTGTTGTTGTTGTTGTTGTTGTTGTTGTTGCTGTTAACGCCGGCAACGCTTTCGAGCATCTTCGCGTCTAGCGTTAACGCCGGCAGCGTTGTTTTTGTTTTTGTTGTTGTTGTTGTTGGTGATGTAACCGTGATGTGATTTAACAGTTAACCGGTTCAACGCATCGCAACGTTGTTTTTTTTTTTTTTTTTTTGAGTTTTCAACACTTTTCTCGCAATTCATATATATTTAAATATCTGTTAAAGATTTCCGGTAATTACATGTCGAAAAGTTATCGATAACGTTTTGTTGGCCCGCAGAAACGCATTAAAAATTCCCGTTAAAATGAAAGGCAATTTCAATTTTGTAGTTCTGGTCCAAAAAAAATGGTAAAAAAAAAAAAAACTTGTTGGGCCGGCAGTTGGATTTATATAGATCTTATAATGTGATTGTCTCTAATTGTCAACTGGTTTGACGGGCCAAGTTCTACTTTGACTTTGGTTTCATTTAAATGGTTTTTTTTTTTTTTGTGCTTTGGCATTTGTTTTAATTATTAAGTCTGGCTCTACACTGAGCGACAAGCATATTTAACAAAAGTCTAGCAATTGATTTGCATATTTTCAAATTTATTTCAAATTTTTAGGCAGTGGAATAGAAAAACAATGTAAATCCCACAATTTCCACCTTTTTTTTTTGTTGATTTCCTATTAAAATTTATTGTTTTTCTTATTAAATAAATTAATAAGTAGGTTTAGTTTATATATGTTTCATATGAAAAGGCTACTGCTTTACAGGAGTCTATATTTTTTAGTGGCATTGAGATAAGATAAAAATTCTATAAGAATTTTAAATGAAATATGCAAAAATTAAAAAAAACAATAAAAATCTATGATTTTAGGTTGAATAAAAAAAAAATTATATGAAACATATTTGATTTGAGTAAAACTTAATAGACTTTGCGAATTTTTGAAAATAAGATTTAACTTTTCAACTATCATTAATTTATTATATATATGTATGTATAATCAGTGAAATAGTTTTGTAGTTGATTTTAATACTAATTTTAAACTTTCAAAAGTTAATGCACAAATATTTAATTATAAAATGCGATTTTTTTTATCGTAGAGTTAGTACGTGTGCCATTTTTCTCAGTGTAGTCAACGCTGACTCAGTGGCCAATAAGAAAAGAAAAAAAGCAAAAGTATTAAACTGGCACTTGATCTGCATGCGAAATGAGCTACAGGGTGCTATGATCACCCTGTTACCCGCAACGCACCGCACCAACTTTAATTAGAGCAGAAAGCGACAAATCTTTGATTTAGCCTTCAGTAAACCAGTAATTAAACTGGATTTCAAATTGGCAAGAACAAAAGAGTTGGCAACGCCAGTCCAGTCCAATCGAGTCGAGTTCCAATTGGTATCCAATTGGTATCCAATTGCTGCCATTTGCTGTGGAATTTTTGAAAGTAAAAGCTTTGTGCAGAGTAGCACGCAATGAGAAGGTTGCGCTAATTAAATGCACACTCTATTCAATAAGGTGTGACCATACAAAATAACCGAATTATATATCATTTAAAAATTGTGTAATTTTATTATAATTTCAGTTTTATTTTAATTTTATTTTTTAATAAAAAAAAGTGTATTGTTGCCTTCATTTAAAGCTTTGGGCAAAGTAGCACGCAATGAGAAGGTTGCGCTAATTAAATGCACAAACTATTCAAAAAGGTGTGACCATATAAAATTAAAAAAATTATATACCATTGAAAAATGATGTAATTTTATTATATTTTTATTTATTTTTTTTATTTAGAAAAGTGATTTTTTTTTGCCCTCACTTACCGCAGGCAACTAATGCCAGGATCAGGACGCTGCTCAGTTGCACTCGTTGCATCTTGGCGGCAAATTCAAAATAAAAACCAAACCCAAAAAAAATGATATACAATGTATAAGCTATCACAAGAAACGTAATAGCAAAAAATAATACAAATAAATGTTTAATTAAAAGAAACACGGGCACGTTGACAATAGACGCCTATTTAAAATTTAAATTAAAATTCCGCTGCTGACGTTTCACGTTTTAACGGTTACGCGTTCCAAACTCAACTGAAAAGATTTATACCGCGCTCAAGAAGAAGAAGAAGCAGAAGTAACAGTGCCAGCGACGACGGTGGCGACAGAAACAAAATTCAAAAAAAAAAAAACACAAAAAAAGAAGAAAAAACAAAAGTTTTGCAAAGCTTTATTTTTTTTTTGGCTTTTGAGTTTTTGTTTGCGTTTGCGCGCGTTTCGTATTTGAATTTGTTGCCTGCCAGTTGGTTGGGGGAGGGGGTAACTGCATACCTGCCTACAATATGCATCAGAGTTGCCAGCAACCAAAAAAAGCGATTTTTAGTGGAATGCAGTTCAAAATAAAGTTAAATTTTCCAACGACTAAAATCTAAACAAGTTTTTGTGAAAAACTTAATGTTTTTCATGTTAATAAATCTAGATAAATTTAACAACCCAAATACTACGTTTTTACTGAAGCCAACTTTAGTTGATAAACCTTTAAATTCAATTTAAAATTGATAAAAAGGCATAAAATACATTTGAAATTAACTAATTTATTGTATAAAATATGTAAAATATGTGTAATTTTGTTAAAATTTTAAATTTTATCATGTACATCATCAAAAATATACACTTGAGCGTTTTAAAATGCAATATATTAAATATATTTTTTTTTGGGTTAAAAAAACGGCTAAAATCAAAGCACATTCTAAATTAAAAAAAATAAAGAATTCATACTTGAACTTAAAAAAAAGGCCAGATTGGACGTAAAAAAGGCTGAACTGGCAACACTGATAAGTATGCATATACATTTCCATATTGAACATGTGTGTGAGTGTATGTGTGTGGGATTGTGTGTGTGTGTGTGTTGTGAGTGTGTTGTCACTGACGATTGATCGAGCAATTTTAGTACAAATACGAAATGCAAAACGTGATTTGGCTTTGCTGTTGTTGTTGTTGTCGCTGTTGTTGTTGTTGTTATTGCTTTTGTGTGTGATTGAAAGTAAAAGGCAAAGCTCAAGCAGCTCGTAAGCTTCATTCATTATTATTATTGCATTCGGCTTGCCTCGGGCTCGTCTTCGTCTTCGTGTTCGTGTCTTTGCTTTACTTTGCTTTGCTTTCGTTCGTCTTGCCGATTACCGTTACATTGTTAACTATTGCAAAACTGTTGTTACTGTTGTTGTTGCTTTTGTTGTTGTTGTTGTTGTTGTTACTGTTGTGGTAAGACAGCGTCGATTGCATAACGAACAAAGCCAGAAAGCTGTCGCCTTTTTTTGTTGCTGTCGTTGCACTTTTTGAAAGATGGGCAACACCGTTTTGTCGCCATGTTTGCCATACACTCAGTCAAGTGCACCCTGTGCACAGTGTCCAACGCCTTAAAACAGGCAACAAAATAATCGAACTGATTAATAATCAGGTAGTGCTGGGACTCGATTTAACTTATATCGATTTAATCGATTTTTCCTATTTTTTGAAAATCGATTTGTTAAATCTCGTGTATCGATGTTTTTTACAAGCCCACCTCAGAAACAATTTGATTACAAATTTACGAACTTTTCTCGAAATCAATTTTAATCGATTTAAACTCATAAATAATCGAATCAAATCAAATTGATTCGCAGAAAAATTCAACTAACCATATCTACTGATTATACCTGTTATTCGGGTATACTGTTTGCTAATATAATTTCTTATTTCATATGTATTTGTTTACTAGTATATTATATAATTTTTTGAATTCGTTAGTATTCATATCCTGATATCTCCATATTTTATAGTACTAATAAATTTGGTGTTAGAAAAATACTTGTTCTCGACGACAAATTTAAATAAACAATAAACACATTCAGAGCTCGACCCAACTAAAAATTCTAATCTCGACAATTAGAAAGATCGCTATAACCACAAGTTTAACACCTTTTGTCTACAACAAAAAAGTGTCGATAACCAAAAAATCTTAAAATAAGAGACATCATCTTTATTTGCCATTTTGTGTTTTTGAAATTTTCTTTAAAAATAGTCCTTTTAAAAAAAGACAAGGTTTAAATATAATTATTCTTGATTTTAGAAACCTTTATTAGTAAAGATCTCGGGAATTCAATTTGGGCACCACGGTTCTAAATACAAGTTTGAATGCATCCAAAAATAAACCTATAAAATTCTTTTAAATCTGCTAAAATTAAGTAAATTAAAATCCATAATTCATTTTTAGAAATTATATGGAATGTTGATCAGATTTTGCTGTGATTTTTAAGAAAACTAAATCTCAGAATTAAAATAATTTTAGGTTTTAATATAGAAAGTAAATTCTCTGAATACTACGAAAAAAAATTAATAAAATAGTGTATCAAAGCTGCGGTTATTTTCAAAATGAATTTTTTTTATCCCTATTGCCAAATGCAATTAATGGCCATTGTGTTGGGTTGACAAAGGGTTAATTATCATCTGGAGGGGGGGAACAACGCCTGGAGCATTTCATCATAAGATGAAGAAAGAGTGAAAATGAGGGGAAAGGAGGGAAACATCGATGTTAACCGCAAGATTAGCGACAAAACGATTTGTCCTCAATTCGTCTGGCTAAACAGAGAAACAGAGAAAAAGGTAAGAGAAAAAAAAAAAGATAAACACGATTGGCATTTCAATTTCAAGTCTTGTTATTTAATCGAATGAGTTTGCAAATGAATATGGTGTGAATATAATATGAATATGGTACGAATATGTTTGTTCACAAAGTGGCGATCGATCCGATCAAAACAGTTTACTTATACGGTATATAGCGCTTAACGGTAAAGATATAGGAGAAATTATAGTTTAGAATAGAATAGAAAAATATTGAAAAGATAAACTAGACTTAAATTTTTCAAATATGATGAAAAAGTAAGTAGAAAAATATAGAGAAGTTGAAAGTAGAGAATTATGAATAAAGACAGTCGAGACATGAAGATTTATAGATATATTCGAATATCAAGAAAAGATTAGAATAAGCAGAGAAATTTAAAAAAAGACACAGAAATAGAGTTGAAAGAGTTAAAGAAATAAAATAAAAACATAAAACTGGAGAAAAAGTCATATGAAAAGTTAAAGAAACAGAAGAATACATAGATAGTTATTATCAAAAGAGTTTATTTTTAGTTTGTTTTTGTATGTATATTAATTAATAGTTGAAATTATAGAGGAAATATATACACAACAATTTGGAGAGTATTTATAGAGTTTAGCTAGAGAAGAAGTAAATAGTTAAAAATAAAACAGAGAACAGTTTGAGAGAAAAGTAAAGAGTAAAGAGTAAAGGAAAAGTATAGAATAGAAAGAGAAACTCAATGATGGAAAGTAGCGAGTAACGAATAGAGTAACGAATATCGTAATAGAATAGAGATTAATGCAAAGTAACGAGTTGCGTTTAGTGAGTCGCGACTGACGAGTAACGAGTAGCGAGTCGCGAGTGACGAGTAACGAGATGTTGTTGAAAATTAAGTGCTACACATACGCGCTATAGGAAAATAGGCTAGAAACTACTAAGTTTAAGTGACTACGACGCGCGTGTCTTTTTTTTAGGATCTGTCCAAGTCTGTGTGTGTATTTTTTTCTTATTATTCTTTTTTATTCTGGGATGGGGAGAGGATTATACGTTGGGTATCTCTGTAGTAGACGCGCGCGGGGAGGGAGAAGAGAGAGTTCTTCTATATATCGGCGGGTGGCATACAGCCAGTATTAATGGTAGGCTTAATCCTTCTTTTCATCGGTATCCTTGTACCAATCCTCGCAGCCGGGCACATTCTCGGGCGCATCGCACTTCTCGGTGACATCGTTGTAGACCTCGCCCAGCTGGCAGCCCAAATCCCGAGGATCCTCATTGTTCAGGCACACATAGAACTTCTGGCAATCGGTAGGATGCGGGTATTTGGGATGGGTCACCACCTGACCACGCACATCCATCTTGGGCTGATCCTTGGGACACGAGAAGCCGCTCTCCGATTTTTCTACAAAAATACAGGATTACAAAAAAAACAAGCGTTAAAAACGATCCAAGGAGAAAAGTTAATTTTAAAATCCAAAAACATATTTTTCAGCGATATTTTGCTATTGATAATATTAATATAAATATTTAAAGTGGAAACCCGATTAATTCGATGGCTATAGCTATTTTTTTTTTGTTGAAAAATTATAGAAAATGATTGATATATATATATTATTAAATATATCAGCACCCCAAGTGGAAAGACGACTAATGATATTATCAAAAATAGCAAAAAATATCGGGTAAAAATAATATATAATCGAAAAAAATCGATATTGATATGTGAAAAAATTACAACGAATTTCGACCGTATGAGGATATGGAGGTAGTACTTACTCTCTGGATCGCCGCAACCCTCACGCTTGGCAGTATCAGGCCAGACACAGGTGCCAGAATACTCATCGAAGTGGAGACCGACGGTACACTTCATTTCCAGGGCATCACCATCAATGCAATTGTAGAAAATGTTGCAAACACTCGCCTCTGGATGGGCAAAGAATCCATTCTTTCTCGGACAGTATTTGGTGGATTTGGGTTCCTCTATTAAATTAGAAATTAGAAGAGATTATAATTAATCTTAAGATTACCTAAGGATCAGGATTTGAAACTTACGCAACTCTGTGCGATCCTCACAGTCTACATTGAAGGGCTGATCGCATTTGTTGATCTTGCGATTGAGGGGATCAAAGACAAGGCCATCGGGGCAAAGTTTCGCCTTGGCAACTCCATCATCACATGAATAATATTTATCGCATTGCACCTCATCCGCAAATTGACCATCCGGTTTGGGGCACTCGAAGCCACTTCCAGCTCCAGCTGAAAAGCGAGAAATGCGAGAAAAGCGAGAAAAAGTAGGAAAAAGTTCATTAAACTTGTGATTTCGCCCCTCGTTTATTTCCTAGTTTGAAAAGTGTAACAAAAACATTCGATAAATCAAATAAATCGATCGTGCGTTGCAAACAGTGTTGCCAAAACAACTTTATTTTCAATCAAAGCTGGCTTTTTTTAATTTTTCAGATACAATTTGTGCAAATTATCTAATTTTTGTTACATTGTTATGGCAGAGTAGGAATCGAACCCACTTATTTTTCAAATTGAAATTCTAATTCTTATGTGACAGGAAAAAATGAAAAGACGATTTCAAGATTTTTTTCTAAGATGTAAATTTTGGGGAAATTTTAATAAATCATGAAAAAGTGTTTTCAATTCTTAATTTTATAATGAACTTCGAGATGGTATTTGACATTTTATTGGAACGTCAGCTCTTTTTATTTCAAATTTTAGCTTTTTTAGCTTTTTCTCAAAAGATCGTAGTGTTATTCATGATATGTCTGGCTTTTTTGAGTCCAGCTACTTTTGCTTCTCAAAAGATGGCAACACTAGTTGCAACAACAACAAAAAGTCGCATTGGGCTTATTTTTCCTGTTTTCAAATGCAAGCAATTGCATAATCTATGGGCTTGTCTGTCAGAGTCACAGAGTTCCAGTTCCAGTTGCAGTCCCAGTTCCAGTTCCAGACTGCAGCCGGTTTTTATGTCAATTACCTGTTTTTTGCCAACGAACTGTGGCATTTAAACAAAATGCAAATACGGCGACATTTGAAAGCTTGAAACTCAAATGTCAGACAGGGTCAAAATGCAAACTAGACATGCGAAATGTACAGATAAGTCTGTCAGATTGGTGCATTCATTGGTGAATTCATTGCTGATTGGTAATGCAAAAAGGTGTCAATTGACATCCCTATGTTAAATTCATCAATGATTTGAATGGAGGTAATTTGACCGGTAATCAATGGTGGTGAATGGTAACCAGTGAACTCACTAGTCTTTCACCAGTGAGCCGAACTAGAGGGATGTCGAATTTGCATGGGCGGTAATTTGACGGGTAACCAATGGTGGTGAATGGTAGCCAGTGAACTCACTAGTCTTTCACCAGTGAGCCGAACTACAGGGTACACACACATACACACACTGACAGTTACTTATGTGCTGTCCAATGTCAAAGTGATTAGCACCTGATTGCGATCTGGCAACGTTGTTGTAATATATCGATTAAAAATACAGTTTACAAATTTAAATTTTAAAATTAATTAATTTTTGCTTGTCACTCACTTGTTGCCGCCACACACAGTGTCACAGCAATGGCACATAAAAATAATTTCATTTTTTTCTTTTTTTTTTATTTGCTTTTGATAAAACTAGTTTCAAAAACGAAACAACAAAAAAAAATATTCCTTTTGGGCAACAAGAAAAAAAAGAATTAATAACTTTTTTAGCGGACAACTATTTTTTAATCGCGACTCAGTCGGTGCGATGGTTAAACTTAAACTAACAACGGAACGCCAAAGAGGCGCACTTTTCAAGACTTTTTTAACCGGCAACGCATGCGCTGACTGCGCTGTCGACGCCAACGACGCGTCGTTGGCAACTCTTCAACGCAGGCGCATGCGCAGGCGCAGGCGGGGCAGAGGCAGAGGCCAAAGCTTAACCTGGGGGATTGCTGCGCCGTCGCAGTCGCCGTAGCAACGGCAGCGGCGGCGGCTGCGGGCAGAAGCGAAGAAAGGCAAGGCAAAAGCTGTAATGAAGTAAGGCAAGTAAATACATGCATACATATACAGTTAGTCAAGAAAGTGTTTTGTCAATATCAAAAACTTACATAATTTATTTTATTTATGAATTTTTGTTTCATTTCTTATTTCAATATTCTTATACATATATGGAAAAATAATTTTCATCGAATATAACTATTTTTCAAAATAAAAACAAATGTGTAATCTTTCATTTTGTCAAAGCACTTTCTTGACCAACTGTATGTATATGCATTTAATTACATTGGTATGTGTGCCCACATAAACTCTTTAATTTGTATGTATGTGATGGAGACCCAAAAAAAAAGGAGAGAGAAAAATAAATAAATGAACATCAGAAACTTTGCCGGTTAACGACGTGCATGAAATGCCAAATGCTTAACAATTTACAGCAATAAAAAGTAACAGCAACAATAACAAAGACAAAAATATCAAGTCAAATCAAATCAAGAGAAAATGAAAGAAACGATAACAATAATGGTAAATTCAAAATGGAACCGCAAAAACCTTTCCAATAACAATAACTACAATAACAACTTCAAATTGGAGCTTACGTATGCATGTGTGTATGCATGTGTGTATACGTGTATAGGGATTTAAAAAGAAGCATCGATGCATCGATGTATGTATGTACTTTTACAACTTGATGCATCGATACTCCTCGATGTTTATTTATTTATTGCCAAACCAAGTACATAAATACAGCCGACACACAATAAATATAAATTTTAATTAAAAAAATTGTAATTATTTAATTAAAAAATATTACGTATTAAAATATTTATTTAAAATTAATCATTTTAATTTATTTAACGTCAACTAAAAGTAGTTGACAAAAATATTTAAAAAATTAAAAAAATATTACAAACTTTTAAATAAACAGCTAAATTTTATATTAAAAACTGAAGGAATAAAAGAAAAATTTTTTAAATATTTTCATTTAAATGATCCAACATTTGTGATTAGAATTGGGAAAAACAGAGAAAATTCCAATTAGATCGAGACGTATTAGTATTGGTAGAAGTATTAGTTGTAATACGGATATATTTATTATTACGGATTTGTCAAGAGCAATGGGAAAATATAAACATTTAATATTAAATTTAAATTAAATTAAAAATTAAAATTTTAATGAGTCTTAAAAATGTAATATAAATCATGTCCATAATTAAACGCAACATTATATTTATATAAGTTAACATTAAATAAATAGATTGTAAAATAAATTTTTAAAATAAAATATATTTTAAGCATAAACGTTCTAAAAAAAAACCTGTAATTTCAATTACTTTTATTAATTAGCAATGTTTCCATCCATATTTTCATCCTACATACATATGTTCAAGTGTCATCACTAGTAAAAATGCAATTTATAGTGAGTGTGACCAGACCTTGAACAGGATGCGCTGCTGCAAAAGGGAAATAAAAAAAATCATCAAATAAAAGTGTGTCAGACAATCGAAATTGAATAAATACATAATATGATCATATATGCATATATGTAAATATTTATGTAAATATTTTTAATGTGACGCACGCAATGACCAACTAGTAGAAAAACCTTTAAACGAGCACACTCGACTGTGCAAGACCTGTGCTGTACCTATGCTATAAAAAAGGAAGTTGAAATTGATAAAATAAAAGTAGTTCAATTTTAATAAACACAATATAAAAATGTGCACGCATTGCCTAAACTCGACTGTGAGAGACCCTGTAATTATTCTGTAAAATAAAGCAAATTAAAATTGAAAATAAAAATAACACAATAATAATAATAATAATATGATATTGCAGAAAAAGCTATAGTCGAGCACACTCGACTGTGAGAGACCCTGTAATTATTCTATAAACTTGTACAAATTAAAATTGAAAATAGAAATAATAAAATGCATATTTCCATTTTGACAAACTTAATACACTCTTTTTATTTGTTAAGTACAGGGTCTATAAATCAAGTTGTTGTCCTTGAGCGGCGATCAAATAGCCGGCAAAACAACACGAGCATAATACAAGCATGATAATGATAAAAAATGATTTAAAAAAAAAAAAAAGATATCAGTGAAAAATAATAAAAATCAATAACAAAACAGCAAACGAATGAAAAAAAAAAAAAAGAAAAAAACTGGCTGACAAACCTTAAAGCAGTTAGCAACTAGTTAAAGTTAATTAAATAAACTTTTACTCTCGTCCAGCGCGAATAAAAAATCAATAATAAAAAATAAACAAATGCCAGCACATGTTCATCTGGTTTTGCAGCTTCTAAGAAATCACAATTAAATTTGTAAATTATGCGCGTATCGAATTGTCTCGATACCATCTGATAATACCATAAAACATAAGTATATACATATATGTGTCATATAATATCATATATACTATATTTACCAGAGACCGTAACTGTTAAAAGTTTTAAAACCAAAATTGCAATCAAAGAATTATTTACAAATTTTTATTTAAAAGTTACGAAATAAGACCTATTTTTAATTTTTATATAAAAAATTAAATACATATAATAGAAATACATATAGAAATAACACTTATTTTTAATATTTATTTTAAAAAACGCAAAAGCCTAATTTAATTTTAATTTTCCATTCAAAATCTAAAATAAGAGTTATTTCTGATATTTATTTTTAAAGTTACAAATTCGAGTTATTTCGTAAATTTTATTTTGAAAATAAAATAAAAAAGTTAATTTGAATATCTTTAGTATTTTTTGGATCCTTTATATTCGTCTTTAAATGTATGATACATAATTTCAAAGATATTGAATAGATTAGGTATAGATCAAGAATATTTATAAATTTTGGTAATACGCCAATTGGTTCAAAAATTGGTTGATTTTTAAAATAAAAGTTACGTAATAACTTTTATTAATAATTCGTATTTGTAACTTTAAAAATAAAACTAACTTTTAAATTAAAATTGATCTTTAATAATTATTTTGAGTTTTTTCAATAAAAATTTAAAATTATCAATATATTAAATATTATCGCTAATTAAGTCTATAATAAAATAGGAATTTTAGTGCATTTCATATTGCCTTCACATAGATTTATTTGGTTAAAATTTGCACTCGTAACTCCTGATATTTACCGTATATAACATACATACATACATATAATATATGCAATTAGCGAAAACTCCAAAGTCTTGAAACTATAAACTGAAAACTAAATAAAAACCGCTTTAATGTTTGGCAATACCAAATATACCAAATATACCAGATACCAGATACCAAAAATACCAGATGCCAGATACCGATCGAGTTTTTTGTTGTTGTAACAGCAGATGCGCTGATTTATTATGATCATGATCATCATTAACCATCATCATCATCATCATCATCATCATTATTATTGATGCTGCCTGGAGCAAAAGATTTTGTATGGTTTTTCAAGGTTTTTGTGTTGGGACTGCAACCAAATTAGCTTAAAGTGAAAAAACCTCTTGCAATCAAAAACAAAAAACAAAAAACCAAAAACAAAAGCAAAGAAAACAAGAAAAAGATAAAGAAAAAAGTTTTGATGTTTTTGGTCCAAATAAAATTGGGCATTACGAAATCTTGGCATATGCAATTTATAGGCCATCAAATTGGTCGCATTTAAATGAAGATGAAAATTTAAAACAATGAAAAAAAAACAGCTAAAACTGAAGAAGAAATGAAAAAAATATTTAAAGTATTTAAAAAATATACACGTAAAGAAAAAACGCATTGCAAAATGAAATACATTCATTTTTGATTTTATCATTTTACATTTAAATAGAAAACGTATTCAAACTAATTATAAAATAAAATAAAAAATAACTAAAGTATTTAAAATATGTATAAATATAAATACATTCATATTTAATTTTATCATCTTACATTTAAATAGAAAAAAAAAACACTTGGATTTCAATAAAATATTGAAATGGAAAAAAAAAATATTAAATATCATATTTAGTTGAACATTAAAATCAAAGTATTTTATATTGTTTTCGTTGAAATTATTAAAGTCAATTATTTGTATATTTTATTTAAAATTACCTTAAATTTCATATTGTAATATTATATTTTAGCTATGAGCTATTTTTGAAACGAAAAATTTAAATAATTAAATGTTGCAATTTTATTTAATTTGTTTAATTATAATTAATTTTATTTAATTTATAATTATTTAAATATTTCCATATTTAACGAAAAGTTGTTGGGAAATAAGTTATTTATTTAACGTCAACTAAAAGCATTTGAACAAAAAATGTTCAAAAATTAAAATAATATTACAAATTACAATTTTAAATAAACAGAAAAAATTTAATATTGAACACTGAAAGAAACTAACCAACAATTTTTAAAGTTGTAAGATTATTGGATTTATCGGAAAACCCAGAAAAATTAAATCAGATCAATAATTATTAGTATTTTATATATTTACTATTATTATCATTATTATTATGACTAGTAATTTCTTAAAAGGTATAGGAAAATAGAGGACTTTATGAAGGGAGAGAGAGTTCTGTGGAGATAACGTGATATATTATTTAAAAATGTTGAACATTTTTCTCTAGGTGTATTAATGTATACAATTTTGAGGCAGGGCTTTGCAGTCAAAAGTGAACGAACCATCAAGTGTGTCATTGTCATTAGGTGTGTGTGCGGAGTGTGTATGTGTGTGTGTGTGTGTGTGTATGTGTGTGTGTGTGTGGGTGACACAAAACTTTGGACAAGACGCCTTTGTCTTTGTTTTTTACACACAGTTAGTCAAGAAAGTGTTTTGACAAAATCAAAAATTTACAAAATTTCTCTTGCTAAAAGTAAATATATTTTATGGAATTTAATTTAATTATTTATTTTATTATTCGTGTTTATGGTTAAAAAGAGAGACAAATAATTTTCTTCGAACTAAACTATTTTGAAAAATAAAAAAAAACAATAATATGCATTTTTATTTAGTTAAAGCACTTTGTGGACCAACTGTATGTACCTATACATTTGGTGCCAGGTCAGCCAAACAATTAACAGGTAATTACGGAAAGAGCCGCTTAATATGCCAATTGCACACACACACACACACACACACTTCATAGCAGTACAGTTTACAGTTATGTATACTGCTGGTGCATGAGAGTCGCATAAATTAAAATGACAATGAATTAAAAAACAAGTTACATTCTTGTTAGCTTTCTATTTCCAATGGCCATTTGTGGGAGCAACAACAACGGATTCTTTGTGATTTCGCATTGCGCATTGCATTAATTAGTGTCACTGCCATTAGTACATTACATTACCTTCTGACAGCAAGCATTACTAATTAAACTCGTCTTTTAAAAATTTGGCGCCAAACACAGCGTGTCCAGATCGTTAGATTAAGATAGATTAGTGCTGCCACATTGTTTCCGTTCATATCAGCAATGTTAATTGACCTAAATCTGAATATATGCAGTCTAATTTTCAAGCCAAATAAATTAGTATTTTGTAAAAGTATTTTATGTCAAGCCTACGCAAGTAAAAATATAAACCAATCGAGTTAAGTCTGTTTTTTTAGCATATTCGAAACTTGGCGCCAAACACAGCGTGTCCAGATCGTTAGATTAAGATAGATTAGTGCTGCCACATTATAACCATTTATATCAGCAATTTTAAACTTGTGGTAACACCGACCTAAATCAGAATAAATTGCACCAGTCGTATTTTCAAGTCAAATAAATTAGTATTTTGTAAGAATATTTTTTGTCATTAATTTTTAATAATGTAAAACAATAATATACAACAATTGAATTAAACCTTTCGTTTAACAATTTAATAATTTGGCGCCAAACACAGTGTATCCAGATATATTGACTTTTGGTCTTTAGCGTTGCCACATTGCCCTATAGACCGGGTGGTATGCTTCGTGCACTACTTGCGATATATCGATAAGATCAACAATTTTAGTCGGTGCTTGTGGTCACACTGGCCATAAATCGCAAAACATTGCAGTCGCATTTTCAATTGGAATAAAATGTTATTGTAGTAGCAATCGCAGATAGTTTTGATTAGTCCTAAAATCAGTGTATCAACAAAACATTGAAAGGTGCGCTTAAATATAATATATAATTAATTGAAAGTGCTATGGAACACATTTGTTAAAGCAGTGCAAAAAATGGGCACACGAACGGAAAGTAGAAAACGACGTCACAACGACGACAGAGCTGCTGCTGCGCTGCGTCGCCGTCGCCGTCGCCTTCGTCATATCTCTTGTGGTTGGCATTAGACTATTGATTTTTTTTGTGTGTAATATCAACGCAAATTTCTGTTGGCCAAGAATAATAAGAAGTAAAAAAAAGGGCGAATTAAAAAATTTGCATACGCAAAGGTATTGCACACACACACACACATACACACAAATATATGGAGGCTCTCTTAACTTTTGGCCAGTTGTTGTGTGTTGAGGTGACATCATCAAAAGCAGCTGCTAACCAATATTGGTTACATTCTTAACATTGGCCAAAACTGATTCATAATTTTGATATTCTCATTTTTGATTTTTCCAGCTGCTTTAAGACTGCACACTTGTAGTTGTAGTTGTTGAGAAAACCACCCCCGCCTCCCCCGCACCATTGATTAGCAGAGTTTGTTCGAAGCGTTGCCAGACCTCAACAAAAATGGATCGCAAGGCGGAGTTGGAGCGCAAAAAGGCCAAATTGGCAGCACTGCGCGAGGAGAAGGATCGTCGTCGCCGTGAGAAGGAAATCAAAGATATGGAGGAGGCTGCCGGACGCATTGGCCAAGGCACCGGCATCGATAAGGATCAACGCAAGTGAGTTAAAAGGGGACAGAGTTATCTATTCAAAATGTACATACTGTAATATTTAATATACTTGTTTTGGCTTGCAGAGATCTGGATGAGATGCTCTCATCGCTGGGCGTTGCGCCTGTCTCTGAAGTTTTGTCCTCTTTGTCATCGGCCAATTCGCTGACATCCGATAATTCCAATACACAAACGCCCGATGTTAGTTTGCAGGCCACCGTCAATGGACAAGGGTATGATTACAGTTGCTCATGTCATTCTTTTGACAAGATGCAAAATTCTTATATTTTATTTTGGTTAAAATTACTTTATTTTATATACAGTTGGTCAAGTAGTTCCTTTCAAATAGAACTAAATTAATATATTTTATTTTGCAAACAGTTAAATCTTTCATTAAAAAAAATATTAAGCTTCAGTATTAAAGATAAAAACAATAATGTGAATTTTGTTTTCTTTGTTAAAACAATTACTTGACATGTTTAAATGATTAAAACTACAATAGAACTCATATTATTTTCTTGTTCTAATACTTCTTAGCATTATCATAATAATCAAAAAAAAAAAGGAGTAAAATGATGAGGAGATAAATGATTATTGTTATTTTTGAAATTAAAAAAATCAATGACTTAGAAAAGAAAAACAATTCGACTATAATGATCCTATGAAAACGATCTTTGCATATTCGCATTATTTACTGTCTTTTGTTTGCTAAATTAAACATATTCTATTGTATTATGTCAGAAGAATTACTTAACTAGTTGAATATTGAATATTTTTGAATAATTGCAACTTTTGTGAATTTATCTGTAGCGTTGGAAAGAAGCAGCCACTTAATCTGAGCGTTTACAATGTGCAGGCAACAAACATTCCACCAAAGGAGACACTCGTCTATACGAAACAAACACAAACAACCAGCACTGGGGGCCATGAACGTGATGGTGCGTATGCTACAAATTGATATATCTTAGATATATGTATATATTCATATATAGTTGAAATAATAACTGAAACATCTCAATCATTGCCATATTTTTGTGACTATTGTGTAGACACTTTCCCATAGTTTGTTGCTTCTCTATTAATATTATTACTATTATTATTGATACTAAATATTTTGTGTGATAACTGTCTTCTTCTTCACTCTGTTTGCTTGTCCAAAAGAAAACTACAAGTATTTTCAATTTTCCCCCTTCCCAAAATAACTCCTGTCCAATGTTTTTGAAACTTGTGTTGCGCCTCATTCGAAAAAAAAGAAAATACAGTTTAGGGAGAAATAATAGAACAGAATCTAATTATAAAAGTGAAATAAAATAACAAATACAGTTCTTTCTTGCCACTCATCGCCTCTGTCAGGATATATGGAGGACTGGTGGCGTCCACGTAAAGGTACTAATCCTAGTTATAAGCAGCCCACCAAAATCAACTTTAGACAGCACACAATACTCGTACATTAATTGATAATCTAATCTAATCATCTAATCAAATCACAACAAAATACAATTATTATCATCAGTACTTTGAGTTTCCATTTTTTATCATCTTTAATTTCTAATGCATTTTCCAGAGGTCGCCAATTTGGCTCAACACCAAGATTTATCTGACTAAATAAAAGTCAGATTTCGATTTTATTTTCTACTATTTTTTCATGAGTAATTTTCACAAAAAGAAATAATTTTCCAAATTGTTAGCTATTTTTATTTTATAAGTTATTACTTTTTAAATAAATTACTTATTAGATAAATCAATGTGAAGGAAATATGTTACGGCAAAATGGAATACCCTAAACATCCGATTTTAGTTTTAATTAGCGATATCAGTCAAAACTTCTATTTACAATTTTGATAATTTAAATTATTTTTATTTCTTGTTTTAAATTTTATTTAAAAATGTCAAAATAATTATTAAAGATCAATTTATTAAAAAATTACGAAATGAAATTTTTTTGATTTTTATTTTAAAAGTTACAAATACGAGTTATTCCGTAACTTTTATTTAATAAAATTAAAAAAAAGTTTAATTCTTTTTCTTCTTATAAATAAAAAATTAAAATTAATTATTACTATGCATTTAAAAATAAATAATTCTTTGATTTCTATTTCTATTTTAAAACATATAACAGTTACGGTTCCTGGTTATTTCTTATTAATACTTATGTGTTGACTGTTTTTTTGGCGACCTCTGATATTTTTCTAGTTCAAGTTAGTAATGCTTCAGTTTGCTGGCTTTTGTGGTATAGCTTCTTGAAAAACTTTGAATTCAATTCCTTCCATCGATTCGAGCGCAATTTAATAATTTGTCTATTTACTTTTTCTTCCCCCTTTTATCTGTTCTTGGTACGCACGCAAAAAAAACTGCAGCTCATGCTACGGATTATTATGGTGAGTAGTTGTTGAGTTTTGTACGTAAAACTAATTAATAGACCACCTCTCTATCTCTAACTCTCTCTAAGTAGAATTGTATAATAATAATAATAATAATCGATCTATCTATCGATCACTGCATATGTATTCCTATCTATCTATTTGCTTTCCTGTCGCGTGTAGTTTGAACGAATCTCGTTACTTATTGCTACTCGTTACTCGCTACTCGTTAGTTGTATTTATTAATTTTTTAGATATTCCTAGTAAATATTCCTATCCATCTATTTGTTTTCCTGTTGCGTGTAGTTTGAACGAATCTCGTTACTTATTGCTACTCGTTACTCGCTACTCGTTAGTTGTATTTATTTATTTTTTAGATCTTCCCAGTATTGCTCAATCTCTCGCACATACACATTTATAACCTAAATAGATTCTACAATTGCTACTCGTTACTCGCTACTCGTTAGTTGTATTTATTTTATTTTTTCGATATCCCTAGTACATAACTTAAATAGATTCTACAATTGCTTTGTTTTTTTCGGCCTTTCGGTACAATTTCCTCATTATTTATTTATATATCAACTCGGAGATTTTGTTTTTAATATGTAGATCCGATAAGAGATTCAGTTTGTATCAGCATTAAATTATGTTAAGCATGTCTATATGTGACTATATATATCCAATATTATTTTATACAGATATATATAGTACATATAAAGCAATTATTGAAGCGTTTATGACTACGAATATGAATTTAATATTGTTCAACTCCACCCAATTTATAAGTTTTTAATTCGTTTAAGTAGTTGCAATTTTTTTTTTTTTTTAAGTTTTTCTCTATATACATATATACATACATATATATTTTATATAAATATATAAAAAACACAAGAAACAAAAAAAGATTCGCATTTTAATTTTGCGTATGACACTTTTATAAAAGTCTAACTGTTATACACTAGGTGTATTTTGAGGTTAGGCTTGCCATTGTTTTATCAATTTTGATTATTTTTATTTAGCATAACAAAATCGACATTTATCTAATTTATACCTATATATTAAACATATATATATTAATCATAATGTGTCTTTTTCATCACAAGTATCAAGTATACATAAACTTATTTAATATATTTTCTTAACTATTATAATAATCTTAAGTCTAAACAAAATGTAAGACACTCACAAACACACACACACACACACACACAAATGCATGTGTAAGCACTGAGAAATATCATGTATTTATATATATTTTATTGATTTAGAAACTTACCATTGTAATATCATTTTGTTCAATTTGTGTGCTAATTTTTTTTTATTGTTTACAATGAAAAGACCCAAAAAATAGAAAAAATATCAATTTTATGTTTAATCCTATAACTACTCTATCTCTCTGTCCCTCTCTTTCTCACTCTCCCTCTCTCTCTCTCTCTCTCATGTCCCCATAAAAGAAAACACACGTCTCGATAAAAACATCTATTTTCATAATAATATCGATAAAAACGATTGTTTTTTTTTTATTATTCATCACATTTGTTTTTTTTTTTTTCACTTTTACTTTCAAAGAGAAATAATTCTTGATTAATTTGAATGGGCGGTACGTTATGGCCAACAGATTTGAGATTATTACGCTTGTTTTTGAAAAAAAAAAAAAATTAATCAAAAAAAACTACAATGTATATGTACAATATATTTATTTCTTTATATTTCTTCAAGATGAATACAATCTTAATCCGGGTTTAGAGTGGGAGGATGAATTCACAGGTAGGTACACCCAACAAAAAAGAAAACAGTGATGGGAATCGACATGAAGCAAAATAGGAACGTACCAATTCTAACTTCCACAAGAAAATCAATCAAATTGAAAGTTGAAATTTAAAGAAATTGTAAAAAAAAAAGAAGAAAGAGATAAGACAAAGATCTTCGCGCTGGCTGTCACTTTCTAGCAAACACAGAAACACTTAAACACACACATGCTGTCCCCCTATCTATCTATCTGTCTCGCTCGCTCGCGCTCTCGCTTGCCAAATGTATGTACAGTTAATGAAACTCCCATCATAACATGCATGCATTAGCTATATCATCATTATTTTCATTACACTTTATTCTCCCTCTCTATCTTTCTAAATTCACTCCATTTTGTGCCGTGACTAACCCAAATTATTCAGTATTTAATAATACATACATATAGTCAACTTCGATCCATTCGAGTTTTCATTGCATTTTCTATTGAGCTTCCCAATGAGTTAATGTGTGAAAGAGACAGCTATATAAGCTTTTGTTATTTTAGTCTCTAAATGTCTTTAATGACTGAAAAAATAAAATCAATAATAATAATTATTTGTGATTTAAAATAAAAGTCTTTAAATAAGCATTAACAATGATTTTTGTTATGATCCCTGATTAAAATCGGTGTAATCGATTAACAATCGTATCGAGTTCCATCTCTAATGCAATCGATGTTCTCTCCTTGTTTGACCTTTCCGTTACACTGTTCTCTCTCACACACACACACACACATGCATTCTCTTCACACCCTCTCCACAACTGTCTCTGTCTCTGTCTCTCACATGAAGCACACAGCGCGTACCAAAAAAATAGTGCCGCACACAAAAAAAAAGCGACCTCTGTTGGCTGTTCAAATGTTTAAGGCAAAATGAAAGCTATAGAAAAGTAATGAATATAATTTGAAAATATGTAAAATATATATTTCTAGCATAAATACATAATTTTAAGTGCAACAATTTATAAACTGGGTGGAGCAATTGAAACAGTTACAGATCAAAATATTAAATTTGAAATTGAAACTGAAAAACTGATATATGTTATGATACGAACTTGAATATGAATACTATCTAATAATGATACTTAACTAGTTACAAACATACCATAAATAATACTACTTAAATATTTTTACAACACTACACACATACATATGTACATATACACTCATACATATATTATGTATATAGTATATATGTATATACATACATATATACCAATACATAACTCAAAGAAAAGTTTTGTAATTATTATTAAAGTGATTTTTGCTTGTTATTTTTTATAATTGGCTTTGTGTAATTAGTTAAAACGGTAAAAAGCGAATGCACATCTCTAACACGACACACACACATACACACACCCTGTATACTGGATAACTTGTGTTTAATATCTCAAAAACGTCATACACTTTGATATTACTCACAAACCGCAACTGTTAACCGGTAATAACCGATTGAAAATGGTAACCGTAATTGAAACTGTTAACGAAAAAAAACTTTTTTAATCTACCGAAACCGAAATAACCGATTAATTAAGTATTAAATTCAATTAGGTTGTTAAGGTGTACTCAACCTTTTCAAGCTGAATTTGATTTTTATTTTTAATTACAATAATTATCTCATTAATTTGGTCTTATATTTTTTAATAAAAAATTTTGTGGTTGACAAATTCACAAATTTTATAATTAATTTCCATTTTTTTTTTTTTTTGATCCGAAGTCATTCAAAACATACAAAAAATAACCGGTAACCGATACGAAACCGATATACAAATATTTTACGTAACCAATAAACTTCGAACCTAACCGGTTTCGGTTATGAAATCGATATTCGTTTCGGTTATTGATTACGCAAAATCTGTGTTTATCGGTTTCGTAACGGCTATCGGATTTTTGTATGTTTCGGTTTCAAAATAACGGTATGATTTCGGTTTACACAACAATAAAGTTTGTTGTAAAAATTTTCAAAAAAAAAAGCCTTAATATACAAAGAAATACTATGTGATTTAAAAAAAAATAATTATTTAAAAGGATCAAAATTTAAAATAAAAATTAGTTTTAAAAACGAATATTACATCTTAATAACATAATTAAATTTAATGTTTGATTAAACAGAAACTAACTATTATATATGAATCGGTTGCTGATCGGTTATTTCGGTTTGAATAATTTCGGTTTTTCGGTATAATAAAAAACCTTATTTCGGTTACCAATTTTAATCGGTTAATATTGGTTAAAAGTAACGGTTTTGATAACGGTTTTAATCCCTGCTGCTCACAATACATACATAAATATATGCGTGTGTGTGTGTCCTGTGTGCGCTCTCTCTCTCTCTTATTTTTCACTCTCTTAACTCACACCTTGTTGTGTTGAGTCTTTCACTCTCGTTGTCTTAAGTCGACCTCTCTCTCTTGCTCTCCCGCTCTCTCTATCTGTTTTTACAACACTGCCGCACTTTTACACATACACAAACACACACACATGCACACGATCCACAAGCTCAGACAAAGCCAAATGAAAAGTAAACAGAAACAAAACACAAATGAATGACAGAGACAACAAGATGCAAACGCAAATGCAAATGCAAAACGAGTAAAAACAAAAGCAAAAGCAAAAGCAACAAAAAGTAGAATTGTTCCTGTTCTGTCGATTGTCAAGTTCCTTTAGCTGTGTTAGTTTTATACATTAAACAGTGCTTGCATTTGATGCCCAAGGAGATGACGAAGAGAGCTCGCTGCCACATTTGGATCATGGTTTTAGCTCCAAGCTGCCACCGGGTTATCTCAACCATGGACTGCCCACCGTCAAGGATGTGGCGCCGGCCATCACGCCCCTCGAGCAGAAGAAGGAGCAGGAGGAGAAGAAGGAGGGTGAGTATTCTCCAATATACATACATATGTATGTATGTATGTACAGTGGGTCACAGTCCACAGTATCCTCCAATATATGTATGTACAGTGGGTCACAGTCAATCAATTAATTGATTTTGTATTGTATTTGTAAATGAAATTATATGTAATGTAATTATAATGAAATTTGCATTTCACAGTCATTGCAAAAAATTAATGATTATGACTGATGAAGAAGATTATTAATTTTGTAATGCATTAGGAATTAGTGATGATAACAATCTCATTACAAATTCATCAATAAAATTAATTATAATGCAATTTTCATTACATAGTCATAGCAAAAATTAATATTGAAGAAAATATATTTTCATTATTGATTTATTTGTGATAGTGATAATTACAATCTCATAAAATAATCACAAATATTTGTAATAATATACGTAATGAAATTTATTCATTACATAGTCATTGCAACAATTAATAAAGAAAATATATTTTGATTATCATTGAAAAAGGTAATGAAAATGAATATCACATTTCGTTATTACTGAAAAAATGCATTATAAAAAATATCCACATTGTATCCACATCATAAGAATTAGTGATGAGCTAAATGAATTAATTTTTAATGAAAATGTAACTACATTGAAAATCACATGACATCAAGATTGAAAATATCATTGCAGAATATGAAATATGACACTTCATTAGCATTGGAAACAAGTAAAGATAATGAACTTCATATTTTATTATCATTAAAGAATGTAATAATAATAAATATCACAATACAAATTCATTGAAAATCAAATAATAATGAATGACACATAACTTGCGCATTGATAACAACAATTATTCTTATAATCCTAAGGAAAATCACAAAATGAATTGATTTCTAATTGATTTTTTGAAAAAATACAAACATTGCAAAATTAATTATATTGAAAATGAAATTCATTGAATTGTTGATTGAGCTGAATAACAATTGAAATAACATGCGCATTAATAACAATAATTATAATAAATAACACAAAATTAATTAATTTTTAATTAATTTTTTTGGAAAAATAAATATTGTTAAATTAAAAATGAATTGAAAGTGAAATCAATTAATTGCATTATTTATAATAAATAAATGAATTGAGTTCAGATTTGAATAACAATTGGAATAACATGCGCATTAATAACAATAATTATAATGAAAATCACAAAATGAATTGATTTCTAATTGATTTTTCGAAAAATAAATATTGTTAAAATAAAATTGAATTGAGAATGAAATCAATGAACTGCATTATTTATAATAAGAGTTAAAATTTGAATAACAATTGAAATTTGAAATGCATTTGCAGTCAAGGAGCTGTCGGAGGAGCAAAAGCAAATGATAATATTGTCGGAGGACTTCCAGAGATTCGTGTTGAAAGCGGGACGCGTGATTGAACGCGCTCTGTCGGAGAATGTGGACATCTATACGGATTATATTGGATGTGGCGATAACGAGGAGGCGAATGATGAACGATCCCATGCACGTTTATCGTTGAATCGTGTGTTCTACGATGAGCGCTGGTCAAAGAATCGTTGCATCACGAGCATGGATTGGTCAACGCACTTTCCCGAGCTGGTTGTCGCCTCGTATCACAATAATGAGGAGTGTCCCAATGAACCCGATGGCGTTGTCATGGTCTGGAATACGAAATTTAAGAAGCAAACGCCAGAGGATGTATTCCATTGTCAGAGCGCTGTCATGTCCACCTGCTTTGCCAAATTCAATCCAAATCTAATACTCGGCGGCACATATTCGGGACAGATTGTACTATGGGATAATCGTGTCCAGAAACGCACTCCCATCCAGCGTACACCATTGAGTGCGGCGGCGCATACGCATCCCGTTTATTGCCTCCAAATGGTTGGCACACAGAATGCCCACAATGTCATCTCGATATCATCGGATGGCAAATTGTGCTCCTGGTCGCTGGACATGCTCTCACAGCCGCGGATACTCTCGAGCTGCAGCAGCGACAGTCAAAGGCGATTGCCATCACATGCATGGCATTCCCTGCCAATGAGATCAACAGTTTGGTCATGGGCAGCGAGGATGGTTATGTCTACTCGGCATCTCGTCATGGCCTTCGATCCGGTGTCAATGAGGTCTTTGAACGTCATCTGGGTCCCATAACTGGCATCTCCACACATTATAATCAATCATCTCCAGACTTTGGACACCTCTATCTAACCTCATCGATTGATTGGACCATTAAATTGTGGTCCCTTAAGGTGAGTCGCCTCTTTAATCTATTCTATTCACTCAAAAGTTAAAGTCTTTAAAGAGTTTTATTTTTGATTAATACATTTAAAAGTCTTTATCGAATATTACTTTTGAGGAATAAATTAAAGTTCAAAAATTAAGTATATTATTAAAATTTTAAATAAACAGCTTAAAAAAATAGTAAAAAACTGAAAGAAAGAATTCAAAAATTGTAATTTAAATGATCCAACATTTGTTCCTAGGATTGGCAAAAACCCAGAAAAACAAAACTAGATCTATAAATATTTTTTTTATTACTGTTGATAGTAGTAGGAAATTAAAAAAAAATCAAAGTTAAGACAAAAATTATTTAGATGAATGGGAAAATGTTAGCAATATTTACTTTTTCGAGACACAGCATAAACTTTTATTTATAATTCGTACCATAAAAATTAATTTTAACACTTACCTTTCGATAAAAAAAACACTAGTTAATTTTCAACTTTTATTTTATTTTAAATTTGTACTATAAAAATCAAAAATAAGAGTTATTGTTCAATTTTGTTATAAAAATCATATCATATTATATTATAAATCGTATTAATTTGAATTTTTAATTTATTTCATGTCACGTTAAATAATTATGAATATTATTATTTTATTATAAATACAACAATTATAGTTAATTATTTTTTTCTCCTAATGAAAATACAATTTGTTTTGTATACTCTAGGCTTAATTTTATTAATTATTTTGTGTATTTCAAATCACTTTAAATAATATTAAATATATATTATTTTTGCTTTGAAAATACTCTAGGAATTATTTAATTAAATTTTTTTTCTCCTAATACAATAATTGCCATTATGTATATACCTTTTTTTTTCCTAATATAATAGAAATCTTCTATAATAGAAATCTTTACTTCTAGGAATAATTTAATTATAAAATTTTAATATAAATTCAATAATTATAATTAAATACATTTTTCTCCTAATAGGAATATATTTTATTTTTGCTTTTGGTAGACTTTAGGATTAATTTAGTTAGTTTATACATATTTTTGTGTGAATATTATTGTTTTATATGTATGTACATAAATACAATAATTAAAACTGAGTAAATGTTTTCTCTGTGTCGGTTGCAGGACACTGACCACTTTATTCGTTTGAGGATAATTCGGATTATGTTATGGATGTCGCCTGGTCGCCCGTTCATCCCGCCCTTTTGCTGCTGTCGATGGTAGCGGTCGTCTTGATTTATGGAATCTCAATCAGGACACTGAAGTACCAACAGCCTCAATTGTGGTCGACGGTGCGCCGGCGCTCAATCGCGTCTCGTGGACACCATCCGGATTGCATGTGACGATTGGTGATGAGTCCGGTAAACTCTATGTCTACGATGTGGCTGAGCATCTGGCGCAACCGTCGCGTGATGAATGGTCGCGATTTAATGCAACCCTCAATGAGCTCAAGATGAACCAAAACGATGAGGTCTAAACAATCACCGAAGAAAACCAGAATTGCAAAATAAACATATACTAAAAGTGAAAGTAAACAAAAATTAAAAGGAAAACACACACACAGTTAGCCAAGAAAGTATTTTGACAAAATACAAATTCACGCAATATTTTCATCAATTGTTAAATTCAATGAAAATTATATTTATTTTTCTTTCAACTTGAATAAGAAATTCGTAAAAAGCGAAATTGTATAAATATTTGATTTTGTCAAAACACTTTCTTGACTAACTGTATGTATTTAGAAACAGGATAAGTTTTGTTTTGTTTTTTTATCGTGAAAGGGGCTGTAGAGTATTAAGAAGAAGAATAACACAAAAAGACTTTAATATTTTTTTTGAATTAAACATTAAACTGTATTTACATACGTATATATATATATTTATATATTTACTACATACTTTATGTAATTACTCGTGTATATTATTAGTTGTTCTTCTTAAACTCTGTTCCGTATTTCCAATTTTTGAAGTTCATCAAATGAAGTTCAAGAAATAAAAATTCAACTCGAGTCCTGCGAAAAATCATTGGTATTGTAATTTATTTGATATAAATATTATTATGATTATAATTATTATTATTATTATTAATATTAGAACTGATTTAAATTCTGTTTTTCATATTTTTTCACATGCCCTGTATAAAAACGAAACTAAACGAAGCGAATTAAAAAACCAACAACATTTTCATTTATACATACATATATACATATATATATATAAACATAAACCGAACAAGTTGAGAATTAAAAGAATGACAGACAAAATGTACATTAAAATAACTCGTGCAAAGTGACAACTAAGCAAACTATTTAACAAGATTAAATAAAGATAAAAATCATAAGCACACACACACACACACACATGTACATATGTACATACATACACTTGTGTGTGTGCGTGCGTGAATAATGCCTCAATTAAAAGCATTCATCTGTAGTTATTCATTTGTATTCACATAGTTTTGTCGTGAATCATGAGAATGTTATGTCAATTACAGTATGCCAAGTAATTGTTTTGACCAATAGAAAATTTACATATGTATTATTTAAAAAGAAAATATTTAAAACTTTATTTTAAAATGTTTTCTATAAGAATCAAAATCAACTACTCGTATTTTTGAAATGTGATCATCGTTACAATAATCGATAATTGTTGTTATATAATGTACTCGCATATTTGAAAAGTGATAATCGTTACTGTCCCTAATCAAAACAATTATTTGACAAACTGTACGCAAGCTCGACGTCAACTGCAGTTAAAGCGAAAGCCAAGCCGAAGTTAAAGCATACTTAAAAGCTCTCTCGCAAAAGCTCTCACTATGAGCGCAGTGGGGTGTGGTGGGCGGTGCAGTACCGGCGTGGCGTCAGCAGAGACAAGCAGCGACGACATTTGCTAAAAGTGTCAGTAGCAAAAGGTAAAGCGAAACGAACAGTAAGAAGCGGTACGAATCTCGCACAAAGCGAAATTGAGGAAAAAAGAGAAAATCTGAATAGAAATTGCAACTGCAGGTGACGTTGGAGTAAGCGAGATATATCAATCGAACAAAAAATGGATTACAAGGTAAGTACGCTGATGCATCAAAGTTAATCGATTATGTGTGAAGAAAATAAATATATTCGATGAGTCATCCAACAACAAACAGGCTGTGCCCACTGTTGTGCCCCGCAAACCGTTTGATGCCGTTGCGGATAGCCAGGAACTGCGCGGTGCAATGCGTGGCTTGGGCACCGATGAGCAGCAAATTATCGATGTACTCACCACACGCAGCAATGCACAGCGTCAATCGATAAGCGCCGCGTATGCCGCCGAATTTGAGCGTGATCTTATCGATGATCTCAAGGATGAATTGGGCGGCAAATTTGAGGATGTGATTGTGGCATTAATGCGTCCTCGTCGAATATCTGTGCAAGCAGCTGCACGAGGCGATGGCGGGAATGGGCACCGAGGAGTCCACTCTGGTCGAGATCCTCTGCACCAAGAGCAACGAGGAAATGCAACAAATTGTGGTTGCCTACGAGGAGAAATATGAACGCCCCCTGGCGGAGCAAATGTGCAGTGAAACGTCTGGTTTCTTTCGTCGTCTACTCACATTGATTGTGACCGGAGTGCGGGACAACATGGACACTCCGGTGGATGCATCGCAGGCCAAGGATCAGGCAGCACAATTGTATGCCGCTGGCGAGGCCAAACTTGGCACCGACGAGGAGGTCTTCAATAGAATCATGGCCCACGCCAGTTTCCCCCAATTGCGTCTCGTCTTCGATGAGTACAAGGAGCTCTCCGGCCAAACCATCGAGCAGGCCATCAAGCATGAAATGTCCGACGAGCTGCACGAGGCCATAGGATGGCCATAGGTAATCCTAATCCTTCCCACAGTTTACTCTTGTTATCCATCAGTTATTTCTCCAGTGTATTAATATTATGGTCGATAGAGGGCGCGAGAGAGCAAGAGAGCAATAGGAACAGCGTTGCCAACCACTTGAGGACCTAAAAAAGCTATAGTAACATTCAATAATAATTAAAATAGCTAGCATAAGCTATGAAGCTAGAATAAGCTAAAAATAGCTTGAAAGTCTGATAGAACTTTATGGTCTTGTATACAAACAACTATAGACAGAGAGAATGAGAGAGACGGAGGTCGCGAGAGAACTATGGGAACAGTACTGCCAACCACTTCAGGGCCTTAAAAGATACTATATATCAACATTTAAAAATAATTAAAATAGAGAGAATAAGCATGAAGCTAAAATAAGTTAAAAATTGCAAGAATAAGCTAGGAAGCTAGAATAAGTTAAAAATAGTTAGAAGCTAGATTAAGCTAAATATAGCTATAATAAGCTAGAAAGTCAGCTGGAAATCCACATAAAAAGCTACTACTGAATACCCTGCACAGACAGAAGAAGGCAACTCCGATCCTATAAAGCACATACATATGTATATTCTAGATCAGTATTATCAATCGAGTCGATTTAGCCTTGTCCTTTTGTACAAAACAGACTCAGATCTCCAAAAATTGGCAGTATCATTTTTTTTTATAATGAAATTTAAGAAACATGGCTAATAACATGATTATTTGTTTCAGTGGAGTGTGTGCAATCTCCGGCGGCTTTCTTCGCCAATCGTCTCTATAAGGCAATGGACGGAGCTGGCACCGATGATGCGACACTTGTACGGATTATTGTCTGTCGATCGGAGATTGATCTGGAGACGATTAAGCAGGAATTTGAGCGTATCTATAATCGCACGCTGCGCAGTGCCGTTGAGGTGAGTTATATAGATACCCTGTAATACCCTGTAGATTGCTTATTTAACATTTAAGTAATGCATTTTCAACTTTTGCTTTCTGTATTCTTGTTCTTATTCATGATCTTGATCTTGATATTGATCCTCCCCATCGTTGGTGTTTTGTGGTGTTGTTTGTTATTGTGTGTGTTTTTGGTCCTAGGACGTAAGTATTGGTTCACTGAATTGGCTTAGAGCATAAATACCATACTACCATTTATAATTTTGGCCCGCTTTGTGGAATTCCAAATTTCCTCTTCATTTAATCATCATTGAATTTTTTTATATTATATTTTAATAATCATGTGTTTTGGATTTTCTTTTACAGTCGGAGACTTCTGGTGATTACAAGCGCGCTTTGACGGCTTTGCTGGGCGGCGCCTAAACGTGGCTAAAACCACAATATACTCGTCTATATGTAGCCGGGTTTTAATCCAGGCATCGCAAAGATTACAATTTTTAAAATATGAATTATTCTTAAACACAAATTGTTTAATATTTATCAAATAATTCAAATCGAATTTAGATTTAATCATATTTAAATTTAAATTTTGATTTACAAATCATATTACACCTTTTAAATCTTTTAATTAAAATTTAATAAGTTACATTCATTTGTAATATTTTTTTTTATCAAATTTCAAGTGTAGAAATAAGCAATGAATTTTTTATTTTGATTCAAAATTAAGTTGAATTGAATTTTTATGATAAAACTAAAGTTTAGTCTGTTTCCATCCAAAAATAGTACTATATCTAAGATTTTTCTCATTCTTTAAGATATTGATTTTTTAAAACTCATAAAATGATATTATTTGCGATTCCTGGTAAAAAACTCTGCATTCAAATTATGGTATTTGTAGTGAATTTAGTTAAATCGCTTTTAATGTTTGCATTGAGCGCACAGTTGCTGCAATAAATGTACGTACATGTAATAAATATACTATACATAAATATATATATTAAAGAAAATTAATTAATTACACGGAATACATCAAATTTCAACTTAAATGTTAACTAAGGGAACCACATTGAATCATTATCATCATCATCATCATTATCATCATTATTCACATGATGGATTCGGATTGGGATTACTTAAAGTAAATCTTGTGCAACTCCTTGGTCTTTACTGGCAGATAGTTTTGCATCTCATCCGGATTCGTCCAGAAGCTCACGGAAGTCTAAAGTTGATAAGAATAATTAATTAAATAACAATTTAAAAAATAAAAAGCTATGTACCTGGAGCTCTGTGCAGGGCGCTTCCCGATGTATATACTCCTTCAGTATGTAATCATTCTCGACCTCGCAATGGAAACGCGTATCGTGCATCCGGATGAGGACATCATCAATGCGCAGAAAATGACGCAGCAGCACAAAGAAACCGGAGGGCATCACACGCTAAAGGAAATATATTTATTGCATCTATTTATAAGAAAAGTCTACAGAAAATCAGAGCTGGGAATTGTGATTAAAATTAACACAATTATTTGATCCCTTTGGAAAGTTTAAATTTTATCTAAATTGAGTTATTGATGGGAATCTTTATCTCTATCAAAATATTTAGTTGATGCAATTTTCATTTCCACAATAAAATCAAATAGTGTAATAATGCTGGAAAAACTCTAGTAAATAATCAACATTTCTTTTAGTTAAGAGATGATAGATAAAAAATTTCTAAAATCAGTAAACCCAGCTCTGCAGAGACCCTGTACTTATTTTACAAATAAAATAAAATAAGTTAATAACTCAATTAAAATATGCATACATATATACTTATACTAAGCCGACAAACCCAATAGACTTTTGGCTCATTTTTATGTACAGGGTCTCGTTTCTAGTATCTTGGAATCTACTCACAATTCGCACACTCATTGCTGAAATGCCATGATCATGAAGTTCATCCTCGTAGAGTGTGAGATCGTGATAGAATAATATATTCTCGCGCTGCATTAGCTTCATCTTGTTCAGTGTCTGATCGGTGGGTTCAATGCGAAATTTATCATTCAATGTCCCCTGATATGTTGAGGTGAATGTCCAATCGAAAGGCTTGTACTTCTGCTCCATATTCTGCTCCGAACTGCACAGAAAAACAGGGTATAAAAATAAAGTTACTAAATTAATTAAATAAATTTAAAAAACAACAAAAAAATAAAAAAAAGTCTAAAAACAGTGTCATGAACTTATAAGACCCTTTGTTGCTTTTTGGTACTGGGTCTACTCGGTTTAAATGCGATATGTACAGTTGGTCAAGAAAGTGTTTTGACAAAATAAAAGATTACAAATTTGTTTTTTTTTTTGAATGGTTTAGTTCAATAATAATAACTTTCGTTACAGGAATATTAAAATAAGAAATAAAATTATATATATATATATGTTTATGTGTAAGGATTTCATCTTGTCAAAACACTTTTGGACCAACTGTATGTATGTTGTGATGTTGTTGCTTACCGCGTTTCCCGCCATTCCTGGGCACAGGCAACCTCAACGGATGAATCCTTGCCGTTGGCGACCAGAGCTAGTGCATCCATGGGCTTGAACTCCATGAGAGCACCATTTGTGTGGTGGAGGACGAGCTTGTTCTTGTGGAACACCATGTCCGGTAGATGGGGCAGCTCCAGGGAGTGCTGATAATGGCACAGGTCACAACGGTTCGCATCGTTCTTGTCGCAACACTTATCGCTGCCCAAGTGGCACATACTCTTCAATATATGCGATTTCTCATAGCTGATGTTCCAGTCATTAAATCGCAAGGATTCGCAATCCACCGGCAATCGAAGCACACCGTACTACACATGAATCAACATCAACAACAATCATTATTATTATCTTTATAAATGCATAACATATTTATTTAACATGTCATCCATTTGCTTACTTCATTTGCCATAGTTAAAATGTACGAATTTCAAACAACAAAATATAAACTCATATAAAACGCGTATAATTATTGGGCAGTCTAGTGATGTAAACAGCTTTCGATTGTATACAATTCTTGCAAAAATTTATCGATATTTCGATTAAATATTTGTCGCACCGTTTATGCACATAATTATGGATAGACGCTTTTAATTTAAGCAATAAAATGTAAAGATCATAATAAATACGCATGTATTAAAGTAAGTCGGTCGATTCGAATATGCAGTGTATTCATCGATATATTAATAAGTTCATTGTATCGATACTTAAAAAATAAACAGTATCGATACAACAATGTTTTAAAATACGAAATAAATCTGATAGTTGATACTGAAGTCTTGACAAAAAAGGAATATTTGCACACACTTTTACTTCGAATCGAAGCAGCGATATATCGATATATACGATATTCTTGCACATCACTAAACTATAGCGGCAAATGTTTTGTTTTTGTCAGTTATTCCATTTCCATATGTAGACGTAGATAAGAATTTGTAATTTTTTTTTTCATAAACTTAATTCGAGGAGACTTGTGTTGAATACAAATATATAAAGCAGAGAAGGAAGCAAAAGGAGACAACAACAATGATTGCGTTTAAACGCCTGCCACGTTTCTGCCTGTTGCGCGCTCTTGGCAGCTCTCAGCAGCAGCAGCAACAGCAGCAGAAGCAGCGATCAAAGCTCCACACGAAATCAACTGCACAGTGGTGCAAGGCACAACAAACAACGCTGACACAGACGCCGGAGGATGTGCGGGGCATCGTCGATGCACTCAAGAATGGACAACGAGCGCTGGGCCAACCCACGAGCATTACGCATCCACATCTGATAAGACCCAATGAGCTGGTGCCCGGCGTCGAGTTGACCGAGTTTCAGACGAGACGGACGTGTCTTATGCAAGGACTGAAAGCCTACGCCGAAAGCTTTGGCAATGAATTCAACGGACGTGCCGCCAAAAGTCATATGGTAAGTGCATGCGATGTATTTATGTCTAGTAATTCAACTCCAGCTATGTACATACATTCGTAGCCATTAGCGTTAAGGCTGGAGAAATAGCGATGCAAATATCGATATAAATCGATATAAATCTATATTTGCATCGGTATTTGACAATAGTAGGGGTATTCAGATTTTGTTTAAATTTCGATAACATTATTTGACCACACTTTGTGTTTGTTTACATTCTTTTGCGATTTTAATATGGCGATAGTTTATAGAAGACGTAGATAAAAAAGTTGCTGATAATGCTCAAATCAAATTCTCATTCTACTAGTATTAAAAAGTATTAAAAAAATAGTTTTCACACTTTCATTTGTCATTTTGTGTTTTCGCGCTTTTTGTTAAATTCTTATTGTGCGATAATATAAAAGTAGCCATACTCTAGAAAGAAGAAACAAATAAAAAAATCTTATCAGAGTGCAAAAAAGTTTGTGCCTGCAACAAAATTTGTTTCAGGAATACCGCTAATAAACATTGTGCGATACTATCGCGCGCCATTTTTAAAAAATATATATATATTCATATCGGTCTTTATTTATGTTCCAGCTGGTGATTGGGGCCGCCGCCAAGAAGTATATGAGTGGCAAGATACCCTATGTGTTCCGTCAGAGCTCGGACTTTTATTATCTAACCGGTTGCCTGGAACCGGACTCTGTGCTCCTCTTGACCATCGATGAAGCTGGCGTTGTGCAATCGACGCTCTTTATGCGTCCCAAAGATCCACATGCCGAACTCTGGGATGGACCACGAACTGGACCCGAGTATGCGGTGCATCTGTTTGGCGTTAACGAAGCTTATGCCATCGATAGCTTCAGTCAAACGCTGGAGAAGCGTGTGGCACAGTTGAAGCCACATCTGTGGTTCGATTTAAAGCAGTCGGAGCTGCCGAATGTGACGGAGGCAATGCTCCAATTGTGCCAGAGTGAAAGATCCCGTCTGTTGCCCGCCTACAGCTTTGTTGAGAACATGCGTCTGATTAAATCCCCCGCCGAGATGCAATTAATGCGTCGCACCTGTGAAATCGCATCGCGGGCCTTCAACGAGGTCATGGCGGAGACACGACCTGGACAATCGGAGCATCAACTGTACGCCGCCATCGACTACAAGTGTCGCATGCGCAATGCCAGCTATTTGGCCTATCCTCCAGTTGTTGCCGCCGGCAAGAATGCCACCGTTATACACTATATAAACAATACACAGCTGTTGCAGCCCCAGGAGCTGCTGCTCATGGATGCGGGCTGCGAGTACGGCGGATATACCAGCGACATTACACGAACTTGGCCAGTGAGCGGACACTTTACGGATGCACAACGCACTCTCTACGACATGATGGAGCAGCTACAAAAGGAAACAATCGGTAAGTTGACAGTTATTGATCGTTAAAAAAATATACAGATTTAAAAAATAATATAAACAGGGATCAAAAAACTCAATCCTAATGATTATTTAAAGACTTTTATTTCATAAATCTAACTTAATAATTATTCGTGATAAAAAAAATTAAAACTAAATATTATTATTGATTTTATTAAACTTAATAATTATTTGTGATTAAAAAAATTAAAACTAAATATTATTATTGATTTTATTAAACTTAATAATTATTTGTGATTAAAAAAAATTAAAACTAAATATTATTATTGATTTTATTAAACTTAATAATTATTTGTGATAAAAAAAAATTAAATATTATTGATTTTATTACACTTAATAATTATTTGTGATTAAAAAAAATTAAAACTATTATTATTGATTTTATTAAACTTAATAATTATTCGTGATTAAAAAAAAATTATAACTAAATATTATTATTGATTTTATTAAACTTTATAATTATTTGTGATTAAAAAAATTAAAACTAAATATTATTATTGATTTTATTTAACTTAATAATTATTTGTGATTAAAAAAAAAATTAAAACTAAATATTATTATTGATTTTATTAAACTTAATAATTATTTGTGATAAAAAAAAATTAAATATTATTGATTTTATTACACTTAATAATTATTTGTGATTAAAAAAAATTTAAATATTATTGATTTTATTACACTTAATAATTATTTGTGATTAAAAAAAATTAAAACTATTATTATTGATTTTATTAAACTTAATAATTATTCGTGATTAAAAAAAAATTATAACTAAATATTATTATTGATTTTATTAAACTTTATAATTATTTGTGATTAAAAAAATTAAAACTAAATATTATTATTGATTTTATTAAACTTAATAATTATTTGTGATAAAAAAAATTAAAACCAAATATTATTATTGATTTTATTAAACTTAATAATTATTTGTGACGAAAAAAAAAATTAAAACCAAATATTATTATTGATTTTATTAAACTTTATAATTATTTGTGATTAAAAAAAATTAAAACTAAATATTATTATTGATTTTATTAAACTTAATAATTATTTGTGATAAAAAAATTTAAAACTAAATATTATTATTGATTTTATTAAACTTAATAATTATTTGTGATTACAAAAAATTAAAATTAAATATTATTATTGATTTTATCAAACTTAATAATTATTTGTGATTAAAATAAAATTAAAACTAAATATTATTATTGATTTTATTAAACTTAATAATTATTTGTGATTAAAAAAATTAAATATTATTGATTTTATTACACTTAATAATTATTTGTGATTAAAAAAAAAATTAAAACCAAATATTATTATTGATTTTATTAAACTTAATAATTATTTGTGATTAAAAAAAAAAGTAGTAAAGCAAATGAGCGAAACATTTATTGTTTTTTAATTAAATTCTTTTGTAGAACTGATCATGCAACCTGGCGGCGAGACGCTCGATCAAATGTTTGAGACAACTTGCTTCAAGCTGGGCAAATATCTGCAGGAGATTGGCCTGGTCGGCAAGCATTTGAGTGAGTACAAGGAACTGGCGAGCCAGGGCTATAAGTTCTGTCCACACCATGTGTCGCATTATCTGGGCATGGATGTCCATGATACGCCGCATGTGCCGCGCAACACACGCCTCCAACCTGGTATGGTATTCACCGTGGAGCCGGGCATCTATATTGATGAGAAGCGGACGGATGTGCCACCTGAATTCCGTGGCATTGGCATTCGAATTGAGGATGATATATTGATCAATGATCAGGGCAAAGTTGAGGTTCTCACTGCCAGTTGTCTCAAGGAGCGTCGTGCTCTTGAGAATCTCTTCAAGGTGAAGCAAACGGACTCGGACTGATCCTAATGAGAAGATCTTGCTAAATTCCTAGTCATTAATTAGTTTTAACCATTCACAATAGAAGTTAATTTGATGGCCAAATGTAATTAACTGATTTGATTGTTAGCTGTAAAATGTCTACATATAAATTAAATTTAATTTAATTGAGTTGAGTTGAAACTTTGTTAAATTTGAACTTTTCATCGTTGTACCCCTTACCAAATTCCTAGTCATTAATAAGTTATAACAAATAAAGAAATTCTCACCAATTGGCCAAATATAATTAAAGTTAAAATATATAATTTTTTTTTCAAATTGTCATGTTAAATACGTCTTGAAAATTGGCATTCAGATCTTAAATACAAAAATAAGTAAAAGAACAAAATTTTTCTAACCTTAGTCCATTAAAAATGCAAAAAAATAAATAATAAATAGAAGAAAGGGTTAAAAGTAATTTTTTAATTTTTAATAATTAATAAGTTTAATAAAAATATATGGTTATGCTGGGGTTTAATTATACATATTCAACAAATTTAATTCATTGACTACGTTAAGCATATTTATGTTTATAAAAAAAAAATATTTTTTTTTGTATACTTTAGTAACTGTGATACTCTCTATAAAGCGAGGTTAAACAATTAGGATATAAAATTTAAATAATTCCTTTAGTGTTATTAATATTTTATATTTAAGGATAGACTTTCATTTAGGTATTTATAGATCTGAACTGCAACTGTGATATTAATCCAAATCTTATTAAGAATTTCTTATGAAACTTTTCGAATTTTATAAGATTTATCTACATTTACAAGCTTTCGATTTCGGCTTAAATTCGTGATTCCTAGGCATAAATAAGTTCAGTAAGTTGAAAAATTCCGTTTAGATGAACGAATATAATTATTATATAAAAAGTATACAAATTGAATTGAATATCGAGATGATGCTCGGACTTGAAGTCTTAAAGCTTGGCAAACACGGGCTTCTCATCCTTGGTGAGCTGGGCAGCAACAGCATTGGCAAAGTCCTCGGATTGCAGATTCAATTTGTTGATGATGCGCTGTAAAGGAAAAGGAAATGGAAAGAATATGAAATATGAGAAAATACAACAAGTAAACCACATTCAAATCCAACGCTTACAATGTGATCGAGTCCCTCCTGGTTGGTGTGCTCCAGGGAATAGACCATGCTCTCCTTCGTCGTCTGCACGGCAATCGGACTCCGGCTGGCAATATCGGCAGCCAAATCTATGGCGCCATTTAACAGCGTATCCTTGTCGGCAAAGAGGCGACTGACGAGACCACAGCGTTCGGCTTCTACCGCCTCAAAGCGGCGACCAGTGAAGCAGAGCTCGCGGGCAAGGGACTGGCTGCCAATGGCCTTGGGGAATCGCTGCAGTGTACCCACATCGGCGGCCATTCCAATGTCCACCTCTTTTATCTGCAAGTATCGATGGATATATTTATTTTGAATATTAAGTATCGATATTATTGTGCACTTTGCCACCAGTGCTGCCAAGTACACTTTTTTCCGCCAGTTCTGGAGTTTTTATGAATTCAAATCGCAGAATAAAGGGTGAGTGACGGGAATTCTAGCTTTTTTAAAGTTAAAAAAACCACTGGATATATACCAAATTATTATTTCTGGATTACTATTGTATATAGTTGTTAACATTTAATTTTGACAGACGGACAGGGCCACATCTTCGCGATTTTTAATACTGATATTGAATATATATGTTGTTACATACATTTGTGTATAACCTAACTATAACAGCTTTTTCTTTGGCTTTCATTAAGATTTCGTAGCGTTTTCTAGCTATTTTTAAATGTCGTTATATCTTCTTAAGGCCGTGAACTGTTGGCAACACTGGACACTAGATCAAAGTGCAAGCTTTGCAAAATAAAATAGAAAAAATGAGTGGAAACACGACGAATTTGAAGTCGCGCCTAGATATTGATATTATCGATATGAAATAAAAATATATATTTGCTTAAATCGATATCAACCGTACCTGAAAGAAGGCATCCTGTGTGCTGTAACGAATGTCCGCAGCCGTAATTAGATCGACGCCGGCGCCAATGCATGCTTGATGCACGGCCATAATGACCGGCTTGGAGCAACGCTCGACGGCGGTAATGGAGTCCTGATAGATCTTAATCGTGCGCTCGAGGACAATGCCCTTGCGGGCCACATCGTCGCTGTCTGCCAGCTGTTGGCCCAAGCTCATCATGGAGGAGAGATCGATGCCAGCACAGAAGTGTTTACCGGCTGCGGACAAAACAATGGCGCGACAATCCGGATTAATTGCCAGCGACTCGAAGCAGTCTCGAATCTCTCTATAAACATACATTACATGGAGTATTTAAGTTTGGATTTTTATATGTATTTTCATTTACTTACAACCACATTTCCCTGTTGATTGCATTGAGTTTCTTTGGACGGTTGAGTTCCACATGAAAAACAAATGGTTTCGGCGTCGTTATAGCCAATGTCTTGAACTGTGGCACATTGCCCGCATTTGTTGTATTGTTGCGATACGTCTGCATAGCTGCAAGTTTACATTTTAATTGAATATCACAAAATTGTTTTGGACTTTGCACCTGTTGAACCGCTTGGACTTTGCAGTTCAATATACAACCTGCTCCATCATCTTTATCAATCATTTCAAACTTACCGGTCGCTCTCGGTGCTAGCCTGATAATATTTGTAAACCTTTGCAGCGACATGATTGCAAACTGTAGAAATCTTTTTAAAAAACCTTTCTTTTATAAATCGTAATGCAGCGGCTGTTTAATTGAAACAGTGTGGCAGCCTTGGGCCCAAAAACGGTGTGGCAGCCTTAGTTCCCGAAAAAGTCTCCATTCTTATATTTTGATAAATTTGCAAAATGGACTTTTTTAAATTTCCTTAATTTTGAAGTTTGTATTTTGAAAATTTTGGCAAAATTAGAGTTTTATTTTGTTGAATTTTCGGATTAAATTAAATTAAACCAAGTTACACAAATTCTCAAAAAAATTATCACTTTTATATATATTTTATAATTAAATGGTTTAATTAATGCATATTTATTGTCGCAAAATCAAATTGTTTAAAAATTAAATTTTTTATTTAAATAGCCCGCCTGACCATTTTTGAATCCGATCGGTCGACATATTGTGGTGGTCGGGCGATAAATATTAAGTACTTGATCGTAAAGACAAGTGGCAACGCTGGCGCTGTGAATGGCTTTGACGTCACACTTGACCAACGCAAAGGAAGATTTACAATAAAAATAACAACTGGCGTAATGGCACTCATTTGTATTACTTTTACTGCTGCTGATAAGCCGGCGCTGCACTTCAACTATTGCGAATTATCTTTAGAGAGGCTAGAGCAAACAGAACGTTTAAGATAAGCGCAATTCAGATCACAAAACAATTGACAGACAAGCAGTTAAAACAAACGTTAAAATGAGTGATAAACAACTGGATGTGCTCGTTTTTGGCTCGGCCATCATAGATTTTATCTGGTTTGTACAGACAATTCCAATTGGAACTAATCCCCACTAACATTTCCTCATCTCCCTCTTGCAGCTACACACCACGCCTGCCCAGGGCTGGAGAGACGCTGCATGGCCACAAGTTTCAAAAAGGATTCGGGGGCAAGGGCGCCAATCAATGCGTGGCAGCAGCTCGTCTAGGATCAAAAACTGCACTGATTGCCAAACTGGGTGACGATAGTTTTGCTATCGATTATCTGCGCCAACTTAAAACCGAGAATATCGATGTGGAGCATGTGGAGCAACTGGCGGGCCAAACAACGGGCATTGCCCAAATTGCCGTCTCCGATTCTGGCGAGAATAACATAATTATCGTTGTGGGAGCCAACAATTTACTAAGTCCCAGTGATGTTACCAAGGCGGCGGATCACTTAAAGCAGTCAAAGGTGCTCATCTGTCAGCTGGAGACGCCCATTGAGGCAACATTAATGGCATTGCGGCAGTTTAAGGGCGTGTCCATTGTGAATGCGGCGCCAGCGATGGAAGAGACTCCCCCGAACTCCTCCAGCTGTCGAGCATCTTTTGTGTCAACGAAACGGAGGCGGCGCTCATGACGGGCATGAGAAGCATCGATAACATTAGGTACAAGCCATTGTGACTGATTTATTCACCACAGCAAGGTGTCAATAATTGACAAGGTCACGTCAAGGTGTATTTATATATAAGGGAACAGTTACTAGAAACTGTTCTCAGTCTGGTTTCATACTTTTTGACACAACAAAAGAGTGAGAACAGATGTAGTCAGAGTGAATTTTTGTATGAAACTCACCAAATCGGAATACGTCACCCTGGTCACGTATTCCCAGAAACTGATCTCAGGTCTGCAATCACATTTTAAGCAAATGTCACTGCTGAGAACAGTTTTTGGGAAATTATAATTTAATCGTGGCAGAAAACAAAGTGACTGGTTTTCATATTACCAGAAAAAGAAACTAGACTAAGAGCAGTTTTTGGGAATGCGTCACCTTGTTTCTGTCTTGAGTCATGGTGAAATTATAGACAAGGTCACGTATTTCGATGTGACAAGTTTCTTAAATAAATTCACCATTCTTGACGCGATATAAATAAGATACCAAAGAGGGCACAGTTGTACGGAATACGTCATCTTGTTGGTAAATTCACTATTATCCCGAGCTAAAGTGAATATGTCACCTTGTTAATAATGTTAACATGCCTCTGCCTTGAGTAGCTATTTTGTGCAGTAAGAAAGCGAATTTCGCTTTATGGTGGCGTATTCTTTTTACCTCGGGACTTATGTTTTTCACCAATAGAATAAGAATTATACTTCCGTACTCTTCACTCCACGAAGTTTCAAAATAAGTCACAAAACAGAGGACGTGGTGGGTTAATAGGCAACCTTATAATAATTTCCTCATGTAACTGGGACAATAATTCACCCAAAAAGAGAGCAGTTGAGGGGAATACGTCAGCTTGTTAGCAAATTCACCACGGATGAAAACTAATATCGTTATTTTCTATGATTTGCAGTGACGCTAATAATGCCGTGAGGCGTCTCATCAAGCTGGGCGCCAACACGGTAATTATAACACTAGGAAAATTAGGTGCAGTCTGTGGCACAAAGGAAGAGCCGGAAAAGTTTGAGCATGTGCCGGCGCCACAAATACCCGATAATCTCGTGGTGGACACAACGGGAGCGGGCGATGCATTTATTGGTGCCTTGGCTCACAACTTGGCCAAGTATCCGGATAGACAGCTAACCAAGCACATTGATGCCGCCTGTAAAATAGCTTCAAAATCTGTACAGCTGCCGGGAACTCAGGCGAGTTTTCCACACGCTTAAAAAGAGACAGAGAGAGAGAGAGAGAGGGAGAGTGAGAGCAAGAAAGAGAGCGTGCAATAAATTGAACATTTAAATGGATTTGTTACATTATTTAATCGGCTATTTGTTTTTGTTTTAATGGTAAGTATAAAAAAGAGACGATAATTGTTAAACAGTCAATTTTGGTCATTTATACATAGACAAAAACTGAATTTTAGCAAATTGCAATTTGCATATCAACTTGTACGTGTGTTTGTGTGTTGTATGTGTGTGTGTGTTGTTTCCAAGTTGGCAGACAAATTCATGATTGAAAAAATGACTAATTGCTTATTCGTGCTGTTCGTTCACTTCTTTCCAGACTTCTTAATGCCGCCTCCGACAAGCGGCCCCTTTTTGGATGCTTGCTGTTTGGCAGCCTCCATTGCCTTTTGTTGATCCTTTTGCTTTTGCTTGAACGCCATATCATCTTCGTCCATCTCTTTGCCCTCCTTCTTGGGCGCCTTCAATGGCTTCTTTTTGCCGCCTTCACGTCCAGACATCTCCTGTTATTATTAATTATTTATTATTATTATTTTCAATCGCAAAGCGTAGCAAAAAAAAAAAAAAGTCACGCACTCGCACGTTTTCCCAACTTTTCTAATTAGTGTTTGGCAGCGACTGAATATCACACTGAATTGGATCAGCAATTATATCGATATTTTCTATATTTCCAGCACTGGAAAATAATATCAAGTGTGACCGTCTACTATGATTATGAAAAAAAGTAGACAAATTGTTAATTATTGTCAGTTTACTTTGTCTATTTCATATTTCGTAATCAATTTAAGCGCTTATCGTAGCAAATAATTCAAATGATTTGTACTATCGTAACAGATTTCAATTTCAACTATCGATAGGCAAAAGGTGCAACTACTATTTATCGGCAGTCTCTTCATAATCGTTATCTTCTCTGGATCTATTGCTAATTTCAAAATATCAACATCAATATTTCGATATACTAAAAGCACAAATTAGTCGTGTTTCCAACTCAAATAAGTTACGAATAGGTTTATGCGGACTTTTAGTCAAAGGTCTAAAAGTTATCAAAAATAATGCACGATACTATCGCACAATTCTATCGATATTTATATTATCGTAAGCTAAGAATATCGCCCAGAAATAGAACATCACCAAAAAATATCTATCGATATTATATCGAAAACCCCATTCTGCACACTATTCACGCTTTACCGAACACTTCACGAATTGCGTTCGTAAAGTGAGCACGCGGCTAAATTTCAACGCCAAGTGGGAAATTATAATTCTGCAAAAGAAGTTTTTATTCTGTGACTTTTGTAAGAAGTTTAATAACTGAAGGTATTGTGCTTTTCTTTAATACAAATCTCATTTATTTTTTTACTGCAAACTACTACAAAATGCGAACAGTGCAAAAAACGTTCATTAATAATGCCATTGATTTTTTTCTTCACGTTCACCTTGCACTAGATATTAGTTATGTAATGTGCTAAATTTTTTTTATGTGTCGGTGTTGGTTTTAAAATAACTCTAGTGCATGAATTAAGCTGTATAATTGCGACAGTAGAAATAATGTATATTTAACGATGAAAAAATGTTGAATAAATTGCCGAATGAAAGTTGCTTACATAACCACAAAATAATTCGCAAGCCAAAGCAAATCTGATAAATTGAAGGTATTTTAGAAGAGATTCTCAGCATCTATAAAAGTCACAAGGTAAAACTACCGTCACCTACAGTGTCCTCTCTGTCTCTGTGTCCTCTTTTCTTCTCTTTTTACCTGCAAGTGTGTAAGGAACGCTCACGAGTTCTAACCTACAAAATTTTCGCAAGAAAAAGTTGAAAGCAAGCAAAAAGAAACGAAAAAAAAAAGCGTTGCCACACAAGCAAAACTGACAGACACACACACACGTGTGTGTACATGTGTAACAGCTGCGCTGTAATGAATCTAATTGAATAGCTACGTTTCATATGTATTGTGCATTATTTAGCATTTTCCATACTCTTTTTATTGTTAAAAGTGTGACAATTGCGGCTAGAAAAGCGGCACACACACACATGCACACACACACACATAATTCCATGTGCTTAGCGTGCTCTCTCACTCACTCCCACGGTGCATGATTTACACGCGCAAGGTTCAACTGAATACACTGTGTAGTTTTTCTTTTCTTTTTTTTTGCATTTTCTCTTAATAAATATTAAAGAGTAAATCTGTCACCGCAACATCGAAGATTGAAGAGCGATTAATTGTAGCTGTTCTTCGTGACGTCAGCAGACGAAACGCGTCATTTTATAAATATGCCACATGTGATTTTCTGTATTTAGAATTGGCCTTTTGTTAGGCGCCGTTTTTTAATAGGATTTTCCAACTGATTACATGCATCGATAACAACTTTAATCGTCCTGCAGTGTTGTAAAAAGAAGTACTATTATCGCAAGTGGCGCAAATTTCACATTTTTCTCAAGTTCTCATGTCGCCAACTCAATTGACAAATGGCGATAAACAAATCATTCTCTTTTATGACTATGCGTCATTAGCTCTGGAAATGTTCATGCAAGCGTTGCATAAAGTTCTCTTTAATGCACATTCTCTTATTTCTTGCATATGACACTGTAAACAAAATCGCCTATCGTCTCTGTTTAAAAAAAAAACATATACATTTGTTAAAGTCTGTCAAGCAATTGTTTTATTATAGTCAAACTATTTAGATGTTTGTTTCTTATTTTTAAAAGTATTATCTGATTATATAAAAATAATAAAATAAAAGTATGCAATTTTTGTTCCTTGTAAAAACAATTACTAGACGTGCTGTACAACAAATTATAACATCCCTGTGCTTGGCCCATTGACTTGATTAAGCGAACTTGAAAATAGCTAAAATAAAAAGCCATTCTGAAAATAGACAGAATTAAGTTTTTGACCGTAACTCCGTAACATTTAGGCGTATGTTTTTTTGTATTGTAGATGTTGGCAAACTGCCTAAATTGTATAAACAGACAGCAGTCTGAATGTTTCTTCTTATTTTTTATGTAATTCGCGGCGATAAGAAGAGACCTTGAAAATTGCTTATATAAAATAGCTATATTAAGTATTAGTATTTGTAGTATCGGCGTTTATCTAATCGCTGTACGCACTTTCAATTACGGCCGCCTTCCGCCTGCATGAAAAAAAAGAACCGTATGACGTCGTTATTGCTCAGCAAGCATTTGACTGAGAACGGCGAGAGAGTGTTTGCCAAAAGTGGGAGAGAGTCGCTGGCAGAGCAGACAGAGAGAGAGAGTCGCTGGCAGAGCAGACAGAGAGAGAGAGCGCAGCACATGCGTCAAATTTATATCCAAGTCACATGCTACGCTGTTGACGCGGGCGGGCGTCGTCGGCGCGTTGCCAACTGAGTAAAAGTTTACATTTTTTTGGCAAGCTAAATTCGCTGCAAACCTCGAAAGGGGTAAATGAAAAACAATTGAAATATGTGTAGATATGTTTGCAGTTGGCCTAAAATTTAGCCATTTCTCATATTGTTTTCTTTTATTTGTTTCTGTATACACTCACTTCCTTTTTAATTTTGTTAAAAGTGTCAAACGAACTTATTATCGCCTAGCTAAAAGTTGTTATGCAATGAAGATTGGCATTGAATGAATTCTTCGCTGTCATTGCTATAAACACACACACACACATACTCTTGTATATGTGTATGTAGTATATGATGATAAGGAGTCCATCGGTGATCTGCTCGATTTCTTTTTTTCCACTCTTTTTCTGTCTATGACTCTCTTGATCTTTTGCGTTGCTTGCGCGCACATGTGCAAAGGCTTTATTATATATGCATGAGTGCGAGTGGTCACTGTTGCCAACTGTCTGCTTGTACTAGACGCTTTTTCATTACCGCCTCTCTCTCTCTCTCTCTCTCTCGCAACTGTTGCGTTGCAGCGCTGCTGCTGCGACGCGTGAGCGAACAGCTGAACTTGAATCTTTCTCTGCCACTGTCTCTGCCAGCAGCAGCTGAGAACTGAGGCTAGTTCGCCGCTTGCGTTGGTTGAATCGTTCACAAGCAATTTAGTTGCCGTCCGGTGCAGACCTTTGAGTTCGCAAGGAATAAGGATAAATACATATTTTTTTTCGGTGCTGTGATATAAAACACAAACAAATTGTACGTATTATTCTAAAATAATAGCAAATATACTGTGCATAAATCAACATAAATAACAATAACTATTTAACAATAATAATTGTTTAAACGCAAGCATTGGTGATTTATTTTTTTCTTTCACTACACTGGAATTAATCTAAGCAACAAATCAAAATAATTTTTTTTATTGTTACATAAACGTGAAAAAGCATAGAGCAACTGTTAAATTGACAATAGTAAAAGCTATTCAATATGTGAATTAGTTAAACAACATTTTTTCTTGTGACTTATATGCAATAGTTATGCAATCGAATAATACGATAATAAAGTTAATAAGACTTGAGGACACTGTGCCAAGCAATAAACAAATCCAAAACAAATGAACTCAAATCCAGCAACTCAACTCTTCCTTCCCACGTGCATCTATTTTTCTCAGTCTGCAATTTTTTTATTGTGTCCAGTTGAAACTGTTACATCACACGGCCGCGCGTGCTCTCTTTGCGAAAGCTCTTTCAATCAGCCGCCCCTGGAGGAGATTAGATAACAGAGCAACACTTTACTCTCTTTTAGACACTCTCTCTCTTGTTTTTCACTGTGTGCTAAATTGTTACATAAATGCTGGTTTCGTCAATGAAAAGCGGCCTAGACTGTCTGTTTAATTTGAGACACATTTTCTAAAATAAAAAAAGAAAGTTTTGCGGATTTTTTCTTACACTTGAATTCTAAATTTAACAAGACAACAGAATGAAAATGGAAAGCTCTCTCTGCTCTCTCCAATTTTTTTGGTCAATGTCAGCTGTCACACGCACACACACACATGCATGAGAGTATAGTGGGTGTATAGCTAGCTATCTCGTTTATGCGCCAGTGAGCGACGAAACATTCGCTCTTAGCTTTTTGGTTTGTTATACAAGCGAATAAATTATGCAATATGTACAAATACACAAGTGTGTATGTGTGTCGGTTCATTGCCAAAATTTGCTACAAATACAAATATATATATGTTTGTAAATGTATTTATTTGCCCCTTGCACGTAACTGCACATGTATATAGTAATTGCACTCTTTAAACTCTCTTAATTGGCAGTCTTTATTATTACTGGTTTGCACTGACAGAACTGACTGCTCATATACAGTTAGTAAAGAAAGAGTTTTGACATATCAAAAATGTACATAATTGCAAAAAATTAATATTTTCTATGGTACTTACAACAAGTTAAAAAAAATAATTATTTATGGTTAACCTAACTATTTAATAAATTAAAAAAACATGTGAATTTGTATTTTGTCAAAACACTTTATTGTCGAACCGTATTTGTATATATAAGCGCACTAATACTGCTGTAAACAATTGTAAGACCGCCGCTTGGCAACTGATTGTTGCTGATGTCAATGTATACATATGTACATATGTATGCAAAATAAACATATATACAGCTTGAAATACTGATACTAGAACTAAAGAAATTCTCAGTGAAAAAAACCCTTGTAGCCGGTTCTTAAAATTTCATACTAATACATGTGTAAATGATGAGACTGCTTGCTTGTTCTAACCTACATATTTTTAATACATACCTTTTTATTTAACCCACTCTCTCACTCTTACTCTCTCGTTGCTTAACTTGCATTGTTTATCGAACTATTGATGACCGGTCGATTGGTCGATATATGCACATGGTGCATCGATCGATTGTCGCTTGTTATCGCACAGTATCGATTGCTTGTTAAGTTGGCCGCGTATTTAATCTTCATATGTATGTTGTTATTGCATGTTATCATTTTTGTGTTTATATCTTTTATTTTAATTTGTGCCAAAGAAAAGTGAAAATGTGTGAAAAAAGTCAAGAAGATCAAGATCATAATCATAATTATCATAATCATCACTACTCACCATAACCGTAAGACTAACACACTAAATAAACAAACCAAACGAAACGATCAAGATGAGAGGATGATTTTAATTGGAATTGGAATTAATTTGGAATTTCTAGCAAAATGGGTAAGGATTTTGATGCTATGGGATTCGTCAAGGACTTCGCTGCCGGAGGCATCTCCGCAGCCGTCTCAAAGACTGCCGTCGCACCCATCGAGCGTGTGAAACTGCTCCTGCAGGTCCAGCACATCTCGAAACAAATCACCCCCGATCAGCAATACAAGGGTATGGTTGATTGCTTTATCCGCATTCCAAAGGAACAAGGTTTTGCTTCATACTGGCGCGGTAACTTGGCCAACGTTATTAGATATTTCCCAACTCAGGCTCTGAACTTTGCCTTCAAGGACAAGTACAAGCAGGTAATTTACTTAAATTGTTAATTGTTAAACAATATCGATTACTAATACACTATCATTATTATTTACAATAGGTCTTCTTGGGTGGTGTTGACAAGAACACCCAGTTCTGGCGTTGGTTCATGGGCAACTTGGCCTCCGGTGGTGCCGCTGGTGCAACATCTCTGTGCTTCGTCTACCCATTGGACTTTGCTCGTACTCGGTAAGTTTCTGCTCTTTTTAAATGACTCTTAACGGGATGTTCCACACCAGTGTTGCCAACTCATCAACATTTAAAAATAGCTAGAAAATGCTGCGGTATCTAAAAGAAAGCCAGATAAAACGTTTTTATAAAAACGCCAGATCTGACGGGAAGAAAAGCTGACTTGGCAACACTGGTTCCAGACATCATGTATAATGGTGTGATTTGTATTTCTGAAACACCCCCTGATCGACACTGATCTAATATATTATTTTTTTGGTTAAAATTAATGTTATTAAGGAAGATATTTCGTTGCCTATTTCCTTTTTTAATTATTATCAAAGTTTGAGTAATTAGTTATTAAAAAAAACAACAATTTAAAGTATTATAGAAATTGTTGATCACTTTGATCCATTTTAAGTACAATTGTATCACATTTTTAATTCATACTCTTAATGAGATTAGAGCATTTATCTCTTGGTAGGAAATTACAAACTTCTCAACCTGAAATTTTAATATTTTTCAATTTTCCCAGTACAAAAATAAAACCTATAACCTAGATAATTGAATAAAAATAAGGAATACAGAAAAGTTGATGAATAAGTCATAGATATATAAAGATATATAGAAAAACTAGCAATTGAAATACAAAATTTAGGAAACGAGCGATAATCAAAAAAAGGAAATACATATTAACTTAGAACTATAGTTAGCAATTAATGAATTCAACTGATATTAACTTGTAATGTTTGAATAAAAATTAATAATACAGAAAGAATTTAGAAAACGAGCAAAAGGAAGGAAATACATACATTTATTTAGAACTATATTTAAATGAAATATATACATACATATTTATTTAGTTATTTAGTATAATAAATATATAGTTAAAATAGAAATTGAAATGATATTAATTTGTAATATTTTAATGCAAATTAAGAATACAGGAAGAATTTAAATGAAAAATGTAGGAAACGAGCAAAAGGAAGGAAATGCATATTTATTAAAATAAATAAAAGAGGAAATACATATTTATTTCGAACTATAGTTAACAATTAATGAAATGAACTGAAATGAAATATATACATATTTATTTAGTAATTTAGTAATAGTAAAAATTAAAATGATATTAATTTGTAATATTTGAATGCAAATTAAGAATACAGAAAGAATTTAAATGAAAAATGTAGGAAACGAGCAAAAGGAAGGAAATGCATATTTATTAATATAAATAAAAGAGGAAATACATATTTATTTCGAACTATAGTTAACAATTAATGAAATGAAATGTATACATATTTATTTAGTAATTTAGTAGTAGTTGAAATTGAATTAAAACTGATATTAATTTGTAATGTAATGTAATGTAATGTAATGTAATGTAATGTAATGTAATGTAATGTAATGTAATGTTTTGTTTTGTCTACTTTAGCTTGGCTGCTGATACCGGCAAGGGTGGAGCTCGCGAGTTCACCGGTCTGGGCAACTGTTTGACCAAGATCTTCAAGAGTGACGGCATTGTTGGCTTGTACCGCGGCTTCGGCGTCTCAGTGCAGGGCATCATCATCTATCGTGCTGCATACTTTGGCTTCTACGATACTGCCCGCGGCATGTTGCCCGATCCAAAGAACACACCCATCTACATCAGCTGGGCCATCGCACAGGCGGTGACAACCGTTGCTGGTATTGTGTCCTATCCATTCGATACTGTCCGTCGTCGCATGATGATGCAGTCTGGCCGTAAATCCACGGAGATCATCTACAAGAACACACTGCACTGCTGGGCCACAATTGCCAAGCAGGAAGGATCCGGTGCCTTCTTCAAGGGCGCCTTCTCCAACGTTCTCAGAGGCACTGGCGGTGCTTTCGTCCTTGTGTTGTACGATGAAATCAAGAAGGTCTTGTAAATTAAATCAAATTAAATTATTCCACAACAACAACAAAACAACAACAACAAAACAAACAACACTACCAGCTAAATTATATTAAAACTACAACTGAAGCGAAAAATAATCCCAATATAATTATGAAATTATATTATATAATATCTATATAATAACTGGAATATAATTTAATTGCACTTAATGATGGCCAGACAACAACAACAACAACCACAACAACAACAACAACAATCATAAAAGGAGCAGGAATTTGGAAATTGTGGAGGAGAGCTGAGAACGGAGAGAAATATACATATATTAAGCATCTAAAAACTTGGACAAAACATTATATAGACATATACATTAATTAATACATTAGTTAATATTCTTGTCAAGTTCAAGTTCCTCCCCCCCTCCCCTCCCCTCCTCTTTCCTCACCCCTACTTCTTTTGCGACACAAAAATCGGAATCAGAATGTTAATGAGAGAAATGTAATAACAACACAGAATTTCTCTCAGTGCAGCCACTGCAAACAACAACAACAAACAAAAATCAACTTCGGTTGGTTTAAAAATATAAAAATTGATAAAAATAGTAGACAATTTGTGTTTTATTTTCACACCATTTACAGGCACTGTAATTATTATACATTTAATTTTAAATGATTATTTGATTAAAATGATTATTTTTAATTTTTTTTTTGGATTTACTTGCAATATGAATTAATTTACAATCATTATATATGATTATAATAATGAATTTTGACTTTACCATACATTTTATAAAATCAAATATTAATTGGACATATAAATTTTGCCCAGAAAAGTCAATATTACATTTTTAATTTTATTTTATCAGCAATAATAATCATAATTTAAAAACTCAAGGAATAATAATTATTTTGTGAGTAAATTAATGAAAATCGTAATTTTTTAATCATTTAAAGTCCCTAACCATTTCTGGAAATTAAAAACTGTGAATTTAGTATTCTTTTCTTTTCCAAAACAGATTTCGGTTTTCCATTTTCCATTTTCCTAGTCATCAAAGTAAGCAACGAATTTTTGTTACATTGTTTAAATTGGTATCTGAGTCTAGTCATATTTATTCTGGTCCCAGATTTCGTCAAAAATTTCAGTTAACTTTTTAATAAATATAATTTTATTTTTTCCGGACTTGAATATATCCTCCATTCAGAACAAAACGTGGACAAACCTTCAAGTTAAACCAAAAAAAAAAAAAGAAAAGAGAATAAGAATAAGAATTCAAGAAGAGCAATAATATAAAATGGGTGACGAAGGCGGCGGCGGTGGAGGCGGCGGCGATTTAAAGTCCTTCCTCATTGATTTTATGGCCGGCGGCGTCTCGGCGGCACTCGCCAAAACGGCCGTCGCTCCCATTGAGCGGGTGAAGCTGCTGCTGCAGGTGCAGGAGGTGTCCAAGCAGATATCACAGGATCAACGCTACAAGGGCATCGTCGATTGCTTCGTCCGCATACCGAAGGAGCAGGGATTCGCCTCCTTTTGGCGCGGCAATCTCGCAAATGTCATACGATACTTTCCCACACAGGCCTTGAATTTTGCATTCAAAGATGTGTACAAATCGGTGAGTCGAATCGTGTCGAGTCGGTGTCCCTTTTATAGCAACGTTTGTACCAATTCTGGTTTACTTCCCATACAAAAAGTGTACCATTTACCAAATGTCCCTCTGCCACATTTATCTTGGTCTACTCGGCGTTGCCACACTTTCTTAATTATTACCATTTTTAATTAAGTTTTACCAATTATAGTATTATACTCGCCTAAACTGTACCAATTCCTTTTTACTTCCTATACAAAAGTTTACCATTTCACAAATGTCCCTCTGCCACTTTCTTAATTATTACCATTTTTAATTAAGTGTTACCAATTATAGAATTATACTCGCCTAAACTGTACCAATTCCTTTTTACTTCCTATAAAAAAAGTTTACCATTTCACAAATGTCCCTCCGCCTCGACAATCGGCGTTGCCACACTTTCTTATTTAATACAATTTTCAATTAAAGTTTACCAGTATAATTTTCGCCTAAAATGTACCAATTCTTGTTTACTTCCCATAAAGAAGTGTACCATTTATCAAATGTGCCTGCCTCATTTCTCGCGTTTTACTCGGCGAAGCCACACTTTCTTATGTTTTACCATTTTCAATTAAGTTTTACCAATTCTTTATAGTATACATTTCGCCTAAGATGTACCAATTCTGGTTTACTTCATATAAAAAGTGTGTACCATTTAACAAATGACCCTCTGCTTTAATAAAAGTTTATAATTTCTTGTACACTTCATATAAAAAGTGTGCCAACTATTTTTAAAACAAATTTCCAAGTGTGGGAAGCGTTATTATTCCAATTAATAATACTCAACAAAGCTTTGTTTAATATATTACAAAAAACAAATTAAGATTGATTTTTGGTATATATGGGTTTTGGTACAATCAATGGTACGATTGGTACAATCTTGTTCTACACAGAGTTGCCACTGAGTTAGTTGCATATATATGTAGGTGTAAATAAGTAATTGTAATTTATTATTTTATTTCCCCGAAATTCCCCAAATTCCAATGCAGTTGGCAACGCGACAAATCAAAGTTTATACGTCGTGATTTTTAATACCTTGATTAAATTACTTTTAAAGGTATTTCTGGGAGGCGTTGACAAGAAGAAGCAGTTTTGGCGTCATTTTATGGGCAATTTAGCATCTGGCGGCGCTGCTGGAGCAACATCCTTGTGTTTTGTCTATCCACTTGATTTTGCGCGAACGCGGTAAGTTTAATTACTCGATATCGGCTGTATCGATACAAAGAAATTATTTATTTTTTAGTACAGAACGATTTTATACGATACAACATCGATATTGATATTGTGGTGAAAAATATATTATCACAATTAATATTTATTGAAAAATCGAAATTATTTTTTTTATTGACAATCGATGTTTGACCGAATCGATTTTTAATGCTTGGCGAAGAAATCAATCTGGTTGATTGGAAATTACATTATACATTAAAAAATATTAAGTCCACAAATGAATTTAAAAAAAGATCATTAATTAAACTAAACAAGTATTTATTTGTGCCCTAATAAATGCACGACTAAAGTATTCAATCTTTTTGTTCGAACCGATTAATCGATATTTTCATCGATATTTCTGCAACTCTACTAATTGCAACCTTCATTTTGTGTCCTTTTCGTTTTTCTTGTAGTTTGGCTGCCGATGTCGGAAAGGGAGGTCAACGCGAGTTTAATGGATTGATTGACTGTCTGAAGAAGGTGGTGAAATCGGATGGACCGATTGGTTTGTATCGTGGCTTCGTTGTCTCCGTCCAGGGCATCATTATATATCGTGCGGCATACTTTGGATTCTACGACACCTGTCGCGATCACCTGCCGAATCCGAAGAGTACGCCCTTCTATGTCAGCTGGGCCATTGCACAGGTGGTGACAACCGTTGCGGGCATTGCGTCGTATCCCTTCGATACGGTGCGACGTCGTATGATGATGCAGTCGGGATTGAAGAAATCCGAGATGCTCTACAAGAATACCGCCCATTGTTGGGTTGTCATTGCCAAGCAGGAGGGCATGTCCGCCTTCTTTAAGGGCGCATTCTCGAACATCATTCGCGGCACGGGCGGCGCCCTCGTTCTGGCCATTTATGATGAGTTTAAGAAATATGTATAAAAATATTCAACCCAATATCTCAACCCTCTCCTCTCATCCCCTTCCCACTCCACCCACGAGCCACCGAGCCTTGACTTATTCTCTCCACACTCTTATGACAACCAAATTCGAAATAGCCCAAACAATCGAATCTCAGACTAGACGTTTATCCATCAATTCATCATAAATGAACTGTAATTTCCATCTCTGCAGCGCATCCACAGTCTCCTGTCTGTTGTGTGTGACTATTTCATTAATTTATTAAATTAAAAAGTTAGTTGAAGGATAATAAAAATACAAAATTTATTCAAAATTGTTCTTTGTGATCAATGCATGCTGCTGGTGAGGAACTCGACTAAGCCATTAGTCAAGTTGCACACCAAACAACGAATCAACCAAGTCAGAATCATAAATTTACTTAAAGGACAACAGTAAGTGAATATTATCCACACTTTTGTGTGATCAATATGTTGACCCTTAGCCAAATTGCACACCAAAATACTAATTTGTCGGAAAACTCTAAATTTTCTTAAAGGATAACAGAAAAAGTAAATTTTATACACGCTGTTTTTGTGATCAATGTGTTGGTAAGGAACTCGACTAAAGCCTTAGCCAAGTTGCGCACGAAGCAATAAAGAATTTATCGGATAGGTTTAAACTTGGTTGAAGGATCATAAAATCATCGTGTTATCTACACTGTGTTGGTGGGGAGCTCGACTAAGCCATTAGTCAAGTTGCACCCCAAAAAACTAATTTGTCGGAAAACTCTAAATTTTCTTAAAGGATAACAGAAAAAGTGAATTTTATACACGCTTTTTTTGGGATCAATGTGTTGGTAAGGAACTCGACTAAAGCCTTAGCCAAGTTGCGCACCAAGCAGTAAAGAATTTATCGGATAAGTTTAAACTTGGTTGAAGGACCATAAAATCATCGTGTTATCTACACTGTGTTGGTGGGGAGCTCGACTAAAGCTTTTAGCCAAGTCGCACGCCAAGCAAGGAAAAGTCGCCATATTTATTTTTGTTTGTTTTTATTATAGTTACAAAATACGAATAATTTATTGAACTTATTTGTTTGCGGTGTGTTTTTTTTTTTGTTGCCTTGTGTGTGCATGTGTGGGTGTGTGGGTGTGCGCGTGTGTGTGTGTGAACGTGTGTGAACTTAAATGTTAGCAGGCGTTAAAGTTAAAAGTAAGCATTAAAATAACATTAAAAACAAATCAAGTCGCATTTGCTGAGCGAGAGAGCTAAACTGATTGATCTGAGCAAAGCTTTTTCTCTTCACTGAGCTTTCATTCATTGGAGCTTTTTTTTTTTTTGTTGTTGCCACACATACACACACACACACACACAAGTACATGATATGAACAATTATCAACAAACATATAATAAAATTAAAATAAAAAAAACAACTTTGAACAAATGCAAAATTCACACAATAAAAAAAAAAACTACGCTAAGTGATTTATTTCTTTATGGTGCAGTTTTGCATAATGACTATTATAATGGTTCCATTATGGATTGCATTTGGATCAAGATTTGATCAGATCTGATCAGATCAGATCAACTCGCCACTATCGCGTTCCCTTTCACTCTGCTGCTCGGCTGCTCGGCTCAATTAGTGCGTTGCACCCGATCTGTGGGCCAGGAATAAAAAGTACGTGCCCGCCCCGTAGGCCAGGAAATTGAAGAGTCCAAAGACGCCAGCTGCCGTGTTTGAGCCATGGCCAATTTGAATCGATTCGGCCCATCTGGCCAATTGCACAATGAAGGCTATAAAGTACAGTAAAGTCAACACAGCGGTCGTCAGCAGCTCCTGCGAGAGAGAGAGAGAAAGAGAGAGAGAGAGTGTGATGAGTGATGAGTGAGTGAAAGGAATTATTCATACTATTTGTCTACACAGAAAAAAAACATTCTCAAATTCAAGCTGAAAATTCTTGACTTTAGCCTGCATTGAAAAGTCAAAGAAGGTTTTAATATTTGACTAAACTAAATTATAATTATTTATATTATAAAACTAATATTTAACTAAAATCAATGCACAGATCTTTGAAATTCGAAATAAGCTTAAATCAAGTATTTTGTACTTGGTTTAAGAAAATGCCGAATTACATTGATTTTATTCCGGAATCTCCGATTTCTTTTCTTTCTGTGTACATATTTGTTTTAATGTAGAATTGATTTGAGGGAGAGAGAGAGAGAAAACTTACCGAGAATATCCAATTGACGGCCACGTTGAGAGCCTCCCGAATGCCAAGGAAATAGGCGGCCATTAACAGGATCGTGATGATGAACGAAATGACGACAACGAACAGGAAGAAACTTGTCGCTGCCGCCTGTGCCGGGGAAGCACACGCCATGCAAATGATGCCAAGTACCTGAAAATCAAATAACATCCAAAATATTCATTGATCAATAATTGGCAATTAATAATATATGTAATATCTTAACAATTCTCGAGTTTAAAAAACAGCTGAATTTCAGAGCAAAAAAAGCTGTTCTGGCAACACTGATACACACACATATATGTATATGCACATATGTATGTAAGTCGATATGACCAATAAGAAGCTGCACAGTTCAAATTGGAAATTACGTTGCACTCAGTTGAGACGTGTGTGGGAGTCGATTTCATGACATCGATGACACTGATTTCGATGACAGTGACATTTTACCGCACATTCATATTTGTATTGTTTGCAATTAAAAAGCAATAAACATTAGACTTTATGGATTGATATGTGTGAGTATACATATGTGTATGGTATGCACATACTAATATAGCTGTGTTGTTTTTTTGTTGCTGCTGTTGGCATTTACCTAAAACAAATGGCAGACGACAACGACAAGTGAAAGCTGAAAGTTTTAGACCGACGGCGACCTGTTGGCATCGCCAGCAATAAGCAATAATAACAACAACAACAGCGGCATCGATCGACTGAAGTCAACAGGTTCTTGTTGTTTATGTTATTGTTTGTCTTTCGCTCGACGTTTTGCGTGCTGGTGTGTGGGTATGTATGTATGTATGTATGCACATATATGTGTACGCGCATTTACTCTTGTTTACATGCAGCTAAAGCTAAAGCGCCCCCTGTTGGGCTAGGTTGAGTGAACTTCAGTTTGTTGTTGCAGATTGTAGTTTGCACTTTTTTTCTTTCATAGCATATTCGAATTGCCAGTGTTGTTATTTAAGATAATTTATTGCTAGATCTAGCTATTTGTGATATACTTGAAATATAAACCACAAAATAAAAATGATTAATTTTTTTTTGTTATAGCATACTTATTTTAATATCTACTTTTTTCTGTAGATTTATTTATATTCGCCATGCTGGCAGCACTAGTCTATGCTGTTCATTATGGGGTCAGAAATGGCGACATTGGTAACAAAAATTATGTGGTAACAAAATTTTCAAGGGTATTTTAAAAAGCAGAAACAAATTTGCGTCATCACGTTTCAAAAATAAAAATCAAATGTGCCCCGAAATATTCAGAAATTCAAATATATTCGCACATTTTTCACATTTATGTGGGTATCCGTTTAGTATACAGTGAGTCAAAAAGTGTTTTGACAAAATAAAATAATTCACATATTTGCTTTTGTAGTTAAATTTGATGAAAATTATATTTATTTTATTTTATTTGTTCTAATAACCATAGCCCATAGTTTTTGTCAATAGACTTTCTTGACTACCTGTACACACACACTTTTGTAAATACATACATACATACATATGTACAAGAGATTTAAACGCTTCAATAACCCAGACAGACAATGATTTTTATAGAACCCACGATTGTATCAAGATTTGGCTTGCTGTTGGTTAATAATAAACGGGTAATTTACCTTCTGAAGCATGTAACTGCATATATGTACATATTTATGTACATAGAAATGTGTATCATTGGAATATTCGCATGATCGATGGCGCGTAACGGAGACGATGTTGAACTTACAAACATATCGATTAATTACACTTGGATGCATCAACTATGGTTTCTTGGTGAAAACATTTTAGAATTAATCGTAAATTACGAATATGGGTGACCATTTTTCAACATTTTTTTGGGCCCATTCAAATTGAGGCACCCTAATGGGCACACCTAAAAATAGTTGAGTATAGGGGAAGGGGAGGAAGTTCAATGGCAACACTGCAAGCGATAAACGATAACGATAACAGCGCACAGCTTCCACTCTTGCGCAAAACGAAGTGCAGAATTGAGAGTGACAATTACTTGGTTTATACGTAGGCTTAAGACGCTTTGAGTGAAACCACATTTATAAATAATAATAAATAACAAAAACAAAAAAAATACTTGATTTTTCTCAGTCATATTTTGATTTTCAAATATTTTAGATTTCTTTGACCTACGTATAACAATTACTTGGTTTATACGTAGGCTTAAGACGCTTTGAGTGAAACCACATTTATAAATAATAATAAATAACAAAAACAAAAAAATACTTGATTTTTCTCAGTCATATTTTGATTTTCAAATATTTTAGATTTCTTTGACCTTTTAATGTTGAGTCGTTGCCATTTTATTCGCATGTTGAATTAATTTTAAAATAATATCTTAAAAACATACAATTTTAAACTTGGATTTAGAATTGTTTTTTCTGTGTATTTTTTTAATGCGCTTTGAAATGAAGCGAAATTGTGAAATAATTTATGCCAAATATTGAATGAAAAATCAAAAAACAGTTAAAGAAAATGTGTTGCAAGAAGAAACGATTTAAATTTAATCAGGTTTAGCTGCCTTGTAAACTAGTCAAATGTGACGTCACAAAATCTATGTATGTAAATTTGTAAATAAGTAAACAAAAGAGAATTAGCAAACAAAAGCAAATATAAACAATTGTGAACAGTATTACGTCAAGTGTAAGTGACAAAAAGCTGACTTTAAGATGAGCTCACTTTTAATAACCTGTACTTAGTCATACACACATAACCTAGAAATAATGAGATATCATCGATCAAATAACAAAGTACATACATATGTATGTATGTAAGTATGTAAGTAAGAAATTGAATCAAAATTCATTGTAGTCGTTTAATTTCCATAACAATGTATAGTTACTATTTGAATATTTTGAAATTCTTAAGATATTTGTGTAGTCGAAATGCTAAATGTGTGTCACAATTTCCGCTTTGGTCGCATTAATTATGTATAACAATGTTGTGAATGGGCATATATACAAATATTATATATATATATGTATGTAGATATGTACATATGTATATAGAGACAGCTTCCAAAATACTTATATGCTACGTAGATATTATAGATAGACATCTTACGTAATGCCTATTATGAAAAATGAAAAATAAAGAATAAACGAATAAATCGTGATCGTGCCATGAATCGGTTTAGTTTCGGCTCTTATATCGTTCTTTCCACTTTCAGTCGTCATCTTTGTTGAAATTTGCATATAGATTGGTTAAATATACATACATAAGCTATAGACACGATTCCGATTCCGATTCCGAAATTCTTACAAACGGCCATGGCCACAACATAAATAAATAGATAGTACAAGTGTCGGCAACAAGTTTGTCAACATTTTGGGGCCCCGAAAACTGTTTGGCCAAGTTAATAGTTTTCCAGTGCTTTTGGAATGCATATTAACGTATTGGAAATGGAAATGGAAATGGAACTGGTTGGGCAATCTTATCATATATTCGTAGATACGACTGGCGACTCGTTGGTCGTATAATCTTTACGTTTGTCAGCCAGTTTATTTATTTGATGGTCGATAAGATCCACAACACACAAAAAAAGTACCACAAAAAATAAGGTTCTTTTTTTATATTCTTGGGTTACGGATCGTATGAGTAATGTATGTATAATATAAATACTCGTAAAGGACGAACACCTGGGCTCTGTTTAAAAGGCTAGACGAGCGTTATCAATCACATTATCGGGCCTATGAGTAATAGTATCGATATCGATATCGTGTGATTCATGTGACCAAAAACCGTATGGCCCAATCAACAATAATCTTTTACCATAATCTTCATTATCATATCGATTAAAAACAGGCCAGCTGTGGAATTATGATATAGCATTTAGTCCGATCATTTTGACTTATCAGTTAATAACGAGGCTCAGACTTGGCTCATATTCTTCTATCTATATATATATCATATGGTATATATATAGTCGATTCTCCTCAAATTGTTTAATATGCCAAGACTTATTAAAGTGCCTTTCTTCATGCTTTATCAGCTGTCGTGTTATAAGAGATTAGATTATATACATACATACTATACATATTGTAGCCAAGAAATTGCATTTAACGATGAAAACGCATTTTGCTTTTTAGCCACAATATTTATGAGTTTACGCTTATACATATGTAAAATACAATCAAAAACCATGTGGAATGGAATACGAATATCTTCGATATTTTTAGATGGGGTACAATTTAATTTGATCTTTCTATCATATCAATTAATTTTATATTTTATATAAATAAAACCCTCTAAAATTATAATTAAATGTAATATTAATTTTGAGGAAAATGCAGAGAAATTAATGTTAAATTTCAAAATATATTTCTTTGACAACATTTAATTGGACATTAAAAAAACAGCTCCTTATTATTAATAATTGATTTACAAATTTAAAATATAAGCTATCCTTCAGAAGAATTACAAACTATTTTTCAATTTTTATAATAAAAATTTAATATACAAATTTAATTCAATTAATATTCGAAAAATTAAATAAATAAATTGAAAAATAAAGTTATTCCATGAATTTTATATAAGAATTTCAAATTATTAAGATAAATAAGAATTATTTGAAAAATTCAACCCATAACATTTAATTCTTTTTAAATTTTATGATTTTAAAGCTATAATCTTTACGATTCTTGACTTATTTTGAATTCATTTGAATTTTATGTGCATTGAAAGTCTGAGAATCGAGTAGAAAGGCGGTCGATAAGGGAATCAATAATACATTAATTATGTTAATGGAACTCGCTAACAAAGCCAACTGTAAATGTAATGAGAGCAATTTAAATTGTTCTTTTTTGACTCCCACTTTCCCCACTTTCCCCTCTTCCCAATCTCCGCACTCTATTGATTTTCTTGCCACATTTTGTGGCAAATACACGTAAATGTTTATGCATTTTTAATGTTGTGTCCTTGTGTCGTACAAAACTTGAACTGCAATTGGAATTTGTTGTCATTAATTTATACTAAGTACAGTTAGTGAAGAAAGTATTTTGACAAAATTAAAAATTCACACAACTTCTCTTGCAGGAAAAATGTGTATTTTTCCTTTCAATTCTTATTTTATTATTCTTAGAACACGATTTTGGTCTCAAAACTAAGAATTTTAATCTAAAAAATGCGTTGAGAACATAAAATTCTTAAAGTTAGAAAACACATCTTAATATTAGGAACATTGCAAATAAGAATATGTTCTTATTAATTAGATTAGAAATTCTTATATATAGACCAAATAGTTTTAAATACTCAAAACAATAAGATTAAAGGCAGGTTTTACAATTTAAATTTTTAATATTTCTCTGCTTTGGTGTTTTTTTTTCTAAATATTCTGTTAATATGTTTTTCCTATATATTCATATAACATATTCAAATTTTCCTGACAATTTAAGATTTTTATTCTTATTGGTCTTGTTTGAAGAACAACATATGTTAGATGAATGTTCTTGATTTTAAAAGTTGGTATTTTTTTTTCAGTGTAGATGATCTGATCTTTACCCAGCGGCGCTTTCTCCCCTTTTAAATGCTCATTGTTGTTGTTGTTGTACTCATTGCCATTACTTGTCAACTTCTATATGTACATACATACATACATATGTACATATGTGTGTCAAATGCAAAAAGTGGCCGCTGTTGGCGCTGCTGTGCTTGTCTTCTGGTTACGTGTTGGCGGCCACCTGTGGGCGGCCGGCCAAGAGCGTGAGAGAGAGAGGGATGAGACAAGGGAGACAGCTTTACTTGCAGTTCGCTTCAGTGTTGCCAGTTTAGCGCTTTTTTTTGGCGAGAAAAATCGAAAACAGCGTGCAGTGAGAATTGTGGTTTGTCTCTTTTTCGTTTTTTTTAGCCTATCAAAAATTTATATTTGTAATAAATTTGCACCCCTCTAACATTGACATGATAATAGAAAGTGTTTTGATCACACTATTATGATAAACTTAAAGAGTAAATTGTTGAAAATTTTTAAATGTTATTAAACTTAAAAAAAATTAACATCCGAAAATAACGTCAAAATTTAACTTAAGAAAAATCAATGTGAAGGATGGAAATAAAGTTTCTATTTTTCTTCTTATAGTCTAAATCATCGAAAAACTCACATGCATATATTTATAATATAATCATTTGAAATTATTTTTCAAAAAACTACAAAATAATAATTATATTTCAATTTTTATGGAAAAGTTACGAGATAAGAGTTACTTTTATAAAGAATTTTTGCTTTCTTCGACCTGCTCCCCAGAAAAAAAGGTTTTTTTTTGTTTCTCAAAAGTTGACAGCACTGGTTGGCGTCCATGTGGATTGTGGATTGTGGACTGTGGGTATTGGCATGGCTAACTGGTAAACTGCTTCCCACGCGCCCAGTTGGGTTAGTAATAATATAATGATAGTATTTTTTTGTTTGTTTGTGAAATTGAACAGCTGTTACGAATTTCGAATATTTTACATTATTTTCAGATGTTTAAAAGTTTAATTTCAAATTGAACACTCAGAAAAAAATGCCATCCTAAAATTAGGTACGACCGTTCTTGAATTTATGCTAAATATCTTAAATTAAGTACGAATCGATCTAAAATTTGTAATTCTCATTGACCATTCCTATGACAGTTACCAGAAATAATAGTTCGACCTTACCGAACTTAGTCAGAATATATAAGATCATGTCAAATATTAAATCTGTGAGTCTCGTTAAGATATCTTTATAAACAACAGAGTAATTAATACTAAACTAGTTTAAGATTTTTTTGTACTTTAAATAGTTTTTTTTAAGATTGAAATTAATAGTATATTTTGGGATTAGATCAAGATTTTGGTGTACTTAAACTAATATGTTTTGATCTTTTAATAACTTGAATTAATCCCAAAATGTACTTCAAGTATCCCAGAAAAATCTCAATTTCAGATTTCTGGACTTGCAAATACCGAACTTGAAATTATAAATTTGTTCTTCTGAGTTTTTGAGATCGTTTGTACTTTAATATCCCCTATTTTCTGAGTGTATATTGATATATGTAAGTATTGCATAAGTATTTGTCCATTGGCCTGTCATGAAAGTGATCAAATTCGAACTCAAATTGAACACATGCAATGCTCACATGGTTCTCGTTATAATGAAAGCCCTTTCTATCTTATCCAACTAATTAGATCCTGACAGACATGCATACATACAAACATACATACACACATACATATTTACATATGTATGTATATACATGTCGAAGATAGAAATAAAAAACGAACAATGGCGGGCAGGCCATGAAATGTGCATTAATTGACATCGCTGTTAAAAAATCTATAGATAAAAGTTCAATTTACGCAGCATATCATAGAAAATGCCGCAAATGCCGATAAGCAAAGAGGAAGAGCACAAGAAAGGGACAGAGTACGCTGGAACAGTGTTGCCATTTCAGTTTATTTATAACTACACAGAAAAAAAACCTTTCTAAAATGCAAGTTTAAAATTGTTGCATTTTTTAAATAGGTATTCAGAATATTATTGTTAAATTAATTCAATATGCGGATAAAATGGCAACGACTCAACATAAAAAAGTCTAAAATAATTAATATAATTAAAAAAAAAAAAATTCACAGAATGCCGAAAATGAAAATATTGCTGAGAAAAATCAAGTATTTTGTACTTGGTTTCAGAAAATCCGGAATTCCCGTACTACTTCTCTTTTTCAGTGTATTTAAAATGTTTTGCAGGCCATTTTGGAGCCCTGGTGTTTGGTATGTAACGGTACTTACCAATTGGACAATCTTTAGAATGCCTGGAATTGTTTTATAATATTCCATATTGATGCGTATGGCGCTCCAAAAGCCGCCATTATCGCCGCCAGATGGATTTCCGCCGCCAGGTGGCCCAGTTGCTGTTGTTGTTGTTGTGCGCTCAACGGTAACGACAGTTTCGACCATTTTGTTAGCTGTTGTTGTTGTTGTTGCGGTTGTTGTTGTTGTTGCTGATAATGTTACTTGTGGACTGTTATTAGCTGGGATTTTGTTTATAGCCTTTTGAGAACTATTTTTAAACACTACTTTTCAGAGTTTGTCGACGATTGTGTCACAAAAAAATACAAGACAAAAAATATGTATATGTAGATAAAACAACTATAGATCTATTCATATACTACGAATGTATGCATATATTGTGTTGATATATATGTTTATATATAAATATGACGCGCGTGTGTTTTTAAATAAATATTAAGTATATAGCTAGTTAACAAATCGGATCTTAAAAACTTTTTGCGCGAACTACAAATTTCAACGAAAATTAATTCGACTGGCTGCACTTTTCGTGACCACTGTTAACGAGACGCGTCCAACGACTGACGGGACTGACAGTGACTCTGACTCTGACTCTGAATACCACTACATACATGCATACATACATACATACATACATACATACATATGTACCTGTCGTTAACACTGTGTACATACTACTCTCTCACTCTTTCGCTCTCTCTTTACTTTTTGCTCTTTGCTCACATGCACATTCCGCCGATCGCCTGGACAGCCCTTTTTTTTGTTACTCTAACAGAGATATGTGCATGTGTATGTATGTATGTATGTATGTGTGTGTGTATGTACACTGAAAGAAAAAAACTAACTTCTAAAATCAAAAATATTTACTTTACATATTTTCTTCTTAAAATAAAATAATTTTAAGACCAAATTACTAATATTAAAAATATTGATCTAAAAAATCACAGCTCTTAATATAAGAACAAAAATCTTAAATTGTTAGGAAAATATACATATTTTATATTTTCATCTGTAACTAATTGTGGTTAACAGAATATTTATAAAAATACCAAGCCTAAAAATATGTACATATATATGTACATATATCAAAATATAAGATCTATAAAACTTTTATAAACCTGCCTTAATTTTTTTTTAAACATTATTGTCTTGAGTATTTAAAACTATTTGGTCTATAAATAAAAGCATTTATTCTTATACTTACAATTGTGGTCTTGAAAAAATAAGAATTTCTGATCTTATTTATAAGAACATGGCCTTATTTGCAATGTTCCTAAAATCAAGATGTGTTTTCTAACTTTATGATTTTCGAATATTTTTTTTATCAGTGTAGATAAGTATGTCTCCCCAAACAACCGCCCAAAACTCTCCCACCTCCACGAGCCGAACTCAATCAGGTTTTCGCACCGAGAGCAGCCGAACGTTTGCCGAGCTCTAAGTAAGCTGCATGTTGGAACAACAATAACAATACTAATGCATCTTCTCAATTGACGCTTCACTCTCTCTCTCTCTCTCGCGCTCTCTCGTTCTCTCTCTCTGTGGCGCTATCGACAAAAGTGCACTCATTGTATGTAAACTGCAACTATCTGACGTCACACACTGCTGTTTGTAAGTATTCTTTTGCAACTCTGAAATTGTCACCTAAAATAGTTTTATCTTCTGCATATTACTGATACACAGAGCAAAAAGATTAAGTATTTCGTTCTTAAAATGCAACATTTTAAACTTGATTTCTCACTAAGATTGAAATTACTATAGTCAAGTACTTCGATCTTATTTCAAGTACGATATTTTAAGTACGAAATTTAAGTAATTGAGTATTTTCAAACTTAAATTATCTTTAAAACGCCAACTTGATCCAAGTCCTTTTAATTCTGAAACTGAGTACAAAATCATGTTCAAATATAAACATGATACTTGATTTTAGCATACCGCAAACTTAATTAAAAATCGTGTAAACTTGATTTGTATGCATACAATTTTATTTCATAATGAGCATAAAAATTCTTTAACCAAGTACTAACAATCTTGATATGAGAACAATGAGTCTTGAATCAAGTGAAACTCTAAAATTAATAGAAATGAGTACAAAAATTTACAGCCATAAATTATCCCCAAAACCTCATTTTAAGATTTCCAATTTAAGATTTAGGTTTAATTCTCAAACCCGTTACTTAAAGTAATTCAAATTAAAGCCGCGAAATTCAAAGTGTGACCAAGTTCTGACAGCAGCAGAATAGCGATATACAATTTTCAGTAAATATACCAGGGCTGCTACACCACATAACGATTAGATGCCAGATACACTTTGTGTTATCGTAATATTTAAATGCTCTGAACTGCGCCATCTTTTGACAGTTTGCTTAAATACACCACCTAAGTCTTGTTATTACGACTGCCAATAAAAGTCGGGATTTAACGAACATGGCGCGAAATTTAAATACAAATTTAATTTTTGAGCAACTGCTTAGTCTGCAACAAGAATTAATTCTAAGTCACAAAATTCTAACATCTGCATTATTAGAGAACTCATTTTACAAAAAGACCTAAAACTGATTTTTGTCCTTTTTCAGGCAACGTTCAGGTTGCCACACGTACCAAGGCTGCCACATATTTTCTGGCAATCAAGGCTGCCAGACATTTTCTGGAAGACAAGTTCCCACCGTTTTTGGATCACTTTGGTGAGTCCAGACCGGCGGACAATTTAAATGTGATATTATTCTGAGTTCATTTAGCGAAATATTAATACTATAAAATAAACATTTTTAATTCGAAATTACATGAAATAAATGTGATAATTTCAATGAATGTTGCGAGCTCGTCACTCCTCGCGGGCAGAAGTTGTATAATTTAATTTAATCTCATTTCATTCGAGAATTTGACGAAATTCCACCAAAACTTCTGCCAACATTTTTCAAAATTCTAGCTTCAAAAATGCAAAAAGATACTTTTGTTCAACTTTGAAGTATCTTTCCGTATCGAATTCCGAAGGTCTGGCAACGTTCAAAAAAATAAATGGCAACGTTTTTGTCAGTCTGGTGGCAACGTAGAAGCGATTCGATACAACTGTGACGCTGCCATTTTTGGATTTGGTGGACCCTTGTTTGTGTCTGTCTGTCTCCTGGAATAAATCCTCAAAAAATAAATAAAGCGAAATAAGAAGCCAAAGTGTTTGGCGACGACGGTCGGAAAGTGGAAAAGTGCAACTGTTGCATGTGTGCGCACAGCGGGAAAGAGATAACAACAAACAAACAGCAGACAGCGGACAGCAAACAGCAAACGAATGTGCCACACATTGCATGTTTACAAACACAACGACAAAACGCTTCTTTCGCCAAAAATTGCAGTAAAAAATCAAATCATATCAAATCAAATTCAATCAAAAGAAAAGAAAAAGAGTTAAAAAGCGCAACAAACGAAAAGTTATAATACATGTGAAATAAAACGCGAGCATCAATTGTGAATAGTGCAGAGATAATACAGCATTTACAGATAGTAGTGGACTCGTTGTTGGCCTGACCAAAATATAGTTTGGTTTGGTAGTAGCTGCTGTTGTTGTGTTAACTTGGCTAAGTAATTGAACTGTTCTTGTTCTTGTTGTTGTTGTTAGCTGCGGCGGCTTTGCTGGCCCGCATGTGGCGTTGGCGGCCCTTGGCCAGGTGTCGCGTGAGGCGTGCGTACAATTAACTACTACTCTACTACTAATTGAATCCTCAAGTGGTTTTTTTTTGAACCAAGCTCGTGACCTCATCAGCTGCTGCCAACAAAAAAAACGAAAAAACAACAACAATAACAACAACGTGGCGCCTCACCTGTATCTGCCCCTCTATCACTCAGGTAAGCAAGCTTCTCGATTTATTTGCAACTTTATATATTTATATTTACTACTACTTTTTTTTGTTTGTCTACTACCTTTTTGCAGTGCACAACATTTGTTAAATTAAACTAGCCACAATTTGTGGCATGTCAAGAGCTGGCAGCTTAATTCTATTTCATAAAAAACAACAGCAGCAGAGGGAGCAGCAAACAGCAGCCAAGTTGCATGTGGCAACAAGCAAAAGGAGCAGGAAAAGGAGTAGCAACAGAGACACAAAAAAAGGAGCAGCAACAGCAAAAAGGAGCAGAAATAGGAACAATTAATTAACATGGATGGAGAAAGACGGCGTCGGTGAGTGAGCTACAAAAGCAAAAACAACACACAACACAACACACACCCAACACACACACTCGCACACTCGCACAACACTTGCGATTTGTGCCCAATTAATTGTCAACTGAATGGGAAGACTGAGATTTGTTCAAACACAATTTACAAATTTAGCTAAAAACAAAATCAGTGCCAAACACCTTCCATAATCTCAAATGTTCAAAGCGGCAGCGACAACAACAACAACAACAACTAATAGTAGTAGCTAAGGCTACAGTCGAGCGAGTTCGACTGTGTGAGACCCTGTACTTAAACAACTCCCAATTCACTTTATAGTTCACTTACATTTCAATTCAGAGATATTTTTGAATTAGCAAATGCTAAAGTCGAGCGAAAGCAACTTTTTGAGACCCTGTAATTAAACAACTCCCAATACTTACTTTCGCTTAAATTTCAATTAGATATTTTTTAATTTTACATTAATAATACATCAAATAATTAACTGAAATCCTATGAACAAATTGGTAAATAGGGTATCAAAGTTGTAATTTGAAAATAACTTTTAGGAATAATCTTAATAGTAAATAAAAAAGAGGAAAAAAAGATAGCAAATTAGAGCAAAAAATTAGAAAATAGACAAAATTAAATATATTTTACTAAACAAAATTTTAAAGCAATAATTAGAAAAACATAAATTTTAGAAAAGTAAAAAAATTTGAAAAAAAGCAAAACCAACTGCAAGATATAAAAAATATAAAGACAATCAATTAAGAAAAGCTGAAATCGACAAATATCATAATAAATAATAAAAGTCGCACGATTATAAGGAAAAATTTAATTAAAATTAACAAACAATAACAATCAAAGGAAAAAAATATTAATATCAAAAATACTTGATTGAAAATCGCGCGATTATCTGAAAAATGAAATTAGTGTCATCAAATTTCGTGCCTCTAGCTTTTATAGAGCTATAGATACGCATGGATATGTCCGTTTATATAATATGATACTCTATGTTTTATGGAACATGAAGATGGGGTTGCGATTTTTCCAAAAACATATTATTATTATATATTCCATTTTGAAAAAATTGTATTTTGCATTTTTTAGGAAAAAGGAGCAAAAAAAAAGAATAGCACCACTTATATAATAGATTTGACTTTTTTCAATATTTTGGTCATTCATTTTAAAATAAATCTTAAATTTGGCAATGGGTCGTGGAAAACTCGATGGTGCGGAAATGCTCGAGAGCATAAATAGAATTATATTGGATGGAAAATTCTATTAATTTATTGATTAGAATAAAGCTTTCATCTTATTAAAACGTAATCAAAATTTGCTTAAACTTACAAAATGTTTCTATAACACGTTAGGAAACGGAAACATTTTATTTTCCGTAGCTTTATTATAAAATTATATGTTGATTTTTATAAAATATATTTATAAATTATTTTTTATTTTCAATTTTTATTTTCAAATTGGAAAAGTAACTTTTATTTTTGATTTTTTTAATAAAAATTAAAATTAAAAGTTATTAAAATTATTTTTTATTTTCAAATTGGAAAAGTAACTTTTATTTTTGATTTTTATAATAAAAATTAAAAGTTGTTTTATGATATTTAAACTTAATTATTATATCATAACTTTTATTTTTGATCAAAAAATAAGAGCTAAAATTAATTTTTATAATTAAAATTAAAAATAAATAATGATCCTGTTTCCAGGATACTGCATCTCGTAAAAGTATATTTAACAAGTTCAATTTTTATAAGCTCATAACTTTTATTTGCGATCCCTGCTTTATAAATATACTCGACTGTATATAATTTTGGACTGTTAGGTACCCTTTGTAATTGTTAATTACAGGGTCTAACAACAACAAATTGACAAGCGAATGAACGCGTTGTCTCCGTTGTCCGTCCGTCTGTCTGTCCATCTGTCCGTCTGTCTCGGGCGACTTTTAATAAATTTGCCATTTTCGCATTAAAATTTGTAAGCTAACCAAATGGCAACAAAACGTTACCAAAATGTCGCATATTGAGTTCGTCTAGTTGTTGTTGTTGTTGTTGTTATTATTGTTGTTGTTGTTGTTGTTTCCTTTTGGTTATCGTTGTTGTCGTTGTCGTTGTTGTCAGTTGTCAGTTGCAGGCGGCGCATCGGATGCGTGTAACGCGTTTCCAACCCCAACGCATCGGCAAAATCGTAAAAAATAATAATATATATATATATATATATTATATATTTATTATTATATATATACATAGATCAGGGACCGTAATCATTATAAGTTATATTTTACAAAACTACTTGGTAATGATTATATTTTTTTTACGTTTTTCTTCATTAGTTTTGAGTAATTTAATAAAATAATTTGATAAAATAAATAAAATAAAAATCAATAATTATGATCATTAATTAATTAGTTATATAAAATTTAATAAAACTTGAATAAAATGTTGCGTAAATTTAATGATCATCATTTTTGATTTTGATTTTTTTGTGTAATTTAATAAAACTTTGATAAACTTAAATTAATAAAAATCAAAAATGACGTTCATTAATAATTTTTTTTATGAGTAATCTCATAAAACTTGAACCATAATCATTATTTTTGATAAAAAAAAAATAAAAATTACGATCATTAATTAATTAGTAATGAGTTATTTAATAAAACTTGAATAAAATTAAAATCAAAAATGATGACCATTAATAAATTAGTTATGAGTAATTAAATAAAACTAAAATAAAACAAAATAAAAGTCAATATGGTTGATCATTAATGATTTTAATTTTTTTGAGTAATTCAATAAAACTTTGAACATCATTTTTGATAAAAAATAAATCTAAAATGATAATCATTAATAATTTTTATTCAACAATAATTTACGGCTTCTGTGTTTGGCTTTTCACCAATACTATTGTCTAAGTTTTATTAAATTACTCACTAATTAATTAAACTAATGACTATGATTGAAAAAAATCTTTAAAAAATTCGAAATTTCAAAATCATGGCAGAAATTGTTAAATAATAAAGATTTTGCTGTGAATAATTTTTTTCTAGTTGGTGTTTTTTTTTATTTAAAAAAAGAAAATTATTCTTTACGGTTCCTGATATATATATTATATATCTATATAGTTTTTAGTGGAGATTATGTGGCTATCCGATGCACTCCATTTGCTTGAGCCACAACGGTACGTTGAGCTCCATGCCCAGTGAAAATCCTCCATTCCTATCCATTTCATTACATCATTAAAACCATTGAAATTCCCGAGTGCTTGTGTGCAATTAGACCGTGTAATTACTTATGTATGTATATAAAGAGTCTATTAAGTTACTCATCAAGTATTATTTCAAATTTATGGATTAACTTTTTTTAAAAAAATTTGCTTATGAAATCAAATAAAAATTTCAGCCTTCTAGCTCTTACTGTTTTGGACTCCACAGTGGTCACTCTGTTAGTGAGTCAGTCGTGTCGAATAATTTCATATATACACAGTAAAAAAAAACATTCTAAAATTCACATTTAGTATATTCATGATAATATTGTTAAATTAAGTTATTATGCCGATAAATAGGCGACGACTCAACATTAAAATGTTAAAGAAGCCTAAAAATGTTTCTTACTAAAAAACAATATACAGAACCCTGAAAATCAAAATGTTGCTATAAAAAAATCGTGCTTGAATGAAGTATTTTATACGTGGTTCATTTAATTGAATTGATTTTATCCCGGAATCCGGAAATTTATTTTTCTGTGTATTGTGTATATGTAGATTGGAATAAAATACAAATTTAATACACATACATTCAGTACCAAAAAAAATTTGTATTTAAATCAGGGATTAAAACCTTAACCGAAACCGTAACCTTTAACCGGTGAAAACCGATTGAAATTTATAACCGTAACTGAAACCGTAACCGAAAGAAATCTTTTCCGCTTTACCGAAACCTACAAACCGAAACTCTTTAAACCGTAATAACCGTTTAGTAACCGATTCATTTATAAGGGTTTATTTCGGTTCTGTCCGTCGCGACGGAGGTACTGATAACTTTGAAGTGCCCTAACTTTGCCAAAAGTCGATTAATTTCCATGCGCAATGTAAATTTGGGCATGATTTTACTTCCAAATTCGGTTTGCATTTAAATTTTGTTCATTTTCAAAATTTTTTGAAAATCGAAATTTTTCGAAATTTTACAGTGTTACCCCTTTGTCTTTTTTGAATTATTCGAAAAATTTCGAATTTTGAAAATGGAAAAAATTTGAATGCAGAACGAATTAAGAAGTAAAATTATGCTCAAATTTACATGACGAATAAAAATTGATTGACTTTTGACAAAGTTATGACAGTTCAAAGTTATTAAAAACCATTACATTACTCTGGATCATTCCAGTAACCAGATAACATTACTTTCCAGTCTAACTGGAACTTAAAACCTTATTTTCTATTTTTTTTGTGAACCGAAACCATTCCGGTATTTTTAAACCGAAACTTATAAAAAACCGATAACCATTACAAAACCGATACTCCAAGAATTTGCATAACCGATAACCGAAAACCTTAATTCGAGCATTAAATACCAAAAAAATGTATTTTAATATTTATGTATTTATATATTTATAATGAGAGTACTTCTATAATTTGAATGTATTGATAGAGTACAGGGTATTACGCAGTCGTGCACACTCTAGTCAAGTCAAGAGTGTTGTTACTTGTTTTACTTGTTTAAATACTCCAAGTGCACGGAATAGAACACATAATTATTAGTCATTAAATGTGCTCGGCTAAAATGAAAACAAGCGCAGAATGAAAAGAAAAGAAAGGAAAGGAAAAGAAAGGAAAACACATATTGCGTCTATAACAAAATCAGATTCCAATTCCCATTCTCATACCCCGATTCTCTATTTCTATTCCATTGCACTTGGCAATTAAAAATGCACACGGAAATGGATTTTGAATTTCGTATTTTATTGAATTTGTTATTGTTTTGGTTGAGCACTAACAAAATATGCGTTTAATCTTTAAATACGCACACAAATGTGCCCCCCATAATAATTATTATAAATGAATAGCTGAATTCAACTAAAAAATCAACTTTCAGATCAAGTTAATTTTTTGTTTCAAATATACCAAATTTTTTTGTATTTTAAATTAAAAATCACCTTATGGTTTTTTAAATTCTTTTACTTTGTGATTTAAAAAAAAGGAATTAAAAATAATTAAAGACTTTTTTATCTGATTAAAAAATTTAAAGGTCCCATCGGCATATTGTTAATATAATTACATGTGTGTTAATGGTGTTGTAATTTTGAAATGTCTATCTTAATTATTATTAAATAAAGTCTTCAAAGACTTTTATCTTATTCCTCAAGAATAATAGTCTTTAAAGACTTTTATTAAAAACAAATCATTAAAATATGATCGGCACCTTTAATTCAAAAGATATTTGAATTTAATTTTTATTTTCAATTTTTAAAATTAAAATTGAAAAATAACTTTAATATAATTGTTATAGTTTTATATAATAGTTATGGTTTAATTCTTATATAAAAATTGAAAAATAATAATTATTTTTATTTTTGTCATATAAATTATGTTTAATAATTAAAAATAATTTTTTTAACAAAATAAAAAAATTCATTCCTATTTTTTAATTTTTTTTAATAAAAATTGAAATGTTTACGGTCCCTGCAATTTTAAATCACACGCACACACACACACACACACATACTCAAATAATTATTGTATGGATGTATTGGTAAACGAGCTGTCAGTTGTCAAAGCTAAGCTTTCGACTTATGTACGTGTGAGGCGTCTGTGTAAAAGCTTTGCGACAACAACAACAACAACAACGAAAAAAGCTCAATAAATTGTTAAATTGTGAATTGTGAATTGCGCCTTGTCTCTCTCAATTTAGGTGCGTGAATAAATTAAATTTACAATTATATTGTCTCTAGGTGACGATAATGTTGTCGTCTGTATTATTATTATTTTATTATTATTATCGTTGTTGTTGTCGCTGTTGTTGTTGTTGTTGTCGTTGTTGCTGTTTATAATTATGTTGTTGTTGCCATTGCTGTTGAAAATTTTATAGCAGCATTTTTGAAAATTCCACTTTTCCAAGTTTGTTGTTGTTGTTGTTGTTAGTATTATTATAGTTGTTGTTGTTGTTGTTGTTGTTGTTGCTATTCGGTTGCCTGCCATTTGATATTTTGTTGTTTTTGGCTTTTCTGTCATGCCGTAAGTGGCGATGATGAAATCACAACAATTCAAACACCTTTTAGTATCAATTTTGCGCCGTCTGTCATCGTCTGTTTCACCTATGTACATACCTCTCAACCTCCCCTCGCTGTCTGTATCTGTTGCAACGATTCGTCAGATTTCAGACAATCTTAAAGATCTACAAGAATTTCGTATGTCTCCCGCCTGGATTAAAATGGATAAAATTCATTATGTTAATATAATTTAATTATAAATATTTAATATATTTAGCTTACAATTTTTTAAAATGGTTGTTGGCTTTTTTATTTAATTATGTTTAAGATTAACAACAAACATTAAATCCCTTTGAAATTTGTTTGTGTATGATGAAAAAATTATATAATTATAACTATTAATTTATATAATTTAATTAGCTACGTTTTTTTTTTTGTTATTATTGAATTTAATTAGTTAAATATTTCAACAAACACGAAATGCCTTTGAAATTTGCTTAAACTTATTTTTATTATTATTATTTGTTGCTTTATTTACTTTGTCTATATTTCTTATTTATGTTATTTGTTATTTTATTTATTTAATTTCATTTTCTAAATTCCCCAATTTTTGAGGAACTTTATCAATATTTAGTTTCGAGTTTTGGGGTAGATAATTCAGCTGGTTTTGTTAGACAGTTTAATCAGTTGGTCATTCAATTAGTCATTCATTCATTCAGTCAGTCAGTCAACCTTGCCAATAGTTTTTTTTGTTTTGTTTTTTTTTTTTTGTGCTGTTCTTTCATTGAAAATGCAGCTGCGATAACAGCAACAATTTTATGGCGAGTTAGGTTAGGGGCGGAGCGGTGGGGAGGGGAGGGGAGGGGATAAGGGCAGTGTGTGTGTGTGTTATACATACATATGTATGTGTGTGTGAGTTCTTGAGTTCATTCAGAAAACAACACGCAGAACAACAACAACTTAAACCAAATGAAATGCATGCTGTTTTTTTTTTATATTAATTTTCTATTCCACTTCTTGTTCTGCTTCTCTCTCTCTCTCTCTTTCCCTCGTTGTTGTTGCAGTGTTGCAATTTTGGCAATTTTATGGCTAGATTTAGCACATATTTAATTGTTAAAGCTAGCAAATCTTTGTTATGCTATTAGCTATATATCTAGCAATTAAAAAAAACTGTTTTCGAAGCTCCGATTGATTTAACGAGATTTATAAATTTTATATTTGCAAATAGTTTGGAACATTTTATGAAGTGTTATTATTGTCAAATGGTAGAACAATTAAGATACAAAGATTTCGGGATGTCAACCCGTTCGTTGCTATTTTTAGCTATTTCTAGCAATTTATTTTAGTCAATTTAGCTATTTTATAATATAATAACATAAATCTGGCAACTCTGGCAATACAAGAAGAAAGCGCAACGCGACTTCGCATAAATGTAACTCATATTGTGTGCGTGTTTGTGTGTGTGTACACTCAAAAAAATATATAAACAACAGAGTAATTAATACTAAACTAGTTTAAGATTTTTGTTTACTTTAAATAGTTTTTTTTTTCAAGATTGAAATAAACTTTAAAGTGAGAGTGTGTTGTGCTAGAAACAAGTACATATTGGGATTAGATCAATATTTCATGTACTTAAACTAGTAAGTTAATCCCAAAACGTACTTAAAGTATACCAGAAAAATCTCATTTTAAGATTTCCCGATTTGAAATAAGATTTTTGTTTTCAGCTCTAAAAATTTCTATCTTTTGAGATTGTTTTGCACGGAAATATTGCTTTTTTTTCTGAGTGTAGACTCTGGCATGCATTCATCAAGCAATTTATCAAAGTCAACAGATAAGTTGAGAGTTGTTGTTGTTGTTGCTGCGATAAAGGCAAAGGCGGCCCCCTTCTCCTCCTCCCTGCTCCCTCTGCTTCCTTCTTTATCTATCCTTTCTCGCCTACGCCTTTGCTTCTTGCATTTCTTTTTAGTTCAAAGTAGGGTTGTTAATATAATATTTATATATCGATAAATACTTTTGACGATAATAGCAATATCGATATACTTTTCGATATTATTGCGCGATATTTTTTATTATTAAATTTATGACACTATTTACATATGCTCACTTTGCAATAAAATAGTAAAAATTAAATACAACTTTAAGTCCAACCTATATATTAATATCATCGCTATTATCGATATTTTTGTTGATATTGATATTTTTGGAAATATCGACATCCCTAGTGTGGATAAGTGTTCGCATTCGCCGCTAGAGGGCGCGACAGCAAGTCCTTATCGATAAGCATCTATTAGCAAGCAATCGATATTTTTGATAGTTTAATACATGTTTTCAAATGCATCATTTAAATTTAAAATAATAACTGAAAAGTATGCATTACAAATTATAATAAATCGTTCATTTACATAAGGAAACGAACTTTATAAACTTGTTTACTATCGATAGTAATTTTTTTTTTTACCATGCCAAATATGTATGAATTTCCAAAGAATAAAATAATATATGTAATTCAAATATATTTGTAGCTGTCCAATTCTTTTTTTTTGACTTGGAGATAAGACTGCTAAAAATGAAATGAGGGGGGGTCATGAGTAATCAACGCGCTTTTCCGCATTTATTTACATAAGACTTGCTTCTCTCTTCCCAAGAGGTAAATTCTCGTATTTGTTATAGCGATTATACAAAACTTATTTATGGTAAACAAATTGCCAAATCGACTCTTTTCAGTTGTTATTGCTATAAAATGACGATACTATGCACATACATACATACATACATATTATCATATCTTGGCAATGACCTAATAACACTATACAACAAAGAACATTCTCTGAATTATTATTATATCATTGCTGTTGACACTTTTTGCAAAGTAATATTTTATTCGACTAAAAGTTATTTTCTAGTTATCAAAATTAATTTGATTTAATTTCAAATAAAATAACTAATAACAATAACAATCGATTTTAAATCGATTATATCAATTTTAATTTATTCTTTTGTAAAAATCAATTTGATTTGAAAAAATTCGAGCTGTCTAGATAAAAAATAGGACTTATTTATTGAATTATTTACAAAAAATTAACAAAAATATACAGTTAGTCAAGAAATATTTTTGAAAAAATTAAAATTCACACATTTTTTAATAATTAAAGTTGATTAAAATTAAATTTTTTTTAAAATTTTTAACATTATTCTCAAACGTTTGACATTTTTTTATATTTTTAACATTATTTTCAAACGTTTGACATTTTTTTAACATAGTTTTAAGATAACAATTTTCCAAATTTAGTTAGTCCAAAAATTCAATTATAATGCTAATTAAATTGCGATTTCACTAGAATTATTCAATGCCAAAAAAAATATTTTAATTACTTTTAATTATTAATGCAAATTAAAAAATTTTTCACTAGCACTACTTTTTTTAATGCTAGGAAATGGCAAATGCATTACAAAAGTAGTTAATTGTGCCCGTCTCTGATATTAAATATATATAAAATTCTTAGAAATTATATTTTTTATTATAATAATCATATCTTTTTTTTTCATTTAATTTTTGTGGTTTTTCAGAGCGACGACGCTCGAGCGCGAGATGCGCGATCCGACGAGCATCTGCAATGTGGACTGTCTCCTGGACACGGTATCGGCCCTGGTCAGCGATTGTGATCATGATTCACTGAAGAGACTCAAGAACATTGAGCAGTATGCATACAAATGTGAGTATTAAACCCACCCAAGACAGGCGAATCTTCAAATCAGGGACCGTAACTATGATAAGTTTTAAAATACATATTGCAATCTTTGAATTATTTCCAAATTTTGATTTAAAAGTTACGAAACAATACCTTTTTTTAATTTTTATTTTTAAAAAAGATAGGCAAATCTTCAAATCAGGGACCGTAACTATAATAAGTTTTAAAATACATATTGCAATCTTTGAATTATTTTCAAATTTTGATTTAAAAGTTTCGAATTTACACTTGTTTTTAATTTTTATTTGAAAAATACAAAATAATCTAATTTAAATTTTTATTTACATAGAAGTTACAATATAACACTTAACAGATAATTCTGATTTTTATTTTAAAAGTTATAAATAAGAGTTATTCCGTAACATTTATTTTAAAAATCATACATAAAAGTTAAATTGACTGTTCCTAGTATTTCTTTGATCCTTAATATTCTTCCTAAAAGAACATTCGAAAGCTATTGAATCATAGATCAAAAGTATTTTTAAATTTTACATAATTTAATACATCAATTGGTTCAAAAGTTTTTTGAATTAATAATTAAATAATCTATTTTTAACTTAATTTAATTTAACTTAATTTTATACAATAAAAATCGAATCCCAAGAAATCAAAACTACCACAAAAAATTTAGAAAATAAACTCCAAAAAATTAATTTGTTATTTAATAAAAATGTAAATTAAATAACATTTTATAATTTATTATTATTTATTTATTATACATAAGCAGGGATTAAAGCCTTAACCGAAACTGTAACCTTTAGCCGATGAAAACCGATTGAAATTTGTAACCGTAACTAAAATCGTAACCAAAAACATTTTTTTCCGCTGTACCGAAACCCATAAATCGAAACTCTTTAAACCGAAATAACCGTTTAGTAACCGATTCATTTATAAGGGTCAATTTCGGTTCTGAACTGATAACTTTCACCTGCCATAACTTTGTCAAAACTCAATCAATTTCCATGCGCAATCTAAATTTGAGCATGATTTTACCTCTTAATTCGATCTGCATTTAAATTTTGTTCATTTTGAAAATTCGAAATTTTCGAAATTTTTCGAAAAATGATAAGGGGTAACACTGTAAAATTTCTAAAAAATTCAAAAATTTTCAAATTTTGAACATGAACAAAATTTAAATGCAGATCGAATTAAGAGGTAAAATCATGCTCAAATTTAGATTGCGCATGGAAATTGATTGAGTTTTGACAAAGTTATGGCAGTTCAAAGTTATTAAAAATCTGTGAAATCAAAATAATCGAAATTTTCAAACCAAATGAACCAAATTTATATGAGATCAAATTATAGTAAAATCGACTTTACACTGGACCATTCCAGTAACCAGATAACATTATTTTCCAGACTAATTCGAGCAGTTTTTTTTTTCATGTAAAACGATTCTAATTTTGATCTACAGGGAAAATAAATAAATATAGTAAATTTTAATTAAATTTAATAATCTCATTTATTGTTTATAATCGCAAAATGTTGTTGGTTTTCCACATCAGAAGATGTGCAGACCAAAGAATAAGAATTACTTTGGAATAATATATAATATATAATTTATGAATTATAATTGATATATTTGATTTGATTATAGATAAACCTTTGGCGCTACGGATCAATCAGTTGCGCATGAATGTGGATGACTTTGATTTCATCAAGCTAATTGGAGCAGGTGCCTTTGGGGAGGTGCAGCTGGTGAGGCACAAGTCGTCACGTCAGGTGTACGCCATGAAGCGTCTCTCCAAGTTCGAGATGATGAAGCGACCCGATTCCGCATTCTTCTGGGAGGAGCGTCACATAATGGCACATGCCAACTCCGAGTGGATTGTCCAGCTGCACTTTGCATTCCAGGTAAGGAAACCAAAGGAAATCTTCAAATTCAAATTCAAATCAAATATCAAATCATATAGAAAACCAAATCCAAATGATCTTATATTTAAAATAGATCAAATCATTTAGAAATCAAATATCAAATCATATAGATAACCAAATCCAAATGATCTTTAAAATAAAATAAAAATTATAATCAAATTCAATACAAATTAAATTAAATTATAATCTATGTTTAAATTTGTTAACGAGCTCAAATTTAAATCAATTCCAAATCTAATCAAAATAAGTTATAATCTAAATCAAATCGTATTAAAATCAAATCAATATCTGTTTATAGAATACCCTTAATATAATAAAAATTAAATTATATTTTAAAACAAATCGTATTAAAATCAAATAAAAATCTAATCAAAATTAAATGATTATCCAAATCACATCGTATTAAAATCAAATTAAATTGAAATCCTTTTATGGAATACCCTTAACATTTAATGATACATTTATTAATAATCTAAATCAAATCATTTTTAAATTAAAATGAAATTATAATCAAAATAAAAAGATTATCAAAATTCAAAATTAAATCAAATTAAATTGAAATCCTTTAAAGGAATACCCTTAATATTTAATGATACTCATATTAATAATCAAATTAAAATCTAATCAGAATTAAATGATTATCCAAATCAAATCGTATTAAAATCAAATTAAATCGAAATCCTTTAATGGAATACCCTTAACATTTAATGATACTCATATTAATAATCAAATTAAAATCTAATCAAAAGTCAATGATTATCCAAATCACATCGTATTAAAATCAAATTAAATTGAAATCCTTTTATGGAATACCCTTAACATTTAATGATACACGTATTAATAATCTAAATCAAATCATTTTTAAATTAAAATGAAATTATTATCAAAATAAAAAGATTATCAAAATTCAAAATTAAATTGAAATCCTTTAAAGGAATACCCTTAATATTTAATGAAATTCCCTTAATAATTGATAATGAAATCTATTTGTAATTGCAGGATAGCAAATATTTGTACATGGTGATGGACTTTATGCCCGGTGGTGATATTGTCTCCCTGATGGGGGATTACGAGATACCAGAAAAGTGGGCCATATTCTATACGATGGAGGTGGTGCTCGCCCTGGACACGATCCACAACATGGGATTCGTGCATCGTGATGTGAAACCGGATAATATGTTGCTCGATTGTTTTGGCCATTTAAAGTTGGCGGATTTCGGGACCTGCATGCGGATGGGGGCGAATGGTCAAGTGGTGTCGAGTAATGCGGTCGGCACACCGGATTACATAAGTCCGGAGGTGCTGCAATCCCAGGGAGTGGACAATGAGTATGGGAGGGAGTGTGATTGGTGGTCCGTGGGCATATTTCTCTACGAGATGCTCTTTGGTGAGACGCCGTTCTATGCGGACTCTTTGGTCGGCACCTATGGCAAGATAATGGATCATAAGAACTCGTTGAGCTTCCCACCCGAGGTGGAGATCAGTGAGCAGGCGAAATCTTTGATTCGTGCCTTTCTCACCGATCGCACACAGAGATTGGGACGCTATGGCATCGATGACATCAAGGCGCATCCATTTTTCCGCAATGACAGCTGGAGTTTCGACAATATCCGGGAGAGTGTGCCGCCCGTGGTGCCGGAACTCACATCCGATGATGATACGCGAAATTTCGAGGATATCGAGCGGGATGAGAAGCCGGAGGAGATGTTTCCCGTACCCAAGAGTTTTGATGGCAATCATTTGCCATTTATTGGATTCACCTACACGGGCGACTATCAATTGCTGTCCAGTGATCAGGTGGACACCGTGGAGTCCAAGGAAACAAATTCAATAAGTAGTAATAGTGCTAATAGTGGAAGTACAACAACAAATAATAATCACAATCACAATCGACATCGTCCATCGAATTCGAATGAATTGAAGCGTCTGGAGGCGTTGCTGGAACGGGAAAGATCCCGAGCGGAGGCATTGGAGCAGCAGGATACGAGTTTGCGCCAACAGATGGAGCTGAGCACGAAACGGGAGGCGGAATTGCAACGCATTGCGAGTGAATATGAAAAGGATTTGGCACTCAGGCAACACAATTACAAGATCGCCATGCAGAAGGTCGAGGTGGAGATCGAGCAGCGTAAAAAGGCCGAGGCCCAATTGGTGGAGATGCAGCGCAAGCTGGAGAATGAGCAGAAGAATCGAGCACGCGATCTTAATATCAATGAGAAGGTCATCACGTTGGAGAAACAACTGCAGGATATGGAGGTGAATTTCAAAACGGAAACGGAACAAACCCAAAAATTGAAGAAACAAAATGCGGAATTGGGATTCACATTGAAGACGCAGGAGGAGAAGGTGCGCGATATGGTCGAAATGATTGAGACACTGCAGAAGCACAAGGAGGAACTCAACCAGGAGAATTCCGAGTTGCAAGCTCAAATGGTGCAGGAGAAGAATCTGCGCTCGCAATTGAAAGAATTGCACAAGGAGGCGGAGAATAAAATGCAAACCTTGTCGAATGATCATGAGCGCACCTTGTCCAGGGAGCAGAAGGCCCAGCTCGATAATCGGGCACTCCTCGAGAAGATTAGCGAGCTGGAGAAGACGCATGCCAGCTTAGATTTTGAATTGAAGGCGGCACAGGGACGATATCAGCAGGAGGTGAAGGCCCATCAGGAGACGGAGAAATCGCGTCTTGTGTCACGCGAGGAAGCGAATCTTCAAGAGGTTAAAGCATTGCAATCCAAATTAAATGAAGAGAAATCCGCTAGAATTAAATCCGATCAGAATTCCCAAGAGAAGGAGCGACAATTGAGCATGCTATCCGTGGACTATCGACAGATCCAATTGCGTCTGCAGAAACTCGAGGGTGAGTGCCGTCAGGAGTCGGAGAAGGTGGCGGCCCTGCAATCCCAGTTGGATCAGGAGCATAGCAAACGGAATGCTCTATTATCGGAGCTCAGTTTGTACAGCTCGGAGGTGGCACATTTGCGTTCCCGCGAGAATCAATTGCAAAAGGAGCTGGCGGCACAGCGGGAGGCGAAGCGACGCTTTGAGGAGGATCTCGCCCAGCTGAAGACAACGCATCACGAGGCATTGGCCAACAATCGAGAGCTGCAAGCCCAATTGGAGGCGGAGCAATGCTTCTCCCGTCTGTACAAGACCCAGGCGAATGAGAATCGGGAGGAGAGCGCCGAACGTCTGTCCAAGATTGAGGATCTCGAGGAGGAGCGCGTCTCGCTGAAGCATCAAGTTCAGGTGGCCGTTGCCCGTGCCGATTCCGAGGCATTGGCTCGCTCGATAGCCGAGGAAACCGTCGCGGATCTTGAGAAGGAGAAAACGATCAAGGAGCTCGAACTCAAGGACTTTATCATGAAGCATCGCAACGAGATCAATGTCAAGGAGGCGACACTCGCTACTCTCAAGGAAACGGAGGCCGATCTCCACAAGAAACTCAATCAGAAGTGCAACGAGTGCGATGATCTGCAACAGCAGCACAAGAAGCATCTCGACGAGATCGGACTGCAACGTGCCCAAAAGGATGAGGAGATCGCCAAACTGGGCGAGAAGTGCAAGAACGAGGTGCTCCTCAAACAGACGGCGGTCAACAAACTCGCCGAAGTCATGAATCGTCGCGATTCCGACTGGCAAAGTGAGTATTTCAATATCCCAATTCCAATCCTTGATACTCGCTACTTATTACTCGCCACTCGTTACTTTTCGTTACTCGTTACTTTTGACTTATTTCGTCAATTTGTTAACTCGCCACTCGTTACTCGTTATAATATTAATGCTACATTAATGACATTATTAACTCTACTCGCTACTCGTCACCTCAGATCTCTAAGATACTTGCTATTTTTTCACATTACTTACTCGTCAATTTGTTAGCTCATTACTCGTTACATTATTTTCGTAAAAGAATATGAATTTCTCATTAATCAATTCTCGTATCATTATTAAATTGTTCTTCATTCACATTACTAACTTGTTCCTTTCCACTCGTTACTTTTCACATTACTTACGCGTCAATTTGTTAACTCGCCAATCGTTACTCGCTTCATTATTAACTAGCAACTTGCTAATCATGACATTATTAGCTCGCTACTCGTCACTTCAGATGAAATTATTAAAAATAATATGTATTTTTGTTTTTCATAATTGAAAATGGATTTCTCGTTAATCAATTCTCTTGACATCATAAACTTGTCCTTCAATCACATTTTTAGCCGACTCGTCACTCTTTATTAACTAGCCACTCGCCACTCTTCACATTACTAACTCGTTACTTTCCACTCGCTACTCTTCGCATTGCTTACTCGTCAATTTATTAACTCGGCATTCGTTACATTATTAATTTGCAACTAAATAATTCGCTACAATATTAACTCGCTACTCGTCACTTTAGATAGAATTATTAAAAACAACTGATTTCAAATTTCTCATTCTCAATCGTTTGTTTGTTTTTATTTTTCTCGTCGCAGAGCAAAAGAGCAAGGCTCGTTCGACGGCGGAGCTGCGCAAGAAGGAGAAGGAGATGCGACGATTGCAGCAGGAGTTGTCGCAGGAGCGAGACAAATACAACCAGCTGCTGCTTAAGCATCAGGATCTGCAGCAACAGAATGCAGAGGATCAACAGCTCAAGCAGAAGATGTTCATGGAGATTGACTGCAAGGCAACTGAGATCGAGCATCTTCAGAGTAAACTCAACGAGACAGCCTCTCTCTCGTCCGCTGACAACGATCCCGAGGATAGTCAGGTAAACACACACACACACCAACAAACACACACATACATATACACACATACATATACACACATTTGTTTTTCTTCCTCTCTTCCTCTCTCTCTTTCTTTGTCTACAAATATATTTCCTTGGGTCTCTCGTTTCTCGCTACTCGCTACTCGCTGTTACTTGATATAGCACTCCTCTCTGCTCTCACTCACACAGGACTCAGTCTTCGAGGGTTGGCTGAGCGTGCCGAATAAGCAGAATCGAAGGCGTGGTCACAGCTGGAAGCGTCAATATGTGATCGTCTCGTCGCGCAAAATCATCTTCTATAACTCGGATATTGACAAGCACAATACAACGGATGCCGTGCTTATACTCGATCTTAGGTAAGTCCTAGCACTCGTTACTCGCCAATTGTCACATATTATTAACTGGTGAACATTCTTTACTCGTAGTGACATTATTAACTTGTCACTCGTTACTCGTCACAGTATTACTCGAAAAATCAATGATTCGTAAATCGTTATTTATTCGTTACTCGTTGCGTAACATCATTATCTTCTCACTTGATACTTGTCGCTTTTCATTACTCGCTACTTTTTATTATCACTCGTTACTCGTCATATTAACTCTTTATAAATTCTTAAATCACTACTAATGATTGGTCACATCACATTAACTTGTCATTTGCAACATTATTAACTCGTTACTCTTCTATTAAATCGCCACTCGTTACTCGTTATATTATTAACTTGTTATAAATTCTTAAATCCCTTCCCCATGCTGGTCACATCACATTAACTTGTCATTTGTTACTCGTCATCATATATTATATACTCATTATTAATTACTCGTTACTCGCTACTCGTCACTCGTTGTTAACTCTGTCTATTCTTCCCTCTCCTCTCTCTTCACAGCAAAGTGTATCACGTGCGCAGTGTTACCCAAGGCGATGTTATACGCGCCGATGCCAAAGAGATTCCTCGCATCTTTCAATTGCTCTACGCCGGCGAAGGCGCCTCCCATCGTCCCGACGAGCAATTGGACTCGACGCTGCTCGTTAGCGGCAACGAGGAGCGACCCGGCACCATAATACACAAAGGTAACAGTAGCCCCCTCTTTCTCTCTGTCTCTCTGTCTCTTTTTTATTTAAATCCATCTATCTCACTTTAAACCAGGTCATGAGTTTGTCCAGATCACATATCATATGCCAACGGCCTGTGAGGTCTGCACCAAGCAACTGTGGCACGTCTTCAAGCCGCCGGCGGCCTACGAATGCAAGAGGTAAGTCACTTTATTTTTATTTTAAATTAAACTAAGCTTTAATTACGTTCATTCAAAGAACCGACAAAAAAAGATTTGTTAGTATTTATTATTTTATTATTTTTTAATCTTCATTACTTTTATTCTGGGACCGAAAATAAGTGTTATAAATTCAAATTTTAATTTATAAATCTATGTGAATTAAATGTGTTACGGCAACATGGAATATAATATTTAAATTCATATTTTAGTCTTAATTAGCGATATCAGTCATTAACTTTTATTTACAATTATTATAATATAAATCATTTTTAATTCTCATGTTTAATTACAAAACTCAAAATAATTATTAAAGATACATTTTTAGTTAATAGTTACGAAATAACATATAAAAAATATTGAATAAATAATAAATAAGAGGTATTTTTGATTTTTATTTGAAGAGCTAAAAATAACAGTTATTAATAAGTGTTATTATTAAAAATTATTATCAAATTACAATTATTATAATATAAATCATTTTTAATTACAAAATTTAAAATAATTATTAAAGATACATTTTTAGTTAATAGTTACGATATAACATATCAAAAATATTGAATAAATAATAAATAAGAGTTATTTTTGATTTATATTTGAAGAGCTAAAAATAACAGTTATTAATAAGTGTTATTAACCCTTTCGACCCCGACGTTGCCTGTGGGCAACTTGGCAAGTTTGACAGATAACTGTGAGCAAATCCGATGTTTTTGGCCGATGATTCATTATAATATCGGAAGATATATATGTTTACTCAAAGTGTGAGCAAAAAAAATAACATTTGGAGGTTATTTAACAAAGTTATTTTCAAAAGACTGCACCTGCCTCGTAGAAAATATTTTTTTTAATTTGGAAGACATTTTAAAATGATTAATTTTTTTTTCGTTATTGTTAAAAAAATCAAAATGTAAAATTGAAATGGTATTAAGAATAGATTAAGCTTATAAGTGTAAAAGTTGAAATTGATAATATTTGAATAGTTTTCATGTAACGGATTTTTAAAGTCATCAAGTTGCTTGTGGGCAACGTTGGTCCATGGTGGTAATAAAATCATAATTTTTTTGACTTTGCTGGATTTTCTTACACAACTCAGACAGGTCCAAATTTATTACTTCAAAAAAGGATTTAGCCTAAAATGGTGTTTCCAATTGATGGTTTTAGTAGTTGTTTTGGTTTTACCTCAAAAAATAGTGCAACAGGTAGTATTTAACCCCAATTTTTACGAATGGAATACCCAAGTTTACTGCAAATTTCATTTTTATTGCATTATTGCATTTTATTGCAGAATGTTTACAGGTCATAAATAAAGGGTGTTTTGAAACCAGAATAATTGGATCATTAGCATTGCCCAATTTTTAACCTGTAACATAGGTACCGACTTGGATCGCTCTCATTTCCAATTCTCAATAATTTAATCTCATATATAGAAGATAAAATATTTTAATTTCGAGTGCGAAAAGTGACGTGATTTATTATAAAGTACCGGAACACTTCGAGCAGTCGTTGATCGTCGGTTGTATTTAATAAGTACAATAGTCAAAGCTGTGCTTATTTTATATTTACTTAGATATATTACCGCAAGAGAGAGGTTTGTCAATAGAAGCCATTGAGCGATTTTAATCTTCGACTGGGATGTTGAACGGAGATAGTGTGGATGAGGACAATGACATTTCTCAATGTTGCAGAAAAACTTGGAACGGATCGTGAAGAGAGGTCAGACTATAGAGATCGGCCTTCTTGACAATATAGTTGCAGAAGAATACCAGCAAGGTCCTAAAAGTATTGCTGATAATTGCTTTGAAAATTGTATTTCGAAGACACTGAAAAGGAGATCAAGTCAATTTGAAGCTCCATAGTCTATATGGGACGAAAACATTACTTTAAAAGTTAATGTCGCGATAACTCCAATGGAGCCGGTGAATCCCAATAAAAGAGATTATAATGATGTTGCAAGGCCTGCGATAGTTTCTTCTTACAATAAGGGAATGGGAGAAGGGGATTCGGCCGATATGCTTTTGGACCTCTGCAGAGTCAACCATCGTTCACCAAAGTTTTATAACAGAATCTTTTATTGATTACATTTAATTTATTCCAAAAGCATATTCCTCTTATAAAATTTCCGATGGAAGTTGTAGATGGCCACCTACAATGTATTTCTTCAATTCAAAGGAAAAGAAGCCGACCATCTAATATAGAGGGGGATATCGGTGGATCCCCACCGATCAGTGAGTCTTAACAACAGTCAAATAAATACAGAGTTTAGCCGAGTCCTAGCGACTTACAACGTTTCGATAGAGTGGAGCATTGAGTAGTGTTTGGTGAAAAAGTGCGCTGCAAATTGTGTAAAACAAGAGCTCCAACGTCTAAATGCCTTAAGTGTAAGGTCCACCTGAGTTGCAATAATAATAAAAACTGTTTTTTGTCATTTCATACCTAATATTTCATAGCAAATATATAAAATTGTGAGCTATTTTCAAAAAAAAAAAAAATATTTTATAAACCACCATGGCCCGACGTTGCCCACAGGCAACTTCCGGTAGCGCCCTAACCAATGGGCGTGGCGACTTCAAATTTTGGCAAAATACTTCCTTAATTTATACAAAGTAATTAAGAGCAAAAAAAAATTTTTCACTCCACAGGGAAAAAGTCGGGGTCGAAAGGGTTAATAAGAGTTATTATCAAAAATAAAAGTTAAAAGCTTAGCTTTTATTTTTGATTTTTAAAACAAAAGGTTCCGAAACAACTCTTATTTGTAACTTCTAAAATAAAAATCAGAAATAACTCTTAATTTGTTTTTTTTTTTAAATTTAAATTTAAATATTATTTTGCATTAAAAATGAAAAATAAGTGTTGCTTTGTAATTTTTTAAATACAAAATTTGGAAATAATTCTCCGATTGAAATTATTATTTTATAACTCATTTTATTACTTATAACAGGTACGGGCCCTGAATAATATTAAATCATTGATTTCCCCTTTTTTCAAGTGTAATTTTTTGGTAAACTCATTATCCTAACTTCCGATTCGTGATTTTAAGCGAAATACTTTCGAAATTATATAGTAATATAGTAATTTAGTAAAATGTTAAAACCTTTAAATCGTATGAAAAGTAACGAGTAAATGAACTTTTTGTTAATCCTCGTTGTAAATTAATTTTCAATGAGTTGAACTTTAACTTAAATTTTAATTTTGTGTTTGTTTTTGAGGAATAACGATTATTTTCAGTGCCTGCTTAAAATCGTATGAAAAGTAACGAGTAAATTAACTTTATGTTAATCCCCTCGCTGTAATATCGTTTAATCTGAATTTTAACTTGAATTTGGATTGTGTGTTTGTTTTGTTTTGTTTTAGATGCCGCAATAAGATCCACAAGGAGCACGTGGATAAGCACGATCCGTTGGCGCCCTGCAAACTGAATCACGATCCACGGAGTGCTCGGGATATGCTTCTATTGGCCGCCACGCCCGAGGAGCAATCGTTGTGGGTGGCACGTCTCCTGAAGCGCATCCAAAAAAGTGGATATAAGGCCAACTCCTCTAGCAACAACAACAGCACCGATGGCAGCAAAATATCACCCAGGTAATATCGTATACCCCCATCCAAAATTTCAATACACCACAAAAATCAACTCTACGATCCTTGATCAAATATCGATTAATATTTTTCATTTTTATTATGATAATATATATTTTGGAGCGATTTTTTTTTTTTGCAACTATAATTTACGTTAATTTTCTTTCAAGTTTTTCAAATATATATTCCAAATTTCTGGGCAATATCATAGCTTATTCAAAAGTTACAGCTTCTTTCCACATACCATAAATTCCATGGTTATTCAAAAATCTCCAACCCTTTTTTAATATCCAGGGGCCGAAAATAATGATTATTATTTTTTTTTTTTTTAAAAAACACGATCCTAGAAAAAAATGATTCACAACATTTTTTTCTTCAGTGAAAATCCGAAACCGTAACCTTTAAACGGTAAAAACCGATTGAAATTTGAAACCGTAACCGAAAAAATGTTTTTCCGCTGTACCGAAACCCACAAACCGAAACTCTTTAAACCGAAATAACCGTTTAGTAACCGATTCATTTATAAGGGTTAATTTCGGTTCTGAACTGATAACTTTGAATTGCCATAACTTTGTCAAAACTCAATCAATTTCTATGCGCAATGTAAATTTGAGCATAATTTTACCTTTTAATTCGTCCTGCATTTAAAATTTGTTCATTTTCAAAAATTTGTATTTTTTAATTTTTCCGAAAAAATTAGAATTTTCAAAATCAACAAAATTTAAACGCAGAACGAATTTAGAGGTAAAATTATGCTAAAATTTACATTGTGCATGGAAATTGATTGAGTTGTGACAAAGTTATGGCAATTCAAAGTTATTAAAAATCAGTAAAATCTAATAAATCGATATTTTTAAATCAAATGACCAAATTTTTCTTTTTTTTTGTGAACCGAAACCATACCGGTATTTTTAAACCGAAACTTACAAAAAAACGATAATCGATACTCCAAGAATTTGCATAACCGATAACCGAAAACCTTAATTCGAGCATAGCCGAAACCGTAACTGAAACCGATATTCGATTCGGTTTTAATCCTTGATCTTAAACCATAATCATTATTTTTTATCAAAAAATAATAAAAATCTGAAATGATGTTCATAAATGAGTTTTATTATTATCAAAATAAAACTCAAAATTAATTTACAGTTTCTGTGTTAGACTTTTCAAGGATACGCAATAAATATTGGGGAAAAGTTTTAAAATTAAATAAATATAATCATTACCAAGTAATTTTTATAATATAACTTTTAATGCTTACGGTCCCTGTAAATATCTTCTTGAATAATCATAGTTAAATTGGTTGAAATAAGCTGAAATCGATTTTGAAAATCAACTTTCAACACAAAATTATTTGATTGTGTTTTGCACAAATTTTATTTTTATGAAGTTAGCTTTAAAAAAAAGTCACTTAACATAAAAAAAAAGTGTTTAATAGCAACTTAAAGATATATCTACTGAATTAAAATGGCCCTTAAAAATATTTAAATTAAATAATATTTAAATAATATCTCAACTTAAAAATTGTGCTAAAAATATGGGACTTTTTTCATAAATTACTATAAACAATTTTAGTTTGAATATAAATATTTCTAATAATTTAAAATGACTTAAAACCCTTTTCCCTTTGATATTATCGTTACTAATAATATATAAATTGTCATATCTAAATATTATCGATATTTGCCAAGCACTTATTAATTATGAATACCCCCTAAATTACATTTATATGTAGTTCCCCCATTTTCTTTTCTCAATTGACGTTGCCAGAATGAAAAAGAATAACAAAAAATAAAAAAAAAATAAAAATAAAATATAGAAACTGCTTTTTGTGTGTGTTTTTAACTTTAAAAGCTAATTTATGACACGTATGTTTTCTTTTCTCGCTTGTTCGATCTACTCGCTACTCGCTAAAATAAACAACAATCATCACCATCCATCAATCAATCAATCAATCGAATCAATCAATTCATGATCACAGCCAATCGACACGTTCCGCCTATAAACCGTATGCGGCGAATGTTCAACGATCTGCAACATTGCCGGCGAATTCGTCTTTAAAGCAATAAAGAACAGAAGATGAAGGAGAAGAGAATGCAGAAGAAGAGAAAAGAAGATTACGATAATGATAAAGATGATAGAGTTGTGTCCATCTAGATTTTAACAATTTGGAATTGAAGTTGGAATTAAAATTGGAGCTTGGAGATTGTATCTAATGTTTATACTACCTAATCTATATACTAAAATGTTAATATTTACCAAATTTAACATGCATACAACAACAACAACTACTACTACTACTACCATCTATCCTATATACTATATATATTTTTTGATTAATTTACAAATGTAAAGTTGGCTTTAAACTTCCAACTAATCTTAAAACTCGTTGAACGCTTTATTAACAACTCAATCATTCAATCAATCAATCAATCAATCAATCAATCAATCAATCAATTGCTTAAATGGCAACGTCAAAAAAGAAAAACAACCTGAAAAGATAACTGAGTTCTCTATTATATAATCCATAGGTTCGTAATTTAGTTGTATCCCATATATAAAATATAAATACCCTACAAATCATGTAAAAAAAAAAAACAGAAACAATACAGATACAGATACACAGATACTATATACATACATACATATATATATATATACATATATACTCGTATATATACATGATTAGATTTAATTAACGAATTGTATTGCATTTTGGGTATTTTTTAATTATTTTTTTTTATTAGTTCTTAAGCAACCCAAAGCAAAACGCAAAGCATTCAAAGTAACGAGTAAAATGTAACGAGTTAAATGTAACGAGTTAAATGTAACGAGTAACGAAAAAACAACGCGCTGTAATTATATAAAAACTATACTATAAGCAAATCGAGAGTCGAAAGAATTATATACAATATATTTCCATATATCTATATACATATATATATATATACCATATATATAGAGTATACATATATGATTCGTATATGTAGTTTGTGCCTTGCGAATTTCATTGGCCAAATTTTTGTTAGTTTGTTTGTTTGTTGTTCTTACATATGTAAATTGTATTGAATTATAAGATTGAAGATATATCATATTATATTATATTATTATATTATGTAAAGCTAGACAGGCTTCGAAATGTATGTATACCCTGTAATATCATAACTAAGTCGCATGGCAGCTACAAAAAAAGAATTAGTAACAAAACCTCTCAATTGAATTCCATTTCAAGAACTTAACTTAATTAACTAACTTAATTTAACTAACTAAACTAAAAACTAAGCAACAACATGAAAAGAAAAGAAACAAACTACAAAAATCATATCGCAGTTACTTAAGAGCGAGAAAGCAGCTGTCAGAGAGAGATAGAGAGAGATAGAGAGGTAGTTGAGAGAGAGAGTGAGAAAAGAAAAGAAAAGAAAAGAGAGAATGGAATCGAGTTTTTCTTATTATTTTGTGTAAAGGCTACAAATATAAGTATTAAATATCAAATATTGTATGTTCTAGTTTTTTAGTTAAGTTAAACACATTATTTATTTCTTCTGTTTGTTCTGTTTGTTTGTCAATGTGGCGCCATCTAGCGTTAATTCTTAACTAATTGCTATTCTATTATCATCTCTATTATTATTATTACTATTATATTATTATTTCTTATTGTGTGTGTATGTGTGTGTTTATAATTTTTGTATAAATTGAAAACTTTGAAATTTTGTTGATTGTGTCTAGAAAGAGAGAGGTTAGAACATGAGATAGAGCGAGAGAGAGAGAGAGAGAGAGAAGTTGTTACGAATCAAATTGACGAAAAAAAACACAAGCGAAATCAAAACAAAATATCGATATATATATATATCGAGAAATCGATAGACGATTGAACGATTAAATACAAAACATTCTGCAACAATTATTTTTTTTTTACTATTTTAGTTTTTAGTTAAAGCGAAAGAAGAAGAAGAAAACAAAGAACTTTGAATGAAAGCGCTGCTTTTTTTATTATTATTATTATTATAAACGATTATTATTATTATTATTTTATATTATATACATATATGACTATTGTTTAGGCCTATGTTTAATGCTATTTTCTAGTTTAACATACAAACACAACAACTACAACAATAATAATAACAACAACAACAACAACAATGTATGTAATTACATGTCTCTTAAATCGAATGAATTTGCAAATAAGCAACAAAAACAATTCGAGTAAATAAAGTAATGTGTACAAAAATCAACAAACATTAAAAACCGCATCATTTTGTTTTGTTTATTATATTTTGATTTCTTTTTTTATTATTATTATTCCAGCAATTAGCTATCATCATGACGTAATTTATTAATTCAATATATTAATATTAAGGAAAGTAATGTGTACAAAAATCAATACAAAAAACAACATTAAAATTCGCATTATTTTGTTTTGATTATTTTATTTGGATTTCCCTCTTCATTATTTCTGCAATTATTTTTATTAATATTTTTCGTTGTTCGTTTCGTTTGTCGATTTCTGTGTTTGTCTTTTGAAGAAGTTCTTCTTGTTTTCAAGCAGCAACAGCATACCAACCTTGGTTAACAGCATACAAACCTTGGGTAACAGCATACCAACCTTGGGTAACAGCATACAAACCTTGAGACTGTCCAATCGACTCCTGAACAGCTTTAAGAATCGTTTACGAGCCGTCAACTTCTACAATAATAATCATAGCTCTAATAACTAACTATCCATAAATATTGCTATAAATACATATACACATAAATAAATAAAAGTGTAAGTATTTTCTTATACACACATATTTGTTTTAAATGTGTAATAATACAAGAAAACAAAAAATAACAAGTTAAGGTTTTTTTTTAATTTAAAATAATATATGTAAATTTCGAATTTGTCAAAACTGTTAATTGACAAACTGTATATACATACATATATATTAACTACAAACTTGTTCAGATTGTATAGAAATTAAATTGTCTCTATATGATTAAAAGTCTGATTTATTGAGAAACGAAACTAGCAAAGCAATAACTAACAATAAATTTTGAAATAAAGTGTTTACAAAAAACATATTCAAAAAATTATATTCTTTTATTACAAGACCATTCCTGGATCAACTCTTTCGTGTTCCCTTTTTTTAAATCATAAATTTGGTATGTTCCGACAGATTATTGAATTTTGAACAGTGAATTTTACATTATATTTTATCACTACATTGTGCCTTACAAGCAGCTGGGATAAGTTTATACTCCATAATATCAAATTAAGCGTTTACTTATTTGTAGTTTCTAATTTTATTTTATTAAATTTGATTCATATTATAAAAGTCTTGAAATAACCATTAAATAAACTAAAAATTTAGGTCTTTCCTGCATGTCCTTTCTATGTGATAATTTCGAATATTTTGATAATACTTTAATCTTTAATCTATAAAATTACACAATTTTTAATGGAGCATAGAAAATAGATATCTGAAAATTACGACATAAGGATATGATTTTAAGAATAAAAGACGCTCAGCATTTAAAAATCAAACCGTCTTTTTTTTTATTAGTTTGCTTTTCTTTCAGTTACCAGAGGATATACAGAAAATATCAAGAAATACCAAGAATATTACCAGGCGAACAGAAATTCAGAGCAAGTTGCAATGGTTAAAATTCAAATTTAACGTTCAAGGTCATATTTGCAAACATTTGAATTCAACGGCCATTTCAAATGGCGCGCTCAAATCGTTTCACTCAAGCAATTTGAAAGTCACTCAAATGAAAATATTTGCTTGCTGCTGATTTCTGATTTCTGTTCGCCTGGTATTTCAGCTGGGATTTTCGCTTTTTTCGAGCTTGCAAACAGCTCGTATGTATGTATGTATGTATGTATGTATGTATGTATGTATGTATGTATGTATGTATGTATGTATGTATGTATGTATGTATGTATGTATGTATGTATGTATGTATGTATGTATGTATGTATGTATGTATGTATGTATGTATGTATGTATGTATGTATGTATGTATGTATGTATGTATGTATGTATGTATGTATGTATGTATGTATGTATGTATGTATGTATGTATGTATGTATGTATGTATGTATGTATGTATGTATGTATGTATGTATGTATGTATGTATGTATGTATGTATGTATGTATGTATGTATGCATGTATGTATGTATGTATGTATGTATGTCTGTATGTATGTATGTATGTTTGTTTGTATGTATGTATGTATGTATGTATGTATGTATGTATGTATGTATGTATGTATGTATGTATGTATGTATGTATGTATGTATGTATGCATGTATGTATGTATGTATGTATGTATGTCTGTATGTATGTATGTATGTTTGTTTGTATGTATGTATGTATGTATGTATGTATGTATGTATGTATGTATGTATGTGTGTATGTATGTGTGTATGTATGTATGTATGTATGTATGTATGTATGTATGTATGGATGTAGGTATGTATGTGTGTATGTATGTCTGTATGTATGTATGTACGTACACACACACACACACGCACACCGATCTGCGTGCGAGCTGTGAGCGCCAAAAGTTGAAAATTCCCAGCCGAAATACCAGGCGAACAGAAATCAGAAATGAGCAGCAAGCAACCAAATCGAATTTGAGTCACATTCAAATTGCTTGAGTGAAACAATGACCTTGAGCCCAAGCGTTGAGTGCAATTGCAGCTGTATGAGTGAATGTTTGAGTGTTTCTTGCAAGCGACCGTTGGACTTGAATTCTTAGCGTTGAGCCGTTAAATTTGAATTTAAATTGCGAGTTATTTTAATTTCTAACCATTTTCGCCTACAATAATTTCTGTTTGCCTGATACTTTTGTCGTTTTATAGCTGATATTTCAGTTGAAGTCGCTGCTAAATAAAAAAGAAAGCCCAGTAATGAAAAATCGACTGTTATTTTGAAATTTTAAGCTGATTTTATTCTTAAAATCCTAGCCTTATGGAGTAACATGGAGTAACATATGCTAATTTATACGTTTCTAAAATGCAACTAAATAATATTATATATAAGTCTAATATTAAATTATATATATCTTGCAGACGACAGATGTTTATCAATTTTTCAAGTAAGGCCGCAGATTCTCCTGTAAAACCTGTAAAATAAATATTAATTATATTAAGGAATTACAGAAATAAAAGTGAATTTAATTTTGTATAACAAGTTTCATTTTTATTTGTATTTTAATCGTTATATGCAGTATATACATATATACTTATAATAAATATACATATATAATTGTAACTAAACAGAATTGGAAAAGGAACCAACCGAATTCAAGATTGAACATTAATTATGGAATTGGGAATTAAAATGTGATTAACAGCTAAGTTTGTTTTAATCTTTTATGTCGATAGTTGTTCCAATACAATATACATTTAATTTCAATTCATTTATGTTTTCAATTTCATTTTCATTTTCATTTTGTATTCTCTTTCTTTTGTTAATATTTATGTTTGTTTACATTTGTTTTTCTTGTTGTTGTTGTTGTTGTACTGCATCATTTAATTGGGTTTGTTTTTTTTATTTATTATTATTCTTTTTTAAGATTGGCTAGTTTTTAAGATACAGTGAAAATTAATTGAGGGGGAGCGGGAGGGGAGGGGGTGGGGGTACATTGATTTTTGTTCGTGTGCTTTTCTTTTATTATAATTATTATTTTTATTTTTATTTTTGCTTCTTTCATTTGTAATTTGTTCTGTTTTTCTTGTTTTTATAATAATAAATGTTTTTTTTTTTACAATATGCTTAATTTGTGTATTTGGAAAAATTATTTGGGCATTTTTCTAGTTATTTATGTTTGTTTCCGTTTCCGTTTCAGTTTCCGTTTCAGTTTCCGTTTCCGTTTCAGCGCATGCACATTGCACCTTGTCCATATATTACAGGGTATTTATTTAATTATTTGATTTATTTTTGTGTTTTCGTTTCGTTTCGTTTTCTTTTAATGATATAATATATTCCTTTAGCTATGTAAATACTCGCAACCATAATTATTAATATATTATACATAATCTGAATTGTTTAGTTTTTAACGTGTTTTCTTTTCTTTTCTTTTTAATTTTTTAATTTTATGTACTTTGCGTTTATATATTTGTAGGTGATATATATATTTATATTATATATATACACATGCATATAAACAAGTATCTATATACTGTACATATACAAGTACATAGTGTGTGTGTGTGTGTGTGTGTGTGTGTATCCGTGTGTGTTTGTGTGTGTGTGTGTGTAGAAAAAATCAGTCTAATGTATTAAGGCAACGTGAGAGCTTTACATTTTTCATTATCATTATCATTATCATTATCATCAACATTAATCTGTTCATCAATATGTACATACATACATACATATGTATATAATTAATTAAATTGTTTTTATATTAATTAATTCATCAACATTAACATTAAAAAGTCGTCAGCAAATTTCTCGACTTTCAATTTGTCACTTAATTAATTAATTAATTAATTGTTTTAATTTCAATTGTATTTAATTTAAAATTGTCGTTTTTAGTGTTTTTTTCTTTTTAAATCTTGTCAACTTAATTTATAGTTAAATACTTGTACACTGTTTATATATATATACATATTTATGTATATATATATATTATGCATTTAGTGATAGGTTTTTTGTTTTTGTTTTTAAATTGGTTTTCATTATAATTATGATTAACAGTAAAATTTTGGTATGTTTTGTGTTTCGCTTTGTTTTCTTTTCTTTTCTTTTCATTTTTAAGTTAATTAATAAATTTATATAAATTCTTTGTTAGTTCTTGTTTTTTTTGTTTTGTATCCATTAGTTTAATATATATATATATATATATATATATATGTATATATGTATATTGGCTAGGAAAGCAATAATAATATTAGTTAAAAGTAGAAGAGAAGAAGAGAAGAAGAAGTAGAAGTAGAAGACACAGGTTTTATAATTATAATTATAATTGTAATAATAATAATAAGTAAAATTAGTGAAAAGCATTTTGGTTTTGAGTTTTCATTTTCCTTCTATACATTTAACTTTGTAGATTTCTCTTTCCGTCTCTTTCTCTTTCTCTTCTCTTCTCTTCTGTTTTGTTTTGTCTGCTTCTTCTTTTCAATCTTGAACCGTTACACATATACATATATATTAGTTTATAAGGGCTTTATAATAGTTCTTTTTATATCTTCATTTTTAATACTAACAAAAATGTAATTTTTGCTTCCTTTTCTCTTTTTTTTTTGTTTTTTGTATTTTATTTTGCAAATTCCTTCTTTTTTTTATATGCTTATGAATATGAATATATATGTATATGTATATTTATATATATATATATATGTATTTTTATATTTATATATAATTAAGAATTTGAATTCTTGCTATACATATTTTGAATTTCTTATGTTTGTTCAACTAGAATTTAGTGAAAAAGCTAATCCAACCATATATATATATATATATATATATCTATATATCTATATATTATTCATATATTATTTATCTCCCTTTCAATCGCTCGCTCATTCTAATTGATATATATATATATATTATTGATATATACATAAATACATATATATATATATGTGTATAACAAATCTATAGCTAATAGTATTTATATATATATTTATATATAATTGTTTTGTTTTCTTTTGTTATTTACATTTCTATTTCTATTTCTATCCAATGCTTTTTACAGTCGTTTTAAAAACTCTACTTTGATTACTTGGAAGTTTTTTTGTTGAATTCGTATTTCGTATTTTTGTTGGGTAATTGTTCTCTTTCAATTGATATAACAATCTCTTCTTCTCTTTATCCACTCTTTTTCCACTCTCTTAGCTTTTTCCTATCTTTGACAAATTGGCGTCTTAATGTCGCCTTCTGCTTCGTTGTCGAACAACTTTAAACAGTTGTTCCATCATCATTATCATCATCATTATCCTCCTCTTCCTGTTGATCTTCCTTCTTCACTTCCTGCTCCTGCTCCTCCTCCTCCGTTTCCATCTGTCTCTGCTCCTTTGACTCCACTGTCTCCTCCATTGCTAGTTGTGTCTCCTTTTCCTTTTCCTTTTCCTTTTCCTTTTCCTTTTCCTTTTCCTTTTCCTTTTCCTTCTCCTTTTCCTTTTCCTTTTCCTTCTCCTTTTCCGTCCCCTTTTCCGTCTCCATTTGTAGCTTCGCTGGCGGCGGCGTCGTCGTTGTGGGCGTGCTTGTGGGAGTTGGTGTTCCACTTGGTTCCAGGGACAGCTCCTCCGCTGAGGGCGGCGTTATGATCTCACAGGGATGCGCCGCCTGTTCGGCTGCCCATGCATTCGCCTCATCCTCGAGCTGTTGAAGATGGTGTCGCAACTCCTCCTCCTGCTGCTGATCGAGCAACTGCTGCTGGGCAAGACGACTCTCCTCCAGCTGTCGCATCAATTCCGGCGGCAATTCACCCGTATAATCGAAGGCGGCAAACGGTTCCGTTGTATCGATATTGATTGCCTGCTTCTTCTTGTCCGCTATCAGTTTCCACATGTTGAGCAGCGTATTGAAGTTCATCAGATCGATGCCAGGAGGAGCTGTAACAACTCCTAATCCTCCTCCTCCTCCTCGAGCTGCTGCTACTCCTGGCGTGCTACACCTGGCCTCCTCCTCCTCCTCCTCATGTTCCCGCTCCCGTTGCTGCTCCTCCTCCTCATCCTCGGAGCTGCTGCTGCTCACGGCACGTATCTTATGCTTACGAGATTTACTCATAAATGCCCGAACCTCGGCGAATTTCTGCTCCTGGGTATCGAGCTGCGACGTGAGCTCGTCATCATCATCTCCTCGGAGCTGCTGCCCAGAATTTGATTATATTCCCGCAATCCGAGCTCCTCGACGGGCACATAATGCTCGCCGATCTCGATGAGATACACACAGCGATTCACATGGGATCGGAACAGGATATCCTTGTGATTCGGCACCCAAACGTGCACCACATGTCCAACCATCCCCGCACTCGGCTCCCAATCCTTCCAGCTCAAGCGGCCGCCATTGGCGCGCATGTGATCCGCTGGCCAGACCACAGCATCAATGATGTCCAGGCAATCATAGATCTGTAGATTGGATAGAATAGATATATTACAAATATTAAATTTAATTAAAATTAGTTATTATTAAACTTTAGTACGAGTTTCGTTGAGATTTCTTAAGAAACTAAAAAGTTGCTCATACTACAGGTTAATTTGCATCCGATTGTTCCTATGGCAGCTATATAATATATAGTAATCCGACTTTAACCAAATTTGGACAGAATGTAAGAGACAGTCCCAAATATATAATCTGTAAGTTTAGTTAAGTTATCTTAAGAAACAACAAAGTTTTTCATACAAAGCAATTCCATGACCTTTGACCCGAATTTGAGGCACTTGCAGGTGGAATTTTGCAAAACGCCGTCTTATTGCACGACGAAATTGTCATGTATTTTAGATATAATCATGAAATTTGTTAAATAGAGGTTATTTATATGGTATCCCTTTCAGGAATTAGGAAATTGTTGCTAAAGTAGCTCAGATAAGATTCAAAAGTGGTTCGAAGTCATAAATATGGAAATATTTTAGGTATAATCATGAAATATGTTAAATAGAGCTAATTTATAAGGTATTCCTTCTGGCAGTTTGGAAACTGTTGTTAAAGTAGCTCAGATTAGTTTTAAAAGTGGTTCGGAGTCGTAACTTGAGAAATATTTTAGGTATAATCATGAAATTTGGTATGTGAAGTCGTTACATATTATTCTTTAGGATAAATCTGAAAATGATTTTCTAACTTGTTGGAAAGTGGTTCAAAAGTGGTTCGGAGTCGTAACTTTAAAGGTATTTAAGCAATGATAATTTAAGTTGGTATACAGGAAAGAAAAAGAGTTGTCAATCTTGTAGAATCGTGACTTGACCATGACCATGACCATGACCATGATGTCCACTTACCCCCGTGTCGTCCACGATGATGACCTTGCGGTAGATCTCGATCCTGGGCTTCCTCGGCGTCAGATGCGTTGCGGATGTCAATGTGGTTGTGGGTCCGGTTGTGGGTCCAGTTGTGGGTCCGGTTGTGGGTATCCCAGCTGGACTTGTGCCTCCCGCCGGCGCCGTCTCGTTGGCCATGAGGCAAATGGGACCCTTGGTCTTGCGGGGATAATCTCCCGGTGTGGTGATGATGTTGCCCACGCCCACGCCCATGCCAACACCGAGACTGCCTGAGGAGGAGGATAGCTTATTGGAGCATGGACTCGGCTCGTATGCGACCAGATCGGAGCGTGCCTGGGTTGCATCCTTGGAGGGCAGAGCCGCCTCGGCATTGGCATTGGCATTGCCACTCGCAATGGGCAACGTGGCACGACGGGCACTGGCACTGGTTTGGGTCTGCAACTGGTTGACACTGTTCCGGATGCTGCGTGGTCCACTGCTCCCGCTGGCCCGCAGTGTCGATCCCGAGACGGAGGCCACCTCCTGATCCCGTTCGCGATTCAAGAGGCCGGCAATCAATGTGGTCGATGTGGGCTTCACCGGCATCACGGCGAGTCCACCACGCACCACCGCCAACGTGTCGCTCACATAGCTCCCACCCAGACTGCCGGAGATTCCCGAGATGCCGGAGATGCCGCTCATGCCGGCGACGTTGCCACGGACTCCGTAGTAGCTGTTGACGGTGAGCGTGTTGTAAAGTGGTGCGGATATGAAAACGGGCGCCAGTTCACCCGAATCTCCGCCAGCGCTAGACGCTGTGCCGGGTGCACTGCCTCCCAGAGCAGCAGCACCCGTTCCCACTCCCATTCCCGCTCCCACTCCCATTCCTGCTCCCATTCCAGTTGAGGCAGTTACTCCAACTGTTCCCACTCCCGCCAGTGTCGATCCCGCACCGACGACGCTGCCACCGCTGCCGAAATTGCAGGCGCCGAGCTGCATAGATGCCTCCATGGCGCTGCCGGAGCTGCAGCCCTGGCGACAACGCTCCCGGATGCGATGCCACCAATCGAGGACGGTTTGTCGTATGGTATCGAGGGTAATGGCGCCTCCAATCACTTGACAGAGCTGGAGATTCGTGTCCGCATAGGATGTGGTCAATGGGGAGACGTAGATGGGATAACCGATGGGTTGATCACAGCTCGAGTTGATGATGTTGCGCAATGCCTGCTTGGCATTCTGGATGCTGCCCCGTTCCGGATTCCGATTGCGCAGATAGATCAATTCCTGCTGTTGTCCCGCCCAGAGGCCACGGACGCACTCCCGATTCAGTTTGATGACCCGAAAGCTGAGGAATCGCTTCGTCAGCCGAATGATGCGATACTCATCGGAGCCATCCTCCATGACATGGCGCAGGGCCAGTAGATTGGGGGCACCACGGAGGACGGCACTGCGCCACACGGGATCCGCTTCATGGGAGATGACCAGCTCCTTGGAGCTGTTATCGATCGCCTCGTACAGCGCATGGGGATCGAGAAACTCATCGGGATTCGTGATATGATCCTGCTGCAATTTGAGTGCCATCTTGACCGCCGGTGCCACCACGGAATGCAACAGTTCCATGTCCGCAAAAACCCATTCATCCCGTGGCGACGTTATCCGAAAGTCACCCTTGAACAGAGCGTGCAGTCCATGCAGAAAGAACTCCACACCGGTGAGGGAACTGTGCGATGCGGTGGCCAAGGAACGACGCGCCAGGAGACCCAATGCGAGGCACAAGGAAACCAATGGAGCATCCTTCGATACACTCGCCACCTTCAGTTTCAAGGTTGGACGCTGTGTGGCCATCGATGGCGTTGTGCTGGGCAGGATTGTGGTCAGATTGCCATCCAGTTGTTGTTGCTGCTGCTGCTGCTGCTGGTTGGGATTGCTGTTCCTAGGGGAATCATCCTTGCGCAACGATGACTTGCCAGCTGTTCCCGCTCCTGTTCCCGCTCCTGTTCCCGTTGTGGATGTCGTTGTCGTTGCCTTGGACAACTTGACAAAGACATTCTGATCCATGTAGGTGACATAGCCACCCAATCCGGGTGCACTCTCCGACGTCTGGCGTGAGATGTTGGCAAAACTATGGGAACTACTTAAATGCTCGCTGGATTCCTGCACAACAACTCCAGGTGCAACTGCTCCTGTTCCTGTTCCTCCTGTCACAACTCCTGCTCCTGCTCCTCCACTCATGGTGGCACTCTTCTGGGAACGGACAACGCTGCGCAGTTGCTGCTGGGATTGGGATTTGGATTGTGGTGCCGTTGCGGCGCCATGTGACGACAGATTCGGTGTGCTCTTCGAATCATTGTGGGCAGGTGTGTTATTCGCACTGGTTCCTCCAGTTCCAGTTCCAGTTCCCAATCCTCCCACTCCCACTCCCACTCCAACTCCTCCAACTGTTGTTGTATTTATTGTAGCTGTTGTTCCCGTTCCAGTTCCCACTCCAGTTCCAGTTCCCACTCCAATTCCAGTTCCAGTTCCAGGTGTCATCGTTGCTGGTTCCTTGCCCAGTTGCAGCTCCTTCCGCTTGTCCACACAGTAATTAATCCACTTGAGGTAGACGTAACAGAAACTCGATCTCGTAATGCCCACGGCACGAAAATCAAAATCCTCATCCAGATTGAAATTGAATATGGGATCCAGATCCACAAACTGACGACTCAACGTATGCTGCAGTGCCTCCTGAATCGCACCCGACGACAGCCATTGCTCCAGCTTCGGATTCTTCACCACATAGTAGATGATGCTCTGCAAAAACGGAAACGGAAGCGGAAGAGGAAACGGAAGAGGAAATGGAAGAGGAAACACAAAAATCAGTTCATCAGTTTCTTAGGAAATATTCATGTTTTAAATATATACAGTTAGTATGGAAAGTCTTTTGACAAGATCAAAAATTAACATGTGTATTTTTTATCAATTTTTATAAATAGATAAATTTAATGAAAATGATTTTTCTTCTTTTTAAACTTGTATAATAAAATAAATGTCCAAAAAAATAATTATTTCAGTTTCTCAATAAAATATGCGTCAATTTCTAAAGAAATATTCATGTTTTATATATATACAGTTAGTCTGCAAAGTCTTTTGACAAGATCAAAAATTAAAATGTTTATTTTAAATTTTTTTACTTATTATTAAACTTGTCTTATAAAAGAAATAAAATATTTTTAAACTTGTATAATAAAATATATATCCAAAAATAAGTTATATAATATTTCAGTTTCTCTAAAGAAATATTCATGTTTTAAATATATACAGTTAGTATGGAAAGTCTTTTGACAATATCAAAATTCACATATTTCTTTTTTTTTATTTTTAAAATAAGATAAATTCAATGAAAATTCTTTTACATCTTTTGTATAATAAATATACAAAAAAAAATATAATTATTTTTTTGCAACGAAAGTTTTGTAAATTTTTTGATTTTGTCAAAACATTTTGTGGACTAACTGTATATTATTATCGATTGCGATCAATGTTTTTGTTTTTAATCAAATAACAAGTATTTAAGTTAGTTCTTAACTTATCCAATCAGTTTTTGCTCACAAATCAATTGGCCTCACTATGTCGCCTTCTTCTTCGTCGACAAGAAATAAAAAGCGCTGAGCACAAATCATTTCAAAAACAAAACTTTGGTATAATTTCAAATATCTAGCAAATCTAGTGCAAAAAGTGCTAAAAGTAGCTAAATAAATAGGAAATAAAAAGTAGCTAATAATTTCCTAAATTTATAGCTAATAGGATTTCAAGCTGTTTTCTAGCCTTAACAATTCAAAAAGTGCTAAATCTATCAATAAAATAGCTAAAATGGCAACACTGTCTCCTAGAACTTATGGTGCAAGTACTAGACGATATTTAATTGAATTTCAAGGAAGAAAGGGAGTATGAAAAAAGTCGGAAATAAACTTAAAGTGAAACTTGGAATTCATAGAAATGTATAGGACACATTTGGTAGCTCTAGCTCTTATTGTCTATGGGATTCAAGATTCGGGAATAGTGAAGAGAAAACTCACCTTGATGTAGTAGGTGATGAGGACCTTGCGATACTCGAAGACCTGCAACGTTGCACTCGCCAGATTATCGGATATGGAATAACCCTCGATGACATATTGGGCGGCAACCACTTGCCAGGCGAGCCAACGTGTGGAGAACATGGCATTGGCACTAAGCAGACGGGGCAAGTGACCAGGATCACAACAACAACAGCCATCGTTATCCTCGACATCCTCCGTTATCGCCTCCACCTCACGCTGCTGACAATACGTTCCACGAAACTCCAATCCTCGCATCTGGAACGTGCAGAGTCCGTTGCCCAGTTCGATGATGTGCACCAAACAATTCAGATCATCCGAGGCGAGCACTAAAATAATACAAATCAACAATAATAAGTATTATAATCTTTTAATAAATCCTATCATTTTTCATACAAAAATCATTTTTGTTAATGTTAAAAAATCTGGAAAAACGATAAAGTTTTTCATACAACTATTTCATTTTCAACCGATCGTTTCTATGATATATTAGTCTGATTTTAACCAAATTTGATCAGAATGTATCAAATAATATAAATAGCATATGTTGTAAATTCGGTTGAGATATCTCAAAAAACAACAAAGTTCTCCAAATTACGATTCTCTATACAAATTTCAAAAAAATAATACTCTGAAAATCAAAAATTGGTTTAAAAAAAAAAACGGGAAAGCATATGTTTCGGAAATATAAATTAGATAACTAAAAAATGAAATAAAAATTAGGACAACAAAATTGAGAAGAAAAAAATATTTGAAAAATAAAAAAAATCAAAAATTCTTGACTAAAAATATATATTTTGTTTAAGCTTCAAAACTAGTGTTTCGCAACAGTAGTTGATCTATATTTTTCTTTTTCACCTAACTTCAAATATAATAAAAATATAAAAAGTATATTTCTTTGCTCAAAATATTTTTTTTGTTAATTTAAAAAATAATAATAATTCATTTATATATTTCTATTTCATCAAACTTCACATATAATATAATAATAAAAATAACATATAAAAAAGCGATATTTCTTTGTTTCAAATATATCTTTTGTTAATTTAAAAAAATAATAATAGATCCAATGGATCTAGATATTTCTTTTTCTTCTAACTTCAAATATAATAATATAAATTATGGAAAACATAAAAAAAGAGATATTTCTTTCTTCAAAATATTTCTTTTGTTAATTTAAAAAATAATAATAAACCCAATTCATCTATATTTTTCAATTATAAAAAAGCGATATTTCTTTGTTCAAAATATTTTTCTTGTTAATTTAAAAAATTATAATAAACCCAATGGATCTATATTTTTCTTTTACCTAACTTCAAATATAATAAAAATAATATATTTCCTGCTCAATAATTAAAATATGTGAATTTGTTGTTGGTCAAAATAATTACTCGACCAACTGTATAAACATTGAAAATGTTTCCAGTAGAGGTGGAAGAACATCGATGCATCGATGTTTTTATATTTACATATTTGTTAATATATTGTTATATATTGCATCGATATGTTTTTCTTGTGCTCCCAACCTTCATAGAAATGCTCCCTTTGGTTGGGAGCACAAAAAAAACATATCGATGCAATATACATAGAACAATATATTTACAAATATATAAATATAAAAACATCGATGCATCGATGTTTTTCCACCTCTAGTTTCCAGGCGAAACTGGAATGCCGTCCACTCACACTCGCACCCACTGTAGACTTACCGAAGCAATCGCCTTGGTTGACATTGCCCCAGCGACCCATGAGCAAATCGCCGCAGAGGGAATGCTGCAGAGATCTGGTCAAGTGCTCATAGAAAATGCTGTTCAAATTGTTATCATCGGCGCCCAAGTCGCGTTCCAGTTGGGAACTGAGACGTGTGTTGGAGTGATCAATGCGACGTGTGTTGTAATCTCGTTCCCAGAATTTGACGGGACGCACATACGAGGTGAGGAAGATGGCGCTGCCGAGAAACGGATTCAATGGCGTCGATAAAAGTGCCGAGATTCCAGCCTGAAGGAATAACATTGCCGAATGCGGGACACTGAAGGGTTGGGCAAATGCATGGAATGCCGATCCCCATGTGATCTGCCATGGTGCAATGTACGTCACAATAAACTGCAACTATAGATACAAATTAAAATCAAAATATTAATAATTAAATCAAATCGAATGCAATTTGTAATTTGTAATTTGTCTTACCTTGAGCAGAAAATCGCAGCATTTGCGAAAGGCGAGCGAGACAAAGAAATAGTCGATAATAAAGCTTTCGGTTGCCATTGCGAAATCAATGCGAAAGAGCAGGACGGTGAATATGATGATCAGATATTGATTGGTTGGATCCGAATATGCATTGCGTACAACTACAAAGAAACAGAAAGAAGGATAACAGTTAAAGTGCAAATCAAATAACAACAGCGAGAGGAGCATAGAAAGACAGAGAGAGGGAGACAACAAAAGAGAGTGCTGCCACTTATGATACACACACTCTCACAGCCAAGGTTGCCACCTATGCTACAAATGTAGCGTGATAAATAAAAATTGATATGAGAATAATCGAAAATTATCATAAAAATTAAATTCAATTCAATGAAAGTTTTGATAAAGTTAACAACGTTTGAAATTACAGAAACAATTCTAAAGGGGTAAATACATATAAAAATAATTGAAAACTATTGTAAAAAAAAAGGTTTAATAAAACATTAATTTCTATGCAGACTCAATTTGAAGGTAAGACAATTATCAAAAACACTGTTCATAAAAATCTATTAAATTTTGATAAAGTTATGAGATCCATGAAAGATGGATTTAAAAAAATAAAAATAAATGTAAAATAATCGCAAATTATTAAATGAAAAATTAAATATCCCAAATTAACCAAATTTAGATGCATAATAAATAAATTAAGAGGTTAAAGAGGGATCCATTTTAAATTAAATTAACTAAATTTATAACAAAGTTATCAGAGTTCGAAGTTTTGAAAATAATTTGCGGAAATGGATGAAGTTTTGTGGTTTGAAAGCATTGAAAATTTGAAAAAATTCCTCATGTAAATTTGTATACCAAAAATATATCTTTAGATGGGATAGTCTCAGAGAAAGATGAGTTCATAGAGATAAGCACTACTAAATTAACAAAAAAGGGAAATTAGTAAAGGGATAAACTTTATACTTTATAGAACCTAAAACTAAATTAAGAAACAATTTAAAAAAAAAACAAATTAATATGATGTAGTTAAAGATTATGTAAGCTTGATAGAATTGGAATAAATTTTCTCTTCATACTTCATATTCAAGGGTAGAAACAATATAAGAAAAGTGGATAGAAAATTTAAAGAAATTTAAAATTAATTAAATTGATATAGTTAAAGAATATAATAAAAAGATAATGCTTTATATAGTCGATATTAATTTACTCTGATTGTACACAAAGCTATAATACTTTGTATTTCAGGGGTACAGGGTAAAAAACAATATTAGAAAAGTTTGAAATTTAAGGAAATTTAAAATTAATTAAATTGATATAGTTAAAGGATATAATAAAAAGATAATGCTTTTTAGAATCGATATTAATTTACTGGAATTGTCACAAGCATGCACACATAGCTATAATACTTTGTATTTCAGGGGTACAGGGTAAAAACCGATATAAAAACAATTGGAATTGCATTAAAAATAGAAGAGGGAAATTCATCAAATGAAGGGCTCACAAAAAGAGAGAGACAGATACAGAGAGAGAGAGTGAGAGAGAGAGAGATGATAGTTAGAGAGAGATGGTAAGATGGAAGTACTCACATTTGAGGGCACAAACGGCGACAATGAGAGTTCCCCATGGGACACCGAATTTGGTGGCTATCAATTGGGAGTCGGCGGTGAGGGATGAGATGGCCAGGAGCGGGAAGAGGACATTCCGCTCGAGGACACTCAGATAGATGTAGAACTTCTCGAACCACATGATCTGCGGTGCATTGAGGACCTCGAACTGCCCGAATTCCTTCTGCCTCAACAGCGGACGGGCGAAACAAAGCCAGGGCATGTGTTTCCTCATCTGGGGCACCGCATAATGGAGGAGGACACCCAAGGTGCCGATGAAGGCATAGAGCACCACATTGAGATCCGGCTGGAGCACCGTGAAGACCGTGCTGCAGTGCAGGACGAGCACACTGACCCCCAGCAGGGTCATCACAACGAGATCGTTTTTCAGCCGCGTCGTCACCGTTGCCTGCAGTTTCCTTGGCAACGGATCCGGCAGCTCATTGTCATCCATGTCCCCCACATGATTTACATCCACATCCGGTTGTGGTTGGGGTTGGGATTGGGATTCCGGTTCGGGATCGGGATCGACATCGGTGGTCGCTGTGCCGGCACCGGCGGTCAATGTGGACATGTCACCCGGATTTGTTGTTGACGAACTGGAGATTTTGTCATCCTGTGAATCGGTGGCTGCACCACCAGTGGCAGTTTTTGGCTCCTCCTCCTCCTCCGCCTCCGCCTCCACCTCATAGGCATGCTCCTGCTCCGGCTGCTCCTGGTCCGGCTGCTCCTCCACCTGGCCATCGTCGACGCCAATGGAGGCATAGGAACTGGACGCGGTGATGGCTCTTTTACTACTGCTAATGGTCTTGCCCAGAGTCTGACTGCTGCCCAGCGATGATGCCTTGGATTTGCTATGCTTATGCTCCATCTCCAGCTGCAGTTCCAGTTGTGCCTCCTCCGGATCCGCTTCCGCCTCCGCCTCCTCCTGCTCCTCATCCTCCAGTTGCTGCTCCCGCTGCTGATGCAGTTTCTCCAGCGAACTCAGCTCAATGTGCTCCTGGCTATTCCCGATGCAGCTGACCAGCTCCTGCTGACGTGTCCTACTGGACACCAACTGCTCCACTTGACTCCGCTTCCCTCGACTCACTTGTTGTTGTTGTGGTTGACTTGGATTTGAATTCGCTTTGCGATTGCTGTGCGAATGATGCACTGGCTCCTCCTCCTCCTCATCCTCCCGATAGGTGCTCACAATGCACGTCTTGATCAGACGCCACAAGTGACTGAAATCGCTGGCGGATCGGGACAGATGATACCCCAAGGGTATCAACATCGCACAGAAGATCGAGAACAGTATATACTGTGTCCCCCTCTCCTCGTCCAGCGCCGCATAAAGCGGACCATAGAGCAACATTATCGCCAGCACCGATCTCAGCAGGCACAGAAATGATCCTGCAATTGAATTCAATTTCTATTTAATTTCAACACTCATTTTGTAATTCCAATCAACACAATTCTTTTTCCTCTTTTTTTCAAGTGTAGAAATGGGAAAATAATAAACATAATTAAGCAAAAATTGTAAATTGTAAAAATTGGGAAAACCTTTTCAAAATATAGGCTTCTTTTTATTAAATAACACTATGATAGTTTTATTCAAAAAAATAAAAAGACATGATCAAACTCAACGGTTTCTTCCTATTTCGGGTCCTAGGAATCAAACTGCATCATTACTTTTTTTAATTACAAAGATGGTTTCATACAAAATTCTTTTTTTAGGTTTAAGGAAATTGTTTGGTTCCTATCTTCCATGGTATGTTCTTTTTGGTAAACTTTCTTCAGCAAAGTTACTTGGAATCCTTAAAGCTACAAGTTTTATGAACAAGCCAAGCTTCTAAAATGGAGTTTTAAGGCTCTTTGAGGTCAATAATAACCCAAAAATGATACAATATCTACAACTTTTTTTTTTACATATTTTTCATATACTTATTATCCAGTAATCGAATTTTACTATCCGATACTTATATCAAAATATAATTCGTGTTATGCCAAGTAACTTTAGCTACAGGTAAACAAAAAAAAAATTCTTTTTTATTATAGATGTGAATACTCTACTTTTTGACAGATTGACATACATATATATAAATCTCTTTTTTCCTGACTAAAGGTAAAAAGCTGAAATTCACAAAACATAGCCGAGACAATTTTCCACCTGCAAGTGTCTCAAATTCGGGTCAGAGGTCAGGGAATTGATTTGTATGAAAAACTGTTTTGTTTCTTAAGAAAACTTAACCAAACTTACAGATTATATATTTGGGACTGTCTCTTATGTAGTTCAGATCAAAATATTTTAGGCATTTAAATAAGGCTCTTGATTTTTGCTATTTTCTTAATTGTTTTTCAATATTTCTTCAGTTTTAAAAAAGTGATTTAAACCAGGGATTAAAACCTTAACCGAAACCGTAAGCTTTAACCGATGAAAACCGATTGAAATTTGTAACTGTAACTGAAACCGTAACCGAAAAAATGTTTTTCCGTTGTACCGAAACCCATAAACCGAAACTCCTTAAAGCGAAATAACCGTTTAGTAACCGATTCATTTATAAGGGTTAATTTCGGTTCTGAACTGATAACTTTGACCTGCCATAACTTTGTCAAAACTCAATCAATTTCCATGCGCAATGTCAATTTGGGCATGATTTTATCTCAAAATTCGTTTTGCATTTAAATTTGGTTCATTTTGAAAATTCGAAATTTTCGAATTTTTTCGAAAAATGTTAAGGGGTAACACTGTAAAATTTCTAAAATATTCGAAATTTTCGAATATTCCAAATTAACAAAATTTAAATGCAAAACGAATTTCAAGATAAAATCATGCTCAAATTTACATTGCACATGGAAATTGTTTGAGTTTTGACAAAGTTATGGCAGTTCAAAATTATTAAAAATCAGTAAAATCAAAATAATCGAAATTATCAAACCAAATGAACCAAATTTATATGATTCCAGTAACCAGATAACATTATTATCCTGACTAAAAAGAGCATTGTCTTTTTTCATTTAAGACAATGAATAACGCTTCTTATTTTGGTCAACCGAAAACCTTAATTTGTATTTTTTTTGTAAACCGAAACCATAACGGTATTTTTAAACCGAAACTTACAAAAAAAACCGATAACCGTTACGAAACCGATAATCCAAGAATTTGCATAACCGATAACCGAAAACCTTAATTCGAGCATAGCCGAAACCGAAACCGTAACTGAAACCGATATTCGTTGCGGATTTAATCCCTGGATAAAACCGGTTAAAGGTTACAGTCTTAATCCCTGTTTAAAAGTGATAGACACTTCAAGTATATCAATGGAACTCCTCCATCCTGATCCAAGAATATATTTATATGGTATTATTTTGATTTTGATAGACCCTTTTTCGCTACACTTTACACTCTACAGTCTACACTCTACACTGTACAGTGTGATTGCTTGAGAGGATTAGGAGATGTGACTTACCGAGGAGACTGCTGGCTGCATTGCCGCCAAAGAGATGCATGTCCAGTTGCTCGAGGAGATACATGAGGAAGGTGTTGATCTGTGGACACAATCCGACCGAGAAGATGATGGGAAAACAGAGGAGCAGAACATAGAGGGATTGCAGGAGGAGAGTGACGACATTCATCGGTGAATAGTGGAGGCCAAAGAAGATTAATGGCGCCGGCGGACGTTGGGCATATTCGGCATCCAAACGCTTCAATAGCAACAATAATCCGGCACAGATGCTGAAATAGATGGCGCGGGAATAGGCGACGGTTTTATTGAAGCCATGAACCGGAGACGCCGCATCCGGTTGGACGCTCTTCACCAGCGAATATTGAGCACCCGCGATGACGCCACAAAAGAGCAGGACACAGAGATCCTTGTAGTGATTGTGCTGAAGGATCGCTGCACCCAGACAGGCAACCAAGGTGCACAACACGCTGGCCAGGAGCACATGCAGCCAGTGCAGATCCCGATCGAATAAAGCCAACAACTCCAATCGATCCATCGCAATCTTGAACTCGTGCTCGTGTCCGCACCACTTGAACCGATATTTGTAGAAACTCTTGGGCGGCACAGGCTTCTCCGCCGCCAGCAGGCAAGGTGGACGCCAGTAGTCGCAGTAGGGTGCAAAATGTCCCTCCACATTCAGCATGGGTTGATTCAACTGCTGCTGGGATGCGGCGGCAATTGCAGCCGACACGGCGGCATCCTGACCACCAGTTGTTCCTGCTCCTCCTCCTGTTCCTGCTCCTACTCCTGTTGCTGTTCCTGCTGCTGCGACGGCGGCGGCGGCTGCTTCGTTCAGCTGTTGCTGCAGTGCATCATTCCTTGCCGTTTGTCGCTCGCTGCGCATCACATTGAATAATCCCTGGAGCGAGAATTGCGCTGCATTTGCCGATGGCGGCGACGCATCCCTCGCCGACAGCAAACCCAATGATGCACTTGCTCCCGCTCCCACTCCACCCGCTCCACCTGCCTCCGCCAGCTTCGCATCCCATCGGAGCTTATCGCGGAATGCGCGCTCAATGTGGGCCATGTGCTCCACGGATGTGGAGGTGGGATAACTGCCCTGGAGTGCTTGGATCGCATCCTGATAGAACTGAAAGTGCGCACTGGACATGTTGGGTGGCACAATGCTGGGATGCTGCTGGGCCGGCACGGGAGTGCCATCTGGCAGTATCCCGGCAATGGGACGACCACGTTCATCCACCGCTCCGCTCATCAACCAGAGCATCTTGTTGATATCCGCCGTCAGGGATTCGGTCAAGCTGATGCTGTGCGTCGAGTTGGAGCTGGAGGAGTTCCTCGATGCCCCACTGGGCAGCATGGATAGCTTCAGTGCCTGCTTGACCAGTGACAGCTCCTGACCACTTGATCCTCCTCCTCCCACTCCGACTCCGATTCCGACTCCGATTCCGTCTGTGTTGCTCGCATCCGCCAGGACACGACGACGACGCAGTTCATCCACCTCACGGTACTTGACCACTTTGGGTATCGCTCCCAGACTGCGTCCAGCTGCCATGCGTGATGTACATGGCTGCTCCTCATCATCATCCGCTGCCTGGGATTGGAACTGGGATTGGGATTGGGATTGACTTTGACCTGGTGCTGCTGGATTGTGGTCCATGCCCGCCAGCAGCTGATCCTTGGAGCTGGCGCTCACCTGCTCACAGTCACTGGACGGACAACCCGAATCCGCTTCGCTCCTGATCAGCTGGCTGCGTTGCTGGCCGGGATTAGCAGCTGTTCCCGCTCCCGCTCCAGATGGGAGTGCCGAATTCCGTTCCTGTTGCAGCTCCTCACGCAATGCCTGCTCGGCGGCCATTTCTCGAGCGGATTGCTGCTGCTGGCGATTGCTGAGCAGCGGGGAACGTGAGCCCGTATTGTTATCCTCCGTCTCCTCATCATCGGAGGCGGGCACAGCAGGAGGAACAGGAGCAGGAGGAGCAGGAACAGATGGAACAGATGGAGGAGCCGCATCGGAAGTTGGAGGAACTGCAGCGGTTGTGTTTGTGGTTTTGAGCACATCATCCAGCTGACTGTGCGTCTGCTGCAGCTCATTGAGTATATGCTCGAGATTATCATCGAAATCCTTGAAGACATCATCATCATCATCGGCCAGGATGCCGCCCACATCGGATTCGGCACTGTGATGCGTCTGACTGCAGCCCAAGGCGCGTGTCCGTCTTCGTCTTGGCACATCATCCAGCTCATCATCATCATCGTCATGATCATGACCCATTCCCATTCCTAATCCTAATCCGAATTCCATTCCCATTCCCATTCTCATTCCCTGCTTATCCTCTGTCGTCTTCTCGTCCAGATGCTCCACAATGGGATACACAGGTGGCTCAATCAGTGCCGTTGTGGAACCACATGCACTGGAGCTGCCAAAGATGACGCTACTCCCACTCAGGCTGCCACTCCCTCCACTTCCACTTCCTCCTCCACTTTCCGTATAATTCTGATCCACGTGTCGTGCTGGATACAGATTCAAATGCTGATTCCTCACCAGACTTTTGCTGGGCGGTGGCAATGGATTCCTCAATCCTGGCGGCTGTCCACTTATCGCCTCCACGCTATTCGGATGCGGACTCAGATTGGAGACGGATGCCTGTGGGCAGAGCACCTCCAAGGCGGCACTCTTAATCCTGCGCACTCCATTACCCGATGCACTCGGATGGCAGTTGGAGTTGGAGCTGGAGGTGGAGCAAGTGGCTCCACTTGCATTGGGTGCCAATGTGGACTTGGAACCCGCTTGGAATCCGCTCTGCTTCTGGTAACTGGTGGCATTGGAATGTCGTCGTCTCTTCATCGCTGCATTGCCACAATTACCCCGATTATTGGTGCTAGTGATGCCTCCATTTCCATTTCCGACTCCATCTGTGGATGCGGATGTGGATGTGTTGTGTCCAGCCTGTCCACACAGCTGGAGAGCGGACATTGTGCTATTGGGATCCTTGCGTATCAACGCGGATGGGAAATTGTGATGCTTGGCGTGCTTCGGATGCAGTTGCGGATGAGGATGGGCATGAGGATTATGATGATGATGGAGGTGATGATGATGCAGCTGCTGCTGCTGCGACTGCGACTGCGATTGCTGACGAAATCCCAATCCCAATCCCAATCCCGCCTGCTGCTCAATGCCCAGATCCGATTTGGTATAGCTATCATCCTCCAGATACACATCCGACGAGGAGTCCAAGATCCACGACTGATTATTGAGATTGCGACTCAAGCCCAGACCGAGTCCGAGTCCAAGTCCTAGACCCAAACCCAATTCCATGTCCTCCACATCATGTTGTTGTTGTTGCTGTTGTTGTTGCTGTTGTTGTGATGCAGTTGCTCCCGTTCCCGTTCCCGTTGCTGCTGATCCCGTGGATGCAGTTGCTCCGTGCTGCTGCTGCTCCCGTTGCTCCCGCTGCTGCTGCATGGAGTGAAAGAGTCCAGCGCGACTTTGATGCTTGAGACGCTCATCGTGCGTCTCGGAGCTGCGATGTCGCTGGAGGCGGGAGGAACGTTGTTGACTTGGCATCAGCACCGCGGAGGCGGAGGAGGAGGAGCACGTGGTGGTGTCAACTGTTGTACTCGTGCCCGTTCCCGTTCCCGTTGTGGCCATAAAATGCTGTCGAGGATTTGCACTTGGATTCGCTTGTGGTCTAACTGCTTTGGTGTGCAGGAAACTTGTTGCTGCTCCAGTTCCACCTGCTGATCCTCCACCGATCCTGATCCTCCACCTGCTGTTCCCGTTGTGGTGGCTATCGTATCCGATTGATTCCGCATCAATTTGGCACTCAACGTGGGCTCCATGTGGCCACCACCAACGCCGCCGCCGGCATCCAAGCTGCTCTGTCGCTCGAGACGACGGCGATGGCGGCGACTGAAGACCTCGGAGCACTTGCGGGACAAGTGTCCAGTGCGTGTTGTTGTTGTTGTTATTGTGCTCTGATTGCGACTGTTGCTGCTGCTGTTGTTGTTGTCACTGTTGCCATCCGCACTGCCAGCACTGCTGCCACCAGCTGCTGCTCCCGATCCCGCTCCCGATCCCGCTCCTGATCCCGCCTCCATCACCTCGGGATAAACAGCGAGATATTTGCTAAACAATTCATTGGTCTGTGCCGCCACAGCAATTTTGGAGCGCATGGATTTGGAGACGCTGGCGGAGCCGGCCAAGGATTGCTGATCCTGTTGGCTGCTGCTGCCTGCTGTTCCCGTGCATCCCGTGGACAGCATCGATGGAGCATAAAACATCAATTCAATGGATTCGGAGCTATTCTTGCGATGCACATCCACCTTGAGATCTGTAAATGGATAACCGATTAAATTAAATCTGAACTGTTGATTGATTGATCGATTGATCGATGTATTTCTTGAGAGGATTAGATGCTCACCAATGATGCTATTCACATTGTCTATGGACATGATGCTGTTCTCCTCGCTGGCCTCATTGATGGCCTGCTCCACGGACAAACGTGATCCGGCGGCGGCACGCATTACCTTCATCTCAATGCCATGCTCCTCATCCCGTTCCCGCTCCCGTTCCCGCTCCCGATCCCGTTCCCGATCGGTGCGTGCTTCCGTTTCTTTGGTCACCTTGAAGAACTGACTCTTGAGATTCACCTCGGACATGGTCTGCGCACGATCGTATAGACGATGCAGCGCCAGATTTATCAGTTTCACCATTAAAATTGTGCTGCTGGTCAGCACACAATAAAGACACCATGTCAACCAGGTGCTGGGAAAGTACTAAACACAACACACAACAAAATAGTAGTTAATTAGTTATCGATCGATCGGTATATCGATAGACATATCAATGTAAATAGTAGTAGTTTGCAGTTACTCACCAGATAAGCAACAAAGGGCGAACAGAGCAAATAGAGCCATAGATATAAATGCACAACATTGCAAAATACACCCTGATGTGGATCATAAAAATAGCCGCCGGTCAGTGAGGCCCACACGCCTTGGCGCAGTATCTCCAAGGTCTGTGAACCCATAATGGCCTATACTGCATATCGCTCAGCAATCGTCACAAAAAGGATCCTCGTTATCGTTATCGTTATCGTTGATTTATTCTGTTCTCTTCTGTTTTTTGTTTTGTTTTGTTTGGTTTTGTTTATATATGTATGAATTATTAATCGTTGGTTTTGCTTTCCTTGGCTGGGAATGGGAGAGAGGGGGGACCGGGCGGACGGGGGAGCTTAAAGCTCCACCAACTGAAGTTGAAATTCGGTGTGTGTGTCAAATTCGTTGTCGCCTTCAGGGGAAAGTGAAGTCGAAGAAATCTCATGAATTTTGTTGGCACAACGAGAGTAACGAACAAAAAAAAAGAAACAGCAACAAAAAAAAAAAAGAAAACAACAACTAAAGGCGTTGCTTGTTTCAGCTCAATATATATATATATATGTATATATTTTGCAGATATTTCATGCACTTGCACACCGACTTTTCAGCTGAGATTATTCACATCGATATCGAATTCTCTATTTGCAGCTGCTGCTTCTTGCTGTTGCTCCTCTTGTTGCTGTTGCTGTTGCTGTTGCTACTACTATTTGGTTAGTAGTGTCTTCGTGGATGCAGTTGTTGCAGTAGTAGTAGCAAAGTCACTCTTGGATACACGATGGTTTTTCCGTTTTCTTTTCGTTGCGAGCGTTGTCATTGTTATTCTTGTTGTTGCTCGCCTGTTCTTTCTGTTGTTTGTTGTTATCAATTTGCGTTTTGCATCGTTGCAGCTTACTAAATTGAACTTTTCTTTATTTGGGTTTTTGTTCTTCTTTGATTTGCTCTTTTTTGCAAAAAGTAACACTCACTCCCTATGCTCCCTCGTTTCATATGCTTTTTCTTTGCTCTGCCGTCAGTGTTGCCAAGTCAGCTATTTTACCGTCAGATCTGGCGTCCTTCGAATGTCAATAGCGTTCCAGCTAATTTTTAAGTTAATAAAACTACATGAATATTACAAATTATTACTACTACACTACTGTTGTATATAGTTGTAATATAATATATATAATGTAAAGTCAACATATGAATTTAAAATAAACTTTTTATCTGGCTTTCTTCAAGATTTCCCAGCTGTTTCTAGCTATTTTTATATGATGATATAGCCATTTTAGGCGTTGATGAGTTGGCAACACTGTCTGCCGTCGCTATGTCAGTGTTATCGAAAACGTCTTATCGACCGCCTATCGAGCGCACAAGTGTTGGAAAACTGTGCTAGCTATTGGCGCGCATTTGAAATCGATAAAAACCAAATTTATTTATTTATAATTACTTTATTACGCATTACAACTTATAAAGAAAAAAAAAAAGCAAAAAAAAATTGAATACATGCCTAAAACTAAGTAATACATCACAAATGGAAAATCCCACCATTACCCACAGAACATTTTTGGTTGTGTTTTGTTTTGTTTTGTTTGTTTTTTGTCAGTCTACGTCGCACTCAATGCAAGATGATGTTAAGATTAACGCTCTTCACTGCTGCTCGCATCCGAACTGGCGTCAACAAAACTATCTTTATGCTCATAGTTGTGATGGTGATGAATGTGCTCCTCCTCCTGCTCCACGGGCACCTGCTCTATGGGATGATGATGCTCGTGATGCTCATGATGATCATGATGGGCATGATGGTCATGATCATGCTTCTCATGATGATGGATGTGCTCTTTGGTCTGATGGATTTGGATGGGACGATGCTCTTCGTGAATTATTTTCTTCTCCTCCTTTAGGACAATCGGCTTATGATGATGATGCACATGTTTTATCACCGTGTGCACATGTTTCTCAATCTTCTTATGCACTGGCACATGGATCACAATCTTCTTTTTCTTCTGCTGACTGCTGCTCGAAAAGGAGAAGGGAAAAAGAGGTAGGAAAATTAAGTAAAGTAGCGTTTATTCCAATATTTTTCAAAATATATACCCGGCATTTGTTTCCTGCACACAGACAAGCATTAAAACCAGCACAGCCAAGATCGAGAGCTTCAGCAACTGAGGAAAGTCATAAACAAATACTCTGTAGATTAATCAAAATCAATATAAAGAAACTCTTAAAAAAAAATATATGTATATATTTTCATTTCGATAATTTAGCTTAAATAACTTGAAAAAAGAAATAGATTTGCAGATTAATTAAAATCAACATCAAGAAACTGTCAAAAAAAAAATAGGTATATATATTTTTTCATTTCTATAATTTGGTTAAAATAACTTGAAAAATGAAATAGATTTTCATACAAAAACAAAATTGTATATTAGATATATATTATATATTAGATATATTGGTTACATTTCACCCAAATTTTATCAGACTGTGTTAGACAATATCAAATATTAAATATTTAAGTTTGGTTCATATATCTCAATATTTTTTCACCTAAAACATAAATCTCTAAAGAATAGTTCGCTGTATCGAGTTTCATCAATTTAGCTATAAAACTGCGAGATATGCCAAGTTTATACGGCAGCTTACATCGCTTGAAATTAACGTAAGAAGTTATTTAACGAAACTATTGTAATGAAAGCTTTTCGCTATGATATTTATTACATAACTTCCATATATCATTTACAACTCTTCTATATCCAATATAGTTATTCAGAATTCAATGGCTTCTATAAACACTTAAAACAAACATTTTCGTAAGTCAAAACAATTTTGTTACAATCCAGTTAAACTGCCTTTAAAACTTGTCATCTGATCCAGAATCTGATCTGATCTGATCTTTAATACGTTACACTTATAAGTTATAACCAGGACTTATTAGAGCATAGTTTCCATTTTAACTAATTTAAAGTTTTTTTCAAAATTAAAGAAAAACACTTAAATCACAATTTTTAGTTAATCCTTTTCTTTCAGCATATCTTTGTATCTTTTTGTCAGATTTTAGCCATAATTTTGGATTAATCCTCATCCATTAATTTTGTTATCTTACCACACTACGATTATCCATGTTACTTAATTTGAGGTGAGACGTTGAAAATGTTGTTGACGATGTGACCGCTCGAGTTGCTCGATAACGAATGATTGATGGCACAGTGCGTCCAAATTATTTTATAACACGAATCCCAAAACCAACAGCAATAAACCAAAACCATGTTGCGGTCTTCAACTGGAATGTGACGATGGAATGCAACGAAGACGAAGACAAAGACGAAGACGAAGACGGAGACGCTTCGTTTGGTTTCGCTTCCGTGCTTCAAATCCACAAACGTCAACGCTTCTTCAACGCGCACGCGCCGATCCAAACCATCAATTTACGAGTACTCGTATTATGAGTTGAGATCGCAATTGCCAATCATCATCAACAATGCAATATACAATATACAATACATGTCGATGGTGATGGTGATGATGATGATAACGAATTGTGGGTGTTTTCTCTTGTTTCACGTTTGTTCCCATATTTGTTGGCCAATTTTCTTTTGGGTTTCACGATTATCATATGCACACTACTTATAAAAAATATAAGAAATACTTGAAATCTTATACAGCAGATATTTGGACCAATTTTTGCAATGCCTACTTAAGATCCAAGTTTAATTAACCAAATAAAATATGTTTTAAGTTAAATTAAAAATATATTTGACAGTTTAAATTTAGCTAAGCAAAATTTAAAAACGAATTTTAATTTTCAAAAAATGTCTAACTATCCTATACAAATTTGGTAGTTCCTTCACGTAGAACTCCAAAGAACTGGCAAAAATCCTTTTAAGTAATAGAAACGAATATTTTTTGTATTTCTTAAATTTTTTTTTTGTCTGAATTAAAGTTACAAATTTTATAATAATCTAATCCAATCTAAACGAATTTTAATTTTCAAGAAATTCCTAACTATCCTATACAAATTTGGTAGGTCCTTCACGTAGAACTCCAAAGAACTGGCAAAAATCCTTTTAAGTAATAGAAACGAATACTTTTTGTATTTCTTAAATTTTTTCCAAGAAATTAGCTTTTTTTTTGTCTGAATTAAAGTTACAAAATTTATACTAATCTAATCTAATCCAATCTAAACTAATTTTAGTTTTCAAGAAATTCCTAACTATCCTATTCAAATTTGGTAGGTCCTTGTTCACGTAGAACTCTAAAGAACTGGCAAAAATCCTTTTAACTAATAGAAACGAATATTTTTTTTGTATTTTAAAATTTTTTTTCCAGAAATTAGTTTTTTTTTTATCTTAATTAAAGTTACAAAATTTATACTCTTTTTAAAGTTTTAATTACTTAATCTTTATCTTTTTTAAGAAATTTTATTTTTTAAATTTTTTGGATCAATTGAAATTGTTTTTACCATTTTATCTATTGTCTCAAATTAAAAAATGTATATAATTATTTGAACGGAAAATCTTGAATTAAAAACAAAAATCTAAATGTTTATAGGATAACTTGGAATTTCAGCCTTTGAAGGGCATTAAAAATTCGTTGCAATGATTTTGGTTTGGCCAAAATACGATATATTTTTGTAACCATTGTTTTGATTTCCTTTTTGTTGGATTTCTTATTGTTACATGTAAACTTCTTTCTTGTTATTCGTATTTCAATTTTCGCCCAGACGGAAGAAACATACATGTATGTATGTATGTGTGTGTGTATGTGTGTGTGTGTGTGTATGTATGTGTGTATGTTGGTTTCGTTGTTCAGTCAACGGAAATAAGTTTAAATGTGCAAGATATGTATTTATTAAATGCTTACATATACAATGCATATAATATAATACATATAATACATTTATATGCATGCAATATGGCATTCATGCTAAAGTATGTAACATTTTTTTATTATCTGCAATTAGATTGCTTGCATTTGTCTGTTACGCAATGACATGAACACTTGTTAAAACTCTTGCAGAGTTTTTCCTTTTTCATAACTATGTACATATTTAAAATGCAGACTGGCGCCGATGCACCGATAAGGCACTGTTTATCTAATTTGAATATTTATCGAAGTGCATTATTGCTATCGATATTGCGGTGAGCAACACTGTTCGCGCATACAGCGATAGAACCATACACAAACTAACTCACACATACACGTACACAAGAAGCAGCAGCAAAAGAGCAAAATAAGCAAACATATTTATTGAAAACCTCATTTTAAGGTAATTAAATGGATTACAAATATTATGCATATATGTGCAAAGTGTCGCGGCATGCCTAAAGTGAATCGACAAATTGAAAACTTATCTAGAAGCGCAATTGTTTTTATGGATTATCGGCTTGCATAAAAGTGTGAGACGTGTTCAAGCCGTCACACACATATACAGTATATACAGTGTGACATGCAATTGTTTTGACAATGTGAAATATGCATTTTAATTTGCAAACAAGAATTTCTTTACTAATGATTGTTTTCTTAATGTATTATAGTTGCTTTTGGTTCTTCGAACAAGTGACGAAAAAGAAATAATAAGCACTATGTTGTGACACATAAAATTATAAGTGAATTTAGTTTCTTTTTCAAAACAATTACTTGACTTACTGTCGCTGTGTCTGTGTGTGTGTGTGTGGGGGAGTTTCTCATAGGCTGCTACGCCCCTTGAGAGGAAGTGTCCGTAATAGCGAAATCAATAGCTTAAAAATGTATATAATATCAACATTAATTTTGTTATAATATTTATATGTCCTGGCAAAACATTTGTTATATCGTGATTTACTTCACATAAGTCGGGTTGAGTCACACAAGTCAAAATTTTCTTAATTTTTTTTAACACTTTTACCCTGTAGTTAAATAGTTCATAGGGTATATTAAGTGTGCGCGTAAGAGAGATCAGAGAGTTTATTTATTTAACGTTGATAAATTATTGGACAACAATTAATTTAAAATGAATAATAAAATTTGAAAATAAGATTTTAGGCAAGCAATTAAAAGTTATTTGAAGTTTGAAAAAACTGAAAGAATACAAGAAAATATATCTTGAAAATTAAAATAAAATATAATATATATATTCTTGATCAGCATCTAAAAGACTTTAAGAGCTAGAAATAATGTAATTCCTAATACTTGATTAGACTTTTCTATCAAATTTATTTGATTTCGACATGACTTTTTTAAAACCGAACTTTACGGAAGTATTTTTCTTAATAAATTAATTAACTAAATAGTCAACGAATTGTTTGACTATAGCCAGATGCTATTTTCAATATTCGTAAGGAAACAATGGAAAACAACACCGATTGTTAGATATGTAAAAGCTAAAATAAATAAATTTGAACTTTTAATATAGCCATAGTTAGATTTTTTCACTCCAATACTGGCGGAAAAAGAGCTGAATTGGCGACTCTGATTGTCGGCTGATTTTTAAAAGCTAAAACAAATCAATTTTAACTTTTAATAAAGAAATAAGGAACTCGTGGGGAAAAAAGGAAAGACGTAAAAAATCTGTGTAGTCTTTAATGGAATAAATACAGGGTGTCGTCTTCCAGTCGGGCAAACTTTTCAACTGGTTAAAATAAATAAATTTTTACTTTTAATATAGCCAAAGTTAGATTTTTTCACTCCAATACTGGCGTGAAAAGCGCTGAATTGGCGACACTGATTGTCGGCTGATTTTTAAAAGCTAAAACAAATCAATTTTGTCGGGGAAAAAAAAAAGACGTAAAAAATCAGTGTGGTCTTCAATAGAATAAATACAGGGTGTCGTCTTCCAGTCGGGCACACTTTTCAACTGGTTATTTAATGAAATTGTTGTTTTCTTATCGTTTTTGATAGCAAGTTCCAAGCGTGACTTCCGGTGCGAGAGAGAGAGAGAGAGCAAGAGCAAGATGACCGATTCAAAGTATTTCACGACGACGAAAAAGGGGGAAATCTTCGAGCTGAAATCGGAGCTGAACAATGACAAGAAGGAGAAGAAGAAGGAGGCGGTGAAGAAGGTGATTGCGAGCATGACAGTGGGCAAGGATGTGTCCGCACTGTTCCCCGATGTGGTCAACTGCATGCAGACGGACAATCTGGAGCTGAAGAAGCTCGTCTATTTGTATCTCATGAATTATGCCAAATCCCAACCGGATATGGCCATAATGGCGGTGAATACGTTTGTCAAGGATTGCGAGGATTCAAATCCATTGATACGTGCATTGGCCGTACGCACCATGGGATGCATACGTGTGGACAAGATCACGGAATATCTGTGCGAACCATTGAGGAAGTGCCTCAAGGATGAGGATCCGTATGTGAGGAAAACGGCAGCGGTTTGTGTTGCCAAATTGTATGACATATCGGCGACAATGGTCGAGGATCAGGGATTCCTCGATCAACTGAAGGATCTGCTGTCCGATTCGAATCCCATGGTGGTGGCCAATGCCGTCGCCGCCCTCAGTGAGATCAATGAGGCAAGTCAATCGGGACAGCCGCTGGTGGAGATGAATTCGGTGACAATAAACAAACTGTTGACCGCCCTCAACGAATGCACGGAATGGGGACAGGTGTTCATCCTGGACTCGCTGGCCAACTACAGTCCCAAGGATGAGAGAGAGGCGCAATCGATTTGCGAGCGGATAACACCACGTTTGGCCCACGCCAATGCGGCGGTTGTCCTCAGTGCCGTCAAGGTCCTGATGAAGCTACTCGAGATGCTATCGAGTGACAGTGACTTCTGTGCGACGCTCACCAAGAAGCTGGCACCTCCTCTGGTCACGCTGCTCTCATCGGAGCCGGAGGTCCAATATGTCGCCTTGCGTAACATCAATTTGATTGTCCAGAAGCGTCCGGATATTTTGAAGCATGAGATGAAAGTGTTCTTTGTCAAATACAATGATCCCATCTATGTGAAGCTCGAGAAATTAGATATTATGATACGTCTGGCCAATCAGAGCAATATTGCCCAAGTCTTGAGTGAACTAAAGGAATATGCCACCGAGGTGGATGTGGATTTTGTGAGGAAAGCGGTCCGGGCCATTGGACGTTGTGCGATCAAAGTGGAGCCATCGGCGGAGCGTTGTGTATCCACATTGTTGGATCTCATCCAGACCAAGGTCAACTATGTGGTCCAGGAGGCCATTGTGGTCATCAAGGACATATTCCGCAAGTATCCCAATAAATACGAGAGCATCATTAGCACGCTATGCGAGAATCTGGACACACTGGATGAGCCGGAGGCACGCGCCTCGATGGTCTGGATAATTGGCGAGTATGCGGAGCGTATTGATAATGCCGATGAGCTGCTCGATAGCTTCCTCGAGGGATTCCAGGATGAGAATGCCCAGGTGCAGTTGCAGCTGCTGACGGCGGTCGTTAAACTGTTCCTCAAACGACCATCGGACACACAGGAGCTCGTCCAGCACGTCCTCTCGCTGGCCACCCAAGATTCCGATAATCCCGATCTGCGGGATCGCGGATTCATTTACTGGCGCTTGCTATCAACTGATCCAGCTGCCGCCAAGGAAGTTGTACTCGCCGATAAGCCATTGATATCGGAGGAGACGGATCTGTTGGAGCCAACGCTGCTGGACGAGCTCATCTGTCACATTAGCTCACTGGCGAGTGTCTATCACAAGCCGCCCACCGCCTTTGTGGAGGGTCGTGGTGCTGGCGTACGCAAATCTCTACCAAATCGTGCTGCGGGCGCACTCAACAATGCGGATCAGTCGGAGACGGGAGGAGGTGGTGTTGGTGTTGGTTCAGAGTCAATGGTTATACCCAATCAGGAGTCACTTATTGGTGATCTGCTATCCATGGACATCAATGCACCTGCAATGCCAGCGGCGCCGTCAACAATCACCAGCAATGTGGATCTTCTAGGCGGTGGATTGGACATATTATTGGGTGGTCCAGCTGCAACGAGTGTGGAAACTGGAGCAGGAGCAGCTGCTGGAGCAGGAGCAGGAGGAGCAGCAGCTGGTGGTGGTGCCAGCAGTTTGCTGGGTGACATCTTTGGATTGGCGGGCACCTCGTTGTCCGTCGGTGTGCAGATACCAAAGGTCACCTGGCTGCCGGCGGAGAAGGGCAAGGGATTGGAGATTCAGGGCACATTCTCGCGTCGCAATGGTGAGATCTTCATGGACATGACACTCACCAACAAGGCAATGCAACCGATGACCAACTTTGCCATCCAATTGAACAAGAATAGCTTTGGGTTGGTTCCCGCCTCACCTCTCCAAGCGGCACCATTGCCACCAAATCAGACCACCGAGATGAGTCTGGGATTGGGGACAACGGGTCCCATTCAGCGCATGGAGCCATTGAATAATCTCCAAGTGGCTGTCAAGAATAATATTGATATATTTTATTTTGCCTGCTTGGTACATGGCAATGTCCTCTTTGCCGAGGATGGTCAGCTGGATAAGCGTGTGTTCCTCAACACCTGGAAGGAGATACCCGCTGCCAATGAGCTGCAGTATAGCTTGAGTGGTGTCATTGGTACCACCGATGGCATTGCCTCCAAGATGACCACCAACAATATATTCACCATTGCCAAGCGCAATGTCGAGGGTCAGGACATGCTCTATCAATCCCTCAAGTTGACCAACAATATTTGGGTGCTCCTCGAATTGAAATTGCAACCGGGAAATCCAGATGCCACGCTCAGTCTCAAATCCCGATCCGTTGAGGTGGCCAACATCATTTTTGCCGCCTACGAGGCCATCATTCGTTCCCCTTAAAGTTGCCTCCAATTATCTTAATCACAACAACAACAACTAATAACAACACTAATAATAACAACAACAATTTCCAACTAAAATATTATCTATAGTTATTTGAATGTTACTTTGTTAAAATGAGAGTTTAAAAACAAAAAGAAATGTGTATTATTAATAATACTAATATATATATATATATATATGTATAATCGCTTATATATTCACCTTATATCATTTACACTCTTCTTTCTTTTTTTTTTTTTTTTATAATCACACCCTCTATAAGGTATATTACATATATAATAAAATGCACGATACAATCGATCGCATCGTTAGTCGCATTCCAAAACTGTTTAAAGATCTTTTTTTTTCGGATTCCAACTCGATATATAATATGTAATCACATCTAGCAAAAGAAATTAAATAATATATCCCAAAAATAAAAATAAAAACATCATGTTGTATTCTTTGTTGGGGAAATATTTCAACTTAAAGCTGGAAAAGTGTCGGAGAATTCCTTAAACTACTATTTCTATAGAGTATTCTAAATGGAACAAAGTATGCCATCGGTTAATACCCTGTACCATACAAAGGTATTGGGAGTTACAGAATAAAATTAAATACGTTCAATTATTGTTCAGATGATTTTTTGATTTCAATAAAAAAAAAATAAGAAATTTATTTGTATTTTCTTAAAACACAAACTGTTTAAAAAAAAAGAACTGAACAACTTTTATTTTCTAGTAAAAGTTGAAATTTAATTGAATTTTTATCACATCAAGAAATAAAAATTGGTAAAAGTCAACAAATAATTTCAAGTTTTTTAATTATTATTAACAACGTTACAATTAATATAACTCTTATTTTTAATATTCAAAATTGAATATTAAATTTTAAGTAGATAAATTCAATTGTTTGCCTAATATTTTTATTTAAATAAAATAAAAATTGATGAAAATCAAGAAATAATTTTAATTTTTAAACTGTATTTAAAAAATTACTTTTAATATAGCTCTAATATTTAATTTAATCTTTTTTTTGAATCATAAAAATGGAAATTCAATTGTTTGCCTAATATTTTGATTTAAATTAAAAAAATAAAAATTTGGGAAAATCAATAAATAATGATCATATTTAACTTTGTACTTAAAAACTTGTAGCAATTTCTGAAAATACAATCTGCATTCGATTCTGCTCAAGCTTAATATTTAACTAAATTCCTTCCAAATTTTTGCTTCACTTAATATACCCATTTCACGTATTACAGGGTATAAAAAGCATACGTATGTATAAATATGCTTGTTTATATTCACCTGATTTTCACATACACCGTTAACATGTTAAAAAGCTCTGTCAAAGCTTTGTGCAAATGGTGTCTCCTGAGCTTTGAAAGCTTAAAAGTTGAGGGTTGTTGCCGCCTCACTAATGCTATCCCACTCACGCGCATCGCAATTGAGGCTAGGGCAACGCACATTTGGTTGGCAACTCGGTGCCAGTTGTCCGTTGTCCTTGTTACACCGCCTGCCTGACTGACTGACTGAGGTGGGCGCAGCGCAGCGCAGCGTTGTGAGTGTTGTGTTTGTTGTACCACAAGCAAATTTGTCTTGGCCCCGATTGTAACACGTCCAAAACTGTTCAACTCCAATCACAAATAAGTGTACACAATATAAAAACGCGAGTGCATTACAAAAAACAATTCGCACAATTCTCATTTCGAAATTGAAAAGTAACAATAAAAAAAATTAGTGCAAAGAGATGTGAAAAGAATTAACGGAATCTGGATAAATGAGAAACTGAAAGATGAAAACAACAACGTTCACTTGAGAACGAGAACAACAACAACAACTCCGCCCTATTTTGAGCTGCAATTGTTGGCAGGACCATGTGGCAGTGCCCCTGATCCTGATCCTGATACTGATCCGGTTCCTTAACCCAATACCGGGATGTCCAATTGTAGTCGAAGATTGCAAATTAATTATATTCGAAATAGTTTAGATTTTGCATAGACAGAGAGAGAGAGAGAGAATGAGGGGAGCGGGAAATGAGAGCGCTGCTGTAGTGGGGCCGGGAGAGCGGGGAGCTGCAGGAGAGAGCGCCGCCTTGCACTCTCTCGATAGCTATGATGTGGTCTACGATGGACAGGAACATGATGACACCAAGAGCGTATCGCATCTGGATTGGCCATTTTTAATTAAGGTACGTGCACTCACTCCACTTTTATACTCAACACTTCTCTCTCTCTCTCCTACTTCATCTTCCACCCACTTATTTTGTAAGCTTATGTGTGTGTGTATGCAAATATGCAAGTGTCGCGCTCTCTTTTTCTTTATCTGTGCTTTTTTGTCTGTCGCGCTGTATGTATGTGTGCGTGTGTTAAAAGAGAGTCTGCGTGTGTGTGTGTGTGTGTGAATGTGCATACAGTGGCTCACAGCTTATTTGACCCGCTGCATATGTATCAAATATATTTTAAATGCAAAAAATAAATTTCAAATTTTCAATTTGTATTCATACATATGTACTTTCCATTAAAGGATTAATTAATTTTAAATGGTTAGTTGTTTGTACGACTAGTGGGTCAAATATGCTGGCAGTCACTGTACATAAGTGGGATGCTTTATGTGTCAACAGTCGGGCTAACTGTAAACTGTTAACTGAGTCATCAATGAGTGGACAGTCAAGTGGCGCCAACTGTGTCAGTGGCATGTGGCATGTGGAACGTGGCATGTGGAACGTGGCATGTGGAACGTGGCATGTGGCATTGAGTGCAGTTGCACCAAAAAACTCGTCCTTGATCGAATTACAGGATGCCATATACAAAATTCATGTTTATACTGCATACAGTTAGACAAGTAACTATTTTGACAGCATTCGCAAATTTTATTTTGCTACATTTATAATTTATTTTTATTTTATTATAGAAGTTTAAAGTTCTTAGAACAATAAAGAAGATTATTGTTTGTCAAAATAGTTACTTGACATGCTGTATGCACGTAAATAAAGAAATTAAAAAATTTATGAAAGATCTGTAGGAATAACTCCCATAAATTATTTAAAAAGTATGCCTAAAATTATACATTATGATTCGAAACCTCATTTTTAAGTAATAAAAATTAAAATATCTGCACTACTACAAAAATTTAATAATAACTTTAAGAGAAAATAAAAAAAAAGAAAACAATTTTGCAATGTTTTTTTTTTTAATATATAGGTTATTTTTCTCACACAAATCTAGGAAAGTGAATTGTAAATGCGTTAAGAACATGTCTTAAATAATACATTAATATTGCCTATTTAATTTATTTTAATTTTCAATTAAATTAAATTCGAGAACTGATTGAAAGATTAAAAAAAAAGTTCTCTGAAAATTAATTTGAAAAAAGAATCACAAAATGATAGAGATAAATTCATTGTATATATTCTTTTTAACGCAAATGATAGTCTCTGTATTAAGTTTCCTTAAAATAACTTTACTGTGAGATCAATTTGCTCTTGGACAAATAAAAATATCAATTTCATAATTAAGAGAGAAAAAAAAGTTGAAATCAGATATTGAGTTTGTTTATATTATAAACAATTCACTGAAATGCTCAAATTGCTGAAAAGACAGGTGCATTATCAAGTAAACACCCCTAAAAGAGGGTAATAATACGACTCCCGTGACTTTTTCCCTTCCGCCCGACAGCATTTAGCATGCATGAATGCATGAATTAACCATTTCCTGTAATTATCGCTTTTCGTTTGCATTTGAATTGGTGCAGGGCATCCTGGAGAGCAGCCAGACATGTGCACCGACCACACCGGATACATTGGCCGCATTGCTTTGGGCCATTATAGCCGTATTTGGTATTGTTTATGCCCTATTGGGCTATCGATGTCTCCGTGCCGTTGGCTTCCTCAGTGGATTGATGGTGGGTGCCAATGGGATCTTCATATTGCAGGACTTTCAGATCACATGGCTGGGCAAACCGGCCGATTCGGCCCTGGCAATTGTTGCCGGATTATTGGGTGCCGTCTTGGGTTCCACATATCCAGTGGCCTCTGTACTGATCAGCGCCTTTGCCGGTGCATTGCTATCAGGAGCTGCAATGGCCGTCTGCGTTGCCACCATGCCGGACAATGAGTTTGGGGTAAGTCTGGCTTGAGAGGATTACCTATGTATTACCCAACTGAGAGTTGAGAGTTGACTCATTTATCGTATCTGCAGTATCGTGAAATCTATGTGGCCGTTGTGGGCGGTGCCGTCATCTGTTCCGTGTTGACGCTTTGCTGTGTCAAATACGTCACTATATTGACGTCCAGCATTGTGGGCACCGCCATGATCATTGGCGCCATTGACTTCTTCATGCACGGCCTGGAGACAATTAATTGGGTAAGTTCACTTTACTACACTGATCTAAAAACATGTTCGAAAATCAAGATTTTGCTCTTAGAACTACGAATTTTGGTCTAAAACATCAAATTCTTAAATTTAGAAAACACATCTTGATTTTAAGAACATTTCAAAACAAAATAAGTTCTTAATTTAAGACAGTCTTAAATTCTCAAGCCAAAAATAAAAAATAAGGCAGCTGTTTTAAACTTAAAACTAATTTTTTTTTTATGTTTTTTTTTTGATTTTTTTTTTTATATATTATATTTTCCGATTATATGGTTTTTCCTTGGGGATAGAGAGGGTTTCGATCTAACCAGAGCGCCACGATATCATTATTCTCTTCATATTAAATATGACATATTTATATTTTCTTAACAATTTAAGATTTTTAATTCTTGTATTAAGAACTGCGAATTTTTAGATTAATATTCTTAGTATTAGTAATTTGGCCTTGAAATGGTCTTATTTTAAGAACAAAATATTTAAGATGAATGTTCTTGATTTTAGAATTTGGTCTTTTTTTGTCAGTGCACTGATAAAAAAAAATGTTCTAAAATCAAGATTTTGGTCTCAGAACCAAGAATTTTGGTCGAGAACATAAAATTCTTAAATTAGGAAACACAGTCTTAAATTCCCAAACCAAGAATAAAAAAAAATGCCGCAGGTGTTTTAAGGTTTTAGAATTTTGTATATAATTTTATTATTATTATTAAATATTGATTAATTGATCCTGAAACAGATCCTCAACATGAAACCGCATCCATTGCCGCCTCCTTGCTATGGTGGATTGCTGATCACCGCCTGGCCGGTGACCATTGTGATCAGCATAATGGTGCAGTGCTTCATTACCGCCTGGCGTGTGGATCATCGCAAGCGTATCTATATGCGGCATCATCAGCAGCACGGTTCCCATGCACCACATAATCTCAACCATGGCCAGCAGCAGCAGCAGACGGGAAATCCCCATGTGCCGATGAGACGGGCACAGTCCCGCACAAGGGAAACGCGCGAGGAAGCGAGACAGCGCAAGTTCCGTTACCTCTACCAGGTGCGCACGGCACGTGGCGACATCATATCACAGGTAGGTCGAGCAACCAACCAACTGCATCACATTTGCAATCCCCAAAAGATTTCCTTAGTTGCAAGGCATACAAAAGTGAGATGGAATCATTACCGACTCCATTAAATATTAAACTGTTGTTCAAGTTTCGGTTCAGTGGTTCGAACTATTGCTAGTGTGCTCAGTCCGTTTATGTTTTGGAATGTGGCGCCAACCAGACGCACAAGCACTGCACAGTGGTCCAGAATCCAAAAATTGTAGCAGAAATGAGAGCAATGTAGTTACAGACTTGAAACTTGGTACACTTTATGGTCATACCATATGTAAAGTCTGAGAAAAAATTTGGACCGATCGAGCCACGCCTTTTTCACCGCCCCATATGAGGAAAAGTGTAAAATATTTCTAAAAAATCTAAATATAAAGCTAGAGACTTTAAATTTGACATGAATCTTAGTTGGGCTAAATCAAATTTTATGTTCCCGATTCCTTCCCGACTCTGGGAAATATAAAAAAAAATTGTTTTTCTCCAAATATAAAGCTAGACCCTTAAAATTTTTGCATATTTGTTAGTCAGACTAACTTAGAATTTATAATATTTTTTGATTTTTTATTTGACCTTGTTTTCATTTATGGTGTTAAGAAAAATCAGATTTTTCATGACACCACTTTTAATATAGATACCTTTAACCAGGGATTAAAACCTTAACCGAAACCGTAACCTTTAACCGGTGAAAACCGATTGCAATTTTGTAACCGCTACTGAAACCGTAAACGAAAATAATTTTTTTCCGCTGTACCCATAAGACGAAATAACCGTTTATTAACCGATTCATTTATAAGGTTTAATTTCGGTTCTGACAGTCGCAGTTACTGAGCAACTTTGATAACTTTGAACTGGCATAACTTTGTCAAAAAAGAATCAGTTTCTATGCGCAATGTAAATTTGAGCATGATTTTACAACTAAATTCGTTCTGAAAATTTATAATTTTTTTCGAAAAATACAAAGGGGTATGTAAATTTTCGAAAAATTTCGAATTTTCAAATCGAATAAAATTTAAATGCACATCGAACTTAGAGGTAAAATCATGCTCAAATTTACATTTCGCATGGAAATTTATTGAGTTTTGACAGGCAGTTCAAAGTTATCAGTTCAGAGCCGAAGTTAACCCTTATAAATAAATCGGTTACTAAACGGTTATTTCGGTTCAAAGAGTTTCGATTTGTGGAATTCGGTACAGCGAAAAAATTGTATCGGTTACGGTTTCAGTTACGGTTACAAATTTCAAACGGTTTCGGTTAAGGTTTTAAAGTTTAAAACACCTGCCCTATTTTTTTATTTTTGGTTTGAGAATTTAAGACTGTTTGGTTTAAAAACAAGAACTTATTCTTATTTGAAATGTTCTTAAAATCAAGATTTGTTTTCTAAATTTAAGAATTTTATGTTCTCGACGCATTTTGTAGACCAAAATCTTGATTTTCGAGCATTTTTTTTTAGATCAGTGTTTGTAATTATTATAATTTGTGAATTGCAGAATTTTGTGTCGGCGCTGCAGAAGCGGATTCAGTTGAGCGGAACGGAGACGCCATCGGAGCGTTCGATCAAGACCAGTTCGAATGAGCGGAACACGTTCCGGAGCGATCGCACCCATTTCACGACCATCCACGATCCCGAGTTGTGCGACAAGATTGAAATCGTGCGCGATATTGGATAACAAACAAGCAATAGCTACATGTAACTATATCCGTAAGGGGGGAGGGGGGGGAGGGGGGGGATAGATACTATCAAATGTTTGACTTTGGGTCGGGGGCAATAATACGGAATCGGAATAGGAATCGGAATCGGAATCGAGTTGGATACGGTTATAAAAAGGGATCTGATCTAAAAATCTGTGGGATCTAAAATCATGTAGCTAAAGGCACTAAAAAAAAGTGGAAAAACAAAATAAACAAACGATGAAAATGAAGAAGAAAATGAAGAAGAAGCTTTAACTTGATAATTCAAGAATTACAGCATATATAGAAGATGATGATGATGATAATGATAAAGAAGCAGAAGAGTTATACTCGTAATATTCTCGGTTGGTTTCCAGCACACAACATTAACAAAAATATAAATAAAAATAAAAAACTCGTCATCTTGCGAGTATTTCAAAAATATCTCGACTATATTCACTTAAAAAAGAAATGAATAAATAAAATGAAAAGAAAAGAAAATGATATTGTATGTACTAAATGCATTCCTAGCACATTAATCACTCGGATCTACATACATATAATATATAATAATCTATATAGTATAATAGTTAAGATAAGAAAAAAAAACCTTTGTTCAACTCAACTCGCTAAAAGAAAATGAAAAATGTTACTATATAATAATGATGATGATAGATATTTGTAGCCATGTTTGGATATGTCATAAATACTTTGGATTCTAAAGAATACCAGAAGATATAAGTATGATTATAGATTAAGTTAAGTTCGTGATTTATTGAACCAGTTGGAATCAAGCATTGTTTCTTTTTTTTTATAAGTATAATATAGATATATAGAATATAATATATATCTGAATATCTAAGTTATAAATTGCCATCGTATTCCTTTGGAACTGGAACTTAGGAAAAACCTATCTAATACACAACCAACTAATACACATTAAACATTAATATTACTAATGATGTAATTAATGTAATGATTTTTGTGATCTGTGTTATAATTCGATATTTGATCGCTCTTAAAATACAGTTAAACCAACTATACTAATTACAACAGATGTTTCCTTCGATTTTAATCAATTAATTAATATATATCTCAAAATATATATATATATAATCTGCATACCTATTAAGTACAATAAATTATGTCCAGCATTTTAAAATAAACTTGACGCCAAAAAAAAAATCTGTACAGTTGGAAAGACATTAAAATTTATAATTGAAAAATTAGCCTATTAGGAATTAAAGGAGAAATAATTTGGTATCGAGGGTAAGCAGAGAAATCGTTTTAGCATCATATTTATAAGATTTAGGAAGAAGATTTAGTCTTAAGCACAATGAATACTCGTAAGATCCATGCAAACTGCAGTACAAACTCAAATGAATCCGAATACGATTCATGCAAGTTTAAAATATATATATATATATATCCCAAGACAACTTTCGCTTAGATATTGACATAGACATCAAATATATATAATATATATATATCATTTTCTTATAGCCAAGTTAGTCCGTGTTAATCCTTCGATAAAAATTGCTGCCGTCCGCAATTTGTTGATTTCCAAATAAAAATTTGAACCGCTTTTCAGTTTTGAAATAAATTCAAGTCGAGTGTCAATATCTAAACGGGGTTTACTTATAGAGACTAGGGAATCGGATCGGTCTTTTATCCATTATATACTATAAACTTTGGCATTTCAAGGATAATCTGTTGTCTTGACAAAAGTTGCAAACTTTTGTTTATTTATAGCTCTAGTTAAAATTACAATTAAATTAATGGCATACTAAAATAAATTAAAATATATATTATTATATATATATATATATATTATATATTCAGCAGAGGCTAAGCACAATAATACTGTACGCATTTAAAGAATCAAGAGATTTATGATTATACTAAATATTAATGAAATTGACATTTAAATAAAATACAAATAAAATGCAATGCAGAAATTCCAAATGTTTATTATTTAATTTCCTATTGATGCCTGTAAACATTGTCGAGACTTGGAGTCGAATTATAAATTGAAATTCAGTTGAAACTTCTTCGAATCGGAGGTTCTCGAGATGTGACGACAGTACCCAAGATGGTATCACAACTATGGCCAATTTGTTGACCGACAATCCACAGAAATTGGCCAAAACGTAAGTTTTATTAACATATGTATCTTAATTTATATAATATGATGAAATATCTCAGAAAATTTGCGACCGACCTTTCCTATAACTGCTATATGATATAGTTGGCCGATTTGAACCAACTTTGATCAGTATGTAGAGGACTAACTCAGACACTTATTCTGTAAGATTGGTTTAGATATTTCGGAAAACATAAAAGTTTTTCGGCCGATCTTTCCCATGAAAGCTATATGATATAGTTATCCAACTTTGACTACATTTTTTCAGAATGTCAGAGACAGTCCCAAATATATTTTATCTGTAAGTTTGATTTGTATATCTTAAGAAACAAAAAAGTTTTTTATACAAAGCAATTCCATGACCTTTTGACCTCAGGTAAACACACTTCCAGGTGGAATTTTACAAAACGCAATCTTATTGCACCATGAAATTGTCTCAGCTTTCGTTGTGTGAATTCGATATTTTTCGAAAAATACAAAGGGGTAAGTATGTAAATTTTCGAAATAATCGAAAGTTTCAAAATTTAAATGCAGAACGAATTTAGAGGTAAAATAATGCTCAAATTTGGAAATTAATTGACTTTTGACAAAGTTAAGACAGTTCAAAGTTATTAAAAATCAGTAAAATCAAAATAATCGAAATTTTCAAACCGAATTTATATGAGATCAAATTATAATAAAATCGACATTACACCAGATCATTCCAGTAACCATATAACATTATTTTCCTGACTAAAAAGAGCATTAAGTTTTTTTTCATGTAAGACAATGAATAACACTTCTTATTTTGGTCAACCGAAAACCTTAATTTTTTTATTTTTTGTAAACCGAAACCATAACGGTATTTTGAAACCGAAACTTATAAAAAAAAAACCGATAACCATTACGAAACCGATAATCCAAGAATTTGCATAACCGATAACCTTAATTCGAGCATAACCGATACCGTAACTGAAACTGAAACCGATATTCGTTTCGGTTTTAATGCCTGCATAAAACAAAACCCACATTATTATTTATAATGCAAATGGGGACCCATATGAAAAATATTATTTTTTTTATACCTGTCACCTGCAATTAAATTTTGTTCGATTTGAAAGTTTTGAAAATTTCGAATTTTTTCGAAAAATACAAAGGGGTAATAATATGTAAATTTTTGAAATGTTGTCAAAGTTGCTCAGTAGCTGCGACGGTCAGAACCGAAATTAAATCGGTTACCAAACGGTTATTTCGGTTTAAAGAGTTTCGGTACAGTGAAAAAACATTTTTTCGGTTACGCTTTCAGTTGCGGTTACAAATTTCAAACGGTTTTCATCGGTTAAAGGTCAAAGTTAACGGTTACGGTTTCAATTCCTGGTTGCCTAGTGTAATTAATTGTAGACAACACAATAATGATTGTTTTCAATTTGTTTATTGATTAATACACATGTTGAATACAGTTGCCTGTTTGTGTTTTTGTTTTTGTATCTTGTGTACAATCTCTATTTATACCATAGATCAAATTTTTATATAGCTCACTATCTCTCACTGTATGTGTATGTGTGTGTGTGTGTGTGTCGTTGTGGTTGTGTGTGTGTGTGTGAAGAAGAAGAAACAAACGACCGATGAGGTCCAATATTTTTAAATGTTGTAACAATTTGTTGTTGTTGATTGTTGTTGTTTTTTATATTTGTTTGTTTGCGCCCCTTAAACGATATTCCAATTTGTCCATGGTGTTTAGTTTGTTATTGTAATCCTCCAGGTGTGTGTGTGTGTGGTGTAGGGGGGGAAGGTGGAGAGGGGGAGAGGGTGGGGGGATTAATCCCTGATCCCTGATCCCTGCTTAGATGCGTCCCGGGAATGTGCCGCTCTCGCGCTGATCGTCCCACTTCTCGACCCAGGCATTGGGACACATCGTCTTGTAGACCTTCTTGAAGTAATTGCATGGGGCAAAATCTTCGCCTCGCTTCTTTTGGCAACGATGAAAGTCCACATAGGATTGATAGCAATATCTGGTCACGTTCTGGTTGGGGAAACGTGGATCAAAGGGGGCAGTTTCCATCTTATAGGCGGACATGTTGTTGTTGTTGTTGTTGCTTTCGCTGCTTTTGGTTTTAGACATGAAAAATTGCATATATATTGATCTGATTGTTTGTAAAAAATAAACAAAGCAAAACAAAACCAAAACAAAAACCAAACAAAAACAAAACAAAAACAAATTCAAACCAGGGCACAAATGCGTGACAGAGATAGCGAGATGAGTGTGCGAGTGAAATAAAAATAAAACTTGAAATAAATGAAGAAAATAATTCAATTATTATCAATTTCCAAGTGTTGTACGCCAATTAGAGAGAGAGAGAGAGAGACAAAAAGAGAGAGAGAGAGAGAATATATGTATAGAAAGAGAAACGTAATACGTTAGTTTCATAATTCGTTGCATCGTTGAAAATTTGCATTGTTTTTTTTCTCTTTTTTTTCACGCTTACAATAGTTTATAAAGTTAACTAATTTGTTAATGTTACATATTCGTATTATTTAATATATATATATTTATATATATATATATCTTATTAATGTACAGTCTACTGCTTAAACTTTAATTTAATTGAATTCTTCTTCTTTACTGCCTGCAATACAAATGTGCAACAAAATATTATTTATATATAAATATTTATATATATAAAGTCATAAATTGCGATTTATATGCATGTATTTAGCTTAAAATTCATCAATTTGTTGCTGAGAATGCGAAATGTATCTGTATCTATAAATGTATCTCTGTATCTATAAATGTATGTGTGTGTGTTTACATATACATATACATATGTATATATTAAATTGGGATTGTTTTCGCCTACGTTCAAGTTCATCTTTCCGGCCAATATCCAATTTATTTGACCAATGGACGCTTGCCATTATCCGTATCGCAGGCATTGCTCTTGTATTTATTCACTTCGGCCAAATATAATGACCAGAAATCCTTGGGATCCACATCCCGCTCATTTGGCGTCTTCAGCTTGGCAACCACACCGGTTTTTAAGATTTTACCACCCCGACGACGTCCCACAATCGGAGGAGGTGGCGCCGATTTGCCCGCCGCTGCAGCGGCAATATATGGAGCAGATGCACTGCTCGCTGCTCCCACTGCGATCGCGGGCAGTGAACCAAATGGACTCGAGTTGTTGTTATCCAGCAACTGTTGCTGTTGTTGTTGTTGTTGCTGCTGCTGCTGTTGCAACAATGCAGCGGCGCTGGCTGCGGCAGCGGCAGCAGCAGCAACAGTTGTTGCCGTATCAAGTTGCTGTTGTTGTTGCTGTGGTCGCTGCTGTTGCTCCTCTTGCATTTTCTTAAACAATTCCATAAATGTGCCATCGTTGGCGAAGACGGGATGCGAGGCTTCCACCTTGGGGGGCGGATAAACCTTCCCCTCGCGCGCCAACGTCTCGCGCAGCTTCTCCTCAATCTCACGATGGATGCGCTCCTTATCAAACGGTTCGTCCGTATCCAGATTGTAATAGGCGCCCACAGCGGATATTGCATTATTATTCGCATTCAATGTTTTCATTTCGGGCAATCGAATGTTGTGTTTGTTGTTGTTGTTGCTGTTGTTGTGGTTGTTGTTGCCACCATGTGACGGCGGCTGGCGACGCGACAAACTGGAGGAGGATGAGGAGCATGGCGGCGTTGCAGAGCGTGAACTGCGACTGCGACTGCGCGTATCCCGTTGATAATAACTGCGTCTTGAGTAATCCCTATCCCTCTCCCTCTCTCTGTCCCTCTCTCTGTCTCTGTCCCGCTCCCGATCACGTGAATCCCTGTGATGCCGTTGATGCTGCTGCTGCTGCTGCTGATGTCGACGTCGACGTTGACGCTCCGTGGAACGACTGCGACTGCGACTGTGACGTCGACGCTCAATGGAACGACTGCGACTGTGACGCTTGTTGCTGTTGTTGTTGTTGTAGCCAGAAATCCGACGTCGCTGCTGCTGCTGCTGCTGTTGATCCGACGTCTGCTGCTGCTGCTGCTGCTGATAATACGGTAAACGTGCCGCAGACATTCTCTGTCTGTCTCTGTCTGTCTGCCTCTCGTCAGCCGGCTCCAAGAAGAGAGAGAAGTTGACGATCTGCAATTCAAACTGTGCCGCGTTAAATCAATCAGTTGCAGTTTGGGGACGATTCGTATGCGGTTTATACCTATATACAATTGTCTTTTTTCTTTTCTGTTTTGTTTCGATTCGATTTGCCGACGCCTTCTGTTCATCTTAATTTTATAAAAAAAAAATAACAACATACATTTTGAATTTCTTTATCGAGTTGCCATATACGTAATAAGTCTGGCTATGTATTCATATATATATATATATACATATCCTTTTCATTATTTATTTGCCAGTTTGAACTTGCTGCAATTTTCAGCGACAACAAATGAAATGTCAAGAGTTGCCACACTTTTCAGCTGTAACTTTAGATCACAATAGAATAATTCCACCATGGCGGAAGAGAGGAAATGCTTTTAAGCGCAGTCTATGTGTGCACTGTTGTTGTTGTTGTTGTTGTTATGACTGCAAGCGGACCACTGTGAATGAAGCACAAGAATAGACCACGAAGAAGAGCTAAAGGCAACAGAAAACGAAATTGAAGTAGTTGGTTTGTGATTGAGGAGGGGGGGGGGGGGTGGGTGGCAGTGGCTGTCTGGCTGACAGGCAAAAAGAAAGAACTCATAATCTTATGCAATTGCAATTGATTTGCTTACATTTCGATATTTCTTTTTTCTTTTCGATTTCATTGTACTTTTCTTTTCATCTTTTTTTTTTTCTTTTTGGTTGTTTTGTAATAAGGAATTGTAAAATTTACTTGTTTGTTTTATCCCACGTTCGCTGTTCCGTTGACTGAAGCGGCTGATGTTATTGATGTTTGTTGTTGTTGCGGTTGTTGTTGTTGTTGCTGTTGTCGTTGTCCCCAAGGTGCTGCCACCCTTTTAATATTTTTCAGCCTGGACTGGTGGGGTAACGCTGGACGCGCGGTGTGGTGCGGTGCGGCGGCGGCGCGTGCGTTTTATGTGTTTATGTGCTTTTTTCTTAGCTGCTTTTGTAACTTTGTTTAACTGAAATCGGTTGGGAGCGGATTTGTTCGTCCTGCATGGAAAAATGAACTTGAACGCATGAATACAAAACGTTACTTGGACCAAAACGCTGTGCAAGGAGTTTTTGTTTATTATTAATACTTATTTTTTTTTCTTTTACTTCGATATTCGATTTTGTTTTTTTCTACATTCTTTGTGGTTAGAATACGAATACGGATACGGATAATTTACGAGGGCAGCGCGTCAAGAGCCAAAAGTTATTGCAATTAAAATTGCGTTTCAGCGCACACTTGGAACTTATGTAACTAACTCGAAAACTCAAATTGCTTGCTTACTTTATAACTTACTTATGCCAAAATAGAACTTTACCTCAACTATTTGCAGTAAAATTTAATTAGAAGTTATGTAATGTTCTTTGCCTGCTGTCTAAAGCCTTTTTTGTAGTCAGCGGCGTTGAAAATGTGTATGTGTGTGATTGTGTGTACGTATGTACGTGTGTGTGTGTGTGTGTGTGCGAACTTATGACAAAATACTTTTCATGTGTGCGGGTGTATGTGTGTTAATGTGTTGCATAAATGCAATATTTGAGCCACTGGCTTACAATTTGTTTTAGTTGCGCTTTGATGGTTTTTTGTTGTGGCTGCTGCTAAAACATACCTTTGTTGTTCCGAAAGTACAAGGAAAAATTTTCAACTGATGGCCGATTCCTGCTTATTACGAACACGAACCAGTGTCGACGATAATGTGTAGGGGACGAATTGAAAATATCGATAGAATGTCAAATTTGACATATTGAGCAGCGTTGCCAGAAACTTTCTAAGCGCCACCTACTGTGCACAATATAAAAAAATAACTAATCGATTACATTGATTACCATTCTTTTAATCTGTTTTCAAATTAAGATTGTGTAATTAATTAGAGCTTTTGCACAATTCTAAAAAAATTAAGGTTTTATTTAAATTGTGCGATTTGTGTCGGTCGGTTGTGCGGTCGGGCGATAAGTCAATTACAAATATTTTCACACTGAAATGTCAACATAGCTATTTATAGCTGGTTCTGGCTATTTCTATAGTTTGATTGCTAGAAAAATCACACGCAAAATATTTATCGATACTATGAGCTAACCGCGCAATTCGAACAAAGCAACTAAAAATTGACATTTAGCAATAATTTAGCAATGGATTATTAAATTTGAACAACATTTTTAATTCGAAATAATATAAAATGAAGGTGATAATTTTTATGAAGGTCACTCGTCACTCCTCGGGAGAAGTAATTCTATAATTAATTCTAATAGAAATATATCAAAAAATTCGAACAAAGCGCGAACATTTTCAAAATTCTAGCTTCAAAATAAAGACAAATTAAAAGAGAAAAATTTGTTTTGCAAAAAGCACTATTATTAATAAGTTACTTTTATTAAAAGGTTGCCAGATGTTAATATATTGGCTGGGTGGCAATGCCGTTTAAATTCGATACAACCCTGGAGTCACGCAAAAAGCAATTTCTGACTGCAATTAAAATTCGCAAAGTAATGGGAGATTGAATATTCCCGTGTTGTTTGTTTTGATGATGGACAGCAATCCCACTGAGCGCGGGGCAAAGCCAAGAACCAATAGAAACAACCAGCAACAACAGCAGCGCGGTAACCAAAGCCATCGAGTGGTGCGCAAGGTTCCGCCGCGTGCTGCCAGCGACAGGCAAAATATTTACATTACAAGCAAGACAGATTTTAAGGTAATTAGATCCCTCGATTATACAGTCAGTCGCATAATTGTATTGACAATGCCGAAATGTATTTGTGTATTATTTGATAATATTAGTTAAATGTGTGAAAACAATTATGCGACATACTGTATATATATATATGAAATTATTGTGACTTAAGTTTGATTTGTTTTTGGACAGGCACAACATAAACGATGCGAAGATCTGTTGAATTCAGGCGCTAAGGAGATTTATTTGCACTGCATGGGCTATTCCATTACACGTGGTCTCAACTTGGCACTGCGACTCATCCAAAACTCGGACGGCGCACTTAGTTACGCGATTAACACATCCACCATACAGTTGGTGGATGAGCTGCATCCTCTGTGTGATGAGGATGATATAACCTTTCGACAGCGCAACAATTCCGCGTTGCATATCAAAATCTTCAATAGCAGTTTATTTGATATTGTGGTGCCCAAGCTGCCGGCACAACCAGCTCTGCCTGCAACCGATTACAGTCAGTCCAAGTCCAAGTCACAACAATCAAAGCCAAAGCCACGCAAGCAACAACAACAAAAACAGCAACAACAACAAAAACAGCAACAGCAGCAACAGAATAAGATACAAAAGTAATCAGAGAGGCACAATATCATGTTCAAGCTATCTGAGCTGGTGCGTTGGCTCGGCCTGACCGAGTTTGAGATATTGGTTAACCTTTGTGGCCTGCTGGTGTTCACCATAACGCTGGCATTTAAAATCTCTGGAGCATTTAATAATGTTTTCCCTGAGATGATGAGCGACTGGTTTAGCATCTTCAGTCCACTGTTCTTTATTGACATTTGTAATGCATATTTTTGCGTCATTGTTGGCATACGCATGTACCTGGATTCGGATAACAAACGCAAGGCTCTCCATCGTTTCATGTGGAGCACATATTTCCTAGTACTTATTGCCATCTTCAAGTATCTATTGTGTCTCAAGCTTTCGGGCAAAACGGGTCTCGAATACAGCGAAGTATTCTCGCCCATATTTGTTCTGCTCCAGCTGGTCGCAGTGCGCGCCTGCCAGCTGCCCAACTCTATTTAAATTAATAAATAAAAAAAAAAACTATTCATTTGAAATCTGTATAAATTGTAAAACCTATGAGAAATGCCTATGATAAGTTATTATAAGCTAATCATTTTATTAACATAACATGAAATACAAACATTTTTTGTACAATTATTATGCAAATCATAATTTTGTTTTGGTTTTTGTTATTGTTTTGTTTATTTAATTCTTTTAAAATTAATTCCATGTGAAAACGAGTTTCTTCTTTGAAACATATCGATAGTCGGTGTATCGATAATGACAACACCTACACGAAACTAGATTAATCGATAGTACAATCGAGTATTCTGCAGCTCCATCACTTTGTTCGTTTTGTTTTATTCGTTTTTTTGTTGTTGTTGTGTGTTGTTGTTTGCAAGTGCACAGAAAGAAATGTCGACCTTAAATCGCCCCAAATCACCACACACGCCCACAACAATTAAAAAGGGCGAAAAGGAGGATAGCTTCTGGGATAAATTCAGCACACTCGGCCGCAAACGCGGTACTCGAGAAGGTGAGCAAAAAAAAGTCAGGATACCGCAGAGAAATCTTTGAAATATGGCCAAATATGGAACGCAATTGACTTGAGCGTTGTGATTTCTACATGCTAAAGATCAGTGCAGCAAAGAATGTGTGGGGGCTGCGCTTTTCAAGTGCTTGGCCAACATTTCTTCCAGCAGATGTTAATTCTCTGCATGAGTATAATAAAAAACATTGCGTCATTTAAATTTGTGACGCATACAAACAAACAAACTGATCGTATGTATGTAAATGTGTGTGTGTGTAAGCATGTATGTGTGTATGTGTGAGTTCATGTCAATATGGGGGTTGGGGTTGCCAGTTGTCACATTTCTGACGTCATCATCTATTGTTTACGTTTGACGTTATTGTTGCTTGCTCACTCACACGCCCACTCTTTAATTCTATGCATTTCACAGTTAAGAAAGTACAAGAGGAAGGCAAATATGCAATCGATTCCCCCGGCTCCCCCAATCAGTTTGATATACCACCCGAGGATTATGCGCTACGTAAGTTGAAAGACAAAGACTACCCTTAATGTTTGACCAGGACATTATCGTTTATCTATCGCCCGATAGGTGAGCATGAACAACGTGCTGTCATCGATCCACAATCGATAAGTGATCCGGAGGTACTCAAACTAAAAAGGATACTCATCGATTGGATTAACGATGAGTTGGCGGAACAGCGTATTATAGTCCAGCAGCTGGATGAGGATATGTACGATGGCCAAGTATTGCACAAGCTCTGGGAGAAGCTGACGGGCAAAAAGCTGGACGTGCCCGAGGTGACACAGTCGGAGCAGGGACAGCACGAGAAGCTCAACATTGTGCTAAAAGCCGTCAATCACGTAAGTATCATTATAACATCGATCACGATTACGATTACGATATCGATCTTTTATGATTCCCCTACTTTTAGACACTTGGCTTTCATCAGAAGATACCCAAATGGTCGGTGGCCAGCGTGCACTCAAAGAACGTTGTGGCCATATTGCATTTATTGGTCGCCTTGGTTCGACACTTCCGAGCGCCCGTCCGTCTGCCGGAAAACGTCTTTGTCACCGTGGTCATTGCGGAAAAGAATGCCGGCGTCCTGAATGCACAGTGAGTTCAAATTAGTATTAAACACTTCGTTGAAAACATCGATTTCAATGCACATTGAATACATCGATGTATCTACCAATGTTGTCAACTTTAAAAAAAAAATAGCGGTTTCTGATGTGAAAGAATCCATAAAAAATAGCTATAAAAAAATTAGGCAACTTTTTTTCACATGAATGTTTTTCATATATATATAAAATCCTCATCAATATCGGTATTTTAGGTATCACATCATACATAAAACACATTAAAGTTGCAGCATTTATCATGCGACGGATTCTGATATTTTTGCTTATCTTAATAGCAATTACCAAAAGAGCGACGCATAGTGATGACAAAAATAGCTAAATGTATATTAAAAATAGCCAGGTTTCCGGCTAATAGTTTGTTCAAAGTTTGCTAGCGAACTTTGAAAATAGGCAGAACTAGCTATAAAATAGCAACAGTGGCATCGATATTTGTTTGATGTTTTAAAATCTACTAATTGATAAAGAAAACAAAAATAACGAGCTACATTTAATGAAATAACGTGATAACGATAACGTGATTTATCGTCTGTGCCTGAAACTACCAATCCTTTAAATACTCTCTCTATGCGTAATTGTCATACATCAATGCATAATATCTTAAAAAAGGCAAAAATAGCTAAATGTATATTAAAAATAGCCAGGTTTTCGGCTAATAGCAATGTTGAAAATTTGCTAGCGAACTTTGAAAATAGCCAGAACTAGCTATAAAATAGCAACAGTGGCATCGGTTTTTGTTTGATGTTTTAAACAAGCTACATTTAAAATAATAACGTGATAACGATAACGTGATTTATCGTCTGTCCATGAAACTAGCAATCCTTCAAATACTTTCTCTATGCGTAATTATCATACATCAATGAATAATATCTTAAAAAAGGCAAAAATAGCTAAATGTATATTACAAATAGCCAGGTTTTCGGCTAATAGCTATGTTCAAAGTTTGCAGCGAACTTTGAAAATAGCCAGAACTAGCTATAAAATAGCAAGAGTGGCATCGATTTTTGTTTGATGTTTTAAACAAGCTACATTTAAAGAAATAACGTGATAACGATAACGTGATTTATCGTCTGTGCCTAAAACTACCAATCCTTTAAATACTCTCTTTATGAGTAATTATCATACATTAATTCATAATATCTTAAAAAAAACGGCTAATTAGGCAACAGGCTAAAAAAAGAAGCTTAAATTTTTTGGTTTTAGAATTTTTGCTGCCTAAAATCAATGATCGATGCTTTGAATTTGGAATTTTGCACTTTCAATTTGTCTAAATAATTTGTGTTTATCTATAGAAAATTCCAGGAGCAGATCACATCCGAATACGATGATCTGGGTATGCGGTGTGAGAAGGATGCCTTCGATACGCTGATTGACTGTGCACCGGACAAGTTGGCCGTGGTCAAGAAGTCCTTGATTACGTTCGTGAACAAGCATTTGGCCAAGTTAAACTTTGAGATCAATGACTTGAATACGGACTTTCGGGATGGTGTCTATCTTTGTCTGTTGATGGGATTGCTTGGTGGCTTTTTTGTGCCATTGCACGAGTTCCATTTGACTCCCCAGGATGTCGATCAGATGGTTAACAATGTGGCGTTCGCCTTTGATCTGATGCAGGATGTGGGACTGCCAAAGCCAAAGGCACGTCCTGAGGACATTGTCAACATGGATCTGAAGTCAACGTTGCGTGTCCTCTACAGCCTTTTCACCATGTTTAGAGACTATGCCTGAGCTAATCCAATCATTCTAATCTAATCAGTCTATCAAATGATTGTTATAAATTAATAATTTATGCATGTTTCAAAAAACTTAAATGAAATTCAAGTTCAACGAACGATTTGTGCCTCTTAACTATATACATATACATATATATATATATATATATATATATAATTACATAAATGTGTGTTTGTGTGTGCCTAACCCGTTGTAAACTGTTTGTTGCCTTGACTTGACTTAACTTGGCCGGTAACAAAGCTAACCCCAAAGTCCAATTGTTAACTTGTGTTTACCATTGGTACCATGCCGTAGTTGTTACTAAATGAATTTATACATTTGTATTAATAAATGTGCATTGACAATTGTGATCAATGCCAAAAATAAAAAAAAAATAAAACAATCTGTATATCATCAGATTTTGCTTTCTCCCTTTTACTTTAATGTTGTTTGTCAATCAGATTGAGACATATAGAGAAATGGAAAAAAGTATCAAAAAAAAAAAATTGTTTTGTGTAATTTCGAATCAGTAAATAATTAGTTAAAACACGAAGGAACTCGAAAACAGCTGCCTGCGTTTGAAATTCATTTTCACCACTGAAGAATTTGGCGGGGAAATAGCAACGTTGCCACATTGTTGACAGCTTCAACAACGTTTAGCCGATATGTACATTAACAGCGCCTTAAATTTGCGTTAACATACTCATATTGGCGTTAACAGCGCTGTTAAGTAAGGTCAGAGATTTGCGCTAACGGAAAGCAGCTGACTGCCCATGTGGAAAGAATTCATTCGACGTCACAGCTATCAAAGTAAGGTAGCTCTTAATCGAGAAGGCGCCCGATTGATTATACGACGTCTTCAGAAGACTGTTTTGCGCATATTGCGAGATCCCGATTTCAGAATGTCAAAGTCATCATTTCAGCAACAGCAGCAGCAGCAGCAACAACAACAATCGGAGCCCGAACCTCCGGTCGATGGCACTCAATTTAATGCACATAGAAGTACAAAGCAGGATAGCAATTGTCGCACCTGCAACGATTTCAAGTCATGGTCCAAACAACAGCGTCTCATTTCCAGCGCCCAGACAGCAAAGGTAAATGTTTTTCCAATTGTCAATCAATCAAATTATTATATTTGATATTTCTCGTGTGTAGGAAAAGCATATGAGCAACGAGAAGGTAAATGTTGGTGCTGCTGTTGCGGCGCCCCGAGAAGATTGTCCACTTGATAAGGTTCGCCTCGGCATATCCACCTGGGGTCTCTTGCACACAATGGCTGCATTCTATTCGGACAATCCGACGGACAATGAGAAGCGGGATATGCGAACGTTTTTCGAGGTACTCTCACGTTTGTACCCATGTGAGTACTGCGCCAAGGACTTTCGCACTGAGTAAGTGTAAACGGTGTCTAGTACCCAGTTTATACGACAGCTAAAGTCGATTTAAATCGAGTTGAGTTACACTACAATTATATAAAAACGCGAAAATTGTTTGATTTAACGATGTAAGTCATAACGATGTTGTGGAAATCGGATTTAGCTGTCTTGTAAACTTATCATATTCAATTATGTTAAATATTGTTTAACAACCTGGCATCTCTATTTGCAGCATCGAAGTGAATCCTGTTAATGTCAACTCGCAAAAGGATCTGGCACTGTGGTTATGCAAGTTCCACAATCGAGTGAATGATAAGCTCGGAAAGCCGCTGTTTGACTGCACCAAAGTGAATGAAAGATGGCGAGACGGTTGGCTTGATGGCTCCTGTGATTAAGTCTATAAATTAGATTACCTACTCACGATGCAACTCCCCTCCTCCCCCCCCCCCACCACATTTTTCACCTCCTCCCCACCAATGAATCAAGTTAAACGGATGTTGGCAATATTTGAATCATATAGAATTGCCAGCGATGCCGGACAGTCGGAAGACGGAAGACGGAAGGTCAGGCTCATCGAAACCCCAAGCTAGTCAAAAGTCCACATTAATTTCATGGACATCGAGCGCAAATCTTAACATCTTGGATGAGTCCGTCTGCCTTTCTACAAAATACACTACATAAAGCGTGTTGTAATTTCTCGTTGCTATCGCAAAGTTAACTTACAGTTTGGACGGCCCTAAAAACTGTACAGTTGTATTGTGGGACAAAATTACGTATTTTCTCTATGTATTATAATACTAACTACAAAAAAATTATGTTGTATAACTTGTATTTGGCATTGGTACAAATGAAATGAATGAAAATCACGTTTCATCAATGATTACATTAATTGCATCACTGGGAGAATTTCACAATTGCTGTGACTCAACACCAAGCATAGTTGCATATTTTATTAAAAATCATTAAGATTTATGCGTCAATTTGAGGAAGATTCAAGAATGCTGACTAAACAAACGATTACAAGGGCTTATTTTGATAATTGATAACAAGAGTAAATGTTCCTATCAGCTGGAATTCACATATTTTGAAATTTCATCCGCCAACAGTGGCAAGGTTGCCACATCTTCGATTCAGCAGTGCAAAACATGAACAAGTTTAAAAATCAACGTTGCCACTTCTCAATTTAGCAGTGCCAAATTGAGCAAGGTCAATTTTAAATAAGTTTATGTATGTAGTAATATTTTAAGCGGCTTTGTATAGGCTTATTCAAATTTATAGTAAATTACAAATATATATATACAGATCATAATTATGACTGTTATATGTACATTAATATATTATTATACTATGCAATTAATGACGTGAAATGTTACTCACTGCGCTCTCAATGTACTTCGTTCTAATTCTGCAAACATTGTGCTCTCTCCCTTATTCTCGCATTCTGTTACGATTGAATAAACGGCGCGGTCGTCTTTTAAAATAAAACTTGCGAGCAATTCATATAAAATTGTCAAGCCGAGTAGACGTCCCGGTTCTTTTTCGCGCAATAAACAAAAAAAAAATAGTTTGCGTCAACGCGCTTATTTAACCGCACTTGCAGCTGATAAATCATATTAACAAGTTAAAGTGAGTTTTGTAGCCAGACAGGGACAGGGACTGGGAGGAACAGAAACAGACTTTCTCAATTATGAACATTTCGCAAATACTTGACAAAATCAAAGAGAAATTACAGCTGAGCGTAAGACAAAACTGATGATGATTGCTATTGTTTTCTGACGAAGATTATTTCACAAGTTTCGCGCACCATTTCTATGTATGTATGTACATACATATGTACATTAGCAGCTTTATTGGCACGAACAAATGCACACATACACATGTACAATATACACACACACACATAAATTCAAACGTTTCCGTTGTTTTTGCAATTTTAGCCGGCGAAAAAAAAAACCATGGCGGTAATTGAAACGCAGGAATTTTTGTAAATGTCTTGAATTGAAGTAATTCAACGTGTTGCACACGCTCGTAACCACAATTCTTAAGCACTTGAAAATGTTGTAGCACAAAATTTCGTGCCATTTGGCAAATTTTATACAAAACACACGAGACGGTGAGGTGAGGTGGCCAGAGTCTGCAAATTTGCAAATCATTAAATTCTTTCATTCTTTCTCTTTGCTCTCTGTGCTCATCTCCAATTGGGAATTTTCGGTCGCCATATTTGATTAATTTCCGCCATATTGCCCTTTATACCCATTGATACATATGTACAGTGGGTTACAGCTAATTTGACCCACTACATTTTGTGCTGTGTCTTGTTTAATATATGGCTTAATTCTAATATTGTATAAATACATATATAAAAATAAAATGAAAATAATACGATTATTCATTAGGAAATTTGCATATCAATTTTTGTCTTTTGTCTTGCCATTTGAAAAGATAAATTCATTTGTAATTTGTAATGTAATGGAATCTGATTGATTATTGAACTTTCCAATTAGATGCCACAAATTCAGAAGCCCGCACCCGAATTCTCTGGCACCGCCGTGGTTAATGGCGCCTTCAAGGACATCAAATTGAGCGACTATAAGGGCAAATACTTGGTGTTGTTCTTCTATCCGTTGGACTTTACCTTTGTGTGCCCCACCGAGATAATTGCATTCTCTGAGCATGCCGCCGAGTTTCGTAAAATCAATTGCGAACTCGTTGGCTGCTCCACCGACAGCCAGTTTACACATTTGGCCTGGATCAATACGCCACGCAAACAGGGCGGTCTGGGTAGCATGGACATTCCCCTGCTGGCCGACAAATCGATGAAGGTGTCACGCGATTACGGTGTCCTGGATGAGGCCACTGGCATTCCATTCCGCGGTCTCTTCATCATCGATGAGCAACAGAATTTGCGACAGATCACCATTAATGATTTGCCCGTGGGACGCAGTGTGGAGGAGACGTTGCGTCTGGTCCAGGCCTTCCAATATACCGATAAGTATGGCGAGGTGTGCCCAGCCAACTGGAAGCCCGGCCAGAAGACCATGAAGGCTGATCCCACCAAGTCCAAGGAATACTTTGAAACCACATCCTAAATGGGACAAGCAACAAGCATCTTTGGCTAATTATTTTATTTCGCCTTTGGTGCTGTTCTGTTGTGTGCGACATTTGTTGTGACTGAGATAAAAACGTATAAAAGAAAAAAGGATATGGAATTAAATTGCGTCGCACACACACACACACACACACACACAAACAGAGGCTGCTCACAACAACACATACATACAATTAAATATTAACACTCACATATATTAGAAAACAAAAAAAAAAAAACAAACAAGTGCTAGGTTCACTTTATTAGAAATGTACCCATATTATAAATGTACCAAGTACCCAAAAGCCACACAAACACACACACAACACATATGTATGTAATTTAAGCGAACAGTTTAACAAGTTCTGTTGCTTGCAAAAAATAAAAATAAATCCGTATTGAATAGTTAACCAAACACGTGGGCCTCAATTATATCGTTTAGTTTATTATTAATTTTATCACTTTCTTATTCAATTCGCATTTGCTGTTGCTGCGCAGCCCGGACGCCGGTTAAAGTCGGTAGACTTTGCCTTATCTTAACACTCGACAAGTCGAGACTCGTCTCGTCACGTTGCGTGCGAGTTGAAAGTCATGGAATTGTCTTCGTCTAGCCTTGATTACGCTTATGGAATCATACTACCACATATACAGTGCATTATAAAAGTATTGACACACCAATAATTTTGCAGAAAATTTATAAATAACTAGCACAATAAATATCCTATTTTTACTTCAAGTCAAAGAAATACCGATCTAATTCAGTAAACAAACAAAAAATGTATTTACGATTACGGTTGCAATCGCTGTTTTAAATAAATTGTAAAACAAAATGGTGTGCCAATACTCTTGTGTTTCACTGTACATATGCAAACGCTGCACGCGTCATCGTCTTGTCTCAGCTGTGCGTCTGCACATACATATATATGTATGTAAATATGTGTGTGTGCGCGTGTGTGTTTATATGTTTGTGTGGCCCACTGCCCAAGTGCAATTCTCGTTGTCGTTTTCCATTTCATTGGAAGCAGCAGCTCTTACATACATATGTACATACATACATACATACAGACAGATGTCAGCTTAAGGTGTCTGCTTTAGTTTCAGGCCGTATTAAAGCATGGATTTGTGTTGTTGTTGTTGCTGTGATTCTAGCGCATCACGCGCTGTGCCATTTAAGACAAGGTCTACGTCCCCGTCTCTTTAGCCAAACTAGTTTTTGCAACACACACACACACACACACACACACATAAAGACAAAGAGCAAGCACACACAAACACATCTACACAGAAAACTTACATACATACATATGTACATATTTATCTCGATCGAACTTACCAGAAACTGAAACCCTTTCAAACGTTTTTGCCGGCTCTTAAGCTTTTGTTTAATAGATGTGCATATATACCTACATACATACATCTATGCACATATTTATGTACATATTTTACCTGAGCATGTTCATGGTAAAATCATTATAAGGTGGTTTTTTTGTGTGTTTTTTTTTGCTGCAAACTTCTTGGAGTGAGGAGTATACATCTTTCTCTATTACTCACATTGAGGCGTAGGAAATATGTACATCACCTTGTTATAATTTCACCATGAGCATGTTCACTAACGACTTGACAGCTGGCAAAGCAGTTGTGTGTGTGTGTGTGTGTACATGAACTTGCAGATCAGTTTGTATGTCCATACATACATATGTATGTATGTATGTAATTCGCAAATCAGAAAGTTTAACTCAATTATGTTGATGCAATTTGGAGCTGTAAAATTTTAGAATCTATGTACATAGTATGTATTTGCAAACAATTAACTTAATGGCTGTCGCTGCTGATTCATTTAGTTAATTTGCTTTTAAATTATCTTTGTGAGCAAAGCTCATTTCCCAATTGGAAAGGCACACTTTATAAAAAAAAAAAAATAACCACAACTTCAATACAATTGAATCACATCACAAAAAAAAAAAAGAAAAGAAAAATAAAACTCATAGTCATCGTTTGCTGTCTGGGCCAAATTTTGTACATTTAGCGAATTGAGGGCGTTTGATTGTCTCTCCTCTCATATTTCCAAACGTCAGACTTTCCAAAAGGGCAACTTTGGGACTTGTGGAAAGAAGTGGAATGAACATGTAACTGTAGTTACAGGAAATGACATTTCAATGGCAAATGCCAATAAAATCGTATATAACCAATACAAATGTACACACATACATACATACATACGGCTGATATGTACAGTATGCCAAGTAATTGTTTTAACAAATTCTAAAAATAGTTAAACTCTATGTATTACATTATTAATTTGTATAACTTGTAAACTATAATAAACTAAGATTTCAAAAGAAAATTTATATATTTTATGCAAATTACTTTATGTGATATCTGTCATTGTCAAATAAATTACTTGACATACTGTATGTATGTACATCACATCGAGCTGTCTGTCGGTTAATATTAAATATGATTATTTGTTGCCGCAAATGTTTATGGTACGCCTTAATACATTTATATACTTGTACACTACAGTCAGTAACTGATAAGGGTAAAGTCGGGTTGCGATAGACGCCATTAGAATGCCGTGTGGAAAATGTACATACATACATACATATGTATGTACATATGCATGTATGGGAATGGTTATGTATATATTAGTGTATTAGTAATTTGGCTGTGCCATTTTGGACTTTCCATGATATGGCGCATTCCCATCAATGTCCAAGTCAAAGTCTTTAATCCGATACGAATTTTCAATTAAATATCGGCAATTGCTCACGTACATTCAAGGGCTTATGTATGTATGTATGTACACTCACACCATGATACATACGTCGCGATTGTTGGGTGTGGGCGCAACGTGTAGTTGTTACAACTGGGGAAAAAAGGAATATCAAATAGGGTTTTTGATATGCAGAGTACATGCCATCATATCAATCAATCTCGACATTTCAGAGCCACACGCAAGGAAATTGTCTAGTTGTTGTTGTTATTGCCAGGCTAATCAATTTGCACTTAATTACAGATCAATTAATGCTAATTATTATTGATCAAAATCCTTTGCGTGCATCAAAATTGCAAAGTAATTTAAATTAAACGGTCAACTCGATATATTATTCGATAAGCCTAAAAGTATGCAACAAGTTAATTCACACCGATAAATCAAAAAGCGACCTGCCAACTTGTTTACATACAAATTAATTATTTGACATGAAAAAAAAAAACAATCGATTATCGCAATGTCAATGGGGGGATTCCTGAAACGTATTTAACAATTGTAAAGCAAATAGTTAAAGTTCAGATTCCACTTAATTGTATTACATAATTAACATGAATCATGTCAACAAGCCGGCTTATAATCATTTGTGTAGAATAGTAAAATTTGCTTAAATGCACAAATTCTAGTTTAGCATAAATTTGTGTATCAAAGATGCGAAATTAAGCACATTGTGCTCTACATTTTAAGATATTTGTATAAATTTAGTTACCCAATTCTCTAGTTTAGTAATGCTGGATTATTAAGTTGTATAAACTGAACTTTGTAGGCATCTACACGTGTATTAACAGGTCATTAGAATAGGGCTAAAATGACTCCAAATACATGCACATATACAGAGATTGTTTACAGATACATTTACTGTATAGTATAGTATATAAGTATAGTCACATTGTGCTTATGTGGTATAAAAAAAATCAATTGTTATTAAAAATTATGTATTAATCATTTTATTTCGCGTTTTCTTAGCACATTCATGTTGTATTGAATGTATGATGTTTTATATTTTTTTTTAGTTGTTTCTTAGTTGTTGTTGTTGTCTGTATATGAACGTAAAACGTATTTTCATAAATCGCGACGGGGAAATAAAACAATTTTTTACATAGATCAAACTCCCCACACACACAAAATAGCTTCAGATGATGTTGTTGGCTCGTCCTACTACTCCATATATATATAGAGACATTTGCTCTTAGAAGAAGAAACCTAGGATTTTGCCTCCCAGATGTTTTCTCCTGGCCTCCTCGTGATCCATAATGCCGCCGGATGTGGTCAAGACGACGTAGCCAAATTGACGTGAGGGCAGCAGATTGTTGGTCCACTTCTCAATATCATTGATGGGCACATCGAAGCGTGGCGAGATGACGCCGCATTTGTTGAGGCGTCCAGTTAGGTTAACAACAATCTTGCCGGAGCGATGATCGTCAACGATCTCGAATTCACCGATGTAGCCGTGCTTCATCATCACGGTGAGGAACTTGATGATGACTTTCGAGCAGGGGCGCAACAGCACCTGACGCTTGCCGCGTTTCTCAGCGTTGTTGATGCATTTAAGGGCATCGGCCAATACGTTCATACGCACCATGGCTGCAAATAAAAATCAATTAGTTGCATTTTGCACATAACAAAAATACAAATTTCAAAAAAAAAAATTATGGTAACACATTCAATATACAAAAAAAAAAAAAACACGTGCATTTGCGGCGCCTTGAAAATATATATGCTTGTGTGAAGAAACTCCCCTACCCCTGGAACGAAGCAATGGAGAGAAGGGGGGAGGTTTACAGAGTTGTCGTTGCACTGTGAATTCTGCAAGCGGCCATGTAAACAACAACAATCCAAGGTTGTCACATTTTTTTTGAAATGCCCATTAAATCCTTCTCCTTTTGCTTTGACAATTCATCATTGTTGAATATGCGCCCATTTAAGCGTTTTACAAGTTTGCACAGCAACATATCCCAGCAATAACAACAACAACAACTCAGCTGCTGCTGTCAAATATCTTTTTGTACGCTGCGCCTCACAGAAAACATAAAAAAAAATGTATAAAAAATTTGTGTATTGTTAAGAGCATCATTGCATTGTTTTCACATGCTAGCATACACTCTCAATGTTTTGAAATTATTAATTGGCCAACTTTTTGGGTGTTGTGCCGACGCCGCCAAACATTAAACTTCGTTTCCATACACAATAAAAAAATAAAATACAAGACAAGTTTTGCACAAAATTTTCAAGGCACACGCACAAAATCTTTAGCGCATTTTAAGCGTTCGGTAATTAAACATAATTTGCCGTGTTTATTTCAAGAAATTTGATCAAATTTAACGCGGATTACCTAAGATTTAATTTTGTGGTTTTTCAACACAAATTTACACGACCGCGAACGTATCGGAAAAGAGGAAGTCCATATTGCCGCATTTGACAGCTGCAGCTGTCAGTCGTTAACATAGCTACAGAGTTGCTCAAAGCGCACGGTTGCTTTGGCAAGCTGACTCTGTAGTTGCGATAGTTATTGTCTTACCCAACACTTGTAGTTTTTGCACTTTACAGCACTGCAGCTCCTACAGAATGTCAAAACAGTAAGTATTTGCTATTATTTTTTTAAATTTATTTATTTTGCTTGCTATTGCTAAAATATGAAACTTTTGAAATATTTGATAGATTTGGCTTAATAATACCTGGACAGCAGAAGCAGAAGCCTACGGCAAAGCCAACTCAGGCCCCGACCAGGCCGTCCATTTTCGACGAGAGCAGCAACAGTTCAGACAATGAAGATGACGCCGGCGCTCCACAAAAGCGACCGAGTGGAAAATCCGCTGTGGTTAGTGGACCCAGTCTAATGGAGCGTCGTGTGGCGCGTAATATGCAAGAGAAGGCCTTGGCCGAGGATCCAACCATATTTCAGTATGACGAACTCTACGACGACATGGACAACAAGCGTGAGGAGGCCAAAGAAACGAAAAGACAGGAACCCCGCAAGGCCAAATATATAAGTCGATTAATGGAGCATGCGGAGCGGCGGAAGCTGGAGAACGAGCTGCGCATTGAGCGTCAAGTGCAAAAGGATCGCGAAGCGGAAGGTGAAATGTATAAGGATAAAGATACATATGTAACGGCAGCATATCGCAAGAAGCTCGAATCCATACGACAGCTACAGGAGCAGGATGAGCGTGATGAGTACCTGGAGGCCATTGGCGATGTAACAAAGCAGCAGGATCTCGATGGGTTCTATAGGCATTTGTATGAACAGAAATTGGGCACACAACAAACGGTGATTAAACCAATAACTGCACCCAGCACAGACGATGTTGCCTATAAACCAATCAAGTCGGATTTACCCAAAGCAAGCAAGCAACGCACCTACAGAAGACGACACACATCGGAGGATGAAGAGCAGGTGGCAAAGACAGAGTTAACAGCTGACAAAGACACAAACACAGACTTGAAGCCAGGAGGCAGCAGTAAGACGAAGGCGCATCTGCCCAATAACATAGATGCCGACTCGGACTTTAGCATTGACGACTCCAGCGATGAGGAGGAGCAGAAGAAGGAGAAGGAGCAGAAATCAAAAAGTCAAGCTACAACTGATGATGATAAACAAAAGAAACCATCAGATGTGTCAGGCAAAGACAAAGAAAAAACAGAGCCGAAGCCGGAGACGAAGCAGCAAACGAAGGAACCAATTGATAAGGATAACGACAATGATAGCGACAGTAGCTTGGTGAAGGAACCTCTTGTACCCACTGTTGTCATCAAGCCGCCCGTCGATCGCACTCAAATCTGGCGTAAACGCACCACAGGCCAAGTATTTAATGACGCTCTTGCCCGCTACCAGGAACGAAAGTTATCCCGACGCGCCTGATCCTGAGACAAATTTGTAACAACAATTTTGGGGCATTAAACGCCACTTGAATGTACAAGTATTTGCGTATTATGTTAATTTTAAAATACATACATACATATACGTGTGTATGTATGTATGTATGTACATAAATTATGCATGTGCTTCCTTTGCGCAAATATTTTGCCAACAGGCATTTGCATAGCTCAGAAAACGAGAGGAGGCAAAGATATTCCATTTACTTTATATGCGCAAGCAACAAAAGAAATTAAATAAATTAAAGGGAATGGGAAATGGAAACAAAATACTTATTATCCTAACAAAAACCAAGTTTTTAGTTTTACAAGGGTATATTGCATTCGTTGTAATGCGAGAAGGAGGCGTGGCAGACCCAATAAAGTATATACAGTCAGACCAATATTTATTCGTACACTCGAAAGCTTTAAAGTATTTGCTCTCATAAATAAGTTGACTTATAAGACGAATTTATTTTCAACAAAATTAAATTAAAATATTTTAAAATAATTAATTATTTATTCAACAAATTAACAATATTTGTAACTAATTGTAATAATTGTTTTCTTTTTTCTGCTTTTCACCTTTTATCATCTGCAAAAAGCAATTTAAACTTACTATGAAAATCTGACAATAGCCGTTGAAATAAAAAAAAAAAAATAAACAGCGTGCGAATAATTGTTGGACTGAATGTAGATACAGTTAGTCAAGAAAGTGCTTTGGCAAAATACAAATTTAAATATTTGTTTTTTTTTCTAAATAGTTAAAATCAATAAAATTTATTTGACTTTTATTAGGCAGAAATAAAATTAAACAAAAATGCATAAAATTGTTTATGTTTTGCAAGAGAAATTGTAAACATTTCTGATTTCTTCAAATCACTTTCTTGACTAACTCTATGTAAGTTTTAATTTTTTCCCGGACAGATTGAGATTTGAAAATGTTTTAAATCAGAAAACAAAACACTAAAACACTAATTTTATTCCTTTCAACCTTTTGACTTAAAATAACTTTTAATTTTTTTTTTTTAATCTGTCCCGTTTTTACCGGTCAAAATCTGCCAGCAATGGTTAGGGTGTCTTAGAGTCTAGCTACTCGACTGTAGCGATCTTACTTGTTTTTTTTTTTTAATGTATATTTTGTTTTTTCTTCAGCCGCAAAAGCTGCAAATCCCTTTTATAAATATGTATGTATGTATGTAGGTGTGTCCGCCATAAAAGCGAAAGCCGCCATTGCTGAACTGACATGGTTAGAAGTCGTCATCTTGGTTGTTGTTGTTGTTGTTGCTACTATTGCAGCGCATTGCAGACATTGTATGTATGTATGTATGCATGTATATATATACATATGTATATAGACCAGGGATAGCTAGTACTACAACATGGTGGCTGTCAGCAGCAGTTTCTTTACTTATGATGTTGTCAACATCCGCGTTCTTTTCGTCGCATCTCGTCACTGAAATTAATAGCGAAATCCATTTTCCATTTTGGCAATGTTAGATGCTGTCTCCCTCTCTCTCTCTCTCTCTCTGCAACTGCATTTGGGTTGCCAGATGTCTTACATGTGCCGCTCTGTGTTCTGCATGCTCTCTCCTCGCTTATCCTCACATATGTATGTATGTATGTATTTACATATGTATGTATGCATTTATGTCTCTGCCAATGGCGGCTGTCTTGCAGGTGTGCCTTGATTTTGGCTTGTCTCCTTTGATTGTGTCATCAATCACATGTGGTTGTTGTTGTTGTGCATGTCTATGTTGTTGTTTCACATTTGTATCACATTTTAGGCAAATTAATATATGTACAGCTAGTCAGGTAATTGATTTGACAAAATGAAAATGCAGATACATTGTACATATTTGTTTTTAATTCTTAAGACTAACTTAAGCCCAATGTACTGCACTATTTAGATTTATATAGCTTGCTTTGAGAAATAAGCATAATAAAAAAAATACCAAAAACATTTATATTTTGCAAATTAATATGCGTACATATTTAAATATTTTCTTTGTCAAAACAATTACTTGACTTGCAGTACATGCATACATATGTATGTATGTGTGTAGTGATGCCGGCAATGTCAACGGTTAAATGAAGACTGTCAGTCAAAGCGAGAGAGTGAGAAAGCAAGCCCTATTATTCATTTATTCTCTTTCTTTGCCATGTAACTGATCGTAACCCTTGCTTGCTATCTCCCTCTAGCAGCTTGCAGATAAAGCTTTGTTTATACTCTTTATCACCATATTCTTTCATTCATGCCAATATGTAAGTTATTTCTACTCTGCTCATTCGCATGGAAAATGATTTTAAACGCATTTGTCCCCATGGTAACATGGTCTCTTTGTGAAATTGGATTTTACTAAAGCGGCAGTGGCAGCTTTTTTTTTTTGTACCAAATTGCTTCAATACCCTAATCAATTTGTGATCATAATTACTTAGCATTGATTTTGGCCATCCGCCTTTGGCGCATTCTCGAATCACATTTTCAATCTCAGGCCCAGTACAAAGACTCCACAAACATTGCAGCCAATTCTTGTGCCTGTGCCTCTGTCAGTGTTGGGTAGTTCATGAGTGGGTGAACATTTTTAATTTTTGCTCACTTGCTCAGTTGCTCCTTGTTCACTACTCAAATAATATTAAAATCACTAAATTAAATTAATATACATATATTAAATATCAATATAAATCTGTTATCTATACTATGTTTAGCTATAATTCTGATGCATATAGCTAAAGAAATCCACGAGCTTAAAACAGAACAACTGAACAAAAAGGAACAACTGAGCAAGTGAGCAAAAATTCAAAATGTTCAACTGAGTTGATTCACCTCAAAAGAAAAGAACAAGTGAACATGTTCACCTAAATGAGCAGTTTTTACCCAACACTAGCCTGTGTCAGGCCAATAAAGCAGAGTAAAGGCTTAAAGATGTGATCATTCACGTGTAAATTCAATTATCAAAATTTTCAATGCTTCGTCGCTACACACTGCTGTGGTCAGTTGGGGCTCACTGTGTGTGGTTGTGTGTGTGTGTGTGTGTGCGTGCTTGTGATTTATGTATGTGTGTGTGCTGCAGTTGCAGTTACAGGGCAAGGGCAAGAAGGCAGAGAAGTAGACGCGTCCGAAAATGCCGCTGCAATGGACAGCAACGTGTAATGAAAAAGTGCGCATGGGTAGAAGAGGTTGCTGAGGTTGTAGTTGCAAGAGTAAGAGAGTGAGAGAGAGAGGCAATGCTTGGTTAGAAGTCGCCAAGGCGACATGACAAACTCTGACACACACACACATACATACATACAGGCACATGCATGTGCAAAATCTTTGTCGTTGCATCTCTTTGTGTGCGTATATGTGTGTGTGTGTCTGCTTGTGTGGGTGGAGGGTTGCCTAATAAGCAGGAAATTAAAATGTTGTATGCATTGCCATTGCCCCATGGCTGCTGGTCGTCCTTTCGTTCAGTCTTTTGCTGGCATTGTCAACTCTGGCTGCGGCTACGGCTACGGCAGCTTCTGATGTTCCTCTTTTCAGATCCTGCACTTTAAAATTTCAGAGGGTTGATAAACTTAGTCGAAAGCGATATTGTGTGTTGAAGAATGCATTGCGATAATAATAAATAATAAACACACGTGATATATTGTCTTTTTGAATGTTTAGATGGAGTGACCAGCAACTGAATACTATAGCAAACAGAACTTGACAGCATGATTAGCAGTGCTATAAACAAAATGGCAATTTGACAGTTTACTGTCTGTATCAGTGTTGCCAGAAATTGACAGTTAAAAATAGCTATATTTGAAGAAATGAATATGTATAAAGAAAATAGCTAAAAATAATATAAAAAATGCTAATAAGACTAAGCATAAATGCACTCAAAACACAAAGAAATATGTGTGATTTTTAGTAATTTAAAAAACTTTTAAGCCTCCCAAAAACTGCCCAAAAATTGCTAAAATAACAATAGCTTGGCTTGGTAGCTTTGTGGTGAGAGATTGTACTTCACCTTATTATAATTCACCATGGGATAAAATACAAGATTCTTGCGCGCGTGATCCTTATTTTAAATTAATAAAAATACAAAAAAAAGTTCTACCCGTATATTTATATATATTTTCTTTGTCTTTACAATCAACTGTAGAATTATTATTAAGAATTTAGTTACTATAATGAATTTTAATACTAATAAACGAGTTGAAGGCCTAATTAGGTGCTTATACTCCCTGAAATCTGTATTACCTTTATAGCTGTAATATTTCGTATTATATCTTATTTAATAGAATGAAAATTAATAATAGTAATAAACCTGAAAACATTTTAATTTGATTTTTTTCTTATATCACTGTATCGAAAGCAGATCCCAAAAACACATAATAAATACAGATATTACAGTTTGAAAAATAATTGAGTTCGATTTCGCGTCATCTATTATAATAAAATGTGTTTTTAAGCTCCTTAGGAATAAAACGAAATTCACAAAAGGTTATATTAAAAAAAAAAAAATTAAAATAAATAGCTACAGAGTTTCTCACAGTGTAGTTTGCTCGACTGTCGTTTTTTCGGTTACTTTTTTTTATACTTACAATATATATATTTTGATAGTGGCTTCTGCGGGACGCGCACACGCCTTGAAGTATGCATTATTTTTACGTGTCAGTGCGCATTTTTGGCATAATTGAAGCACAAACAGCGCTGACTACCCCACTGTCCCACTACCCCACTGTCCCCCTCCTGCCACACTGCCTGACTTGACTGTGGCTCTGTGTCTGTGGTTCCTCTGAAGGTCGTCCTGGCGACATGACATTGCGTATACGCCACCGTCTCAACTGCCAGGGGCGGCGGCGGGGGGGGGATGAGGGGGGGGTGGCAAAAATTTGTTGGTTCAAGTTTTGTGCAAGCCAGTTTCGCATTAAAACGAGAGCATCGAAACCGTTTGCCGAACTATGCGAACAACAACGACAACAACAACAACAACAACAACAACAACAACAACAATATCAATAGCAGCTGCAGCCAAAAACATTCCATTGGGTGACAATTTTTTAAATGAGTTTTTTCATCGCTCAAGTTGCCGCTGCACACCCCACCCTAAACCCTACCCCCAACCCCTACCCCCCAACCACCCCCCTTGCGGTCGTACGCATGGATGTGTGTGCTGGCCTTAAGCCTATACTACACTACACTACACTACACTACACTACACTACACTACACTACACTACACTACACAACACTACACCTCAGCCGTCTTTGGTTTCTTCGTCGTGCGAAACCTAATTAAAAGTGCTTTATTATGCAATTAATGTCAAGATAATATCGCATTCGCATTGTGCTCCACTGCAGCAGCCACAAAGAGTGTGCGGAGGGAGGGGGGAAGGTAAGAGCTGAGAGGTGCGTGGTACACTGATAAAAAAAAATGTTCGCATATCAAGATTTTGTTCTCAGAACGAAGAATTTTGGTCTAAAAAATGCGTCGAGAACATAAAATTCTTAAATTTAGAAAACACATCTTGATTTTAAGAACATTTCAAATAAGAAAAGGTTCTTAATTTTAGACCAAACCAAAAATAAACAAATAAGGCAGCTGTTTTAAACTTGAAACTTATTTTTTTTTTTTTGGGTATATTTCATTTTTTTTTTGGATTTATTTTTTTTTATAAATGTTTCGATTATATGTTTTTTCCTTGGGGATAGAGCGGGTTTCGATCTAACCAGTCAATTTAAGATTTTTAATTATTTAATTAAGAACTGCAAATTTTTAGACTTATACTTTTAGTTTTATTAATTTGGTCTTCAAATGTTCTTTTTTAAGAACAAAATATTTAAGATGAATGTTCTTGATTTTAGAAGTTGGTCTTTTTTCAGTGTAGGAGGTGGTATGATACACAGAGAAAAACTACTATAGTTAAAATAAATATTATCATATTTGATATAACCATAATATATTTAATTACTACATATCAAGTGAATTAAAAAATTTTTTTTTTTATTTCGTTTCATTCGCTATCAATTTAAAAACACATTCATAATATATTGACGGTGTGTATATTTTTATTTGATTATATTCCATGACTGTTTCCATATATTATAATTTATTTTAGATTAACTAATTTCAAAATTAAAGTTAAGTCATAGGGCATAAAAGTTTAATTAAGTTGTAAATATTGAAATTTAAGCATATTTTTCTCTGAGTGTACGTTTAATCGTTGCTTTAAAATTTTGCAGTGGGTCAAAATCAACGCATTTCGTTAGTCTCTCAGTCTTTCAGTCTCTCATTCTTTCCGTCTGTTTGCTTGCCTCGCTTCTTCGCTATGTTCTCATTGTTGACAATTATTTTGCATAAATTTGTGAGTGGCCAAAAAATGTAGTAAAATTGTCATTTTATATTTGGGCATTGGGTGAAGCAGAATAGTCAGTCATCATGCCGTTTAGATGCTTTTGGTGGGTGGGATGGCTTTTAGCTCTTGGCTCTTGTCTTTGCTTTGGCCTGATTTATGCACACTTTGTGTTTTGGCCCAAAAATGCGATGCGCTGTAAATGCTCTGGTCAGCTGTCTCCCTCTCTCTCTCGCTCACTCTCGCTCACTCTGCTCATACGCCTGCACACCCACACACACACACACACACACACTGTTTATACGATAAAACGCAAAGCATGCTAATTTATTGCTGTTGATTTTAATAACTTTGCCAGTTTTGCTATGCAACAACGCCCAGATAACTATGCTCAACTTTATTGAGTCTGTGTATGTTTTATGTGTGTGTGTGTGTTGGTGAGAGCAGCTGCATTTGTGTCCAAGCATTGTGACGTTCAATCTCTGTATGTGTGCATATGTAAACATATACATGCATATACATTTACATACATATAGAATTCATATATGTATAAGCAAAGCCTCACAATCTATTTTAAGCGTTGCCACATCCGCTTATAGAAACCTATTCACAATGGCTTATTGTTAGTATTTTCTGTAATGGCGACCATGATCGTGAAAAATATCGCTATATCGAGTCATCAATCGATTGTAACAAACTTTCATGTCTTCAGGAAAATGAAGGTCAAGGCTAAAAGTTTTCTGCTGTCAATGCCGTGGCAAATTAATAAATGCCTGTAATTAAGTTATTAACTTTGTACAGTGATAATTTGGCGTGTCTATTTCAAACAGGCATTCTCAATAATTACAATTCCAATAGGCTGGCATTCATTAGAATTGCACACATACAAACAAGCATACATATGTATGTACATATGTACCTAAACTCGCAATCATTTGGCTGACATTCATCGTTCGCTGTCCACACACTGCCCACACTCACTGTGAAGGCAGTCATCTCAAAGTCCGAGGCTTGTCCGCTGGTCCTGCGCAGCTTTTGCCCAATAATAATAATGAGAGTAATTTGTTCAAATTGCCACTCACTTAAAAACTTTGATGGCTTTGCTGCTGATGCCCGAAATATGAAATACAATGCCAAATTGCAACGAATTTGAATGTGAATATGCAATTGCAATTGCATTTCAACAATTTATAAAATATCGATATATAAATATTTATGTACACATATTTATACATATACAAGAATGTATAAGTCTATAAGTATATATATATGTATATAAGTACATGTACAGTTAGTCAAGAAAGTGTTTTGACAAACTAAAAATTCACACATTGCGTTTTTAATTTTTAAAAATTGCAATCATCGATAACAAATATATTTTTTATTTTTTTTTCCAACTTGTTCTAAAAATCATACCCAGAACATTAAAATAAGAAATAAAGAAAATTTGTGTATATTTTTGATATTGTCAAAACACTTTCTTGACTACCTGTATCTAAATACATATTAATGTTTTTGCGCTTAAAGTTTTGGCCCAAGAATTGGAGAGGGGGCAGAGAGAGAGAGAGAGAGAGAGAGAGAGAGGGAGAAAAGGGGGACAGCTAGAAATTCAATTGAAATTTCATTGAAATAATTTGCCATTTTGCATTATTGTGTACATAATGCAAACATTTTATATTGTTTTTGTGCTCGGCATTTTATTCGCACAATTCGAATATGCGCAATTTATTGTCTTTGACTCTTCAACTTTCGGACAGCTGTGCAATTATAAAATTTTATTATGTTCAGCTACTAAAATTGCAGGCAACAACAACAACAAAACTAATAATAATATGTACATATATAAGCTTATTATGGGATTATGACTATTGGCAATCAATTTTATAACATAAAATGTATTGCAGTTTTCAAAATAAAAATATTCAAATACATATTTCCTTAAACATAATAAATTAAAATTTTAATAATCGGAACAGTCATGAAAAAAAAAAAAACAACTATTGCAAATATTGCAATTTATTCTTAAGTACGTGACGAAAAAGTCAGTTTAAAACTTAGTTGTTTAATATTTTCAAATATTAAATTTAAAATGCAAATTAAAGTTTCAAAATGTAACTGACAAATGCAAAATGCTGGGTGCGTGTCTAAATAAGAGCTTTCGTTAACATTTCGTTGAGTGTGGCACTGTTAAGGACATTCGTTGACTTTGTAAATTTCGTCCAAAGTCGTTAAGTTTGAATCTTACAATCCACACAAATAGGTAAATATCTGCGCTAAGATCCAATTGCAGTTAGCTAAGTGGACAACCAGTTGTGGTTTATAGCAAATGAGCTTTGTCCCAAAGCCTGGTGACAAACCAAACAGTTTAGGTCGAATTTAAGCACATTTAGCAGACACACGCAACAACAGTTAAAGCTCAAATTTAGAATGTAAGCTTACACATATTGCGCATACGCCGTGTGAGACAAACACAAAACACAATAAAATATTTGCAGCATGCTTTTAGGTTTCTCGCATTTTTAGTTGGCCGCGAGATTTCGCCCAGCATGGATATCGAAATGGACGACGAGTCAAATTTGCAATTGGACAATTGTTGTTGTTTTTGCTCAGCTCGTTCCATTTGCACGCGTTGCTGTTGCTTTTGTTGTTATTGTTGCTGTTGTTCAAATGCTCGACAGCATCGCGGCAATTGTTATTGTTAATAAATAAAAAACGCCAAAAACCGAAAGAATCTAATTCATTTGTTACTGTTATTTCGAATTGTGATAGTATTGTGTATCCAAAACATCTAAACAAAGTGACAAAGGAAAGGTAAAAAAAAAGACAGAAATTTAAATAATATGAAATCTGTAACTAATTTTCTGATTGTGGTAATTAAACAACAACAAATTGTAACAATTTTTGTAATTGTTCTAGTGTGCGTGTGCGTGCGTGTGTGTGTGTGTGTGTCTTTCTCTACTTTCGCCAACATGCTCCAATTTCGTGTTATCTTTGACTTTCTTTTTGACTTTCGCTTGGCTTTTTTTCTTCAACTTTCGCTTTTTGTTTAGTGAGAGTAGCTAGCTTAGCTGGGGGGAGGAGGGGTGGGGGAGAAGATACAGAGAATTGGCTTTAAACTATAAACTATTGTGGCGAAAGTTTTGTGACGTGACCGAAACTCATTTGGACCCACTGTCAGCCAAAAAGCAGGTCAGCAGAGATAACAAAAACAACGCCCTCCCCCTTTCCCAACCTCCTTCCTTCCCCTTCCTCTTCCCATTCCCTTGTCATCTGGCCACTCGCCTCTTAGACTTTGCATTGTCTTAGGCCAGTTTCATAGCTGACAGCGTACAGTAAGTCAAGCAAGAGTTTTGACCAAGTACAAAATTTGCAAATTTTATTTTGCAAAACAAAAAAAATTGCTTTGTTATTTATTTCTTTTAGTACTATTTTTAAAATTAAAATAATATACGTTTATTTTTTGTCAAAACAGTTACTTGACACACTGTATGTTTTACCTGACTTAACAGCAACATGGTTGTCACACTGTGCACAGTGGAATGACCTCGCAGTAGGTTAATGAAATGTTGTTGTTGTTGTTGTTTTTGCTGCTGCTGCAAAAGTTTCTGCAGTTGCTCTTCTTCTTCTTCTTCTCACTCTTTCTCACACTCTCACTGGCACACACACACACTTACACTGTCTCTCTCTCCCTGCATAAGCCTACGTGTGTGTGTGTGTGTGTGTGAGTGCTAAACTCATTAAACGCTTATTAAATTAGAATGCATTTAAGTATGTTGATGCATAATTAAAAGAGCACACGAAATTGGATCAGAGCCCCGAAATGAAATGAATTTCTATTTTTTTTGTGTGTGTGTGTTTGTGTGTGTGAGGGTGAATGGATTCAAGCACAGTTGCCAACTTAGCTATTTTATAGCTAGTTCTGCCTATTTTTAAAGTTCGATTGCTAAGCAAATTTAAAAATTGCTATTAGCCGAAAAATCTGGCTACTATTATTATACATCTAGCTATTTCATGCTATTAATTCTTTTTATTTACTTAATGCAAAGCTTTCGCGCAAAAAAAAATTGGCAACTCTGTCCGTGATAATATAATCAAAATGTAATTCGTGAGTATCGATACTCTTTTATATTGCCATCGCAAATTTGCGGAAAAGTGCCATCACTATGCGTCGATCCTTTACTAATTGAAATTAAGCCAAGCAAAATATCGGAATTCGTGGCATGATAATTGGATGATTTTATGAGTTGGAACATTATATACCGACAATACCGATGTCGATAGGATTTTGTCAAATTGGCCAAAATAATGGATATTCTTTAAATAAAAGAAAACAATTCATGTTAAAAAGTTTTGCTCTTTGTTTTTAACTGTTTTGTTTCGAAAATGAGCTCAAAATAGTTGTCTATTTTTTCATAGCTATTTCGTTGCGAATTTTAGCCATTTTTTCCCACCATAAACATCTATTTCTCCCTTATAAATAGTTGGCAACACTGAATTGCAGTCACAAGACGCTGACAGCAAGTGTCCGGATTAGGCTAATGGACTCTTGGCCAAAACGAGATGATGTCAGTTGAGTTATGTTCTCTCTCTCTCTCTCTGTGTGTGTGGAGACTTTTGATGGGATTGGTTTGAATTAACTTATATGTGTGTTGCTTTGTCCTTACATGTTACTTGCTTACATTACTAAGCTATAACAACTATATTACTTAGTTATTTGATTTAGTGCTGTGATTCTGACCAATCGATATCAATAGGAGATGTAGCTGAATTTCTGATTTTACGCTTTCTGGTTTCTTATTTGGACAGTATAAAAACAGTGGTGAATTTAGTTAAATAACTCACCAAATCGGAATACGTCCACTTATGGTAACTCCACCATGAGTGAGCACATGATGGAATAAAAGTAATAAAATCATCAGATCTCTCAAGTGCCAAACATATTTGCAAGCATGCCTTCTGCAATGAGTGCGAAGAGTTAGGAAGATTGTCTAATGAGTTTTATTTTCATGTTTATATGTCAATTGAAGTAAATACTAAATATTTACAAAACTTAATCCATTAATACCATCAAAACTTTTTTAATTGTTCGGTTCGATAGGTTGAACCAAAGAGCGAAACTTAGGTTCAATTTGCGAAACGGTTTACATACCATCTAAGTCCAAGGTTTGGATTTGAGCCTTGTTACGATTAAAAAAAAATAAATGTGTATTGTTTTCCTTTTTTCCTGATTTTTTAAGCCAATTAAATTTTGTACTTAGTAAGCTAAATTAATTTTATGATTTAAATATTATATGATTTTTTTTTTGTTTTTATTATTTTTCAAAGTCTTAAGTAGCTGCGCAAGAACCACAACTTTTATTTAAAAAAAAAGTGGTTCGGTTCGGGTTTGCGGTCTAAATAATTCCAAAGAATATGAGAGAGCGTTCACTTCAAAACGTCACCTCACTTATTGAACCATGATTTGGCATAAAAATGGCGTGCAATGGAGCATGGTTAAATTATTAACAAGGTGACGAATTCACTTTTTGCGCTTCTTAATTTACTTCAATAACACCAATGAGAGAAAGAGATAAAATATATATAGATTTATACTCTTCGCTCCACGATGATCGCAGTTTCAGTAAATAAAATAAATATCTTAGAAGGAGACTGTGGTGAATAGGTACATACATGTACATATGTCACCTTGTTAATAATTTCACCATGCCTTGATTCATTGTCAACGTCATTCGTTTTGTCGCTGTGACGGATGTTTAGCCTTTGATGTGGAAATGCTGCAGCTTTGGTTACAAATTCAATCAAAAAAACTGTCGACTGGCAAGTGGCAAACATGCGGAGGGGCAGAAGGGGAGAACGCATAGCGATGGAAATAGAAACAAAGAATGAGCAACAGAAAGAGAAAGAGAGAAAAAAAAGAAGAGACTGACACCTGACAATGTGATATGAGATGATTGTGAATCGCCTTGTGGCAGATGTAAAACGATGCTAGATGAAAGTGTTGACATGCCTCCTTCCCCACTCTCCTCTTTCCCCTCCATCATTCTCTGTTCCCCATTTGCCCCCTTCCTCATTCATTGTCATGCTGTAACTATCTCCATCTCTTTCACTCTGTCTGCTTTTGCTTTCATGCGCTCATTTCTGTCTCCTTTCCACACATTTCATTCATTCATTTCCTACGAAAACATTTTGGTTTCCTTTTTTTCTTCTTCTCTTTTTTTCTATGATAAATCAAAAACTATGCCAAGTGGAGCTCGGCACGTGCTCAATGGGGATGCCCAGTTGGAGCAGTAGGTGATGGGGTGGGGGCTAGGGGAGAGGTTACCCTATTCCCTGTGATTGAAGCCAGAGTTTCCAAGGAGCAAGACGTACGGTACATATTCCCATTGGTCTTGCTTCAGAATTACAGGGTATCTCTCAGTTGAAACCTTTGACAGCATAGATATTAGGTGCAATTTTTATATAAATACCCTTCACTTGTCAAGTACTAGGGTATATTGTATTCGTGCCAAGTAAATATATTAAATGTATATGTTATATGTTATGTTATAATACATTTAAATTGAGTATAGGGTGTCTAATAGTCAGTTACTCCACTTAAACATATTAACTTGCAATTAAATTCATATCCTTAATGTAAAACTGGAATTGTCTTGGTGGTGCAATAGTTTATTGAGGCAATTTAGCCGTAGTATGTTGTATTTAAATTGAGTACCGGGTATCTGATAGTTGGTGACTCGACTTTACCAATTTTACTAGTAATAAAATCAGTGTTTTTGGTTGTTCAATAAAGTATTAAGACAATTAAGGGTATTAGACTACATTTAAATTAAATATCTACCGGGTATCTGATAGTTGGTGACTCGACTTTTCCAATGTAACTCGCAATTAAATTATTTTCGCTTAATATAAAACTATAATTATTTAGACAATCAAGGGAATTATGATATATTTTTCTATGGAATACCGGGTATCAAAAAGTCGATGACTCGACGTTACCAATTTTACTTGTAATAAAATTAGTTTTTTGGTTGTGCTATAAACTACTAAGACAATAAAGGGAATTATGCTATATTTCAATTGAGTACCGGGTATCAAAAAGTCGATGACTCAACTTTATCTGCTTTACTTGAAATTCAATTATATTTTTTTAATATAAAACTATAATTATTTAGGTTGTCGATTTTATCGACTTTACTTGTAAGAAAGTTAATTTTTTTAAAATAAATTTATTCAATTTTTGAGTACCGGGTATCTAATAGTCGGTATCTAAAAATGCACTGTATTTACTATAGTTTAACTTGAACTTTCACATCTGCAGCTTTATCTGAGGAAATGCCCGCTGCTAAGTGGAGGCTTCACTAGCTACCTGTCCACGCATCTTCCTGTCCAGCAGCTTCTAAAATCTTCCGAGTCTTCGCAGTCTTCGTAGTCTTCAGTTCTCCCATCGATTGGACTCGATATGGACGGCACTTCAACGACTTTGACATTCACCAGTTTGGTGCTGTTGTTGGTGTTGTTGGTCATGTGTCTGATTGTTGCATGCCACTGTTTAGGACCACGTGCCGCAAGTTGGATGCGCATGCGATCCAGATCTAGCAAGGAGGAGAAGATCGGTCTGTCCAAGCACAAGCACAAGCTGTTCCATCCCAATGGCTACATGGCCAGCGTGAGTTCAATATCTTAACTCTACACTGTTCAAAAAACATGCATAGTATTTATAATTCTATACATACATATTTAAATTTCACTAAGCTTAAATTAAAATCAACTAGCAAACACTTTGATTCAACCTAAAAACATGATTTATACCAGAGCTGTTAAATAATGATTACTAGTCATAATGATTAGTAATTAAATTATTTATTTTTTTCGGGTAAATTCGGAAATTCGTTGACTTTTGACAAAGTTATGGCAGTTCAAAGTTAACAAAGTTGCTCAGTAGCTGCGACGGCAGAACCGAAATTAACCCATATAAATGAATCGGTTACTAAACGGTTATTTCGGTTTAAGGAGTTTCGGTTTATGGGTTTCGGTACAGCGGAATACAATTTTTTCGGTTACGGCTTTAGTTGCGGTTACAAATTTCAATCGGTTTTTATCGGTTAAAGGTTACGGTTTCGGTTATGGTTTTAATCCCCGATTTTGTATTAATTTATTTAACTTTTTAAATATATTTTCTTGTGTTGAGCGCATCGAATTTGCTGTAGTTTTTTTTTTTTTGCCTTTGCAAGCTTCATCAAATATTTCGTCAAGATGTTGTTGTTCCTTTTTTCGTCGACGATGACGAAGGCGACATTGTGACGCCAATTTGACAAAAGAAAAAACTAGTTGAATCAAAGTGTAAATAGTGAGAGCTTAATTTCTCTGCAATCTCACTTGACTTAATCTTGAATGCAGATTCAATCCGGCTCCGAGTTCTTGCTCAGCACAAGCGGCAGCTTCAAGCGCTTCGATACCATAGATAAGGAGGATTACAATCGCTCTCAGCAGCAACAGTTGCAACTGCAACATCAGCAGCAACATCAGCAACAGCAGCAACATCAACTGCTTCTGGGCAATGCCGGCAATGACAACACAACGACGACGACTCCTTTGTGGAATCTGCCACAGGCGGATGTCAGCATTCCTCCACAGCCTTTGCGTCCTGCTCCCGCTCCGAATAGCGCTGGTCCCAGCAGCAAGACGGTGACCTTCTCCTTCAGCCAAATCAATGAGTTAAGCTCTCCCACTTTGGAGCGTGTCGAGCCACGTTCCTGTCTCCGTGCAGCAGGAGCAGGAGCAGCAGGAGCAACAGGAGGAGCTGCTGTCATAGTGCCACAGCCATTGGAGGCGCCACCGCCGCCGAGATTAACCACATCCGCCTCAGTGACGTTGTCCGCCACGGCAATACCACGTCCCATTGCCAAGCGACAGATATCGCTACAGCAGGGCATTAATAAGGATATGGAAGCTGGACAGGCACAACCGGAGTTGAAGCTGGTGAGGGAGTTGGATAGGGAAACGGAAATGGAAATGGGGATGGTGATGGTGACGGAGACGGAGGCGGAGCGTCGTCCACCGGCGTTGAAGCGTCGCAATTCCAGCACAAATCCGTTTCTCTGCGAGTCAACAGAGGCACTGCCTCCAACTCCAATTGCTGCTCCACTTTCCACGCCACAGCACAATGGCAATCCATTTGTGAATAACCAAAGCCTCTCCAGTCGCCTCCTGAAGCTGCACAACACCAACAATCCCTTCTCGGGTCTGACGCAGCGCGTCAAAGGACCTCACATGCTGCAGAAGACCATCTCGGAGGATTATCTCTTTCGCAAACTGGGCGTCAATGGACATGCGAATCTAATGGCCAATGGTAATGCTAATAGTAATGGTAATGGCAATGGCAATGGCAACTCCACCTGGTGCTTTGGACGCTCCTTGATGCGTCAGGAGTCGAGCATTAGCCTCGGTTTGGGCAGACGCAACAGCTCGCAGATGTCCTTAGATGGTTCTCTGGAGGGCATCCATCTGGAGCATGCCATATCCTGTGACTCCGTTAACTCCGATGCCTCCTCCTTGTGCCTCGATCAACTCGATCAGCCCTACACTCAGATTACAGGGTATCTGTGCGTCGGCTTGCAGTACGAGAAGTGAGTGCAATCATTTTCAACTGCTCAGCAATTCGAGTCTAATCCATTTTAAATTTCTTTGCAGGTACAGCACCCACAACGAACAGGAGCAATTGGAACTCACAGTGAGCGTGTTGGAGGCCAAGGGTCTCATTTGTCCACTGAGCATGCGACTCGACTCCCTGGACACCTTCGTGCGCATCTATTTGGTGCCCGATCATGCGGGCGGCATGCAGACCAAGGTAAATACCGAGTGAACAGCAAACAATACCGGAAACGGTACCGGAACCGTTAACTGAAACTTACCGTTTCAGTTTTAGTACCGGAACTGGAACTGGTACCGGTACCGGAACTGTTAACTGAAACTTACCGTTTCAATTTTAGTACCGGAACTGGAACTGGTACCGGTACCGGAACTGTTAACTGAAACTTATCGTTTCAATTGTAATACCGGAACTGGAACTGGTATCAGTACCGGAACAGTTAACTGAAACTTACCGTTTCAACTTTAGTACCGGAACTGGAACTGGTACCGGTACCGGAACCGTTAACTGAAACTTACCGTTTAAATTTTAGTACCGGAACTGGAACTGGTATCAGTACCGGAACAGTTAACTGAAACTTACCGTTTCAACTTTAGTACCGGAACCGAAATAAACTATTTTTCAAGAACCGAAACCCTAAAAAATTTGTACCGGTACGGTTTCGGTAAATTTATCCGAAAATAATTTTTATATTTTCTGTTTGCATGTATATTTTAGCTTTACACATCGGTTAATATATATTTTTTTGGTTTAAGCACTTTTAAATTTTTCAAAATTGAATTGTTGTACCGGTGAAATACATTTTTTTACCGAAATAGTTGTTTTAGAATGTACCAATTTGCAACCGGAATGTAATTCATTCTGCATTCAATATTAATTAATTTTAGTAAAAACAAATTGTTCCTCTAGAGATAGGTTTTGATTTTGATGGTAAGAGTTCCCTCTTGTTTGTTTTCAAAAATTTCAAATTTCAAGTTGTTGCTTTTAATCAACTTCTTATGTCATAATTCCGATTCTGAAATGTTTCATTTTTCTTGTAAAAATGCATGTCTTGACTCGTAAAGTTGCTAGGTCAAAAGTCTGATCAACTTCAAACTTCCATAACTTTGACGAAACTGGAGTGATTTTTAAGCGAAGTGTCATTTTAATCGTGGTTTGACCTCTAAATACATTCTGCAATCAAATTTAAATATATTCTCAGTCTAATTTAAGCTTTTTAAAGCTCAATTTGGCGCTATTTAACTCAGATTTATAAGTTCTAATAATGAGAGAATTAAATGTGCTTTTTCGCTTAAGGCTTTCAGAGAAGGAAGAAATAAATGTGCTTTTATCTCGTTTCAAATTAAAGAGATTTTACTGTAACTCAAAATTAATTGAATTAATCGAAATAATTAATTCATAAATTAATCGTATATTTGATCCAATGATCTTCATTTAATTAACTCCAATTTAATTTGTATTTTCGTTTCCGTTTTCGTATTCTTTTCAGGTGGTGAAATCCACACTGACTCCGGCGTACAATGAGACCTTCAACTTCCGTCTGAAGCGACAATATGGCCGTCATTCACTTTGGTTCCATCTGTACCACAATGGCCCCGCCCACACGCTGATTGGGGAGGCGGAGATGGAAATTGGCGAGATGGCGCGTCCAGTGACCACATGGATCCCTCTGTCGGATTCACGCAAATGCAATGCACGCTGGGGAGAATTGATGTTCTCTCTCAGTTATCTACCGACGGCCGAGAGACTCACGATTGTTGTGGTGAAGGCGCGTAATCTGAAGCTCGAACAGGATGCCGAAACGGAGCAACAAACGCAGAGGCAAACACAGTCACCAAATGCGGGTGCACTGCAGCATGTGTTTGTCAAGGTGAGCAGGGCACATAATAATTAACATCAGAAATCAGAAATGTTGTCGGAACAATCACCACAATATTATCTTTCAATTTAATCCCAATTTTATATTTCTTTGTTCAATTTTCATTCATTTTAAATTATAATATTTATTACCCTTTTTATTTAACTTTATGTTCAATCTACAAAATTTAAATGCCCCCATCTTTAAATTTAAATTTGTAAATGGGCAAAATAGGGAATAATAGTTTCGTTGGAATATATGTAATAGGCAGAAGGAGGCGTGGCAGACAACCTAAATTACGTCCATGTCCGTCTGTCTGTCCGTCCGTCCGTCTGTTTGAACGCAACTGTTGTTTTATACTAATTTGGGTTCGAGCACACTCCACTGTAGCCGCACATCACCGCGAGCGAAGCGAGCAGGGGGCGAACCCCCCTTTGCTTTTTTTTTTATAAATATTCCGAAATTACAATGTTATTTGGCACCATGGGACCAATATTGGTTCCATACGAAAATATAACATATTCATATTTTCCAAACAATTTAAGATTATTTCGATTTATGTTCTTAGTTATAGCAATTTGGTCTATTTTTCAGTGTGGTCATATCGACTGAACATAGCTTATGACACTGAATTAAAAAATATATGAATAAGATTTGCATTCCTTCTTTCTCACAGGTCTATCTGATGAACAACGACAAGAAGGTGCTGAAGAAGCGCACGTCATTGAAGCGTCAGGATCGTTCTCCCACCTTCAATGAGTCCATGATATTTAGTCTGCCACCGCAGGGTCTAACGACGGTTCAACTGCGCCTCACAGTCTTTGGGGTGACGGAAGGGGCAATCTTGCCGCTGGGTCATGTCATCGCCGGCAGCTGTGCGGTGGGCAAAGGATTACGTCACTGGCATCAGATGTTGTCCTCGCTCCGGAAACCGGTGGCCATGTGGCATGTCCTCCGACGGGCCGTCAATCAGCCCGTGTTCGTTGGTGGCGCCGAGGCCGTTGTCGCTGCCATGCAGAGTACCTTGCAACGGGCCAGTGCCAAGCGCAACAGCATCGTGTAGAGTTGCGGGTTATCGATTGCAAAGTTATCGATTATTAACGACCGTTTATCGATTGATATAGACAGTGAAAATTGCAATTTGACTCTATTTATAAAGCTATCGATTAACAATTATTGATTATGGCCTATCGTTTATCGATTGATGATGCATGTTATCGAATAAACGTTATCGATTATTAACGATCGTTCATCGATTGATATAGACAGTGTAAATTGCAAGTAGATTGCAAGTTTATAAAGCTATCGATAAATAAGTATTGAGTATCGACTATCGTTTATCGATTTATGTTGCAGGTTATCGATTACAAAATTATCGATTATTAATTACCATTTATCGATTTATATAAATAGTGTAAATTGCCATTAGACTATTTATATAGCTAGCGATTAACAGTTATCGATCGAGATCATTGATCTTAGCTTCGAGCTAAAATCGATCAGCAGTTATCGATTGACGATAACCGTTTATCGATTGACTAACCAGAGAGAACATTGCATTTTGCTTAGCACAATTCAGTTTTTCTTCAATATGCCAACACTTTTTCTCCTCCCGTTGGATTCCTGCCCCTCAAATTGCATTTACTCAAGCATTTTCCTACTTTTCTACTACTTTTCCTACTCAAAACGATGAATACCCATATAGACTCTTATTACCAGATATTACTTACTCTCTAACCGAACTTAACCTAACAAAACCCCGCACCAAAGGACAAATTGAGCCTATTAGCTATTAAAATAGACACACATTAGAATATAATAGAATATTTCCACTTTAAAAAAAATGTTCATGTTTTTATTCTAAACTGTAAACATTTTTTTTTCCAGTATACAAAAATTTACATTTCTTGTCAGGGAAATTTTAAAAATTTTCAATTTTTAAAAATATTCAATTTACATATTTTTTTTTAGTGGAAAAAGGCTATAAGTGTGTAACTATATTAAATATGTTATATAATCTGTACACAGACGTACAAGTGTGTACCTATTATAATTATATACATAATACACGCACTCATTGTTATCAAATATTTATACGTGTTATCGATATTTATCGTTCTACAGCAACGAAATGCAAATGAAAGAAAAGAAAAGAAAAGAAAAAAGTTGATTGTCTCGGCAGGTCGAGTATTAAAAATATCCTTGCAGTAAAAATTGAAATTTTGATAGATATGTGAGATAAAACTTTGTATTCCTATTTTTCTGAAACTATGGCTTATTATTATAGAAGAAACTTTAGGTGGGTCTAATTTGCCCTTTCCTATCTGGTTTGATCTATAACTGATGTATTTAGATTAATTTGGAGATTAGAATCTAGATTTCTTCAGGGATTTAATCAATTCCTAAACTACAGTAAAATCTGCAAGGATATAGACAGACTACAGTGCGTGAAATAAGTATGCGATGACTCTGAGACCTTCAGTTAGTTAAGATACTAAAAAATTCAAGAAAAATATGGAAATAATTCAAAAAGAAAAAGAACTTACGACACGCACTGTAAAGTCGCAGTTAGTTAAGTTTAGTTATACCATAAGAAGTTAAACTATCCATATACGATAGATAAATAAATAGACTAATATATGAATAGATAGGACATTTTCTGGCAATCATGATTGTTAAAGTATTCAAATCGAAAATTAATTTTAAAAAATATTATTGTTGCCCATAAAGAAATCAGATGAGTGGAAATATGGAGGAAAAAATAAAATAAACCTTTGGAGCAATGTGATATATAATAAAAAAAATAAACAAATTGTGGCTAAAGATATATTATACTTATATAAAGTATTTGTACTTATATTTATATTCATATTCGTATTCATTCGAAACTAACAAGTATTTATGAGATGGTATTACAAAGAATTAACGATATTCGTTTCGAGTTTTGTTAACAATTAACGATTAAATAGACTCGTACAATAGATCAATTGTGTTCCAGAGATCGTTGTGTTTTTTTTTTATTAGAAAAAAGCAAAAGACAATAACTTTGCAAGCATTTACAAAACATTATTTACCATTTAATACGAGTATAATCAATACTAAATCAAATAGAATTTAACAATTTGCATTGAAAAATTTTCCAAAAATACTTTTGCCAAAAACTCACTCACTCAAGAAAAGAAAAGAAAAGAGAAAACTGCACGCTGTCCAAGAAATTTCGGGTTCGAGCACTACACTATATACCTATTGGTACAATCTATAACTATTGCTATATCTATGGCTAACTCTATAACTACATATGTATATCCAACACTAGAAATGACCAAGAAAATGGAAAAGAAAAACCCAAAAAAAAAACCTGGCACACAACTTTTAGCAGCTTTAATATTTCACTTGAAACGGAAACGGAAACGAAAAGAAATATATGAAATTAACAAATTGAATTATGCGCATAATTATAGCTAATACTCTAAATAGTTAAGGTCTATATAATAAATAATTAATATGTTTATCAGTTTTGTACTTAGTGTTTAAAAAAAAAAAACAATTGTTAAAGTCGAATAATTTAATTTCTCGTGTTGAATTTGTATTTACATACATACATGCATAATCGTTTAAGTACATACATATTTATATATACATTACAAACAAAATATACATACATATATACATACATACATATATACCATATATATCTATATATTGGATAAATGTAAATGATATATGCAAATGCTACAGATTGTTATACAAATAAAAACTGAAGAAATTGAAAAGGGAAACCAATTTTTTTGAAGGCTGCTCGACTGTGAGATACCCTAGCACACAATTCAACGCTAGGTGGCGCCACTGCTGATTTCCCCAATTCCACAGTAAGAACAAGTTTTATTTAATTACTTTTATGCTTTTTATCTGTTCGTTATGAAATTTGAAGGTTGTCTAAAATATATTTTAATATAATATATTTATTTGAAAAAATCTTTCTGTAATCTACAGGTTAGAGAGTTAGAAATATTGTAGATAAACATAAGCGTATGGAATAGAGAATTTTAAATGGTACATTTCTTCTTTATATGGTTTCATTCTCTCTCCTATATTGATATTGAATTTTTTCGATGCGATCGTGATGAAATTTTTAATTTAGATTATACAGAGTTCAAGAATATTACTTTAAAATGCTTTCAGTAATCTTTTATAATATGTTTCTTAAGTGTTTGTAATGAATTGGAATTATTTTTAAATATATATCTATATATATAAAACTCTTTGTCCTGACTCATTGACACATCAACGTGTAGGCCGAAGGGCTAAAGGTAAAAAGCTGAAATTTTCACACAACATAGATGCGAAATTCCACCTGTAAGTCCCTCAAATGCAGGTCAAAATTCAGGGAATTGCTTTGTATGAAAAACGTTGTTGTTCCTTAAAATATCCGAACCAAACTCACACTTCCTTAACATAACTAAATATCATTCCCGCAAGCGAAGCGAGCAGGGGGCCCCCTAGTAATATATATATATATATTATATATACACTAAAAAAAAAGACCAACTTCTAAAATCAAGAACAATCATCTTAAATATTTTGTTCTTAAAATAAGACCATTTTAAGACCAAATTAATAAAACTAAAAATATTAATCTAAAAATTCGCAGTTCTTAATACAAAAATTAAAAATGTTAAATTGATAAGAAAATATAAATATGTCATATTTAATATGAAGACAATAATGACAAAGTGGCGTTCTGGTTAGAGTCGCCGCTTCAGTTTGAAAACAAAAGCCGAGGGATCGAAACCCGCTCCAGCCAAGGAAAAAAACATATAATTCGGAATATTTTCTAATAAACAAAAAAAATCGAAAAAAGGTAAAGTTTAAAACACCTGTTTTATTTTTTATTTTTGGTTTGAGAATTTTAGACTGTTTGGTCTTAAATTAAGAATTTATTCTTATTTGAAATGTTCTTAAAATCAAGACGTGTTTTCTAAATTTAAGAATTTTATGTTCTCGACGCATTTTTAGACCAAAATTGTAGTTCTGAGTCCAGTGTATATGTATATGTAGATTTGCAAATCGCTTTTAATAATTTTTGTAAAGGTAACCAATATAGGAATTTATATAGGAAAGTTTGATAACTGTAGCTCATATTTATAAAGGCATTGCCTCAACGTTTATACTACACTGTTTTGTTTTTGTCACTTATACAGGGTATGAAAACAAAAACGAAGCAATTAAAATTGATACTTTTGGTGAACGCACAAAAACAGAGAAAACATACACAGCTGGACAGATGTTAAGATACAGATACATTTGTATCTTGTGCGGTTTTCAATTGAATTTCAAATGTCGTTCAATGTTCAATGATGCCATCCAGCTGTGCTGCCATTGGATAGTTTATTTTTAGTCGCAGCGATTAGCAGCCAATGGGAGAGAGGATGTCAGAGAGACAGACCACTTGACTTTGTTAAAGTGCCACAAATGCCAGACTGTCTGGCAGTGCAACCAAAGGCAAAAGTCAGGCAACAGGCAAAAGGCCTTACTACAAATTTCGTATCCTTTAAATGTGTGTAGCAAGCAAATGATCCTTTTAGTTGAAAGCCAGTTGAGCTACCGATCACATCTTAGTCTCAAATTTTTTGTTGTTGTGTTTTAATCAGTGTGAATGATGCAGGAAATGGGAGTAGGAATTTCTAGCTGCAAGGAGCGTCGTTTGTTGCGCACTCCAAAGTGCGCCAGGTGTCGCAATCATGGTGTCATCTCCTGTGTCAAAGGTCACAAGAAACTTTGCCGCTGGCGTGAATGCTGTTGCCCCAATTGTCAGCTCGTTGTCGATCGGCAACGTGTGATGGCCGCCCAGGTGGCGCTGCGACGACAACAGACAATGGAGGCATTGGAAAATGCCACTGGAAATGTCAGCAATCGTCAATGTCAAACGCCAGAGCTTCACAGCGACGAGGAGTTGCCAACTACGCCCACAAAGTCCATCAACACCAGTTCCAGTTCCAACTCTAACTCCAGTTCCAACTTCAGTTCCAACTCCAGTTCCAACTCCAGTTCCATGGCAGCAACGCGCCAGGCTTTGATTGCCCAGAAGCGCATCTACAAGCAGAGACTACGCAATCTACAGCAGTCTACACTTCACATCACAGCAGCCATGGAAGGTATGTACATTGTACAACACATTTACATACATACATACACTCAGAAAAAAACAGACCAACTTCTAAAATCAACAACATTCATCTTAAACATTATGTTGTTGAAATGAGAACATTTGAAGACCAATTTAATAAAACTAAAAATATTAATCTAAAAATTCGCAGTTCTTAATATAAGAATTAAATATCTTAAATTGAAAAAAAAATATAAATATGTCATATTTAATATGAACACAATAATGACATCGTAGCGCTCTGGTTAGATTGAAACACGCTCTAGCCCCAAGGAAAAATCATATAATCGGAATATTTATAAAAAAAAAAATTTAAAAAAAAAAAAGTTTAAATTTTAAAACAGCTGCCTTTTTGGTTTATTTTTGGCTTGAGTATTTAAGACTGATTGGTCTTAAATTAAAAACTTATACTTATTTGAAATATTCTTAAAATCAAGATTTGTTTTCTAACTTAAAGAATCTCTCAGTGTACACTCAGAAAAATATGCCATCCTAAAATTAAGTACGTCCGAACTTGAATTTATACCGTTTTTTTCTTAAAATTTTAAGATTACTGGGTACTAAAAATCTTAAATTAAGTACGAGTCGATCTTAAATTTAAATTTTCGACAGACATCTGTATGATATAATAGTCCGATTTAATTAAAACTTAGTATATATATTAGACCAAGCCAAATATAAAATCTGTGAGTCTGGTTAAGATACTTCCAAAAACAATAGAGTTTTTTATACTAAATTAGTTTAAGATTCGATTTTTTTGTACTTAAAATAGTGTTTTTCAAGATTGAAATGAACTTAGCAATTAGATCATTTTGTACTAGAATTAAGTCCATTTTGTTCTTTGCTTAATTTTAGTATACATACTAGTGTATGTTTAAAGCTTATTTTAAATTAAATATGAAAATGTTTTGTACTAGAAACAAGTACATTTTGGGATTAAATCAAAATTTTTGTGTACTTAAACTAGAATGTTTCGATCTCGAATTAATCCCGAAACGTACTTAAAGTATCCCAGAAAAATCTCATTTTAAGATTTCCATACTTGCGAAAGCCGAACTTGAAATAAGATTTTTGTGCTCAGTTTTGGAAATTCCGAACTTAGATAACTTTTAAGATCGTTTGTACTTGAATATCGCCTGTTTACGGAAATCTTGATTTTTTTCTGAGTGTAAGAATTTTGGTCTAAAAAATGCGTCGAGAACATAAAATTCTACAAGTTAGAAAACACATCTTGATTTTAAGAATATTTTAAATAATCCCAGGTTCTTATTTATAGACCAAAAAGTTTAACATACTCAGGTGTTTTAAACTTTGAACTAATTTTTTATTTTGATAAATATACATTAATTTTCTGACTTGATTTTTTTAATAAATGTTCCGATATGTTTTTTCCTTGCGAAGAGTGGGGATTCGAACATTCTAACCAGAGCAATATGGGATCACAATTTGTTACCCATGAAAATATGATAAGTTTTATATTTTCCTAACAATTTTAGATTTTTTATTTTTATATTAAGAACTGCGTTTTTCTTAAAGTATTATTCTTAGTGTTAGTAATTTGGTCTTAAAATGGTTTTATTTTAAGAACAAAATATTTATGATGAATGTTCTTGATTTTAGTAGTTGGTCTTTCTTTCAGTGTATGTTTGTAGTTTCAGCGCGGAGCCAGACTGTCTGGTAATACGAATGCGATTGAAATAGGCTCTACACAGAGCGAAAAATCATTAATTTTTTTAAATTTTTTTATTGGTTAGTTGACTTAATAAAAAGAGAAAAAAAAACGTATCAGGTGTATTTCGAGCAATCTTTAGAGATTTTTCGGTGTTCCTTAAATGCCACAGATTTCATTTTTTCATACATATTTTCCAAGTCACAAAAATCGATTGTAACAAATTTATTTTCCTTATTTCATACACTTGACAAACTCGTTAAATTATTTGCATATTTATAAAATTTTCAATATAATTTAATTTAATTCAGTAAATTTGACTTTTTGTCAAATTTCGCCACATTTTTTTTTACATTTTTGCGCTTTTAGAGAGTTTCAGAACACAGAACAATTGTAAAAATCTTGATTTAAGATTTTACTCACGAACTTGAGTATATACACAATTTTCTGGTAAATCTAGAGTTTCAATTTATTTAAGATTCTTTTTTATTTTTTTATTAAGGTACTTGACTAAACGACTTTGAGGCATATTTTCAGTAATTTGTACTTATATCACATAAGAATTTAAAGATTAGAAAGCACTTAGTTCGAGGTCAATTTCGAATTTAATTTTAGTACGAATTATTTCTCACTGTGTACTGTGAACTGTGAACTGTGGCAGGAAATGCCTCATTCCTTACAAAAACAATAACAAATTTGTCAAAAGTGAAAAGTCACAGTAATTGGACGCTTGTCGTCTGCACGCATATTGTCCATAAGGATACCCTATCTCAAGATTCAAGAACTAACTCTCCTCTCTCTCTTACACACTCTTCCCCTCTCTCTCATTCTGTCTTGTAAATTGATACATGAAAACGGAAAAACCTCTTCAACGGTGCAACAACACAGTCAACTTTCAATTTTCGACTTTTCCATCTGGTTTCCAACTAAAAGAATTCACCATCCAGACAAACAGGCAGACAAATTGTTGGACGGTCAGACAGACGGACAGACGGACAGTTCTAGACACAGAGACAGACAGAGTTTGGTGCCATGCTGTCTGGTTATGGTTGTAGATTGTACACTGTAGACTATAGGCTGTCTAGGGGTCTTAGAAACTGACTCCGAGCTCAAGTTACGCCTCCATTTCAATGATTATTTTTCTAACCATTGCATAGTGACAATGGAAAATGGGTATTATTACTTTGTGTAATAATCCTATATTTTATAGTATATAAGAATTGTTATCACAGCCGATTTGATTAAAAACTGTCCGTCTCTAAAAATACTCTTTCAATTACAAATTTCGAGAAAATCATGAATCTTTTATTTTATTCATACAATAATCCCAATCTGTCCTGAAAATTTCATCATGATTGCATAACAAACACAAAAGTTATACGAGCTAGAAATTTTATAATGTCTTCAAAAATCTATACAGTATGTTAAGTAAATGTTTTGACATATTTAAAAATTCACATATTTTATTTTGCAAAAAAAATAGCTTATCTTTCTTTTTTTGTTATTCCATTCAGTTTCATTAGGTTTACGAAAATAAACGATTTTTTGCTTGTCAAAACACTTACTTTACATACTGTACTTGGAATTCTTTGCGTTTTTGCACATTCTTTTATACTTATAGATAAAAAAATAAATAAATGCATATTTTTATAGTGGACCATTAATAAATTCGAATTATAAAGTAAATCTTTTTTTTTTTCTTGTTCGTTTTCACACTCGTCACGTGAACGAATTGAAACAATTTGAAAGCAATTTGTAACAAAGATTTGACGTCAACGTCACAAGTGAGATCAAAGAGTTTCCTCTCCCTCTCTCCCTCCCTCCCGCACCGCACACTCAACGAAATGCCATATGTAATTTTACAGTTATGCTAATGCCCTGCCCCCAATTACAGAATACAAACAGCGGTTTCCCACGTTCAACTCACCGTTACTGGAACGCATGCGCAAGCGACGAGCATTCGCTGATCCGGAACTGAACTATGCAATCGATACATCGCTACTTGGCAGCTCCGCCTGCATGGCTGGAACAGCGGCTCCTTTGGCAACGCCGACAACGGGCATTGTTGGCAACGCCTTTTATGATCTATTGGGTAATGCCGCCGCAGCAGCTGTCGCCCAACAACAACAGCAGCATCATCGACAACAACAACATGCATATCAATCAATGGCGCTCTTTACACACACGCCCACAACAACAACGCCCACCGTTAAGAAGCCCAAGCTGAGTTTCTCCATTGAGTCAATAATTGGCATCAGCGCGTAGCATTCAACATGCTAGCTAGCAATTTGTATATAGCATTTTTTTTCACTTTTTTTATAGTATATACTTCTTAGGAAATAAAACAAATTACAATTGTGTATTAATTAAGTTAATGCTAGCAAAAATACAATAAAAATTATTGCAATACCGATTTAAACTAGAGTTGTATCTGCTTTTAAAACCAAACTAAAGGTGGCTTATTTACATATGTTTCGCAAACAGACAAAAGTTGGCGCCACAGTTTTGCAATGTGTGGCAGCTTTGGTTACCAAAAAAAGCCTATTCGGCCTTTTTTTAGTACTTTTATTACAGCAGTATTTTCAATACGGGATCTTTGTGAAATATTTATGCAAACTGTAAAAAAAATAAAATAAAAAATAAAATTGCTAAATAAATGGTGGTCAAGTCGCAAATAATCAAAAATTACCGCCATTTACTGAGTGCCGTTAAATCAAAACATTATTTAGCGTTGCCATCTGTTGCGCTTAAAAGAAATGAAACTGCTATCCGTGATTTATTAGTTATGCAGTCACTGTTTGGCACTTGTTGCAGCGTAGCTAGAAAAAGCTGGGAAATCTAGAAGAAAGCTAGATAAAAAGTTGTTATACTTCTTAGATTGACTTTATATTATATATATATAATTATAATATAATATAATATATAATTTGAAATATTTCTAGTTATTCTTTTAACTTACAAAAAGCTAGAGCGCATTTGACATTCGAAAAACTCCAGATGTGGCGGAAAAAAGCTGAGTTGGCAACACAGATTTGTTGCTCATCTCCCACATGGAACTGACGACAGCGGCGACAGCGACTCCGCCCGCAGGTGACTCAGAAAATGACAACAATTTTGTACGCCGAACCGGAGCTGATCCTTGCGCAAGGACGCAAGGTGCTCTTCCTCAATCCCAATGATTTGCAAATCTTTAAGGATATCGAATTGCCCACAGACCTAACCACGTGTGGTTTTAAAATCGCAGCGACCGAAGCAAATGAAGAGCAACAACAGGCGGAGGGAGCGGGAACGGGAGCGGGAGTGGGAACGGGAGCGAGCAAAGGCGAGGTAAAAGGAACGACAACAAATGTGGATGTGTCTATAATAAATGTAAGCTACTCGCCAGATCGTCAATTGATTGCACTGACCACCGCTGGCCAAAAAGCATTGTTCCTCTACAAAAGTCGACCGGAGCATGCGAAGCTGCTGTCCGTGCGCGCTTTGGGACGCGCCTCCAGTGGACTCACCTTTGCGCCGGACTCGAGATCTGTGCTGGTTACGGACAAAACCGGGGATTGCTATCAATACGATTGCGTGGACGTTGAGGCGACGCCACGTCTTTTATTGGGACATCTGAGCATTGTTTACGACATACTGTGGACGACAGATCAAAGGCATATCATTACCTGCGATCGGGATGATAAGATACGTGTGACCAACTATCCGGCCACCTATGACATACACAGCTATTGCCTTGGCCACAAGGAGTTCGTCTCGGGTCTGGCCTTGTTGTCCGGCGATCATTTGGTATCCGTTTCCGGTGATAAGACGCTGCGCATCTGGAATTACGTGTCCGGCATGGAGCTGCTGCTAAAGGAACTTCCCGCGCCGGCAGTGCGTCTGCAGTTGCGTGAACTTGTGCCCGCCAAGCGTTACCAGGTGGCCGTACTCTTCTATGATCACATCGAGGCAATTGGTATCTACGAACTGGCCCTACAAGACACCTGGACTGTGGCCCACGAGCAGATGGTGCGCGCCGATGCGGGCAACTGGAATATCAGCAATTTTACACTTAGCGAGCAAAGGATTTATGTGACGGGCGCCTTGGATGACAAATTAATGGTGCGCGTCTACAACAGCAGTGATGGCATCGAGGACACTACAGTGCCTGCCGGCTGGCTGGATATGGTCATGGATCACTTTGCGGATCAAGCCTGTCTCCCCGAAGATCTCTCCGTGTGGTTCAAGAAGCGCTACGACAACGTCAGCGACTACATGGAGCGCAAGAAGCGTCGCATCGAGGATCACAAGCAGCCAAAATGATGACACAACTCAATTTCATGCATTGCACTTAACTTAAATCTTGGAATGTTTTGTAATACACGAGAAGAAATTAAATGTTGACAATTAAATGATTACGAATATCAACTAACTTAATCCTTCTCAGTTCATGCAGCATTTTGAATAGGGGATCTTTGTGAAATATATATGCAAACTGTATATAAAATTGCTTAATAAATGGTGGTCAAGTAATTAACAGCCGCAAAAAAAATGACCGCCATTTACTGAGTGCCGTTAAATCGAAACATTATTTAGCGTTGCCATCTGTTGCGCTTAGAAGAAATGAAACTGCTATCCGTGATTTATTAGTTATGCAGTCACTGTTTGGCATTTGTTGCAGTGTAGCTAGAAAAAGCTGGGAAATCTAGAAGAAAGTTAGATAAAAAGTTGTTATACTTCTTAGATTGACTTTATATAACTTAATCCTTCTCAGTTCTCAAGGAAGCACATAGAATTTCTATATAAGCAGGGATATACTTTATATAAATGTTATATATGTATATATACTGTTTTAAGATATTGTAATGTGCTAAATTTGATACAGTCACAATATATTCTGACTTTCCGCTCTGAGTTTGTTTGAGATTTCTTAAGAAACAACCAAGATTTTCATACTAAATTAAGATTTGCAAACTATTGTTCCTATATCATATAGTATAGCATTTAAATGATATAGGTGTACATTTTATCAAGACATATTAGACAATATAGAAAACATTAACTATGATTTTGGTTGAAAAATTTGAAGAAACAAAGTTTTTCATCCTAAAACTTGATTTTCAACCGATTTCTATCTATCTATATCTCCATGATATAGTAGTCCTATTTCAAATTTAATCCAGATGTATGGGACAATACCAAGCACATTTTTTATGAGTTTGGTTGCAAAATCTTCAAAGACAAAAAACTTTTTCCTACTTAATTTTGAATTTCAATCTATATGATGTAGTTCGATTTAAATGAAATTTAACTGGAAATTTAACTTGGATAAGACATAAGAAGACATAAGTTTATATATCCAAAGAAACAAAGTTACGCATAGTAAATGTTGATTTACAACTAATTCTAAATGATATAGTTGTCCGATTTGAAACAAATTTAATCAGGATGTTAATCCTTGACCCACTTACAGGTTGAATAACACTGAAAAACTCAACGGTTTTCCCCTATTTCGGGTCCTACGAATCGAACTGCATCATTACTTTTTTTTAATTACAACGATGCTTTCATACAAAATTCTTTTTTTAAGTTTAAGGAAATTGTTTGGTTCCCATCTTCCATGGTATTGTTTTTTTTTGTAAACTTGCTTCAGCAAAGTTACTTGGAATTTATAGAGCTACAAGTTTTATGAACAAGCTAAGCTTCTAAAATGGGATCTCGGGGCTCTTAGAGGTCAATATGTCAAAAGGTAGGGTATTCACCCCTATAATAAAAAAGAATTATTTTTGTGTTTACCTGTAGCTAAAGTTACTTGGCATATTTTGATATAAGTATCGGATAGTAAAATTCGATTACTGAATAATATATGAGAAACATGTATAAAAAAAAAAGTGGTAAATATTGTATCATTTTTGGGTTATTGACCTCAAAGAGCCTTAAAACCCCATTTTAGAAGCTTGGCTTGTTCATAAAACTTGTAGCTTAAAAGATTCCAAGTAACTTTGCTGAAGCAAGTTTACCAAAAACACAATACCATGGAAGATGGGAACCAAACAATTTCCTTAAACTTAAAAATACAATTTTTGTATGAAAGCATCGCTGTAACTCAAAAATTAATGATGCAGTTCGATTCCTGGGACCCGAAATAGGGGAAACCGTTGAGTTTGGTCATATCTTTTTTTCGACTTGCACAGTGTTATCCAAGAAGTGAAACTTGCCGCCTTCTAGCTCTTAACATTTGATAGTTTTATAAATATAGACAGATATGTGTATAATCTAGATCATGTCCTCGCTGTCTAGTGTAGAATATATGTATACGTATTTAGTTGACAAGCTTCGATTTGCGATTTGTGTTGAAAAGTTGCATATTTTATTTAGTTGTTTAGTTGTGTTTTAAACAGGCTTGTAATCCAATTTGCTTTCGAGCTTCTTATTGTCCGACACTTTGCGCACGGCCTTCATGAAGTCCTCCTGGATAACATATTCACGTTCAGCTCTGCGAATGTTCAACAAATATGAGTATTTCAAATAATTAAAAACACGACTATTTGTTAATTAATTTACCTGATGGCAAAGAGACCTGCCTCAGTGCAGACATTGCGTAAATCGGCGCCGTTGAAATTGTCCGACAACTTGACAATCGCTTCATAATCAATTTCGCCATGTTTGGCAATCTTTAGAGCATGAATCTTGAGAATCTCCAAGCTAAAATAAAAACACAATTAACTTCACTTATGTATATCTAGTATCTTCCAAAAAAAAAACTTCTTGACAAAGTAAAAGTCTAGTTTCCTGTCCCACAATTTCGGATGTTCCATTTTGTGACGAACGATATAAAATTTAATACATAAATTATTAAAAAAAAAAGAAAAGTTTGGCATTCCACGATATTAAATTGAATATATTAATTATTAAAAAAATTATCTAGTATCTTAAAAAAAAACTTCCTGACAAAGTAAAAGTCTAGTGACGAAAGGCTTTTCTGATATTCCATTTTGTGACGAACAATATTAAATTTAATACATAAATTATAAAAGTTAAAAAAAAGTTTGGCATTCCACGATATTAAATTTAATATATTAAATATTAAAAAAAGGCCAAAGGGATCTCGATTCGGTATGCCTAAAATTAATTTTAATGCGCAGTGCCAAATGCCAAACTTAAAGATATGTGTCATATATCAAAAGACGCGAAATTTGACGCATTACAGCATATTGAAATTTAATAAAAATCGTTAGAGCCGTTTTCGAATAAATCGCCAAAATGTCAGCTAAAAAACCTTATTTCACCTGTAGCATTTTACCTGAGCACTTTGCAAAAAAATATTCAAGGCACGTCTAAAAGCGCTCTAAAATATCTTTTTAACGACATATAGAACACATCTGTAGCTTTTTTGGATTGGAAACTATGGGTGTTTCAAATTTATTGCGTTTTAGCTATTTCCCGCTAAACTAGCTATTTCCCGCTAAAGTCGTAAAACAAAAGTTTCTAGATTTTTGATAAGAAATAAGCTTTTTTAGCGCTTTGATACAAAAAAAAACAAACAAACTGATTTTTCATTTCATTTTGAGAAGGGCATTAAAAATTTCAAATGAATATATCTTTTGAACCAAATATCGGGTTGCAATGATCGAGGTAGCATTCGACGCGTATTTTTGATAAGAATTTTTAAAAATTATAAAATTTAACCAAAAGTCTCCAACGGCCCCACTAGCTGCAATCATAAAAATTACACCCCCATATCTTACGAACCACTTGAGTTACCAAAAGTCTTAGTATGCACTATTGTTAGTTAAAGTAATACCTTTCGATCGGTATATAACTCAATTCGATCGGACAGTCGTAGCTAGCAAATTTTCCATTTTTCGTGTATATATTGCTAGTCGCCTTTCGTCACTAGCGCGGATTAGGTTTGTAAAACTTACCGCGCCTGTTCGTTGGGCAATGGAATTTCAATTTTACGATCCAAACGACCTGGACGCAATAGAGCTGGATCAAGTGTATCTGGGCGATTGGTGGCCATAATCATTTTGACCTGTCCCAGGGAATCGAAGCCATCCATTTGATTGAGCAGCTCCATAAGCGTACGTTGAATCTCCCGATCAGCGGATGTGCCCTCAGAGAAACGACGACCGCCAATGGCATCGATTTCATCCATGAATATAATGCATGGCTGATGATCGCGGGCATAATTAAACATTTCACGTATCAAACGTGCACTCTCCCCAATATATTTGTCCACAATCGCCGAGGAGACGACCTTCAGGAAGTTGGCATCCAGCTGAGAGGCGACAGCACGGGCTAACAATGTTTTGCCGGTGCCAGGAGGACCATAAAGGAGACAACCTTTGGGTGGTGTGATGCCAACGCGCAGGAATAACTCGGGATTGAGCAGCGGCAACTCGATGACTTCGCGTAACTCGCGTATCTGTTCTGTTAAGCCGCCAATTGCCGAGTAGGTGACATCGCCAGGATCCTCATGCGACATGTTATACACCAAAGGATCCACTTCACGTGGCAAATAGCGCATTATTGTCAGTGTGGTCATGTCCAGGGCAACACGCGTGCCCGACTTCAACTTGGCCTTGTCCAGCTGGCGACGGCAACCAACCACATAACGTGGTCCATTCGTTGCCTTCACAATGACTGCAAAATCAACACAATTCAAACTTTATCTTCATCTTTCATCTTCATCAGACATTTAATTTTCCAACTTACATTTATCTTCGGTCAATTGTTTAAGCACTTCGCCCACAATTTGTCCCACACTTTGCAGCGCTTTTAAATCATTCTCCGACTTGTCGTACAGTTTAGTGAGTTCCTTGATTTCCTCGCGTTCTGCAAATACATATATTTTTATATTTTTAAAATGACAAAACTTTTTCTTTAATTGCCTTTATAGAACTTACTTTCTTTAAGGCGTCCCTCAACTTCTTTGTGCTCCAGCAGTTTCTTTCTGTAATCGGAAAGCGCCTTTTCGCGTATGCTCTCCGTCGATGGAACAGCCGTCACGGTCATTTTAAACTGTTTTTGTGCAGTGCTTTTAATAAATTATTAACATAAACTCTTTGCAAAAGTAATCGAATCGAGTCGGTCTAATGATATTGCAGTTTTACAAAGTGTGTGACCAGCTTGCATTCAGCTATTAATACCGAATTGGTATTTTTTAACATACCAGCACTGAAGCATGCTGCTTTGAGCACAGTATGCTGTTAACGATTATAAAATGCGCATAAAATGTTGCGAAATAAACGAGGTTATTAGTGTAAATAAATTAACTATATGTTTATCTTAAAAAGTAAAAAATTGGGATTTATGTTTCAGCAGTTACAAATGAATATAAGCGAAAATAATAATGCAAAAGTATAACAAACAGTCCTTGCTTAGAACAAGTTGAATATAAATAAACAAGATCCATTGATTTTGACTATTTTTAGAATTAACAAACATATGCTTTTATTTGATTTGTTATGTCCAAACAGCTACTTGACATACTGTATATATATTTACGTCGTAACGATTTGAGCATTGTGACGTCACAATAGATAATATACTGTAATATACTGCACAATCTGTAGTACGAAATACCAACAATAGTAGTTTTTGTGTGCCACAATGCCGTTGACCGCACAATTTGTGCGCAACTTACAAAAATTTCGGCTAGTTACGTTTGACGTAACGGATACGCTGCTGCGACTTAAAGATCCAACCACACAATACATACAAACGGCAGCTGCCAATGGCGTCGTCGGCTTGGACAGATCCAAAATGGAATTGTGCTTTCGACAGCAATTCAAAAGGATGAGCAAAGAGCATCCAAATTTTGGACGTGACACGCCGAACATGGAATGGCAATCCTGGTGGCTCCACCTAGTGGCCAACACCTTCAACTGTGTGGATGCGAATATCGCTGAAAACAAACTGCAAACAATTGCGAAAGAACTTTTAATTCAATTTCGCACCAGAGATTGCTGGACACACATCAATTGTGCCTCTGAATTGGTGCAGTGCGTCCGCCAGGCTGGCAAGTGTGTGGGCGTCATCTCCAACTTTGATCCGTCGCTGCCGCAAGTTCTATCCGCCATGGGATTTGACAATAAATTCGATTTCATTCTCACATCCTACGAAGCGGGCGTCATGAAACCAAATCCGGGCATCTTTCACATACCCGTGAAACGTTTGAACATTGCACCCTCGGAATCTCTGCATATTGGCAACAAGTTTGACCTGGACTATCTGGGAGCACGCAACAGCGGCTGGAGCAGCCTCCTGGTCCAATCCCAGCCTGATCCCAAGTTGGACACCAGCTCAGCAGCCAAATACAGCTTCCCAAGTCTATTGGAAATGCTGAAGACGCTTCAATCTCGGCAATTCACATGGTGAATGGATTCATCCATGAATTTATGTACACATTAAAATGATTTCTTGCATAACTCTCGAGTTTATTATCCGGTTATGCTGAAATTTTATATCCACATCGATCTTAACACACTTATCATGTGTGCAAAAACTCAAGTTTATTGCTTTACAACTACTCTTGTAATTCGCTCATTTTCGATTTGTGGGCGTAGGGGGCGTGTCACACTAAATTTAAAATATACTTGATCTGTCTACATATATAAGGAGTTTACATACCAAATTTAGTGACTCTAGCTCTTACCATCTCTGAGATCTTTGAGTTTATGTTCAATATTCATATATATAAATATATATGTATTTTAATAAAATATATTTGTGATTTCGACTTTTCTACATATGTCTACATATATAAGGAGTTTACATACCAAATTTAGTGCCTCTAGCTCTTACCATCTCTGAGATCCTTTAGTTTATGTTCAAGAATACATAGAATATATAAATATTTCATATGTGAATTTTAATAAAATATTTTTGTGATTTCGACTTTTCTACATATGTCTACATATATAAGGAGTTTACATACCAAATTTAGTGCCTCTAGCTCTTACCATCTCTGAGATCTTTGAGTTTATGTTTAAGAATACATAAATATTTAATATGTGAATTTAAAAAAAATATATTTGTGATTTCGACTTTTTCTAATTTGTGCCTTAATTAATCCTAATTTTTATTGCCTGTCTTAATTTGGAATTCTAACTTTGATTTCCCAAATAATAATATTCTTGGTATTATTTGTGGAAATTCTTATAGGGAATTCTTTATTATGTTTTTTTAATATACGAGTATATTTGTTTTCTTTCTTTCTCTCTGCAGATCTTTAACAGAATTAAATGTGTATTGTAATTACAACTTAAGAAAATGATATAGTATAAAATGCGCTCTAATATTAGTAATATTATGAATTAATATGTAAAAACTATGCTAGATTAATATTAACTTATGCACATAATTATATACAAAATAAAATTAAAATCAAAAAGAAATTAACAGACAGCAACTGATAAATTAATTAAATGTATTAAATGTAATTACATGTATTTAATTAAATAACTAATTTGTGAACCGATTTCTATTTGTATCTCTGCTGGGGAATGTAAATATTGCTGCTCCTCGATCCCATACGATCCGATCCTACGTGGACTTTGTGGCCTTGGCCGCCTTTAGTTGCTCCAGATTGAATTGCTTGCGTATTTCGGTGGAGACCTGGCGGATGACGCTCTCGGTATTGGCCATTAGATCCCGCTCGAGGACATCAATGTCAATGTCCTTGCTCTCGAGACGCATCTGCATGTCGGAGTAGAAGTCACAGAAGAGTATTGGCTCGTCGGAGCCATTGGGCGTCCGTGTGCTACAATATTGTCCACGCCGATGCAAATCCTCATTGTTGGCCCGCGAATCGAGGAATCGCCGTGCGCCCAGCGGCAACTGTTGCTGCACGAGTCGCTCGTGATTCTGTGATATATGATATTTGAGTTTTTTGAACTCCTTCAGCTCGTTCTTCATGTACTTCACATAGCTATCAATTTTCGATGTCTTCTTGGTGAGATTCTCCAAGCAACTGATGAAATTCCGCACCTGCTGTGTATGTGGCAATGTGCTGGGATCCAAACGTTCCGCCTCATCGAAATGCTGCTGTGATCGATTAAAATCGTGCTTCAATGCCAACGCCGATGCGAGCACCACATGATTCTCGGCCACCAGCGGCGCATGCTCCACGGCGGCACTGAGTATGAGATCCGCATCGGCCAATCTGCCCATGCGAAAGAGTATTGTGCCCAGACTGAGTAGAGGGATATCCTTTTGCTCCGGCGGTGCGAGCATGGTGGCCAATCGGGCGCAGGGTAACGCCTGCAATGCATTGCCACGCATCCGCCAATAGTACGAGCTGAGCGTATGGAATTTCCATGAATCCGGCTGACGCTGGAGTCCATCCAAAGCATAACGACGCATCAATTCGGCGGTGGCGGTGCCAATATTCGAGTCATGCTCCCGATCCACATACGCCGACTCCAACACCTCCGGCTGAAAGCTATCCAGATGATCATACGTTGCTGGACCCACGCCCATCTCATAATAATTGCCACAAATCGGTTCCAAGGCGCGTTCACTTCTTGTTGTTGTTGTTGTTGTTGTTGCTGATTTTTGTATGGCCGCCGCTGCCTGCTGTAAATCCCGATGTTCCGGCAAATTGATGCGTTTAAATTGATCGGGCGTGATCTTTAAATAGGACATGCCCTTCTCCAGCAAATAAAAGTCCATGGCACATTTGGCCTGCTCGGCAAGATCCTCGCCGAAACGCATCGAGAAACGCAAATGCTCGCCAATCTGTTCCCGCTTGCGCAGCAGCTCCAAATAGCTACGCTCCACATACTCATTGTATCGAATTTGCTCGAGGAATGCGATCAAATTGTGCGGCTCCCGCATAAAAAACGGCGAGTCCAGTTTCTGGACAATCTGTTCATCCTTCAGCACCCAATGATTGCTGGCAATTAGCACGTGAATGCAGCAGCAGGCGGCAACTAGAAACTGACAGAGCCGCATCATGCATTACATGTGCAATGGAAAATACACCTTTTATTTATCTTAAATTCAGGTTACTTTAAATGGCAGCAAGACAGTCGAATTCGAACAGAAAAACAACTGGTAAATAAACATCGACAACAGTTTGTTTCAGTGTTGTCAAGTCAGCTTTTTTCCCGTCAGATCTGGCCTATTTCGAATAGCAAATTGTGATCTAGCGGGTGACGCGAATTCTAGCTATAGCTGATAGTTGCAATTGCTTCTTTTTTTTTGGGCTTTTACAAATTTTCTGGCAGCATGTCGTAATATCAATGCATCAAAACAAGACCGCACAGTGTTATAAATAATTTGATTGCGCAGTGCAAATAAATGTTACCATAATTATAAAGTGTCTTTAAAGTGCATAAAATTAACTGGACTAACCAGTCCTACAGAGCTGAGGGAGATGAAAGTTTTTTTATTCACTACTTGAATAATAACAAAATCAACTAAAAACTACAATGGGTTTTTTATCTGGTTTTTTTTTTAAATATTTTAGCTTTTTCTAGCTTTTTGAAAATGTTTTTGGCAGCACTGCGCGCCTGCCTTGTGCATTGATATATTGCTGTTTCGCTTCCACTCGTCACTTTCAAAAGCATCGCAACACAGCTAGTTCTCTCTCACTCTCTCTTATTCACTTTTCTATACCAACCAGCAGCTACGATTTCTGCGCCTTCCTTGTGCATTGCTATGTTGCTGTTTCGCTTTCACTCGTCACTTTCTCGCTCTCTCTTATTCACTTTTTTGTAAACAAACGAGCTGCTGTGATTTCTGCGCGCCTGCCTTGTGCATTGATATGTTGCTGTTTCGCTTCCACTCGTGACTTTCACAAGCTTTTTCTCGTTTTCTTATTCACTTTTTTGTAAAACCCACTTTTAGAAAATATCCATTTTTAGAACTCTTTCCATAATTCTTCTTAATTTTAAAGCTAGAATTTTTAAAATTTTTGCAATTATTTTTTTTGATTTTTCTCAATTTTACGATTTTTTTTAGGATTAAATTTGTAACTTTTTCCCCCAAGGAGTGACGAGGTTGAAACCGTTATAAAAGTGATTCCCCTAATTTTAACTTATTTCGAATTAAAAATTTTCATCAAAAATTAAAAATTTGAATCGCGCGCCTTTCGAAAAAGAACGTGCTTACAGAAGAACTAACACAGACTGTTGTCAGTATTTGGTATTTTTAGTATTTGGTATTTTTGCGTTTGTTGCTGGCGGTCACACACGTCGCTACATAAAATGCGAAAAAACGGAATCGCGGAGAACTGTAACGCGGAAAAGTAACATTAAAACAGATTCGTTTCTCGTGTTCGTGTTTTTTTTTTTGCTATCGCCAACAACACAGCATTTTGATTGTCAAATAAACGTCTTCTTAGTTAATTACAAAGCGTTTTAAGAAGGAGAATAATGAGAAAATGAGACGTCGCGCTCATGCAAAGTAGAAGAAAAAAAAGAAGGCACACACACATACAACATACATACATACGCACGCACGTCGTTGCGAAGGAATATATGTATCTACATATGCCTATGGATGTATGAGTGTGCGCTGGTGTTGTGCGGTCGTGTGTGTGTTTGTGTGTGTGCGTGCGTTAGCTACTGGCAGAGTCGGACTCCATGAGAAGGGGGTGGGGACAGAACGGCGGCGTTTGAGCGTTGAAAGAAAAGAAAAAAAAAAATGAACTGGCACAGCCGACGACCACAACTACACCATAAACGCCAAAGTACGTACGACGATGTTCTACTACGGCTACAACTGTGATATTTGGATATAATAAAGCCGCCCCGCACCGAAAACAAGCCTTTAACGTGTACGTGCGCGCTTGCTTGTCTCTGCCGCTGGACGACGTTGACGACGAAAAGAAAGAAAAAGCAAAGCAAAGCATAAAATAAAAAGAAACAGAGTTATCGAAGCAACAGACAAAGCGGCATCATCCAGGGCCGAAAGAAGCAGAAACAGCAGCAATCGCAATCGCAGCAGCAGCAGCAGCAACCTCAGTGAATATTATTAAAGGTACATACATTCGTACATGTGTATATGTGTAATAGGCGCCGCCATTTTCCGTGTGATCCATGTAACAAGCTGAAAAAAAAACCTGGACCTAGGGTTGGCAATGCGTCTACCAAAGCCAAACGAGCCGTGTCTGCAGCTTACAAATATCTTAATATATCGCATTTCGCTTGCTATGTGGCTCTAAGATAAGGCCGCAAAAAGTTTACAAAATCTTGAACAATTTGCTAATGTTTGCAACAAAAACTTGCAATGTTTGTTGCTGAAAAATATCTGACAACCCTGCAACCTTTTTCTTTGTTGACATTTTTGGTTGTATGTGTGTGTTCGTGCGTGTTAAGTGTAGCGACAGTGCTGCCACTAGTCTTATTTTTTTTCTTTTTTATTTCGATGCAAAAACAAAAGCGGAACAATGCAAACTAAAGTGCATTAATATTGGTATTTTATACAAAAAAAAAAGCTCACTTAATTTTGTGAATTGTATTTTTCGCAAAGTGGCAACCTTGCGCAGGTCACTCTCATTTATTAAGAGTTCGCAATGCGCATGAGTGCATAGTTGCTCTCGCTCTCGCATCCAAGCGAATGCATGTGTCTCTTGTCGTCTGTTAAACAGCTGAGAACTGCTGCAGCTTTTGGGCAGCAATAAAATACATATGTATACAATACATACATACAACACACACACACATATGTACACATGTATATATATCTATATATTTGCAATTATTGCAGCAGTAGACATGCAGCAATACAAGTACAACAAAGCCGCTAACCGTTGTTCAATTTTCGCCTATTGCATTTGTAAGTTTGTGTGTGAGCTTTGCTAAATTAACCAAAAATTGTGTTGCACTTTTTTTCTATTCTTTCTTCTATCAAACAAAAGTGTACATATATTGACGCTTTTATTACACATGTGCTTCTATGTTAATTGATTTTTATTTTGCACGTGTATGAGTGCAAAGAGAGCGGTTAGCTATAACGAGAGCGAGTGTGAACGCGTGCCGTCTGTCGACCTCGCATCTCTTTCTCTTCCACCAACCCACCCACAACGCCTGGAGAAGCCATAAAATAATTTTCAAATCAAATTGAATGTGCCAATTGCATTTATTACTTATTCAAATTGTTGCATACATGTTTTCAAGAGTTTTTTTCGTTTCATTGTGCATTGTTAGTCGCCTTGCTTGGCTTACAAATTGTATACGCTTATCATTATCAGCGGCGTCAGCAGAAACAACTTTTGCTTTTGAAAGCTTTTCTGTAAATTTGTATTTAAATGTGTGTATGTGTATGTGTGTGTGCGTGCGTGCGTGTGCGAATATTCTACCGAGTGCTTGAAAGTCAGTGTTGCCATCTTGTTTGCTTTTATATAGAAAACGCAGATAGACTACAATTATACTTGATGATAATAGTTAATTGTCGACTTAAAGTTTGATAATAATTTGAATATATTGATTTATATATTAAGCTCAAGTATGTGTGTGCGTGCATGTAAATTTAAAACGCTAAGGGTCAAATACCAGATGAGAACAGCAAGCAGCACCATTCACTTGCACTCTTTCTATCTTTCTCACTCTCACTTGCTTCGTAAACAAGTTGCCATATTTTTAAAAACAAGTGTTTAAATTTGGCTGGTTAGTACGCTGCATATGCAAAAAATACCAAATAGTATAAAAGGACTAAATACTATATTGAATAACAGATGGTCACACAGTTGTTTTAAAAATATTGCTATGACATTTCCATCCATATCTAGCTTATCGATATATTCATTTCATATTATATTTATTATGTGCGTAAGATTTAATATTTGTTGCGGTTCACTTTGCATTTTGCAGACTGCATATACAGACAGAATGGTCGTCGGCTCGAATCACACGCGGCGCAGTGAAACTGCCGGCAGATTTACAACAACAACAACAAGCAGCAGCGGCAACAACAACAACAACAACACAAATAGCAGTAATAACAACAACACCAACAACTCCACCAGCGCAACGTCTTCAATTGCAACCGCATCCTCAACGACGGCGGCGACGTTCTCGTCGTCGTCGTCGTCAATGTCACACAACAACAACAACAACAACAAAAGCCAAAATGCAACTCTCAACACACTCAACAACAACAACAATAATAATAATAACAACAGCAACAACAACAATAACAGCAGCTCACATCAACATCATCATCACCATCATCATCATTATCAATCGCAACAGCAACAAAATGCGACCCATCAAAATTCAGGATCAACAGCAGCATCAACATCGCATGGCGGTACAGCAGGAGGTGGTGGTGGTGGAGCAGGATCGGGAGCAGGATCTGGATCTGGATCTGGTGGTGGTGGTGGTGGCAGCCTTAACGGTTGCAATGGCAGCGCTGTTAGCCGACTCTCGCAATCAACGGGAATGTCACCCCGTGAGCTGTCCGAGAATGATGATTTGGCCACATCGCTGATATTGGATCCACATTTGGGCTTTCAGACGCACAAAATGAATATACGCTTTCGGCCGCTTAAAGTGGACACACAGCAACTGAAGGCAATTGTCGATGAATTTATACAAACGCAAAATTATGATGTCGCCATTCAACGCATCTACGATGGTCCCTGGATACCGCGTCATCTCAAGAACAAGAATAAGATTGCCACCAAGCGATTGCACGATCATGTTAGTATTAAAAACATACTAGAAATCTTGATAACTTTTAACTTATCGATAGACCTACATATGTATATCGAACACACTGCACAGTGGTGCTAATGCACCCATTAATTGTCGATTTATCAATCCTTGCTTTCTGTTTTATATGGTTAATAACAAATTCAAATTTTATTTTTTTTTTATATACAAATTAAAAATTAATTTTGATTTAATTTTTTGTACTTTAATCTTTCGGTTAAAGCTCTGATCAAATTTGGCTACAATTGGATTACTATATAGTAAAAATACCATACAAACGATCGGTGGAAAATTAAATGAAAATAAACTTTAGCTAATGAAAATAGTTATTTTTTTTTTTTTTAAAGAGTTCGTTTTTGTAAATTTAGATTAAAAGTTTTTTTTTTTTTTTTTTTTTTTTTTTTAAATCTACAGTGTTTTTATTATTCTTTATTATTATTTGTTCGTTTTCGTTAACCAGATGAAAGAGTTATTAAAACTGCAATTTGTTAAACAATTAAATACGTGTTTTTACATAATTTTTCTAAAATTGAAAAATATATAAATTTGTTTTTCTGAATATAAGGAAGAATGTTGCTAAAAGTTAGAAATTAGGGCATAGAGATTATAAGATGTGATCATATTCCACGATACGACTAGTTATCAATATTTTGTATATTAAAATTACTAATTAAAACTCTTTTTTTGTCACTATCATTCTATCTCTCCCTCTCTCTCTCTGTCTCTGTCTTAGATTGTGCGGTATTTGCGTGTGTTTGACAAGGACAGCGGGTTTGCAATCGAGGCATGTTATCGATATTCGTTGGAGGAGCAACGCGGTGCGAAAATCAGTTCAACGAAACGTTGGTCCAAAAACGATAAGATTGAATGCCTCGTTGGATGCATTGCGGAATTGACGGAATCGGAGGAGGCAGCCTTGTTGCATTCCGGCAAAAATGATTTCTCCGTAATGTACAGTTGCCGTAAGAATTGCGCCCAATTATGGCTGGGACCAGCGGCCTATATCAATCATGATTGCCGTGCCAATTGCAAGTTTTTGGCAACCGGACGCGATACGGCGTGTGTGAAAGTGTTGCGGGACATTGAGGTGGGCGAGGAGATAACATGCTTCTACGGCGAGGATTTCTTTGGCGATAGCAATCGTTATTGTGAATGCGAGACGTGTGAGCGACGTGGAACTGGCGCCTTTGCCGGCAAACATACGGCAAATCAATTGAATGAGGCCATGTTGGGTATAACAAACAATGGCTTGGGATTGGGATTAGGATTGGGTTTGGGTTTAGGCGCTGCCGGCAGCGCCGCAGCCATTGGTGGTGGCTATCGATTGCGTGAGACGGACAATCGTATAAATCGGATCAAGAGTCGAGCGAACAGCACCAACAGCACCTCAAACAGCAACAGCAATGATAGCAGCAACAATACAGCTGTTGCAACCACAACAGCAACAACAGCAGCAGCAGCTGCTGCTGTCAGCAACACAACAACAACAGCAGCAGCAACAGCTGCAGCAGCAGCAACTGTTGTGCGTCCCAAGAGCAGCAGCTTGGAACTGAATGCAGTCGCCTTAATGGACAAAAAGTTACCCAATGTTGTTGTCTCGCCGCTGACAATGAAAGAATTGCGTCAAAAGGGCATGACAAAATATGATGCCGAAATGATAATGGCCAATGCTGCCTATCATCATCATCATCACCAACATCATCATCAACATCACCAACATCATCAACATCCTCATCCTCATCAGGCGCATCATAATCATCATCATCATCATCAGGCGCAACAATTTCACACACATCACCTGCAACCACAACAGCAACATGCCGAAGCTGCCACACCGGCAACAGCAATGCAAAAGCCGCAAGCAGCTGCCGAACTTAACAATGGACGCACTGTGAATACGTTGCGTAAATCGATGCGTGTCAACAGCACCAGCAGCAGCATTTCCACCGCCAGCACAGATGAGCCGCTGGCAACAACATATGGCACAACAGCAACAACAGCAGCAGCAGCAACTACAGTTGCAACAACTGCGGCAGCAACAACTGTTGCCATTGCCAAGGCGCCTGTGGTGTTGGTGCCGCGTTACAAGCCCGCTGCTGTTGCTGCGCTACAACAGCAACAACAACAACAACAACGCCAACAGCAGCGGCAATTGCGACGCAGCGAGCGTCAAACGCAGCGACAAAAGTTGACGGACAACTTGGACAATGCACAATTGTTGGCCAAATATTTGACGGACAGCGAGAGCAGCGATACGGATTTTCAACACCACCAGCAGCAACAGTTGCAGCAGCAACAACAACAACAACACAGCGAGCTGGAAACACAGGCAACAGCAACAACAGCGCGTGTAACGCGCAACAGCGCTGGACGTGCAGCAGCGGCAGCAGCAGCAGCAACAACAACAGCATCTACAACATCAACAACAGCAACAATAACTGCCCATAACAACAGCAACATTAAAACAACGATTACAAATTGTAATAATTTAAATATTAGTAATAGCTGTAGAAATAATCTTAGCAGTAGATTTAGTGAACGCAAATTAAAGCCAAGCGACACGGCAGCAATCGCAGCGGCAGCAGCAGCAGCAGCAACAGCAGCGACGTCGGCAGAGGCAGCAACAAATGTTGCAACATGCTTGCCGACGCCAAACTGCTCAGCAGGCGAGCAGCAGCAGCAGCAACAACAACAGTTGCAAGCACACCAACAACAGCAGGCAATGGCAGCAACAACAGCAGCAGCAGCAACAACAACAACAACACGCAGTCGTAGCAACAGTCCCGCCTATAAAAAGAACCTCATGGCCAGCTTTGAGCATGCAACAACAACAACAACAGCAGCAGCAGCAGCAATAACAACCAGCAGCAGCAACAACAACAAGCGTCAGGCGACAACAACAATTGCAACATTGGATGTGGAACCGGGCAAACAGAAACGCAGTCGACGCGCTGCAGCTTTGGCAGCAGCACAACACATACATTGCGAGGCTGTTGGCGGCGTCACACAGCGCAAGCGACAGCAGCAACAGACGACGACAGCAACAGCAGCAGCAACAACAGCAGCAACAGTTATTAGTAGCAGCAACAGCAGCGCTGTGGAGCCGCTTTTAAAAACACCTGAACGTCGCTTAAAGTTGACATTGCGGATGAAACGTTCGCCGATCTTGGATGAGGTTTTCGAGCTGGGCACAAGTCTCAGTGAGGAGCGACAACATGCGCTGCACAACGGCAGCAGCAGCAGCAACAGCGGCGGCGGCAGCAACAACAACAACAACAGAGCTAGCAGCGGCAGAGCTGGCAACAATGGCAATAACAACAGCAACATGGGCAGTGGCAACAGCAACCACAACAACAACATCAACAACAATGCCACAAGCAGCGGCATTGAATATGAAATATTACGCATGGAAGGCATCTCAGAGCATGGCAATGATGATGACGAGGATGAGGAGGAGGAGGAGGATGATGACGACGAGGAGGACGAGGATGATGACGAGGAAGAAGAGGAGGAGGATGAAGAAGAAGAGGATGAAGAAGATGCTGCTGCTGCTGCTGAAGAGGAAGAGGAGGAGGAGCAACAGCAACAGCAGCAACAAGAAGCGATAATTGAAACTGATGCCTCCGAGTGGCGTTATAAAAGTGAGAAGAAACGACGCAGCCGACGCGCAGCAGCAACAGTTGCAACAACGCCACCACCGCCAGCAACAGCAGCAACAACAACAGCAGCAACTAGCAGCAACAGCATCTATGGCACGCCACAAAAGAAGCGATTGCGTTTAATATTTGGCAACGAGTCGCATACGATAGACATTCCACCAACAACAACAACAACAACAACAACAGCAGCAACAACTACAGCAGCAGCAGCAACTTCTGCTGCTGCGGGCAACAGCGGCATTGATGAGCTCAACAGCAGCGGCATTAGCGCCAGCGATGAATCCTTTAATGCCAGCTATGCGAGCAGCAGCAACAACAGCAGCAACAACAGTGCAACAGCAAGTGGCACCAGCATGACCGTCAACACATCCTCCACATCAACAGCATCTGTGTGTGATGCAGCTGAAGCAGCAGCAACAACAACAACAACACCAGCAGCAGCAGCAGCAACAACGACAGCAACAGCAGCGATAGCTGCAGCTGCAGCATTGCCAGCTGTTGCTGTTGCAGTTGCAACAACACGTTTGCCAGCTGCCGATTCACCAACATCAACAACATCCAGCGTCAGCTCATTTCAATCGGCCTGCACATCGACAACCAATGTCTTTACGCGCTCCAAATCGCCGCAATCTTATCAATTGAATGGCAGTCGCAGCAACAGCAGCAGCTACATGGCATACTACCTGCAGCAGCAACAACAACAGCAGCAACAACAACAGCAGCAACAGCAGCAGCAACTAACTAAATTTGGCAGCTGCAAACGAAGTGCAGAACAGGCACAAGCAGCTGTTGTCAGTAGCAGCAGCAGCAGCAGTGGCAGTGGCAGTGGCAGCAACAGTCACAACAGCAACAACATTATGAACAACAACAACAATAATAGCAATAGCAACAGCAGCAGCAACAACAGCTCGACAATTACCAGCAGCAATGGTGCAACTGGCGCTCCAAGCAGCGTCTCCAGCACACACACATTCCTGCCACAAGCGTTGACCATGCCCAAACATACATTCGGCACCTGTGCGTTGCTTGCGCCCACAACATTTGCCAATCTGCAGCAGCAGCAACAGCAACAACAAACAAAGTTGTCAGCTGCTTCCTCTTCATCGTCATCGCCAGTTGTTGTTGCTGAGCAGCAGCCAACGTCGACGTCGCCGCAACAACAACAACAACAGCAACCACATCAGCAACCACAACAACAACAACATCATTATCATCATCATCATCATCATAAGCAACAACAACAACAACATAGCAACAAATAACCAACGACTGATCTCTATGCGAATTGACTGCGCTGCTGCCATTGCCAACAACAACAAGAAGAAGAACCGCAACAACATCGACACACAACATCAACAACAACAACAATAACAATGGAAAACGTAACTGTTGTTACGCTGCATTTGCTTGCCGTTGCCTGCTGCTAGCTAGCTATCTCCCTCACACACACACACACACTGCTTAGCGCCCATAACATTAGTTTTGTCTGCAGGTGTGCACCACTCTCTTTGTCTCTCTCTCTCTCTCTGTCTGTCTACACACGCCTGCAAACAGTCTGGCAACTCCACCAAACGCCTTTGTTGTGTCCTTTGTGTTTTTGAGAGAATTCCGTTACAAAGCTCACCAGGGTTGGGGGTTTCACATTTTGAATATCACAAAGAAAACAAACAAAAGCAAAACAACAACAAAAACAATAGTCTCTGTTAAATGCAATTCTTTGATTATACAATTTCTATTTTTTTTTTTTTTGCTTTTTCTATTTCTCTCTCCCTCTCTCTCTTTCTTTCTCTTGCCATTGCAGATGGATGTTTAAAGCATAAAAGTAGCAAAAAAGCGAATTTTATACAATATGTTGATGGTGGTGGTGATGATAAAGATAATGAGAAAGAAGTTGAGATTTATATGAATAACAACAACAACAACAACAATGCCAATTATAATAATTATAATAATGATAACAATAACAGCAGCAGCAACAACAACAAGTTTATAGTTAAAAAATTAAGAGTAGAATTAAAACGCATACAAATCATGTACAGTTGAAATCAAAAGGATATAACGGTTAAGTGAAGCAACATCAAAACAAAATGTCAGCGCAGCCCTGGTAACAGCAACAGCAGCAACAACAACAGCAACAGCAAGGATTGTTATTATTGCCATTGATTGAAGGAGAGGGACAAATCGAAGTATAAAAAAAAAGGCGACAACAACAACGTCGACTCGTTCTCTCTCTCTCTCTCCAACTCCAACTCCCCCTAGCTGCCTATTGGTGAACAAAGAAGCGAAGAAGCATTAAGAATAAACAAAGCGATAAATGATAAATTAAAAAAAAAACAAATAAAAACAAAAAAATATATTCTAAATGCAATGCACACACATACATACACATGCACACGTACAGACACAACCACAAACGCAATTAGCAGCGGTTTTAGACGCCTTACAACTAAAGTTAAATTTATAAATATTATATAAATATATATATATATATATATGTATGATGATATGTGTATATGAAAAGAAGATGCGAGAAAATAGTAAACCAACAAATTATACGAAAAGCGAGCAACAACAACAACAACAACAACAAATAGTAACAAACAATTAACAACAACAATAGTAACAAAGCAATATATACAAAACTCAATTTACACAGCCTATACAATTATATATACATATATACATTCATATATGCATATATAAACAATAATATTGCAAGCATAGCAAACCAAATTAGTTTCACACTACAAATTAATTGTATATACATATAAATATATAAAAAAAAACAACAAAAACAAAAAAAACCAAATCTAAACAAAAAAAAAAATTAAAACCTATTTAAATTATAACTAAAAGGATATACATATATTAAAACAAAAAACGAAAACAAAAATAAAAATAAACGCTGCAAATTAAACAAAGGATAAAACACAATATCATTTTATGACTTGTGTAAATTAACGAGAAAAGAAAGATGAAAACAAAAATCAAATATTTATTGCACATTTTGTATTTGTGTTTCTTACGTTTTGTTGTTGCATTCACCACACACACACACACACACACACACACACACCATAATAAAAATATATTTCCAATGGGAAAGAAAGATGAATATTAACGGACACACATACATGCATGCATACGCATATGTATGCGTGTGTATACATATGCAATACAGAAAGTTCTGTTAACTAGCAAAAGGATTAATTTCAACACTTACCTTTTTGTAGTGTTCACGTTGTTTATTTTAGTTTATTTTTAGTAATTTAATTTTACGCATAGTACACACACACACACACACACACACAGATCCACACATCAAACAAAAATGTATTTGGCCTACAAATCAGTTTTGAATTAATTTTTTGTTTATACCTAAGTTTTATTTTAAACTTTAGCATATTAATTAGTTATAAACATGCGATTATATATATTTACAAATACAACAATTATATTAAATATATACATTACCAGCGTAATGCAACGGTTACAACTGTAAAAGGAGGGCTCGACGTACGGGGAATTCAAAAATATAAAATGTCTGTCGACATTTCTCTTCAGTCTAAACTGAAATTTGCAACTCAACTCAACTTTGTGATCAAATTGTCTCATAAAAGAAGGACCAATGGTGAAATTACTATAAGATGGTCTTACTCACCACACTTGCTCACTTTTTGCATGAGCGCAAAGTTAACTCGATTATTCGCATTGAATCACCTTTTATTTGGGTGAAGAGTACGGAACTATATATTTTACTCCATTTCTCCGCGTGGTGAAGAACAAATAAAAACCAAAGAAAGGGTAATTGTATGACAGCAAGCAAGCACTAAGAACTCTGCTGATTCACTTAAGACAGCGAAAATTGAGAGCACCCTCTGTGTTGTTGTCTCATGGATTTAGCTACCTTGCTAATTATTTCACCATGCACTTTTGCAGTCGACGTTTGGGTGGTGAAAAAACATTTGATTTATCAAACAACAAAACGTGACGGCAATGCATATTATTTATTATCGCTTCCAAGAGTGATCCGATTTAATTGTCAAAGTAATCGTCCCAATTTGTTTCCTTTCATATGTATTTCTTGTAATGTTTGCTGCCATCCGACTAAAACTATTCACCACGGATGAGCTTTTACTGCCGTTATTATGCAGTTTCAACACACTCTCGTATGTCTCAACTTCGATTTGTTTTTCTAATAAATTAGCAAACTGATATAGTTGATTGAATAAAAATATACATACATATGTATATAAATCATAGATTGGTGCATAACACGCGCTTTTATTTTTGAGGTGTTTACTTAACTTAAGAACAAGTCGTGTATTTTACCCTATGACATATTGGATGTATTTATGTGTGTGTGTCTGTGTTTGGGTGTGAAAGAGAGAGTATGAGGTGGCAATATGTTTAATATGATGCTGCTCCGGGTATTAGTGTCCATATTTCTGGAAATCCCATTCGCGATTATCCAGCGGGCAAACCTGACGCGTCTTCAGCCAACGGGAAATGCAATGGAAGTGAAAAGCATGATTACAAACGCCCCAGGCCACGGTGCATTCCTCGCTAGTGGCTGATGCCTGATTGGCCTGGCACTCGATGCATAAATCCATTATATGGTTGCGGCAAATAGCGCAATTGTCCACAACGATATCTGTAAGTGTGTAAAATATTATTTCATATTACACCATGTTTGCCGATAATTTTGGTTCTTATCGAAATCAAGCTACAATAATATAAGGTAGCGACAACACTCAAAGTATGACAGCGAAAGAGGAATTGCCGACAATTAAAATGTGTGCGTCAGAGCGAGCAAGCACTATGAAGTCTGCTTCCACACTGAATCCCGAGTTGTCGCTACCTTATTATTGTATTATGCCGATTTTCTGCACTTTTCCTTTGATTCGCATTAAAACTTACCCCATGCCCAGAGCGCCACAGCATTCCACTGTTATTTTTTTTTTCGTGAAACAAAAGAAAGAAAATTAGTAACACGACAAGATGACAATGCCGAAATGGCATCATTTATTTTATTCGTTGCAACAGGATATGCTTTACCTTTTTAACCTCGAACCGCTTCTTTTCGCCTTTGCTGCTGCTTGATGGTACCTCGAATTCTTCCTCATCGACTTCCATTTTATGATATTTTGGAGTTATTTGCAAAAATCTTTAGAAATGTGACAAATGTGAATGACAATGGCAGCTAGTGTTGGGAGCTGCTTGCGAATCAAGTGCTGGTAAATTCTGTTTGTCACAAGTGCTGGAAGCCGATCAAAGTTAACGTGTGTACGATTGAAAATATTCGATAATCCTGCCAGTGCTGAAAAGTAGAAATCGATTTATGAAAAAAAATACCACACGTAGCAATTGGTATCGATGCTTTGTTTGAAAATTAAGTTAAGTGATTATGATTTAAAAAAGTTGCTACAAAAAATATGTTAACAATTTATGCGAAACATTTAAGACATTTGACAATTTAGAAAATATGACTTGCTACAGTTGTTAAAAAGTCGTTAAAAAGTAAGTTATTTGAATGTATGGTATTTGTGTGGTATTTTCATAAAACGTTGGTAACACTTGGTAAAATTTGGCATTTTTGCGTTATGCGACTGCAACAACATTGATTTGACAATACTGTGAAATTCGTAGCGTTGCACGTGTTTTTGTTATTTGGCAATTGGCAATTGGAATTTCGTAAAATAAAAAGAGGAGATTAAACAAATAGACGTGCAACAAAAGGAATGGAGGACGTCGACTTTACAGGCGTTAGCCCATTGGGCCTGGGTAGCAGCACCAATGCAAATACAGCGATGATACTGTGCTGCGAATGTGGCGTCGCAATTCAACCGAATCCGGCCAATATGTGTGTGACTTGTCTCCGCAATCACGTTGATATTACGGAGAATATACCGAAACAGGCGGTGCTACACTTCTGTCGCAACTGCGAGCGTTATCTACAGCCGCCAAATGAATGGATCCAAGCATCGCTGGAATCACGAGAGCTGCTCGCAATCTGTCTGAAGAAATTGAAGGGATTGAAGGAGGTGAAACTTGTTGATGCTGGTTTCATTTGGACCGAACAGCATTCGAAGCGCATTAAAGTGAAACTGACGGTGCATGGCGAAATCTCTGGCGGCACAGTGCTGCAGCAGGTGTTCATCGTTGAGTTCACCGTACAGAATCAAATGTGCGACGATTGTCATCGCACGGAGGCGAAAGATTTCTGGCGTTGTTTGGTCCAAGTGCGTCAGCGGGCGGAGAATAAGAAGACCTTTTATTATTTGGAACAATTGGTGCTGAAGTACAAGGCACATGCGGATACGTTGGGCATTAAACCGGAACATGGTGGACTGGATTTCTACTATGTGAGCGAGAATCATGCACGTCGCATGGTCGATTTTCTGCAGACAATGGTGCCATCGAAGGTGACGACATCGAAGCGTCTCATCTCGCATGATATACACAGCAATAACTACAACTACAAGTACTCATGGTCGGTGGAAATAGCCCCCATATCAAAGGATAGCGCCGTCTGTCTCTCCAAGAAATTGCGACAACAATTTGGGAACATTTCGCCCGTTTGTCTGGTGAATCGTGTATCGAGTAGCATTCATTTAATCGATCCAATGACGGCACAAATCGCTGAGATTACCACCCAGGTGTATTTCCGTGCTCCCTTCGATGCCATTTGCAATCCCAAGCAGCTGGTCGAATATATTGTCATGGATATTGAGGTGATCAATGATAAGGATCGCAAGTGTTATCCCGGCCAGGGTACCGTATCCTATAAGCATGCCCTCTGCGATATTTGGGTGGTGCGTGCCTCCGAATTGGGCATCGCTGAGAGCAATATACATACACGCTCCCATTTGGGGCATCTCCTCAAGGTTGGCGACTCCGTGATGGGCTACAACACCGGCGAGGCGAACATCAATGATGCTGAATTTGATAAGCTATCACAGGATTTGATACCCGATGTGGTTCTGGTGCGCAAACATTATGATCGACAGACACGTCTCAGTCAGCGAATGTGGAAGATTAAACATTTGGCGGATGAGGCGACCGATGAGCGCAGCAAATACGATTATCATGAGTTCCTCGATGATATCGAGGAGAATGTCGATATGCGTGGACAGATTAACATTTATCGTGACACAAAGAAGACGTTACCCATCGATGTGCAGCCGGATGTGCCACAAATAACCCTGGAGGAGATGCTCGAGGATCTCACCCTCGACTGTGCCGACGATGAGATGGGCGAGGCAGCTGAAAACGGTGATGGGGAAGGGGAAGGTCAAGCACAGACCGAGCCACAGTTATAAGTTAATATTTTCATTCTTTATTTACTTTAATTTATGTATTCATATGTACATATATTATGCATAATAAAAACACACAAAACCTCCAACATTTATTACAATACAATCTCAACTTTGGTTGGAACTCCAATCTCCTAAATCATGCAGAAAGCATACTTATAATCAGGGATTAAAACCTTAACCTTTAACCGGTGATAACCGATTGAAATTTGTAACCGTAACCGAACAAAATTTTTTCCGCTGTACCGAAACTCTTTAAACCGAAATAACCGTTTAGTAACCGATTCATTTATATGGGTTAATTTCGGTTCTAACCGTTTCAGTTACTAAGCAACTTTTTTATTTTTGAACTGCCATAACTTTGTCAAAACTCAGTCAATTTGAGCATAATTTTACCTCTTAATTCGTTGTGCATTTAAATTTTTTTCATTTTCAAAATTCGAAAATTTCGAATTTTTTAGAAATTTTACAGTGTTACCTCTTTGTTTTAATTTTTTCGAAAAATTTTGAATTTTCAATATTTAAACTTCAAATTGTGACGATGCCTGTTTGGCATTTTAATTTGATTTAAGAGATCAACAATTAAAATATTTTAAATATTAAATTGTTTTTTTTTTTAACTTTTGAATGAAAAATAAAACTAATTTTTTAATTTGAGAACAATCTAATCTAAATCTAATCTAAAAATGTACAACAAATAAAATATATTAAATATTAAATTGTTTTTTTTGAAATTTTGAATGAAAAATAAAACTAATTTTTTAATTTAAAAAACAAACTAATCTAATCTAAAAAAGTACAACAAATAAAATACTATAAATATTAAATTGTTTTTTTTTTAATTTTGAATGAAAAATAAAATTAATTTTTTAATTTAAAAAACAAACTAATCAGTGGCAATAAAAATGTGCAAGAAATAAAATATTTTAAAAATTAAATTGTTTTTTTTTTGAAATTTTGAATGAAAAATAAAATTAATTTTTTAATTTAAGAAACAAACTAATCAGTGGCAATAAAAATGTGCAAGAAATAAAATATTATAAATATTAAATTGTTTTTTTTTTGAAATTTTGAATGAAAAATGAAATTTATTTTTTAATTTAAGAAACAAACTAATCTAAATCTAATCTAAAAATGTACAACAAATAAAATACTATAAATATTAAATTGTTTTTTTTTAAATTTTGAATGAAAAATAAAACTAATTTTTTAATTTAAGAAACAAACTAATCAGTGGCAATAAAAATGTGCAGAATTAAAAAAAAAATATTGATCTTTTAAGTGAGATGAGATGCAATTTAGTTAATTAAATACGTTTGCCACATTTAAATAGATAACTTTATGTATTTATTAATATACAATATGCTTAACAGAGGATTTATCTAGTCGACATTTGGATATATTATATAATATGTATATGTATTTGTGTGTATTTGTGTGTATTTGGGATGCTCCTTAATATTTACCACATATACTACAACATAAATTAGTATACTTAATACAAATACTACAATTCAACTAAGACATTAATTAAAATGATCGTGTTTTTTTTTTTGTATTACATTTTGCTTGATTTGTGTAGATTTTGAGAGATTTGCGAGAGATTTGATGGCGATTATTCCATGACCTTAAGAATTGTCAATAGCCTGATTAAAGTCGCTAATCAGACCGTTTAACTAATACAATCAAAATGACCAAATGAACTGTGTGTGTGTGTGTGTCCCTTGCTTTGTACTTGTTGCAGGTTGCAGGTTGCAGGTGGACAAATATAATATTTCTATTTAGCATTCCCTTGAGCCAGCATCAAATCATTCATCATTCATCATCAAAATTTGTCCAGTCTTTTGTTTAGGATAGTCCCAGCTTGGGTTTCTCCTTGAAGAAGTAGACATCATCGCAATCACAATGCTGCGTTGCCTCCCAATCCAACAGAGCTCGCTTCACCACGGGCAGAATGTGCTTCCTTGTCGCCTGGACATTATGTTGCCTCAGAAAGCAACCGCCCATGAAATTCGTATCGACATCATGCGGCTTCAGTTCCAGCTGCGGTGTCTGGCAATCGATTAGAGCACGTCGCACACGCTCCACCAATTGTGTTTGTCCCGTTGGCGAGATGATTGCCACATCCCGTTGCACTTGACCCGTAGGTGGCACCAACATGCCCAGCATAATAATCAATTTGCTATCGGCAGCAAATTGTCGTATTGCCAGCTCCGCATCCGTTAACTCGATGAATTCTCGCACCAGCATGGGCAAACCCGCCATGGGCACCTTCTGATGATCCGTCTGCACTTGTTTCATATCCTTGCGGAGCACCTCGGTCAAGGTAAGTCGACTAATGTCCGATCTGGCGGCCACCAGCTCATCGAAAAGCAAACGACGTTGCGTCTGCTCATCGTCAGCCGTTTGCTGCAGTTGCTCCAATTGCTGAACCATTGTTAAATCGCGTACACAAAATCGTTTGGCAGCTGTGGAAAAGTTAATGGTGTCCAGCACGATGGTGGCATGCAACAGTTGCTCCACACGACATGAACGTGGCTGGTGCTTGGCCAAATAATGCTCGGTTATCAGTGTGGCACACGATCCAAGCTCCGGTTCAATGTGACGCACACAATGTGCTGGCAACAGCTGCAATGCCGGATTATTCTCCAACGGCCGATGATCGTGGATTTCAATAACATTCGCTGACAAATTGCTAACATGATGATCCACAAGGATGACATTGATATCGGGCGACAAGTGCAGCGGCAAATCATCACGAAAGATCAACAATGTCTCATCAATGTCGCACTTGTTGAACATGTGACCCACCTCCGTTTTGAGCGGATAATCGATGCGTGGTATATTCAAGATGGGCACAAAATCATGTTCCTGCTGACGCTGTGCATAGATAAAGGCGAGCGTTAAGGCCGAGACAGCTGAATCCAGATCGCATGATTCATTGCCAATCACAATATGCAATTTACGCTCCTTCTCCTTCGTCTTCTCCTTCTCCTTCTGCTCCGCACTTCCGATTGCACTGCTGATTGCCGCCTTCTCGGGTAGATACTGCCAGGGGATGATGATGTGAAAACAATTAAAAATATGATAAAAACAATTGTCGTTTGTCACTTACGCGGCCAAGCGTCGAGCGCGCTTGCTGTAGAAAACGCAGGAAACACATTACCCCAATAAAGGACAACAGCGCAACGCGCACAAAAGTTACATGAAAGAAAATAAATTATAAACGGCAGGAATGCGAAAGCTACAGTTGTCACTTTGATATCGAGTACACTCGATAGCCATCAAATCATATATCGATAATATCAACAGTTGCAAATACGTTTATGCACAACTTTATTTATTAACTGAAACTAAATCATTTAAACAATTACAACTTGTATCTGCCATAGCGTTTATGCTTTATTCAAATGTTTCAGCCGTTAATTTAACAAATGTATTTGTTAAATATCGATACATCAAATTTATCGCAACATAATGCAGCTCATCGATACAGACATTCGATAAAGTGTCCCAACATATCGATATGTGCAACCACATATGCGCACGTTGATCAACTTGGCTAAGCTATCGATATGTGCGGCCACATATGATATAAAAGCAGAGCACCAACAACTTTTTCAAAAGTCCGCCAAGCTTATCGATATTGACTTATTGAACAATAACAACTAACTATCGATACGCTTGCGTTTCGATAGATATTTCTAGCCATCCCTACTTTTCAATTAAACGGCGTTTTTGTGCGCGTCGCATTAGAAGATATCAAATTGTATTATTTAAACAACAATTGAATCTGATCACAGCTTTCAATCACAGTTTCACAGTTTCGTTTGCCAAACAGAAGAATAATGGATACGCCGCGTCGTAAACTGCGCAACCTGCATATGGAGAATGTGCAAAACAATAGCACACCAATAAGAATTCCGCCATCGCCAATGTTAAAAACACTGGGACATGGCACCGGTGTCAGTGTATATCGCCTGGACAGGTCACCAAAGCGTGGGCACATACGCTCACCGTGGGCGGTGAAACGTATCACACAACGGACACGGGCTAAAAAAGATACGCTCTTTAATGACCGCATCATACGTGAAGCAGCCATCTTGCGGTGAGTCCTCCGAGCTTCTCCTTGTCCGTTCTATTCATTATGCATATGTATAATTTTCAACTATTGCTGCGTGTGTGTGTGTGTGTGTGTGTGTGCCCAGATAAAAGTGTGTACACACACGTGGGCGAGCCGGTGGCTGTGTATAAGTGTGTGCATAATTTTTGTATGTGAGCCTGCCTGCCTGCATGCGTGTGCATACATACATATATGTACATATATGCGTGAGGCTGCTGCTGCGTCTTATGTGTGTGTGCATTTGGTGTACATAATTATGCTGTGCCGTTATACACACACACAACGCTCTCACTAACGGTAACATTATTTCAATAATTGTTTTCTCATCGATAGGAAACTGAATCATCCAAATATTGTTGGCTTTCGCGGCGTCATCAAGTCCGCCGAAGGTGTGGACACACTGGCACTGGAAATGTGCAGCACATCATTGGGCTCCATACTGGAAGAGCGTCATGATGAGGATCTTGGTCCGTTGCCCGCCAAACACACATTCAAAATGATTATGGACATTGCGCATGCTTTGGACTTTTTGCATTCAGAAGCGCGTCTTCTGCACGGCGATCTCAAGTCCTTCAATGTGCTGGTCAAGGGTGAATTTGAAATATGCAAACTCTGCGATTTTGGTGTCACACTGCCCCTGGATGAGAATGGTGAGATTAACTTTCACAAGAATCCCCATCTACAATATGTGGGTAAGTAATTGAAATTTGTAATTTATTGAATTGAATTAAATTTGGGCTTGATTTGTAGGTACATCACTTTGGTCACCGCCTGAAATCATTGATGAGGTGGAGATAATTGATAGCAAAGCTGACATCTTCAGTTTCGGTTTGATTATCTATGAGACATTGGCACTTGTGCCGCCACACACCCTCGAACTGGACGCGGCCTTCAACAGCAGCACGGCCATTGACATGGACAGCTCACAGGAGCAGCAGCAGCAGCTGCCGCAACGTAAACAACTCAATTATTCAGACAACAACAGTGACAATTCACTGCCAACTGGCACTGTCAATACTGGCAACAATACTGTTGACAGTCTGCAGAATCCCAATGATGATGATGATGATGATGATGCAGATGATGCAGATGGAGATGCAGATGAGGATATTGATGAGGAGGATGATACCAAAGAGAATGACATTTCCGATTATTCGTTGACGCACATTGAACAGGCATATGGCACACGTCCTCCATTGCCGGTGGCGTTTCAGCTCAGCGATGATTACAATTGCATTGTCGAGCTATTCTATTTGTGCACCAATGCCCACAGTGAAGATCGACCTGCTGCACGCACCATTTGGCAATGCTTTGAGAATAATGCCGCCAATGTTGCCACAGCATCTTCTGATTTATCCAGCGATTAAATTACTTCTAACGCATCAATTTTTTCGTTTTGTATCTAACGATCAGCTCTCTCTCTCTCTCACACACACTATCTCTGTCTCTCTTCTCTCTGTGTACCTAAATTCGCTGTATAAATATTGATCAATGGAAAAAAAGAAAAGAAAACTACAAAATGTGCACATTCAATAACTATATTCAAATTGAATTTGTATTTAATCATTTCAATTAGTTGTAAGCTTTAAAAGTATTTCCATGTTTCCATGTATTCCACATATATGTATGTATGTATGTATGAAATAGATAATTGTAATTCTCAACTGTTTGTTCATTCGTGTTTTGTTTTTTTTTTGTTCATTCTAAAAATAAACAAATTAGCAAAAACATGAATATTATATATATATTCCATAATTATTACTGTTACGAACTTCTATGAAAATTAAAAGTGTTTTGACAAAATCATAAATTTATTGATATTACTTTTAATTGCTGCTTTAATATTATTGAAAAAATAAAGAAATACAATTTTCGACGAATTTAACTATTTTTTAAAATAAAAAAGAAATTTGTGAATTTGTATTTTGTCCAAACACTTTCTTGACCAACTGTAAATATATTTTATAAATATTTTCGAGTGAATTGTCTCGCCCATTTTGACCCACTGTAGATCTCATTGAATATAATGGATAGCAGTACACGCTAGTGACGAAAGCATCTTACGTTGATCTCTTGAAATTCTTGCTTATTAAAAGGCTCTAAATGTCATCTTGGTCTTATATATTCTAAATTTGATTAAAATCGGACTATTATATCATAAGCTGTCATTTAAATTTAAATTTACGATCGATTCATACTTAATTTAAGATTTTTAGTACACAGCAATTTTAAAATTTACAGAACAAATCTGTATAAATTTAAGTGCGATCGTACTTTATTTTAGAATGCCATAATTTTCTGAGTGTTGTTCCTGATCTTTCTGAAGTACGATTTAATCCTACAGTTGATATTGAAGTTTTTGTATGAAAAACTTTTATGTTTATTACGATATCTCAACAGATTTGACAGAATACGCATAGAAGTTGATTTTATAGATCCTGACCAAAATTGGTTAAGATCGTTCCACTATATCATATATCTGCCATAGAAAGAATAGGTCGATAATTAAGGATTAGGTTGAAAATTATTGTTCTCTCTGGAGATATGTCAATAACTCCTAACGTCCTGAATGAATTTGTCTTTAATCGGTTCACTATATCATAAAGTTGTCATTGTAATCAATCATTTCTATATTTTAGGAATATTCAATATAAAACAAATGTTTTGTCGAATATTTTTTCGGATAGTTATTTCTTTTAAGTACTCTTATGTGGTTAACTTTAATTGTTTGCAGTGATCATTATAAACCAGGGATTAAAACCTTAACCGATACCGTAACCTTTAACCGATGAAAACCGATTGAAATTTGTAAACGTAACTAAAACCGTAACCGAAAAAATGTTTTTCCACTGTACCGAAACTCTTTAAGCCGAAATAACCGTTTAGTAACCGATTCATTTATAAGGGTTAATTTCGGTTCAAACCGTCGCAGTTACCGAGCAACTTTGATAACTTTGAACTTCCATAACTTTGTCAAATCTCAATCAATTTCCATGCGCAATGTAATTTTAAGCATGATTTTACCTCTAAATTCGTTCTGCATTTAAATTTTGTTAGTTTTGAAAAATTTTTGAAAATCGAATTTTTTCGAAATTTTACAGTGTTACCCCTTTGTCTTTTTTGATTTTTTCGAAAAATTTCGAATTTTCAAAATCAACAAAATTTAAATGCAGAACGAATTTAGAGGTAAAATCATGATCAAATTTATATGGCGCATGATAATTGATTGAGTTTTGTCAAAGTTGTGGCTGTTCGAAGTTATTAAAAATCAGTAAAATCAAAATAATCGAAATTTTTAAACCAATCCCGTAACCAGATAACATTATTTTCCAGGCTAATTAGAGCATTAAGTATTTTTTCATGTAAAGCAATGAATAAAGCTTCTTATTTTGGTCAACCGAAAACCTTAATTTTTTTTATTTTTTGTGAACCGAAACCATACCGGTATTTTTAAATCGAAACTTTCACAAAACCGTTTCGAAATCGATACTCCAAGATTTTGCATAGCCGAATTTCGAAAAACTTAATTCGAGCATAACCGAAACCGTAACTAAAACCGATATTCTTTTCGGTTTTAATCCTTGTTATAAACTTCGAGTTTTTATATCTTTAGAATTTGAAATTCGCAAAATACTTTACATATATTCAAAGTAGTAACCGATATCCTATAGTCGGGAACTCGAATATAGCCTTTCCGACTAGTTTTTTCCGTGGGTTCGTTTTTCCGTCGAATCATTAGTCGGGGCTTGATAATCTTAATATTATATAATTTAAAAATCAAATAAATAATTTTAAATTTATCTGATGCTGCAACATGACTCCTAAAACATTACATTTTTTAACTAAATTTATGACTTTTAATCTCTGTTAATTTCTTCGGAAATATTCAAAACTTATAATCAAAGTAGGCAATGATTTTGATTTGACTCTACCCTATAAATAACGCACGGAGCAGCTGAAAATTATCAGTATATTTATTAACTTCAAAGTGAATACATCAGTAAATTGTATTTGATTTCGTTTGTTTTTCAAATATTTTTCTTTCACTCAAAACTAAAAGATTATATCGAAATTTTGTAAACATTTTTTTTTTTAAAGAGCTGTGACGTATTATTAAAAGTTTTTTATTATAAAAAAATAAAATATTCATGACATTGCTACTTTTTTATTCCAAGTAATCCTCGTTTAACTCCAGATTCTTCGATTCTCCAGAAATTGTAAGTCTTAGCATATTTAATGAACTTTTTATATCCCATTTATAATTTGTATCGATTTAATTTCTTTACGAACAGAAAACAAATAACATCTTGAATCGTATCGCCTTTTGCACCCTTTGTGCTGCTTTCGTCACTAGCGTGTACTGCTGTCCACAGTGAATAGTTGGGAACTGCAGGAGGAGGAGGAGGAGGATTTCCATTCCTTTGATATTCAGAGCTTTTAAAAAGCAAGAATCTGGAGATCAACGTAAGATGCTTTCGTCACTAGCGTGTACTGCTGTCCACAGTTGGGAACGGGCTTCCAGATGGTATTTAAGGAGGAGGATTTCCATTCCCTTAATGCATAAATAAAATGTAATTGTTGTAGCCGAAACTCCGGAGTTACAGATGGAGTTACAATTATAGATTCAAATACAGATATTTACAGGTACAACAAAATCGTCACTAGCGTGTACTGCTATCCACAGTGAACAGTTGGGAATGGGATTTCAGATGGTATTTTGGAGGAGGATTCCCTTTCCTTTGATATTCAGAGCCTTTGAAAAGAAAGCATCTGCAATCCCAAACAGTATTGCTTGAAAGTATACGTAAGATGCTTTCGTCACTAGCGTGTACTGCTGTCCATAATTAATAGTTGGAACCGGGCTTCCAGATGGTATTTAAGGAGGATTTCCTTTCCTTTAATGCATAAATATTATTGTTGTAGTCGAAACTCTGGAGTTTTCAAGCAGTTGGAGATCTGTCCATACAAGAAAATTAAAATAAATTTGCCTTCGTCACTAGTGTGTACTGCTGTCCATAATGATACCAGACTGGAACGAGAAAGCTAACTTTTGATTTTCTGTATTCTTTTGATTTTTGCCAGAGTTTTCAAGCAGTTGGATCCTCGAAATTACAGATGGACTTACAGATGGAGATATTTACAGGTACAACAAAACTCGTCACTAGCACGAAAATTGTAATCGAGAGCACTACAAAAACATCAACAAACGCAACTTTTGAAGTTATAAATTATAGCAAAATACACATATTTACGACTCTACTGTTCTTTTTTGTTGTTTTTTTTTTATGAGGGTCTACTGAAAACTAACGGAAATAGGGTATATTGTATTCGTGCAAATGTGCGTTAAAGGCAGAAGGAGGCAGATAAAAAAATGTTCTAAAATCAAGATTTTGGTCTCAGAACTAAGAATTTTGGTCTAAAAAAATGCGTCGAGAACATAAAATTTCTTAAATTTAGAAAACACATCTTGAATAAGAATAAGTTCTTAATTTAAGACCAAACAGTTCAATTTCAACCAAAAATAAAAAATAAGACAGCTGTTTTAAAATTTAAACTTATTTTTTTTTTTATAAATATTCCGATTATATGATTTTTCCTTGGGGCTAGAGCGGGTTTCGATCTACCCAGAGCGCCACGATGTCATTATTGACTTCATATTATAATATGATATATTTATATTTTCTTATCAATTTAAGAATTTTAATTCTTATATTAAGAGCTGCGAATTTTTAGATTAATATTCTTAGTTTTATTAATTTGGTCTTAAAATTGTCTTATTTTAATACTAAAGGTTAATTTGCATCCGATTTATCCTATGGCAGCTATATAATATAGTAATCCGACTTTGACTAAATTTGGTCCGAATGTAAGCGACAGTCCCAAACATCTAATCTGTAAGTTTGGTTAAGATATCTTAAGGAACAAAAAAGTTTTTCATACTATGCAATTTCCTGATCTTTGACCTGAATTTGACCCACTTACAGGTGGAATTTTGTAAAACGCCGTCTTATTGCACGATAAAATTATCGAAAAGTTTTCAAATAATAAAGTCTTTAAAGACTTTTATTTTATTCTTCAAAAAATGCTTCAAAACTCTTATAAAAGACTGACAAAATAAAAATCAATAATAATAATTATTTTTAATTTAAAAATAACGAAATTATTAAATTTCATTTATAAAATAAAAGTCTTTAAATGACAATTTAAAATAATTTTTTGCTTATTCCTTATAATTGTTATGGTCCCTGGTTTCACAATCCAATAAACAAGTTTTTGTATGAATTGAAATTTTTTCATATTTATTAAAATCACATGGTAGGCCTGGAAATATACCTATGTCATCCAAAAACTGAGGACTACGAGAATTTCGAGATATTCCCCAGTCGATGATCAGCAGCAATGCTGCAAACATCATTTTTCTACAAATACTAAATACGAAAAAAACAAATCCTGTTTAAAAAGTGCTCTAAAAGTGTATTAGTTTTTTTTTTAAGTGTATTATTAATTGTAATTGTAATCGTGTTAATTGTAATCGAATTGTTTTATACTGAGTGATTATTATCTTTAATTTCGAATCTGATAAACGTCGTCTTTCGTCATCACGAAACTTCCGTCGTGCAACCCTCGATTGTCCTTGGTACGTAATAATATAATATAAGGTGACCATGGTACAATAATAATGTAATGACAACACTGAAAGTATGACAGCGAAAGAGGAATTGCCGATAAGCAGAATGTGTGCGTCAGAGCGAGTGAGAGAGAGCACTCCGAGGTGAATTTACTTAAGGTCACGTTCTCACCACAGCTGTTCACTTTCGAGGATCCAAGCGTTTATAAATTCACCTTCACCTCTTCTTATTGTTTCCCTCTATTCAATTAGTTATTTTCTCAGTATGAGAACAAACGTCGTCAATATAGGTTGTTTTTTTTTGTTCTCTCGAATAAAATTAACTGATTATATATATTTATTAATATTTATTTATTTAATTTGTTTTACTTGCAGCTGAAACAAAGGAATGATAATCCTCCTCCAAAATACCATCTGAAATCCCATTCCCAACTGTTCACTGTGGATAGCAGTACACGCTAGTGACGATTTTTGTTGTACCTGTAAATATCTGTATCTGAATCTATAATTGTGTGAAACTCCAGAGTTTCGACTACAACAATTAAATAATATTTATGCCTTAATGGAATGGAAATCTTGCTCCTTAAATACCATCTGGAAGCCCGGTTCCAACTATTAATTCTGGACGGCAGTACACGCTAGTGACGAAAGAATCTTACGTATACTTTCGCGCAATACTGTTTGGGATTGTACGCGGAAATATCTGGGACCATCTTATTTGGAGATTCTTGCTTTTTAAAGTCTCTGAATGTCATCAAAGGAAAGGGAATCCTCCTCTAAAATACCATCTGAAATCCCATTCCCAACTGTTCACTGTGGATAGCAGTACACGCTAGTGACGATTTTTGTTGTACCTGTAAATATCTGTATCTGAATCTATAATTGTGTTAAACTCCGGAGTTTAGACTACAACAATTAAATAATATTTATGCATTAAAGGAATGGAAATCCTGCTCCTTAAATACCATCTGGAAGCCCGGTTCCAACTATTAATTGTAGACGGCAGTACACGCTAGTGACGAAAGCACCATCTTTAAGTTTTTGTTGAATGGACATATACACCGATTAAATTATAAATATAATTCAATATTTTTTCAAAAATAAAAACCTTTCTAAACTTTTCTCAGTTTTTAAAGATTCAATGTTTTATTTCAAAATCTTAATTTTTCTCTTGTTGTTTTCAGTTTTTCCCACACGATTTTAACATTTTTGATCCAAGTTAAATTTCACAATCTAGTAAATAAAATTTTCGTAGTTTTTAATTTTTCATATTTATTAGAAATGCATTTAAAAATTTCGTTGAATTGAATAATAATTATGTATTTCAAGAAATTTTTAAATTGTCTTTTCCCCAGATTATAGTTTTCAGCTTCTTTGAGCTTATTTAAAGAAAAAAAAATTTGGTTTGTTTTTTTTTATATAATATTAATTAATTAATTTTTTAATACATTCGTCAATTAATGTTTTTTCTCTTCTCGCTTTCTAAATATTTCAGTTTTTTCACAATTTAATTTTTGCATTAATTTTAATTTTTTTCGTATTTATTAAAAATGCATTTAAAAATTTCGTTGCCTTATTGATTGAATTATAATACGAAAATTGGTGTGTTAAGAATTCTTCATAAAAATCGTTAAAAGTTTCCAGATCTTCACAGTTTTTCTCACAAAATTTGCATATTTTTTGAGCTTAGTTTTGAAGCTTTAAGCCCAATAATAAATAGATATGATTTATAGTTATAATTTAGAAGTTCACTTTGTTTTTTTATTAAAAATACATGCATCAAAATATTAATTTTGTCTTATATTTTTGTTGTTGTTGTCGTTGTTGTTGTTGTTGGTATTTTGCCATTGTGTATAATAATGATATAGTATAATTATTTAAGATTGTTGTTCGATTGGTGTTGTTGGGTTTAAATTTAATGAATTAATTGAACTTGACACAATCTAATGAAATTAGCTGCAGTTTACATAAGTATTATATGTAGGGTATTCGGTATTCGGATATTATAAGTATACTTGGTGTTTGTCTTTTCTTTTGTTATCGCATAGGTCTAACTACATATAGGTATATAGTATATTATATATTATATATCTAAAATATTATATGTTTGTCTCATGTTAACTTCAAGTTTTTTCTTTTTTGTCAAGTTTCATTGTCTTTTCTCAATTTGTCTATAATAGATCTTGTGTATATAGTTAATTCTTGTATATAGTATAATTTATAGTATATAGAGTTTTATAAAACATTTTTGCGTTGATATTTTAAAGGCGCTGTTGGTGTTTTTTTTTTGTTTTGTTATTGTTGTTATTGTTGTTCCTTTTTTGAACTTGAACGAGTATTAGACACATTGACGAAAACAAATTAAAAGTATATAATATATATGTATGTATATGAATATATAAGTATATATATTAAATATATGTATGTATGTATATTAAGTAACACTTTTTAAGCTCGCACACGTTACAAACAAAATTAAAATAAAAATAAAAACAAAAAATATTAAACAAACATTTCGCTTAAGTTTTAGTTTGTAAGTACAATTATAAATGTTTAGTTTTTTTTCATTCTTGTTGTTGTTGTTATTGGTGTTGTTGTGTGCGTGTGTGTGTGTGTAAGTACATAAATGGAATGCAATGTTGTTGTTGTTGTTTTTTTAAGTTCGAGGCAGGTGTGTGTGTGTGTGTGTGTTTGTGTGTGTATTTATTGCATAATTGCAATTAAATAATTTTGTTGCCACTGCACAATTAATTTAAACATTTTCTCCAATTGTTTTTTGCACACTTTTTTCAATATTTAAAATGTACAATTTGTGTGTTAACAAATTTACATATTTGAATAATGACAAAAACAAAAAAATAATGTAGAAAAAATGTAAATTTATACAACTAAAATGATAACACATGAAGAAGGAATTGATGATAATAACAAAGGACATTAATGCTTACAATTAAAATACATAGTTTTTGTTTAAATGAAAAAATTAATTAAAAAGAAAAACAAGTGCATAAAACTGGAAATGGAAAACTTTGACATTTGTGTGTGTGTGTGTGTGGAACGTATGTGGAATGTAAGCCCAATATTTATGTGTGTGTGTATATAGAATTTTGCTGTTTTTTTGTTGCTTTGTTGCTTTGTTGCTTTGTTGTTTACAAATGCAGGACACCATCCTTAACATCGCTGGCCATAATTGTGGACGCATTGGAGGCGGCCTGTCTGTGATGTGTGGACGGTGATGATGCGGATGCGGATGCGGATGCAGATGCAGATGCGGATGCGGATGATTGATGACTCGTTGCGGATGCGGATGCGATCGATGATGTTGTCACAGTCACCATCGTTGTGGGATTTGTGGGACTCTCATCGAGCGTGACACCAGTTAAATCGACAATATCATCCTGATCATCATGCTCCAGCTCATCGGATGTATTCGTATGATTCGTATGATGCGAACCGCTCGACAATTGACTGTTGCGAGAGAAGGAACCGCGATGCGTCGATGTCAGTGTGCGTTGATTTGCCGGCTTCACTGTAATTATCAAATTCGAACTGTTCGCCACCATCATGTCCGTCACCTGTTTCCAAATACAAGAGCATTAATTGGTCATTAATTAATTAGTCATTTATTTCATTGATTATAATTACTTATAATTTATGCACAACTTCATTTATCAAAAATAATTATTATAATAATACTTGACTTAATATAATATAAAATAAAATATTTGTATTAAATATCAATATTACTATACAAAAAATAGTCTGGATAGTTGAAAAAATATAATAATAATATAATATAATAAGATATATTTTTTTACATTTATTAATATAATAATAATAATATAATATAATAAGATATATTTTTTTACATTTTTAACTTAATTTAAAATTATTTTTTTGATTGATTCCCAGCGCTAAAACTATTATAATTACTTATAATTATAAAAATAATAATTATAATAATTCTTGAACCTATTCACAAATATAACTTAATATAATATAAAATAAAATAATTGTAATTTAATTTAATTTCTAATTTAAAGTCAAGGTTTGACAATATTATTATCAAAAAATAGTCTGGATAATTGAGAAAATTCCAGATAAATTTTTTTATATTTTTAACTTTATTTAAAATTATTTTGTTTGATTCCCAGCTCTACAACTATTATAATTATTAAAATAATAATTATAATAATACTTGAAAACCTATTCACAAATATAATTTAATATAATATCAAATAAAATAATTGTAATTTAATTAAATCTAATTTAAAGTCAAGGTTTGACAATATTACTATAAAAAAATAGTCTGGATAATTGAGAAAATTCCAGATAAATTTTTTTATATTTTTAACTTTATTTAAAATTATTTTGTTTGATTCCCAGCTCTACAACTATTATTAAAATAATAATTATAATTATTAAAATAATAATTATAATAATACTTGAACCTTTTCACAAATATAATATAAAATAAAATATTTGTAATTTAATTTAATTAAATCTAATTTAATTAAAATCGAATTTTTTCGAAAAAACAACACAATTTAAATGCAGAACGAATTTGAAATTTTGGAACGAATTTTGACAAAGTTATAGCAGTTTAATGTTATCAGTAGCTGCGACGATCAGTACCGAAATTAACCCTTTTAAATGAATCGGTTACTGAACGGTTATTTCGGTTTAAAGAGTATCGGTTTATGGGTTTCGGTACAGCGGAAAAATATTTTTTCGGTTACGGTAACAGTTACGGTAACAAATTTCAATCGGTTTTTATCGGTTAAAGGTTACGGTTTAGGTTTTAATCCCTGGTTATAATTACTATTTCATATATCATTTGATATGTTATATATCATAAGAATTATTTACAATTTAAATAATAGTGATTATTGAGGATATTAATAATAAATAGGATCTGAGGTTTTAGGCAAAAATATTGATATTTTCAATAAGAATTATTTACAAGTTAGAGTGATTATTGAAGATATAAATAATAAATATAATCTTAGGTTTTTCATTATATCATAGTTATTTATAGTTATTATTTCATATATCATTTCATTATATGTATATCATACGATATATAATAGTTATTGAGGATATTAATTTTTAATAAAATAGGATCTGAGGTTTTAGCCATACCTGATCCAAAGTTTTGCCGGCCACCTCGATGCCATTGACTTCGATAACCTCATCGTTGACGGCCAGGAGTCCGGTGCTTTCGGCCAATCCGCCGGGCACCAGACGTGATATGAATATGCCCGGTTGTTTCTCCAATCCGCTGGCCGTGACACGGACCGATGTCCCATCGCGTATATAGAATCCCAAGGGTTTATCGCTGCCATGCTTGAGGAGACGGACACGTCGATGCGTCTCCGGGACGATGTCCACATCGATAATGGCCGATACCTGACGGAAATCATGTGGTATCGATATCGATGGCGCTTTGGTTTTCACCGGCGTATGTCCAAGAATGCTGCCAATCAGATTCCTTGGCTTCATTGTCCCAAAACCCGAGTACTCATTCAGATCATCTAAAAAGCATCGAATTGTTGTTAGAAATTCGCACAGATTTATACAGACAGTGCGTCAAGTAAGTGTTTTGACGGTAGCTTGAACAAATTCAAAGAAACTATAATAAGAAAAGTAACATTGAATTGCGAAATTCAACTAAGAAAAAGATAGAGTACAAAAATAAATGACGAAACTAAAATAAGTAAAACATTTCGAAAAAAAATCCATTTCATTAATATTTGAAAAGAAAAATAAAATAAAATAATATTGAATATTTAAATAAGGTTTTTATGCAGACATTCTGTAATTCTAAATTAAATTATGTTTATTTTTGCAGGTTCCTTTTTTAAAGTATTTCAAAAACATAACCAAAAAAATCAAAGGCTAAAATCAAACATGTTTTATAAGAAACATCATAATTTTTAATGAAATATATTTGATTGAAGCTTTTTCTAATTTTTGTCTTCCCAATTTTTTTGTTCCTGTTTTTAATTACTAATAACATTAGTGCTATTCCTGAAACAGATTCAGGATTTGGTTTTCTTACGCGTCAGGAATACCACTAATGTTTTTTTAATTATTAATTCCAAATTAAATGCTTTCTAATTTGGTGTACGTAGTTTTTGTTTCCAAATTTTGATGTGCTGAGGGAAAAATAAAAAAATTCGCATGTTTTATTTTGCAATAACATTTTTTTCTTGGTTTTTGTATTATTTTTCTGATTTTAATTATCATTTTAAATAAATCATTATCATCTTTAAAAGAAATCCAAGAATTAAGAATCAATAAAATGTGGATTTTTTTTAAATTTGTACGGAATAATCGATATAGTTTGCCAATTAATCGACATTTCGATTCATTCATTATAATGAATCGATAGTTATCGATTTTTGCAATTCGATAACAATACACTAATAGAAATTTATGACTATTTGTGTTTTCAAAACAGTTACGCGACAGTGAGTTAAGAAAGTATATTGACAAAATCAAAAATTTACACAGTTTCTCTTGCAAAAAAATATATAATTTTTTTTAATGGATTTTTATTTGATTTCTAATAATATTATTAAAAATAAATATAAATTTTTCATTAAATTTAGTAATTTTTGAAAATGTAATTTGTACTTGTGAAAACACTTTCTTGACCAACTGTAGTTTTTGTAATTATTCTACTTATCGAATTTAACAATTTATGAAAATAAAAAAAATTAAATTTGGGAATTTGCACTTGGTGAAAACACTTTCTTGACCAACTGTAGTTTTTGTAATTATTCTACTTATCGAATTTAACAATTTATGATAATAAAAAAAATAAAATATGTATGGTAATTTGTACTTAGTGAAAACACTTTCTTGACCAACTGTAAATACTGCATGCAATTATTGTACTCACCTTTTCGTTGCACAATGACGCGCAACAAAGGACGCGCTGTTTTGAGGGCACGGCCAAAGTTGTCATCGTTGTTGATGGGCAACAGGTCGTTGTCGCGCGGATCAATGTAGAGTATTAGAAACTGTATGTTGGCCAATTTATGCAGCTGCTCGATCAATGAGGCGAATTTATCGAAACTCTGCTCGGTCTCATGACGTTTAAAGCTCCAGCGTCGAAACTCGGCATCAAACTGACACATGAAATTAACAAATTGTATAACATATAATATTATTATCAGAATCCACAACTGTTGCCTGCCGTGCAACAACTTCCACTTCCATTTCCATTTCCAATAGCTTCCACTTTATACACTGCATGAATCAGCGGTGCCGCAGTCAACAATTATTTCACTTGTATTCCATTTATATGGAATGTGCCTCACCTTTGATTTCACTTCAATTAGATTCGTTTCAGCGCTCGCCGCCGTCGCTGCAGTTGTGTTTATTTTATTCTTTGACATTTTTGTGGGACCAACCAACAACTTCCACTTCCCAACTTCTTCCACTTCCACTTCCACTTGCACACACAAATTTCACAGCAAACACAACAACGCACAACTCCGGATGCAGTGCCGTCGCGGGCGCCAACCACCAACAGCAGCCAAATGATATGTGCTCAAAGAAATTAAAATCGTTCAATAAATTAGAAGTCGACAAAAAATCTTAACTAAAAACTAAATTTTATGCGTTTGACGTGAGGCAAAAAAAAAATCACTCAAGTTCAAGAAGTTGCCACCTGTCAGATAAATAGTTGCCGTTTATTTTTTGGACGTTGCCAGACCTTTGAAATTCGAAAAAGATACTTGAAAGTAATTGGTGAGATACTTTTTCAAAAGTATCTTTTGGTGTTATTAAAGCTTGAACTTTGAAAATTTTGATAGTTTTTTTTTAGAATTTTGTCGAATTTTCGATATAAAAAAATTAAATTAAGTCATACAACTATTAATAATCATTTTTATATTATATAATTTATAAATGAAATGGTTTAATTAATTTTAAGCGTATTGAATATTAAACAATATGCTAAATTTATTTAAGTTACGCGCCATTTGCAAATTTCGTGTCGATAGTATCGAATCTCTGGCGTCTGTGCAAAAAAACATGGAGTCATCGCAATACAAATATATCGATACATGTAGAAAGAAAACATTAATGGATTGATTTTAACAACTGCAGCTGGCGATGAAAATAATAAAAACAAATAATTAATGTTAGTATATTTTAAATTTACCAATAAATATTTTAATTTTTAATTCAAAAATAACGACAAAGTAATTGTATCGATATATATTTTATCGACCACTGTCCTTAATTTGTTAATGCCAGGTGGCAGCGCTATAAATGCACAAAATTGCAACAAATCGAATAATTTTACTTCGTATTTCATAATTATACATATTCATTGAAAACAACTTCATTTTAAATTTTTGCAAATTAAATAATACTGAATGGTTGAGAAACTGCTGTGCAACTGTTCAATTCGATGAGCACGAGTGAGACGACACTAGTGCATCCGCATGAAAAGAGTATAGATAGCTGCTTGTTGGTATCAGCCAATGACACTTCTGTGTACGCTGCATATCTATAAAAACAAGAATATTTACCAATTTAGTTAACCAAACGTATATCAATTAAAGCTAGCTTATGTTCAGTATGCAAATATAAAAAGATGAAAAGAAATTTGATAAAGGTTGGCAATCTTAATGAGAGTTAAGTGAGCAGTGTGACCATAACGAATTGAAAAGCCAACATGCATAACAGTGTAGCGCATGCCATACGACGAGGGTTTCTGTAAATGGAGGCTGTTTTGTGTTTTGTTGTTGAGCGTGTGAAGTGTGCAATTGAGTAGAAATTGTTATTTTTTTGTTTTTAAATGTGTCGAAAAGCCAATAACAAAATAGGAAAACAAATCAATTTCAGTTTGAAACATAATCAACTTGCTGCAAAGCATATAATACGAGGCATTAAATATAATAAAGCGCACGCGAGTTGGAAAAACAAAAACGAATACGAAAACGAAAACAGAGCAAACAATTTTCCCCCGCACTGCACGAGACGAGACGTTGACGCTGACGCTGACGCTGTGACGGCGACGCCAGTGCAAAATACAGTTGGAAGCAGAGCTTTTCAAATTTTGGACAAATCTCTCAATTAGTTGGCAGTATTAAAAAGTGTTTCAGGAGGACATTTGGAGCAGTAGCAACGATTGAGAAACCTTGAAACGCATTCAAGCACACACACACATATACACAATCAGACACACAGACACCCACATAAACATAGACAATAGACACACACACACACACACACACTCGCACAGACACACACACAGAGAGAGAGAGCGAGAGAGAGAGAGAGAGCGAAAGGCGTACGCACAAAAAGGAGAAACAACAGGCAAAAGAAGAAACCATGAGTTCGGTAATGTAAACAAATAAACGTAAAAATGCAAAATAAAACAATTTCTTATATTTTTGTGAAAAAAAAATGGAAAAAATAGCAATATTCGAATGTGGAGAATCTGTCACCGCAGACCATCAGACAGGTGATGAAGGAGCTGCAGGATATGGAAACAACGCCACCGGAGGGCATCAAAGTCTTGATCAATGAGAGCGATGTCACCGATATTCAAGCATTAATCGATGGACCAGCGGGAACACCATATGCCGTTGGCATCTTTCGCGTCAAACTGACGCTCAACAAAGATTTTCCACAGACGCCGCCGAAGGCATATTTTTTAACCAAAATATTCCATCCAAATGTGGCATCGAATGGCGAGATATGCGTTAACACATTAAAAAAGGACTGGAAACCGGATTTGGGCATTAAACACATACTGCTTACCATCAAATGCCTGCTGATTGTACCAAATCCCGAATCGGCCCTCAACGAGGAAGCCGGCAAAATGTTGCTCGAACGTTACGATGATTATTCCCAGCGTGCGCGCATGATGACGGAGATACATGCCCAGGTGAGTGATAACAGAAGAGATACCACAGAGAGAGAGAGTGAGAGAGAGAGAAAGATTGAGCCTTTTTTAAACTTAACGACTATCATTTTCAATATACAGTTGGTCAAGAAAGTCTTGTGCCGGAATACAAATTCACACATTTGCTTTCTTATTTTTTATTATATTTAAAATCGATTCAAGTTATTTATCTTTCTTTTAAAAGATATCTTTTTAAAGACATCAATATTAATCATAATATAGATAAAGTTCCTTTTTTAAACTTAACGATTATCATTTTCAATATACAGTCGGTCAAGAAAGTCTTGTGCCGGAATACAAATTCACACATTTGCTTCTTATTTTTTATTATATTTAAAATCGATTAAAGATATTTTTCTTTCTTTTAATATCCATATCTTTCAATATACTAAATGATAACATAGATAGGGAAAGATCCTTTTTTAAACTTAACGACTATCATTTTCAATATACAGTCGGTCAAGAAAGTCTTTTGCCTGAATACAAATTCACACATTTGTTTTTTTTAACTATCGAAATAGTTTAAATCGGTTAAAGATATTTTTCTTTCTTTCAATGCAAATGATAAAATAGATAGAGAAAGATCATTATTTATACTTAACGATTTAAAATAATAATGAATTATTGATTTTATCTTAGCTAAAAAATTAACACTTATTTTCGAAATCTATATTTTTAAATATAAATTAATTTTTGATTTTTATCTTAGCTAAAAAGTTAACATTTATTTTCGAAATCTAACTTAAAAATTGATCTAGTAATAATTGAGTTTAAATTTACATTATAAAAATCATAGAACCACTTTAATTAGGAAATATTCATTTCAAAATAAAAATTAATTATTGATTTTTGGCTAAACTAACAAAAAAAATCTACTTTTTTTTTTCAAATTCCAATTAAGTAAAATTATCAATTATTAAACAAGTTTAAATTCCCATTTATAAAAATCATTAAATCGCTCTTATTTAGAATTTCAGTATTTTTTTGATTTACATAAATAAATTACTTTTAAAAAGTTGTTAATTAAATTTACTTTTAAAAAGTTGTTAATTAAATTTAATTTTTGATTTACTCACATCAAATATAGTTGTTTAAAAGCAAAATTAAAATTAAAAACTTATTTACGTTCTGAATTAAAAGAACGATCAAATAAAAAGTAAATTTCCATTTTTATTTACAAATCATGAAATCACTTTTGTTTATTATAATTATAAAATTACAATAGTAAAAATTGAAAAATAACTTTTACAAAAAAAAATTATAAAATTACAATAGTAAAAATTTAAAAAAAACTTTTACAAAAAAAAAAAAAAAGATATAGGCTTAGTTATCGTTTTATAATTCCAATATTTATTTCAAAAATTTAAAAATGAATTTTAAAAAAAATGTTTAATTGATATTTGCATTATGTTCAATTATAAAAATTTAAAAATAACTTTTACAAAAAAAAAAAAAGATATAGGCTTAGTTATCGTTTTATAATTCCAATTTTTATTTAAAAAATTTAAAAAAAAAATGCTTAATTGATATTTTCATTATGTGCATTAAATTTGTATTAGGAAAAATGGTATATGAAAAATATGCTTAATTTGATATATTAAATTTGTATTTCCAATTTTTATAATGACAATTAAAAAGTAAGTTTTTATTTGAAATCTTCACACTCAACTTGACGATCTCTTCTCATTTTTGTAGCCGGCCAAATGCGGAGCTGCTGCCAGCGATGCCAAAGATGATGATGGACCATCGACGAAGAAACACGCGGGCCTTGATAAGAAGCTGCAGGATAAGAAGAAGGAAAAGTTGCTTAAGGAGAAGAAACGCATGCTCAAGAGATTATGAGAGGCATAAAGACAGAGAGAGAAAGAGAGATACAAACAACAATAATGGAGAAGAAAATAAAAAACAAGAACAACAAGAACAGACTATAAATATATGTATCTTATATCAAAAATCATCAGTGATCCGTTGAAGAACAAAACAAAGATATAAACAAAAGCAAAATCAAATAGAAGAGTTAAAAATCATAATAAAAAAACAAAAAGGAAATGAGAAGAAATCCACTTGGCTAAAGAAAAACAAAGCAGAAGAATGATGAAGAATGACGAAGAAGAAGGAGAAGATGAAGGAGAAGAGCGACCAAGCAACAAGATGAGAAAACCACTCCAAAGAAAAATGCATCCAGTTACATATACAAAAAAAAAACAAAAAGAAAAGAAAAGAAAAAACAATTATACATACTATAAAATAATATAAAAGAAAACACAAATAATGAAAAAAGCTAAGAAAAAACTCTGGTTTAAAAAAAGTCTGGTGCGGCTGAAAAACCGATATTAGTTTGTAGACGGAGCTAAGATGAAGAAATCATGTCCTATATATTATTTAGTTACCCCCCTTCCCCCTCCCCCCTCTTCCTGCTCCTCCCCTCCTTGTCTTTTTTTTTTAAAAAACTATCGTAGCATAAATTATGTGTATGTAATTAGTTAAAACATTCAATCCCCTGCCCCCTAAATTTCCATCAATTTCCCTCCCTTAAAATCATCAATCAATGTATCGTTATTTTAAACTTTTATTTAAATTGTTCTCTTTAACATTCGTGCGTTTTAATTAAAAAAAAAAACCAAACAAAACAAACTTAAAGTAAGAAACATACACACACAAGAAAAAGTTAGTCAAGAAAATGTTTTGAAAAATTGACAAATTCACAAAATATATAATATATTTGATTATTTTTTGGCAAGTAAAAAATAATTTTCATTAAACTTAAAAATTTTTTAAAAATAAAATTGAATTTTTTCAAAACACTTTCTCGACTAACTGTATGAGAAAATTGTAAAACGAAGATCCTTGAATGTGATTATAAATCCTTATATCGCTATATCAATTCCCACAACAAACTCAATTGTGTAATATACGATATGCAATATACATATTATATATAATCACGTTTTTGGCCACTTCGCACAAAAACGTAGTATCATATTTTTTTGGTTAGTTCATTTTTTAGGTTATGTACTAATACGAAATTTAAAAAAAAAAAAATAGTAAGATAAAAATTAAAAAAACAATTTGTGCCCTTTTGATGATGATAATACGAAAACATTTCTTATTGCTTAACTGCTAGATGATTTCCAAAAAAAAAAACAAAAAAGAACGCAATCTCTCAATTCAATTATCGTAGTAGTTCAAAAAAAAAAAAAACTTAAGACAAAAAAGAAGAAGAAACCCGAAAAGAATAAAAAAAAACACCTTTCGTTGAATTTGTTCTAACACACAAACGACACAACAACAAAAGTGGAGAAACCCATTTTGGAAAACACAACAAAAAATGTATGATGAATAAATTCGCCATTTGAGAGTAAACAATTGTAGTACCATGATAATATATCTATATATATATAATATATATAATCTATATAATAGATTGTCTAGGCATTTCCGAGTTCGAGTTCTCCAATGCCGGAAGAACATTTTATTTTAGATAGTCGTCGATTCTACGAAAATGACAATGAGACATATTCTCTTTATATTGTACAGCTAGTCAAGTAATTGTTTTGACAAGCAAACTAAATGCATACATGTACAGTTAGTCAAGTAATTGTTTTCACAAATTACAAATTCACACATTTTTTTTTTATTTCTGAAATAGTTAAAATCAAAAAGTTTTAAATTATTCAAAATAATTAAATTTCAAAATTTTATGATATAACACTTATATTTGATTTTTTCAATACAAATAAAAAATTAAAGTTTTTTCTGATTTTTATTTTAAAAGTTACAAATAAAAGTTAAATTCATTTTTTCTTAGTATTTTTAAATCCATGTATCATTTAAAAGCTATTGAATCATACAACAGATCAAGAATACTTTTAAATTTTGCTAATTCACTAATTGGTTCAAATTTAACTTTTATTTTTCGATTTTTTAATTAAAATCCTTGGTTAAATTCGACGAATATTATTTGTTTTTAAATTAAATTAAAAATCATCTATTATTTGTCGCTATTTTCTAACTATTTTAAAACTAATATCAATATTTGTTTTCATTGTCACAACAATTACATGTCTTACTGTACTGCTCGCAGGTGTATATGTATGTGTGTGGGTGTCGTCTCTCTCTCTCTCTTTTTGTTTTTGTGCTCTTTGCGCCAACGCGAACGCCAACGCCGGGCAACATTCCAAGCGACTAACCTTCAGCCCAGCTCCAAAATTGTCGCAGCTCTAAAAACAACAACAAGAACAACACATAATGAGAGCAAAGAATGCTTTTAACATTGTGAGAGAGCAAGTGTGTGTCTCTGTGTTGCTGTCGCGCTCTCACTTGCTAAAACCTGATGAGGCGCTTCATTTGCTTTGGCCAGGCCAGTGTTGGACACAGCGTTGCCATTTTAGCTATTAAGTAGCTAGACTGCAAAAGCTAGCAAATTTGCCGAGTAATTTTTTAACTTAAAAAAGCTACAATTCTGGCCAGTGCACTGGTAACTGGTATATCATAATTTCCCCGCGAACGTCATTCATAAAAATCTAGATCTGGCGTGAAATAAGCTGAGTTGGCAACACTGCATATAACGCTCTCACTTGAAAAATAGAGAGAGAGAGAGAGTATGAATGAATTAGCAGATGGACCGCAAAAGGCAAAAGCTTGTTGTGAATGTGATTGTGGTGCGGTGTCGAGATTGAATGATCGAAGGTGCGGCACGGTGGGGTAGCCCAGCGGATGAGGAGAGGGTTGTGGGACGTAAGTGCGCGCGCGCGCTCGATCGCCAATTCGAAATTGGCTGCGCGACGGCAACGGCGACGGCGACAGTCAACAAACAGCAGCCAGCAGCAAAAAACAGCCAACAGGTAGATCAGTTGTGAATCTGGCACGGACGGACGACAACAAACCAACATTTAGCTTGGCTCGAAGCTCAAGCCTCTCGTCTCGCACAAAACATAAAAAAAACAAAACTCGCACTCGGCTAAAACGCGACGACGGCCAAAACAACAAAAATAAAAAAAAAACGTTTTGCGCGCCTCCTCCCAGGTGTGTGTGTGTAAATATGCATACAGCTGGTCAAGAAAGTGTTTGGACAAAATCAAAAATATACACAATTTGATTTCTTATTTTATATTCTTGGCTCTTACAGCCAATTATAAAAAAGAAAAATAACTTTTATCGACTTAAGTTATTTTTAAAAATAAAAACGCAGTTATGTGAATTATTATTTAGTCAAAACACTTGCTTGACTAGCTGTATTTACATATGTGTGCGTTGCCCAGTTGCAACTTATTGTTATTGTTATTATTGCCCGTTTTTTTTTCTGTGGTTGCGGCAGATAAAACAAAAACAACAAACCAAACGGATCAAAACACGCCCTATACAAAAATCTACACATACATACAGTTAGTGAAGAACGTGTTTGGACTTAAATTAAAATTTAAAATTTTTTATTGATTTTTATTCGATTTCTAACTTTATTATTCTTGATTATGGATCTAAGAACAAGTTAAAAAAAGAAAAAGAAATTAATTATATTGAATTTAACAATTTTTAAAAATAAAACAAGTCAATAATCAAATATGTGCATTTTGATCTTGTTAAAAAACTTTCTTGAGCAACTGTACATGTGCTTTGCTCAATGTGTCTGTGTGTGTGTGTGTGTGTGTTCATTTGCATTGAAAATCGAATCGAAATCGATAATTCGATTGAACGTTCGATTGCCTTCCCCCTGCCGAAAAGGGTTCAAAGAGGAAGGAAGGAAGTTGCACGCCGTGTTTTCTTCAACAATTTGATTGAATTGGCGTGCAACGGCGCGTGGCATGTGGCATGCAACAACAGTTAAGTGCGCAAGTGCGCGCTCATCCATTTTATTTGGCATTCTTGCAACATCTGTTGCTCTGACTTGACAATTAGCAGTCAGGATTATGCGTGCAATTCTCTAATCGATATTGATTTATCGAACGAGTGTGTGTGTATGTGTGTGTTTGATTTCAAATTGAAAAATTGAAAAATTGAAAAAAAGTGAAAATGTGAAAAGTGAAGTTGTTTTTTATTGACCGCTTTTGGAAGTACTTCTTTTCCAGCTAGTTTATTTTCATTTTTTGTTGAGTGTATAGCTTGTACCAGATTGTTGGAAAAATGTTTACCAATTTTTAATTTTGGTACCAAGTAATTTATATATTTTGAATGCAAGTTTAACATTAATTTAAAATAAAAAATTACTTTCTTTTTTGTACTTTGTGCTAAAACTAAGCCAACGAAGTTTAATAAAATTTGTATTTATTTTAACGAACATTTAAAATGGATAATATCTTGGAAACGATTTTAAAAATGCGCAAATTTCTTTTTAGTTTTTAATATTTAATACAATATTATGAATTCGAGGTTAAATTGTGTGTGAAAAACTTTAAATCAAATAAAAATTGTACAATTTTGAAGAGAAGTGATCCAATGTACCCACGAATAAATTGTGTACCAGTTTGATTACAAATGTACCAAATGTCGACTTGACCAGTGTGACCTTGTCATCTACCGGGAATTTGAGTTTAGAACAGTTTTCAACCGTTGAATCGATTGGATTTTAAGCTATATTTACATATTTTACATATATGTATATGTATATAATGTGACGTACGCACACTTTTACAAACTGAGAGAGTTTCTGTATTTTTCTACAACATTATTCAGTTGTTTTGTTGTGTGGGACGTTGAAACTAAGTAAAGTCGCGCAAATAACTCGTTCATTTCGTCATTTCGAGCAGAGACCGTCAATAAATATTTGTTATACTCGTACATATGTGCATATATGTACATACCAGTGTTGTCTAATTTTCAGAAGAAAAAAATAGCTGTTTCTGGTGAGAAAGCATCCAAATAAGTAGCTGAACTTGCGAAGAAAAATAGGCTACAGAAAATATCTAATAGCTATTTCTGGTGAGAAAGCATCCAAATAAATAGCTAAACTTGCGAAGGAAAATAGGCTACAAAAAATATCTAATAGCTGATTCTGTTTCTGATGAGAAAGCATCCAACAAAATAGCTAAACTTGCAAAGAAAATAGGCTACAGAAAATATCTAATAGCTGATTCTGTTTCTGATGAGAAAGCATCCAACAAAATAGCTGAATTTGCTAAGAAAAACATCCTAAAACAAATATTCAACTCTTTTTTAACATCAGTTTGAATATTTGCTTGTAAAATTCTACAATATTTTGTCGAATTAGTCAAATTCGTTAATTGATATTGGTATTATAGGCATTAATTGTACCAATTTTAAGTAGGTACTTTTGAATTTATTATTTATCACGCCACGCATCCCCAAATTTTTGCTTTGCTCAATTTTAATTAGTAAGATTTCAATATTTCGCAATTTTTAGATGGTAATATTACAGAATATCGATATACAACGAATTTATTTGTTTAGTGCTCATTTTATTTTCAATATCATTTATTTTGCTAAATTTGTAGCTATATTTGAAAGATTTACAAATTTATCTAGCAATTGAACTTAAAATAGCTAAATTATAAAATAGCTAAATTGACATCGCTGGTACATACAAAATACATATATGTACATATGGAAATTCATATAGATACATAAATATCGCATTGAAATTTGTTTGTTGTCGCCACAGATGATCGTAAAAATCCTCCAGTTTTTTATGTGTATTTTTCTCGCCTTTTTGTTTTTTTTTTCGAAAACTTGAGCCGAGAACGCTTCAGTTTTCAGTTAAAATTTGCGTGGTTGTTGCGGGTGTTGGTGGGCGGTCAGTTAGCTGTTGTTGTTGTTGTTGTTGTTGTTGTTGTTATTTGTTTAACTGCCAAATACGTCAAACTCATTTTGACCAAATGCGTTTTGAAACAATTTTTGCGCGCTCAATTTAAGTTAGTGGGCGATTAAAACCAGCTGAGCAATTACCAATTACATGCTCGATCCACAAACAAATCCAAAAACAAAAAAAACTCTATCCAAATATTGTGATTCTCAATTTGTGTGCTGCACTCAATTCACATAATTTGCTTATTTAAACTACGTTTCATTTTAACTATTATATTTTAAATGTTGAGCTTAAAGCGCATTCCTCTTAATTAGGCTATTTAACTAGCTTGTATTTAATTTATACATATGTAGATCTTTGGAGTTAGTTTATGTACAGTGTACACTGATAAAAAAGAGACCGAGTTCTTAAATCAACAATATTGATAATCATTTTTTTTTTTATTTTTAATTATTTCCTGAGTGATACATACATATAATAAATGAATTTATGAGTTTATAGAATTTAGATAGTTTCCTTTATTCGTTTCCTTTATTTTCGTAGAATTCTTTGAACCAGGGATTAAAACCGAAACAAATATCGGTTTCAGTTACGGTTTCGGTTACGATCGAATTAAGGTTTTCGGTTATCGGTTATCGGTTACACAAAATCTTGGAGTATCGGTTTTGTAACGGTTATCGGTTTTATGTAAGTTTCTACTTAAAAATACCGATATGGTTTCGGTTCACAAAAAAAATAAAAATTTATGTTTTCGGTTGACCAAAATAAGAAGCGTTATTCATTGTTTTACATGAAAAAAGGATTAATGCTCTTATTAGCCTGGAATATAATGTTATCTGGTTACAGAAATGGTTCAGCGTAATGTCGATTTTATTATAATGTGATCTCATATAAATTTGGTTCATTTGGTTTGAAAATTTTGATTATTTGATTTTACTGCTTTCTAATAACTTCTAACTGCCATAACTTTGTCAAAACTCGATTAATTTCCATGCGGAATGTAAATTTGATCATCATTTTAGCTCTTAATTCGTTCTACATTTGAATTTTGTTCATTTTTAAAAATTTTTGAAAATCGAATTTTTTAGAAAATTTACCCCTTATCGTTTTTCTAAAAATATCGAAATTTTCGAATTTTCAAAATGAACAAAATTTAAATGCAGAACAAATTTATAGTTAAAATAATGCTCAAATTTACATTCCGCATGGAAATTGATTGAGTTTTGACAAAGTTATGGCAGTTCAAAGTTGCTCAATAGCTGCGACGGCCAGAACCGAAATTAACCCCTAGCAATGAATCGGTTACTAAACGGTTATTTCGGTTTAAAGAGTTTCGGTTAATGGGTTTCGGTACAGCGGAAAAAATTGTTTTCGGTTACGGTTTCAGTCACGGTTACAAATTTCAATCGGTTTTTACCGGTTAAAGGTTACGGTTTCGGTTAAGGTTTTAATGCCTGGTTCCCAAATATAAATTTTAGAGAGTTTTATTTTCTAAACTATAATAGTTTACACGTTTCCTTTATTTTAGTAGAATTCTTTAAAGTCAACTCTGTGAAATTATTATTTATTATTATTATATGCTAGAATCTGAAATTCCAATTGAATTTCTTTAAAGTCAATTCGCACAAGGTCAGAAAATAACTTAATTATATAGATGTTTTATACATTTTTATAGAACGAAATCTCTATTTTTACTTGAAATCAATTCTTTGTTTGGGATTTCCCAACTGTAAAATTATGTACTGTACTCTCTGTAGATTCTATTGCTTTTAAATGACTTCCATATTTGCGCTTTCAATTGTTTACCTTAATCACAGAGACTTACATGCTATTATTTTAATGAATACTACGATATTTAATATTAGTTGTTACACATTCCGAACTTAAAGCTTCTAAATAATTGTTTTATTTGTTGTACAATTAGTTTTACTAAATAATAGCCTCTTTCTAATAAAATATAATATAGAACTAGTGAAAATAGAACCCAACATTGATTAAAATGGACCTATTTCTAAAATCAAGAATATTGACCTCAATTAATTTTATTGAAATAAAGCAACTTTAAGAAAAATATACAAAAACTCAATATTAACAAGATGTTTTCTCAATTTTTCGTATTTTTTGGTTCTTGACGTTTTTTTTAGACAAAATCTTAAATTTGTTGTCTCAAAACTAAAAGTTTTTATCTTAAAAGAATGAAGAACAAATTTCTATAGATATTTATGGTGTTAAAATAACTCTTATTTTTTAATCTTCATAGATAATTCTCAGTTAAAAGTTGAATAAATAAAGGAAATAAAAGTTTCAAATCAAATTTGAAAATTATCGGTTTTTATTTGGCAGTTACAAAACGGTGTATTCGATTTTAGCAAGTGCCAGCACTATTTTAGCAAAGACAACAACCACAAAAAGCACAGAGCGTAACGAATAAAAAAGCTTTTTTGCGCGCTGCTTAAAATTAGGCAACACTAAATTTCGCAAAACATTTTTTTAAATTGCAGCCAAAAGCAAAAACAAAACAAACACACACATTCAAACGCATACTGCAAATCAAATAAAGCGGCAAGCAAATAGTGTGGGCGTCGCGCGAAGTTGAAGCAGCAGCCGCCAGAGGGAGGCACCACCTGAGGGAGGCAGCCGCTGGGAGGCGCCATGGCACTGAGCAAGACAAGCAAATCGAAAGCTGGCGCCAAAGACGAGCAGAATGAACTGGTAAGCAAGCAAAAACAAAAAACAAAGAAGAATAACAATAACAATAACAAAGCAAATTAACAAATACAAATGTAAATACAGCTGTGAGAACAGGCATGGACAGATAAATAGCACAAAGTGAAATTCAATTTTACAAAATAAAAGCATAATTGCAATTTGCAGCCTAACTAATCAACTAAATATTTATTGAAGAAAAATAGAAACATGTATCTTAAGAAAAATTGTATTAAAAAAAATTAAAACATGTAAAACATATATAAAAAAATTAAATCTCAATCAAAATGTATTTATTTAACGTCAACTAAAAGCAGTTCAAAAATTAAAAAAATAAAATATTACAAATTACAATTTTAATTAAATAAACAGCCAAACTATGTATTATAAACTGAAAGAAAATAAACAAAAATGTATAAAGCTATAAGGTGTGTAATTTAAATGATCCAACATTTGTTGCTAAGATTGGAAGAAACCAAATAAAATTGTAAAGTTACAGATTGGAAATGTAAAGCTGTTAAGATTTGTGCAATTTAGCTATAGATAACAATAAATTAAATGAGATATATTGACGAAATTATCGATTACAAAAACTTAGAATTAGTATTCTCAGTATTTATTTAAATAATATAAGATTAAATTTGAAAAATGTAAAATTCCAAATTTGATATGTAAAGCTATTAAGATTTGTGCTATTTTGCTGTCCTCTGCTGTAGTTAAGTATTTGCGTGTGTGTGGCAAAGCTTTGGCGTTGTGTGGCAACGACAAAGGAAAAGACAAAAACAAAAGCAAAAGCAAACAACAATGGAGCGCAACAAAAGCAAAGCGCACTTGGCTCAACGAGACTCGGGAACGCGACGCTGGAACGCGCGCAACTTCAACTCAGTTCAGTTCAGTTCAGTTCAGTTCATCTCCGTTCGGTTCAGCTCCGTTCAGTTCCGTTCAGTTCCGTTCGGTTCAGTTTCAGTTCAGGTGTAACAAACTAACGGTGCAGCTCGTGTTGCGCCGCAGTCGTCGCCGCGCCATCGAATCGAACACGCCGCGCAATTTTTGTTTTGTTTTCATTTCGTTACGTTACGTTTTGTTTCGTTGTTTTTTTTTTCTGTTCTTTGTTATTTATTTTTATTTATTTTTTTTTTTGCATGCGACTGCGACTTTGACTGCGGCAATTAAAAGTCGCTTAAATATTGTAGTTCACTAAGTAAATAGATTGTACAAAAAAAAAAAACAAAACAAAAGCAAACGCAGCACAAACACAATTTGTACTTGTTGCTGTTCTTCTTCTTCTTCATATTATTATTTTCCTTGTTGTTGTTGTTTGGCCTTAATGGCAAAGTGCAAAGTGTGACCACACATGCTTCAAGAATTAAAAGTCTGCCAGTGAGAGTGAAGAGAGAGAGAGAGAGAGAGAGACGCATAGAGAGAGAGAGTGGGAGTGGAAGTGAGCGCGCATTTGTGTTGACAGTGTTAAGTTTACATACAGTATGCAAAAAAATAATCATTCAGTATGTCAAGCAAGTGTTTTGCAAAAATAAGAACTCACATATTTGGTTTTTTATTTTTAAGAATATTCTTCTAAATTTGTTTCAAGAATAATAAAATAAGAAATAAAATAAAATAAATTAAGTCGAGTTTACATGCAGCAACTCATAAAAAATAAAGTTACAGTTTGTCAAACAAGTGTTTTGACAATTTAAAAATTCACGTACTTGGTTTTTTGTATTTTTAAAAATATTTAAATTTCGATACAAATTATTTGGCTTTCTTTTAAACTTGTTTCAAGAATTCTAATAAAAAAACCAATAAAATAAATTAAATTAAATACAAAATATATATTTTTTGCCTGAGACTTATTATAACATTTTGTAATTTCTTTTTTAATTTAAGTTGTTCTTAAAATCAGCAGCAAAAAAGGCAAGAAAAAATATAATTTTATTTTTGACAATTTTAAAATGTGTGCAAACATTTACTTGACATACTGTATTATGCCCTGCTGCAACTGTTGTGTTTCAACTCCCCATTTTGAGCGCCTACTCTCAAACTCTACCCGCTGCCTCCCCCTCCCCTCCCCCCTCCCCTCTCTCCCCTTCCCCCTTTAGCCCACACTCCTGCAACTCTACAACTCTACAACGCTCCAGCTTTAAGTGGCGAGCTTTACATGGCATAGTACGTGCAAAAAATTAATCATTACATACAAAAAAAAAAAATAAAAACGCGCCGCGTTTTTTTTCTAGTTGTCGTGACATTTGTTGCTGTGTTGTTGTTGTTGCCTTCTACTTGTTGCATAAGCGCATTGCGTATACGTAACGTGCGCCCAATTTTCAAACCAACTCCAGATCCTGCGGCATTCGATACACTCGCTATTTTATCTATCGATAGCAAAAATTGCGGCCCAAAATCGAAAAAAAATATTAACAAAACGAGAGAAAAAAAAAATCACAGCAAAAATATTTTCCCACCATTAAAGCGCACACAGCAACAACAACAGCAACAGCAACAACAACAACAACAACTTACAGACATACACACACTCATACATACATGCATGCATTCATATACAAAATCACGCGCATTATTCGTTCACAAAATGGACAAATGCTTGCAGTAGGGCAACACTGCACTATGGGCAAAATGACCGATATTTTGGCATAAACTCTAATTAACAGGGACAACAACTGTTATGAGGTATAAATCATTTTTAATAGTTATTTAAAGACTTTTATTTTATAAATCATATTTCAAAATTATTTGTGATTTAAAAATAAATAATAATTATTATTATGGATTTTTATTTTTTAAGTCTTTTATAAGAGTTTTTGATGATTTTTTTTGAAGACTGTTATTTTTGAGGAATAAACTAAAAGTCTTTAAAGACTTTTATTATTTGAAAACTTTTAGATTAAAATCCTTGTCCTTTTCACTAATATTTAAGATCGAAATTTCCAAAATTAAAACAAGAGTAACACTTAAGACATTCTATGAATTTATTACCCTTTTTTTTATGCCGATCGGACTTTTAAATTTATCAATCAGAAATAAAAATCTTTACAGACTTTTATCCAAAAAAATCATCAAAACCTCTACAAAAAGACTTAAAAAAATGAAAATCAATAATAATAATTATTTTTATTTTGTTTAAATCAGAAATAATTATTAAATTCGATTTAAAAAATGCAAGTCTTTAAAAAACCAAAAAATTGCACTGTTTTTATGGTTGATTTATAAGTTGTATTTTTTATCAATAACGAATATTTTCTGTCCCTGAAATGCCAAAGTTTTTACATTTTTGCCCATAGTGCACTAGTGGGGAAGAGAGGATGGGAGTTGTGTAAGGTGGGGCAGGGGGCGAGGGGGCGGGGGGCACCCACAAGTTGCCGCCGCTTGAAATGTTGTTGAAGCGTTTTTTTCGTATTTACTTTTTTTTTTTTTTTTTTGGGCTTCAAACGAATTTGTTGCTCTTGTCCGTTTGTTATTATTGTTATTGTTATTTGTTGTTATTGCTGGTTGGTTGCAACAACAAAAACAATGCTTCACCGTTATTTAAGATTCTGTGCGTCTTGAAATATTTAAAAGCTTTTCTTGTATCTACACTATTAGAGGGTATTTTAGTTTAGTCAGCTTAAATGTTACACATTAAAATGAACAAATATTAAGACGTGTCAAATTTGACTATACAGTGAGTCAAGTAAGTTTTTCTTCTAAAATCGGTTGAAAAATTACATTTTTGATAAAAACTAAATCTTTGTAATATTTTATTCAACATATTCTTACAACACTTTATGCAAGTCAAACTATCAATATTAAAAATATAAATTTGAAAAATATAGTAATTTTATTTCGACCAAATTAGAGACAGTTCCAAATTCAAAATCTGTGAGTTTGATTTGGATGTCTTAAGAAACAAAAGAGTTTTTCATACAAAGTAATTCCATGACCTTTGACCTGAATAAGAGGCACTTACAGGTGGAATTTTGTCTTCTTGCACAAGAAGAAATGAGTTTTTATTTGAAATATTAGTTTTATTTTTAAGAAATTAAAGTTTTGGTAATGCTTAAGTATATTAAGATAAAAATATATATAGGCAAGAGTATTCAAACTTCGTTGTGTCAAACGTAATTATTCTTTTTCGATAAAAGAAAAAACCATTCATGTCTGTCTTCTAGAAAATATAGCAACAATATCAGAAAGAAGAAATGAGTTTTTATTTGAAAAATTAGTTTTATTTTGAAGAAATTAAAGTTTTGGTTGTGTTAAAAATATTTATTTATTTGGAATAATAGGCAAGAGTATTCAAACTTCGTTGTGTCAAACATAATTATTCTTTTTCGATATTTTTTTCTGGATAAATAGATGAAAAAGTATCCAAATCTGTCTTCTATAAAATATAGCAAAAATATCAGAAAGAAGAAATGAGTTTTTATTTGAAAAACTAATTTTATCTGAGTTTTTATTTGAAATATTAGTTTTATTTTTAAGAAATTAAAGTTTTGATAATGCTTAAGTTTATTAAAATAACAATATATATATAGGCAAGAGTATTCAAACTTCGTTGTGTCAAACGTAATTATTCTTTTTCGATATTTTTTCTGAAAAAAAAAAGAAAACTTAAAATGGGCAGCAACAATTCAATGTCTTTGTATGGCAAAAGGCGCAAATTAGTAGCCCAAAGTTTAGGGGAGGGAAGCGGTAAAGGGGGTAGAAGGAGGGGGGGGGGTTGCTTAGGGTGTTAGTGTGTGTGTTGTGTGGGTATTTGTTGACCAGTGCGTGACTTGTGGGTTCGGCCGTCGTTCCAAAAAATAGACAAAAGAAAAATTTTTTTTTTTTTTTGGCCAAACTCGACGCCTTGTTGCAGTTGTAACTTGCAACGTGCAACGTGCAACTTGCAACTGTTGCTGCTGCAGCAGTTGTTGCTGTTGTTGCTGCTTTTGGGTCAAGTAAAAGGCATTTGCAATTGCATTTTGAATTTGGCTTTTTGGGGAATTGTCAAAGCAACATTTGCTTTATTTTATTTTATTTCATTTATTTATTTTGCTTTTTTTTGGGAGGGGCTTCAATTCAATTGGAGTCTTTGTTGTTGTTGTTGTTGGCAGTTGAGTCATGCCCTGAGGGCCACATTAACATGGCCAAAAGCAGCAACAAAACCAAAACTTAAAACCAGGAACCATAACTCTTATGAGGTATAAGTTAAAAAAAAATCATTTTTAATGGTTGTGTAAAGACTTTTATTTTGTATATCAAATGTGATTTAAAAATAAAAAATAATTATTCTTATTTATATTTATTTTATGAGTCTTAAAAGACTATTAGTTTTGAGGATTAAACTAAAAGTCTTTAAAGACTTTTATTATTTGAAAACTTTTGAAAAGTCTTTGTAAATATCTCCGCTAATACTTAAGATAGACATTTCAAAATTAAAACAAGAGTAACACTTAAGACATTCTAAGAATTTATTACCCATTTTTTATGCCGATAAGACTTTTAAATATATCAATCAGAAATAAAAGTCTTTAAAGACTTTTATTAAAAGAAAATCCTTTAAAACTCTTCTAAAAGACTAAAAAAATAAAAATCGATTATAATAATTATTGTAAATTTATTTTATTTAAATCAGAAACAATTATTAAATTTGATTAATAAAAAAAAAATCTGTTAATAACCATTAAAAATTATTTTAAATTTAAAAATTCTTCAATATTAGTTTGTTAGCTAATTGCAGAGATATTATAAATACTCACTTCATACATTCTATGAATTTATTACCATTTTTTATGCCGATAGGGCTAAAGTCTTTAAAGACTTTTAATCAAAAAAAAAACTCATTAAAAAGTCTTCTAAAAGACTGAAAAAATAGATTTCAATAATAAGAATTATTGTAATTTTATTTATTTTATTTAAATCAGAAATAATTATTAAATTTGATTTATAAAAAAAAAAATCATTAAATAACCATTAAAAATTTTTTTAAATTTAAAAATTCTTCAATATTAGTTTATTAGCTAATTGCAGAGATATTGTAAATACAAAAATTTGAAACAAAAATTGCTCTGGTTTTTATAGTTGATTTTTTGATCAATTACGATTATTTTCATATTTGAAAAAAAATCACAAACAGAATTCAAAAGGTTCTCAATTTGTCCTCTGAGCGGAAGCAATTACAAAAATGGCTAAATTGCAATTACCATTTAATTGTTGTTGTTGTTGCTGTTGTTGCTGTTGTTGTTGTTGTTGTTGTTTTGTCGGCCTGATGTCATGCGCATATTGATGATGTTTGGGGCGGGCAACAAATTGAAGTCCAAATCGATCAATTCAATGGCAACGACAACAACAACAACAACAACAGCTAACACAAAAGGCAACTGGAAGCCGGCCAAACCGGCAACAACAACAACAATAACAACAAATTCAGTCAAAAGCTCACAAATTGATTGTTAAAACGTATTTATCGATTCAAGAATCGTTTCGCATGCGAAACAAAAGCAACAACAACACAAGCAATAAATAACAACAACAACAACAACTACAAAAATAATAATAAAAATAAAATAATGAGTGAGAGAAAGAGATAGAAAGTGAGAGAAAGAAGGGGAAATGACAAAAAAGGCAAAGTGCAAAGTGAGAACTTTAAAGTTTAATTATTAAAATAGTTAAATAAATTATTATAATAAAGTTTAAGCGTGAAAATAGAAAAAGAGAATAAAAGAGAAAAGAGAAACATTTAGAGTATGAGAGAGGAGGGAGCAAAAGAAAAAAGAAAATAAAGAAAGAGCGTGAAAATAGAGAAAAAAAAACAAAATGTATAGAATGAAATAGAGAGAGGAGAGAGAAAGCTAAAGAAAAAAAGCGTGAAAATAGAGAAAAAGAGAAAAAAGTACAAAAAAGAGAGAAAATTAGAGTATGAGAGAGAGAGAGAGAGAGAGGGAGCAACAGAAAAAAGAGGAAAATTTAGAGAAAGAAAGAGAGAAAACAAAAGAAGGAAAGAGCGTTAAAATAGAGAATAAGAAAGCGAACAAAAAACTACAAGAAATAAGATAAATATTTAGAGAAAGAATGAGAATAAGAAAAAGAGGAAAAAAGTAGAAACAATAGAAAAGTTAGAGAAAGAAAAAGAAAAGGCAAAAGAAAGAAAGAGCGTAAAAATAGAGAAACAGTGAAAACAAATTAGATAAAAGAGAATAATTTAGAGAAAAAAAAGGAAAAAAATCAAAAGAAAGAGCGTGAAAATGGAGGAAAAAAACTACAAGAAAAAAGAGTAAAATTTAGAGAAAGAAGGAAAAAAGCAAAGAAAGAAAGATCGTGAAAATGAGAAAAAATGCATGGAAAGATAGTGAAATAGAGCAAAAGAAAATAGGTAAAAAACAAGAAAAACGAGAAAATGAGAGGAAGAAAAAGACCAAAAGAAAGAAAGAGCGTGAAAATAATATAAAAAAATAGGAAAATTTAGGAAAAAACAGGAAAAACAGAAGAAAGAGCGTAAAAATAGAGAAAAAATAAGAAGCATGGGAAACATGAGAATAACTTAGAGAAATAAAGAGGAAAAGCAATAGAAAGAAAGAGTATAAAAAGAGGAAAAGAGAGAAAGAACGATCGTGAGAATATAGAAAAAGTAAAAGGGAAAAGGTTGGAAGAATGAGAAAAATTTAGAGAATGAAAAAGAGGGTGCAAAAGGAACAGGGAGAAAACTAGGAAAAAAGAGAAAAATTTAGAGAAAGAAAGATAAAGAATTAGAGAAAAAACTACAAAAAGGGAAAAGACAAGAAATCTTTAGGAATAGGACTTGGATAAAAGAATCGAATGTAAAATATGAAGAGAGATATTGCAGATTTTATAAACATAATAAAAATTAAGAAAAGAAGCTCTACAATCAATTAGAAAAACAGGAAACTTGAGGAATTTATAAAGCTAGAATTGAAATTTTTACAATCTTCAGTCTCTTCAGCTTTGAACTCTCAATATTTCAATAAGTTTTGTAGTTTGAATGTTTTTTAAGCAACATTTGCTTCAAGGCTTCTGCAGGTCAAAGAGAATAAGAGAGATAGAGAGAGAGAGAGAGAGAGAGAGAGAGAGAGAGGAAAAAAGGGTCAGATTGGAGGAGTTACCCCATTTTAGTTCGTTTGTTTAATGAGTTAGTAAAACCTTTTAGGTCGTCTTGTGCTTGGCCTGAACTTTGACCAGTTTTTAGTTGCTGCCCTATAATAAAAGGTATGTCAGTTAGCCCATAAAACGTGTAGCACATTGAAAGTTCGACTTAGTTAGACCTTGAGATCTCAACGAACTCAGCTCTCATTACAGATTATAAATTAATTCAGTTTGGTAATAAATTCATAGAATGTCTTATTTGAAATGTCTATCTTAAGTATAAGCGAAGATATTTACAAAGACTTTTCCAAAAGTTTTCAAATAGTTTTTAAAGACTTTTAGTTTATTCCTCAAAAATACTAGTCTTCAAAGACTTTTATTCAAAAAGATCATCAAAAACTTTTATAAAAGACTAAATAAATCAATAATAATAATTATTTAATATTTTTAAATCATAAATAATTATGTAATTTGATTTATAAAATAAAAGTCTTTAAGTAACCATTAAAAATGATTTTTTTAGTTATGGTCCCTGGTTAAAAATGTATTTGAGTTGGGGTATTTTCAAGTCGTTTTTGCCCTCAGTTGAACCGAATGCGAGTTGCCCTTTTGCCCTTTTTATTTATTTTTTTTTATTTTATTTTTTTTTTTTGGGTCGAGCATTGGACGCGTTATGTAACGAAGCAACGAAGCGAGTTGACCAAACGCAGACACTTGAGCCAATTTTCCAACGAATTCAGCAAACAGATTTAAGCCAATTTCAGTTCCCTCCACTCTTGAAAATTCCCATTCCCATTTCTCTGTCTTCTGTCTTCAGGTATACGTGATATTTATGGGGCTGTAAAATAATGTTGATGAGTTGTTGCGGCATTCGCTTAGTTAAGCACGGGGAAGCTACCGTTTTGTTCTTACAGCTTTACGCTTGGAAAACTCTGATTTCCCTCCCTCTTTATCACTACTCTTCCCCTGTTACTCTTCTCATCTCTCTTCCCACGTTTGTCTCTCTTACCCATGGTAAATAGGTAAAAAAATGTGTATTATAAATGCCTTCATCTCACAAAAGTATAGAAATTCTTCATCAGCATCTACAATCGTCTGTCTATCGATCTCAGATCTCTATAGTCCAAAAACTCTTATCATAAATTCACATGAAATTAATCAATTTTGGTTTATAACAGGGACCATAACTGTTATCATTTTTAATGGTTATTTAATGACTTAATGATTAATGAAAACAGAAAAAATGTCTTTAAATACTTTTATTCTATTTCTTTTATTTTATTTTTCTAAAAAATAATAACCTTTGTGGACTTTTATTTTATTTCTTAAAAATAATAGTCTTTTGGGACTTTTATAGTTATTAATCAGGAATGAAAGTCTTTAAAGACTTTTATTTAATTTCTTAAAAATAATAGTCTTTAAAAACTATTCTTTTCAAAAAAATCATCAAAAACTCTTCTAAATGACTGAAAATTTAGCTTCTAAATTTATTTAGCTTATGCCTTAAAAAAGTTATGGTCCCTGAAATAAAATATTTAGTAGGAATATTTTAATTTTTAAAAAACCTGTTTGTTTAGAGAGGAGAGTGAGGAGGAGATAAAGAAGAAGAAGAGGAAGAAGAGGAAGAAGAAGAAAAAGGAAGAAGAAGAAAAAGGAAGAAGAAGAAAAAGGAAGAAGAAGAAGAGGAAGAGGAAGAAGAAGAATAAGAAGAGTAAGAAGAAGAAGAAAAAGAAAAAGAAAAAGAAGAAGAAGAAGAAGAAGAGTAAGAAGAAGAAGAAGAAGATGAAGAAGAAGAAGAAGAAGAAGAGAAGTAGGAGAAGAAGAAGAAGAAGAAGTTTTTTAAATTCTAAGTCGAATCGTTGTTAGTTTAAATTTTTGTTGCCGCTGATTTTTGCAGTCAAAGTTGCAGCAACAAATTTATCAGTTGAGAGGCCAACGCCCAACGCTGCGCCACGCCCCCTAAAAGCTACAAAGTTGGCTGCTTTGGGGCGTTGGTGGCAAGTAGCATGTTGCATGCCCCATGTGGCACAGTTGTAATGATGACAATGCAAAGCGAAAGTGCCAAGAAATTAATTAGGCAAAAGCAAAGGAAATAAAGCGAAACAAAAGGAGAAGTCACTGAGGAGAAGGGAAAGGAGAAGGAAAAGGAGCAGGAGAAGGAAAAGGAGCAGGAGAAGGAAAAGGAGCAGGAGAAGGAAAAGGAGCAGGAGAAGGAAAAGGAGCAGGAGAAGGAAAAGGAGCAGGAGGAGAAGAAAGATTCCAACAAGTTGCATCGATGTAGTCAAAGTCGCCGCCAGATCGCCAGATGATCGAATGGTGGTGATCCTTCTACTGTCGCCATGCACATGCAGCCAAAGCAGCAGCAGCAGCAGCAGCCGTTACCCACAACAACAACAACAACAACAACAACAACAACTGCACCACCTTGCACCACCAACAACAACAACAACAACACGACACAAATCAAGTTGCAGCGAAATCAGCAGCAGCAGCAGTGAAAGTAATGGAAATGTCTCCTCATCGGCATCGACGGGTGATACGGCGATTCCAGCCAGGTTCTATGCTGCACCACCGCTGCACCACTGGCCTAGTCATAGTCATAGCTATCCGACAACACCACCAACAACACAACAACAACAACAACAACAACAGCAGCAGCAACACAATAATAATAATCATAAAAACAACTTTAATTTTTCAAATTATGCAAATGTTGTGCCCAAACCGCCGCGAAGTTTTCACGCCCACAGCCACGCCCCTACAACTACTGCACCACAACAACAACAACGACAACAACAACACGGCCAACAGGTGGCGCCAGCAAATGCTGCAATTGTATTTCGCATCTACGCACAAGAAACTCTGCCAAATTTGTCATTTACAACTAACAAAACTAAAAATAAAACTAATAACAAGAAAAATAAGCAAAATAATCATAGAAATCATCATAAAAATGATGGTGCAACAACAACACCAACAACAGCAACAACAACAACTGCCGATTATGTGCGTCACGTGACACGCGTTAATTTCTATGACGTTGATACTTCGCAGGTCGAATTCGAGCCCAAAGATGATGATGACAGCAATGAGGCAACTGCAAATAAATGCGATACAGAAGCTATAACCAAAGAAGGTGAGTCTCTACAAATAGAATAACTCAAATTTAGAAAACATTTATTTGAATCAGGGATTAAAATCTTAGCCGAAACCGATGAAAACCGATTGAAATTTGAAACCGTAACTGAAACCGGAACCGAAAAAATGTTTTTCCACTGTAGCGAAACCCATAAACCGAAATAACCGTTTAGTAACCGATTCATTTATAAGGGTTAGTTTCGGGTCTGGCCGTCGCAGCTACTGAGCAACTTCGAACTGCCATAACTTTGTCAAAACTCGATCAATTTTCATGCGGAATGTAAATTTGAGCATGATTTTTCCTCTAAATTCGTTCTGCATTTGAATTTTAAAAATTCGAAATTTTTTCGAAAATTTCGAAAATTTACAGTGTTACCCCTTAACATTTTTCGAAAAGAAATCGAAATTTTCGAATTTTCAAAATGAACAAAATTTAAATGCAGAAACAAATTTAGAAGTATAATCATGCTCAAATTTACATTCTGCATGGAAATTGATTGACTTTTGACAAAGTTATGGCAGTTCAAAATTATTAAAAATCAGTAAAATCAAAATAATTGAAATTTTCAAACCAAATCAACAAACTTTCCATGAGATCAAATTATAATAAAATCGACATTACACTGGATCATTCCAGTAACCAGATAACATTATTTTCCAGGCTAAAAAGAGCATTAAGTCGGAAACTAAAAGGAAAAATTAAATTAATCCAGTTCGAAATGGGAATAAGAAACAGGAATAATAAATTTGAGTCACATAGTTGAGTTCCCAGTTAAACACTTGAACTTTCAGTAACGTTTTTCTTTAGCCAAGCGTTGAAATTAAAGGCACTCCCCAAAATCTTCAGTAGAGCATTCACTCATTCATTCATTTGTTTGAGTCACTCAAAGGGGTTTGTTCTGTCAATTATTAGACTTGAGTCAATCATATAATATTATGGTAGATATGTCATTTATTGTTAATAGTTGCGATTGCATCTGTTGATGGATGAATGCAATTGTCATTCAGGGCTGTGTCTGTCAATACTGAATAAATGATTCATGAATATTACGTATACGAATCGTCAAACAATTTAAGTTTAGAAAAAAAACCTTATTTTTAATGGTTATTTAAAGACTTTTATTTTATAAATCAAATTTAATAATTATTTGTGATTTAAAAATAATAAAAAATAATTATTATTGATTTATATTTTTTCTGTCTTTTATAAGAGGTTTTGACGATTTCTTTTTTGAATAAAAGTCTTTAAAAAATATTATTTTTGAAGAATAAACTAATAGGCCTTAAAGACTTTTATTATTTGAAAACTTTTGGAAGTCTTTATTATCTCCGCTAATATTTAAGATCGAAATTTAAAAATTAAAACAAGAGTAGCACTTAAGACACTCTATGAATTTATTACACTTTTTTTTATCTCGATCGGACTTTTAAATTTATCAATCAGAAATAAAAGTCTTTTAAGACATTTATTCAAAAAAATCAAAAACTCTTATAAAAGTCTGAAAATATAATATAAAACCCAAATATTATAAATATTTTAAATTTATTTTATTTAAATCAGAAATAATTATTAAATTCGATTTATAAAAGTCTTGAAAAGTGATTTTTAATTTAAAAATAATAATAATAAAAATAACACCCCAATTTTTTTTGTTTGTACAATTCTTTTATGTTGTATAATTCTCTTCATTTTAATTCATTATTTTGTCTTTTTATCAATTAAATTTACAATTTAAGTTTAACCGAAAATAAAAACGGCAAAAAACATACCAACATCCGATACTTTTTACTGTGGGAAACACCTTTCTGATGTCTTTTCTCAGGGCTTTCTCATAATCAGTAACTACTGTTGCAGGCTCCATATCGAATACATTTTCTTTAATATATAGCAACATTTCTTCATAACATGCATTTGTTTTTCTATTTATTAAAACAAAAAATATCGGAAATACCTAAAAAAGATTTGTAATTATTATTAAATTTGGACTTTTAGTATAATTAACTATTTATAAATTCAAGAAATAATGAATATTTGATACAAATAAATTTTTACAAAAATAAGAAAAATTAAATAAGGCCCCAAAAAATGCATATTAAAAATTGGGGTCTTATTTCCTAATTTCCAAATTATTTCGTAATAAAAATGAAATAAGACCCAAAAAAGTTCATATTACAAATTCGGGTATTTCGGGTATTTCCTAAAAATAATTAAATAAGGCCCCAAATTTTAGTTTTGGGGCTCTATTGCATTTCTAATTTTTTGGTTTCTTATTTCATTTGAAATAAGTCCCCAATATTAATTAGGAAATTGGGCCCCACAAAAGGAAATAACACCCCAAATTTCCCAAAAATCGTTGTTGTTGTTTCCTTTATAAATTTTTGGGGCCCTATTTCATATTTTTTGGGGCCTTATTTCTTTGGGGCCTTACTTCTCAGAGACTATGAGAACTGATCCCTTTCGCTTATGTTATATTTATGCATCGCTCTCATTTCCCTCTTTATTCCTCTCTCCTTTGACCCCTCCACCCCTCTACCCCTCTACTCATTCCCCCTTACACCCTCTTATCGTATTGTTGCGGAAATCATAGAAAGTTTGATTTAATTATGTGATTAACATAGCACAAAGGCGCCTTTGGCGGAAAACGGCGGATAACTTGTAACATTGTGAAAAAATAGTGTAAAAATTAGAAATAACAAGCAGCTACAAGCAACAACAACAACAACTGGCAACAACAACAACACCGGACAACAACAATGGCAAAATGCTAATGCAAAAGAAAATGTTTCAGTAAATTTCCCACGTTAGTAAATCATTAAAAATCAACGGCTGTAAAAGACAACAACAACTGAATAAAAATAGTGCACATTTCAGTTGTTGTTGCTGTTTATTGTTGTTGTTGTTGTTGTTGTTGCTACTGGTGTTTGCTATTTTTTTTTGCATATGCAGATATTTTTTAATAATTGAAGCCAGTGCTTGTTATGCCACAACTCTCCACAGACAACAACTCTCCATTTATGACGATCTCTACACAGCAATAAATGCAATTTTCACATTTCTAATTATTAAGGGGGCGTGGTCATGGAAAGGGCGCCAGAGATGAACGAGTAGGGAATGAAAAAATAAATTTGAATTCAAATAAATAAAAAATACAGATCCTTAAATATTAAATATGTAATTTAATCTGCAAAAAACACTTAATTAATAATAAAATAAAAATATAAAAAAAAGTTATAAAAATTAAATAAATTAAATTGAATTTAAATTGCAAGTCTTTAAATTATTTATTAAGAAGTAAACAAAATATTATAATACTAAATACTTTATTTGAGTTTTTTTTTAATTTTATTTAAAAAAAGAGAAAAGTTCTAAAAAAACAAGTAACAAAGCATTATAATAAAACAAATTCATACAATATTTTCACAACTTTTTTTCCGATTTTTAAAACTTTGTTTCATCATTATTAGATTAAAAATTACATTTTTAAAAAGGAGAATTTAAATTAAAATTGAACTAAAATATGAAGTAATCACAAAAATTAGAACAATTAAATTAAAAAAATTCAAGTAATATCAAGAGAACTAAATTTCAACAATTAGAATTTATAATAATAAATAAAAATAAATAAAAATAAATATCAACTCGAGGTGACGATAATTTGATAATTAGAAGGATCACTAAAACCCACAATTTAAAAATAAATCAAATAAAGAATCTGAAAAAAATAAATAAATAAAATTATGTAATAAATCAGTATCATATATAATTCCAAGCTCTAACTAGTGCAAATTTAAAAATATATAAAAAAAAGCTCTTAAATAAAATAAACTGAAATGGAAGTAATAAATAAAGAAATATGTAAATGAATAAATAATAATGTAATGAATAAATAATAATGTAATGAATAAATATCAAACTTTAAAATAAATAAAATAAATGCTCTAAAAAAACTTAAATAGAAGAATAAATAAAAAATTTAATAAATAGTTATCAAAAATTACTTAAAGCTTAAAGCAGTGCAAATTTAAAAAAAATACATACATATATAAATTAAATGTTTTAAAACCAATAAAATAAGTGCTCTAAAATAAAATAAACTAAAACAGAAGAAGAAGAATAAAATAAAGAATATAAGAAATAAATAATATAAGAAAATAATAAATAAATATCAAATATTTTTGCATGTTTTGATCATCGGAAATTTTAAACTAAATAAATTAAATGGTCTAAAATAAAAGAATAAATAAAATGCGGTGTCTAAAAATGTAATAAATAAATATTAAATATAACTTCAAGTTTAAAGCAGTGCAAATTAAAAAAAAAAATACAAACATATGTAAGTTAAATGCTTTAAAACAAATAAAATAAGTGTTCTAAAGTTAAATAAGAATAAATAAAGAATACAATAAATAAAGAATATAATAAATAAATATGAAATATTATTTTAATTTTTAAGCATCGGAAATTTTAAAATAAATAAATTAAATGCACTAAGATAAAAGAATAAATAAAATGCGGTGTCTAAAAATGTAATAAATAAATATCAAATATTAAAAAGAGGTCGTCACTTAATTAGCATAGCAACAGTCGAGTTAATGATATTTAAGGTTGCTGGAGTGGAAGGAGGAAGGGAGGGGTAGTGGGTAGATAAATCAAGTATCGAGTAGTATCGGTTGATGCTGGGAGTCACTTAGCATAGTCATAATTGACACCACAATTAGCTCAATGAGCGGCAAACAAGTGTGTGTGCAACACTGTGCACTGTGGTCGATTTCATAGGCTAAAAATAAAAAAGTATTCAATTGATGTCTCTAAAAAAAATTAAATTTCTATATTAAATCGTGTTTAATTTTAATGAATGTTGAAAAGCAAGTTAAATACTTTATGAAAAGCCAATTTTTATGTAATAATATGTAGACCAATTGTTTTAAAATTATTGTTTAACCAGTGACCTGTTGAGTGGTGTATTTTTATTTATATTATAGAAAAGTTAGTGATCCCCGTCTCGCCCTTAAATGAAACATTGTTGTTAATATTAGTTAATGTTTTCTAAGTCTATATTATTAATTTTAGCTGCCACTTTTTGCCCCTCTCTGTGTTATTCGTGTTATTCCACCAAGCATTTTTCGTGTTGTCTTGCTTGGATAAATATTTATAATATATAATGCAACAAATGTTGTTATTTATTTGTTAACTTTAACTACATTTAATAAATTAAAATTCGTTATCATCATATCTCAAAAAACAAAAAACTTTTTCATACTAAGACTTGATTTTCTACTGAGCGTCTCTATGACAGCTATATGTTATAGTGGTCCGATTTGAACAAAATTTGATCAGGATGTATTGTAACAGCCCAGATGTATATTGTATGAGATTGGTTGAGATATCTCAAAAAACCAAGAAGTTTTTCATACTAAAACTTGCATTTTCGATCTATCGATCTATCGTTCCTATGAAAGCTATAGGATATAGTGGTACGATCTGGCCAATTTTTTTATTATATATTTATAATATTTTTCTAGATTTTTGTTGAAAGTTTCATAGCGATAGCACATCTGGAAATATTTTTGGCAGCTGATTTCATACAAAATCGACCACTGTGCATTGCAATGAAATACAACAAACATTAACAACAACAACAACAACAACAACAAGATAAATAACAAGCGATTACATGTCATCGATGCTGCGCAATCGATTGTTGCCTATCAACAGCGAAACAAAAGAAATGAAAACAAATCGAGGAAATCGAGAATGCAAAGTAAACTGAGAGAACCACCCACCATACCCCCTTACCCACCCCATTACCCCCTTACCCCTTAATAGAAAAATGCAGTACGTCTCGTGCTGTTTGTTTGTTTAATTGTGGTTGTTGTTGCTGTTGTTGTTATTGTTATTGTTATTGTTGCTTTTCTTGAAGTGCTTGGCTGACTGTCTGGCAGTTTAAGTTGATGCAATGCGGATATATGCACAAATGATAAAGATAAACAGGGCAAAGACAGAGCGAGATAGCGTAGGAGTGAGTGAGTGAGAGAGAGAGAGAGAGAGCATGTAAATAGCTACACAGAGAGAAAAATGCCGTACACTCATAAAAATCTGCTCTATAAAATACTCTATTTTAATTACCTATTAATTAAGAAATTCAAATAAATAACGTTTTAAATCTTGAAATCTTTAAAAAGTTATCTAAAAGTAAAAAAAATAACAATTATTCTTTTATAACAAATTTATTAAATTATTTTCAAATTTAAATTTGTGTTTATAGTTTTAATTTCCGTTTTTTATAGTCCAATTTTTGCTGACAGATATTTCTGAATTTTATTCCATTCGAATTCAAAACGAGCTTAAATATTTTGAGCTCTTCAGAAAAATCCTAAAAAATCATCAGCTCTATAAACTACTCTATAAAGATTACCTATTAATTAAACATTTTAAGTATATAACGTTTTAAGTCTTGGAATCTATTAAAAGTTATCTAAAATTAAAAAATGAACAATTATTCGATTATAAGAAAGAGAAAAGTGTTCTTTTTTAATTTCTTTTCAAGTTGAAATTTTTGTTCATAGTTTTAATGTCCGTTTTTTATAGTTCACTCAATTTTATCTGACAAATCTTTCTGAATTTTATTATTTTCGAATTAACTGAGTCCTCAACTAGACATAGGCTTAAGATCATTTTTGAATTTTATGTTTTATATAAATAAAACGAGTAGATTTTTAATATTTGGAGTATAAATTGTGTTAAGCTCATTAATTTAATTTTGTAATGCATTTAAAAAATGCCAATGCTAATGTCGTAAACCACATTTTCTTGCTCTTATTATTGTTAAAAGCTAAAAATATGTTTAAATAAATAATTAAATGACAAAAATTGTTGTTACGCACGTTATCAATTTAAAAAATAATTATTTATGACAATGATATTAAATTATCATTGACAATATTAATGCTAAAACAGAAAATATATATTTTGAATTTGGAATCAAATGAGAACTTTTTCTTTGACATAATTTTGTAATTATAATGAAATAATTTAATTTAATATTATATTAAAAATATGTAATGCTAATAAAAAAAATTGAATTAAAATTTACAAATTTACAAAAGTTTCTATTTATTTATAGAGAAGAATATTTAAAAAATATCATATCTTTTGTAATAAAATAATAATAAAAATTTGACGGTAAAATAGACGATTTTCACACTAAAATTTAGAAAATCGGTCTAAAAAAAAAGTTAAAAATAGTTTTTTCTAAAAAGTTAGAAAATTGTTTTTTTTTTTAAATTAAGGGAAATATTTTTTTTTTTTTTAGAAATACTGACCTGAACATTTATTTTAGGATTATACTTTATATTTTTAATAAAAATATTTCTCAACATTCGAAAATGTAAAAATACATCGAAACATTCATAAATCGATTTTTGTGCAATAAATTTTTGACAACTTTAATTTGATTGTTTTTTTGATCATGAATCGTGTTAAATAAATTAATTTATCTGAAAAATCGATAAGTTTACAAATCACTGGAATTATTTTTTTATTTTTTCCTTTTTCCAATTTCTAAAATTTGTATGATAAACCCAACGAATCTTTAAAATTGATCAATGAGTCGATAAATAGATTCTTTCATAGGAAATTGAATTTACATCACTAATAGTAAAAGCAGACATACAGTGCGCGATTAAAACTATTTTCGATCAAATCAACTGACCAGGCCAATTGCAAATTGTTGCATTGCCAAATGCCAAAAAAAAAACGAAGGAAAATAAAAGACTTTACCACCTCCCAATTTCAATTTCAATTTCAATTTCAATTCCAACTGCCAACTCTCAACTCCAGTTACAACTTCAAACTGCAAGTCCAGCTTTAAGTTAAAGCCAACAGTTAAAGCCCAGCGACCAGAGATCTCGTTTCTCGGTTTCTTCTCTGCGACTGCAGATAAATTATATAAGCGACCTTTAATGGTCCAGCGATTTTCATGCAGCCAGCACAAACAAAAAACAACAACAAAAACAAAAACAAAAACAGCAGACTCCAACACCACCAAGAGCACATTGTACCAGCAATAAAAAAGAAACAAGAAAGAACTGTTAGACTCTGAGAGTGTCGACCATTAAATGCCCTTAGCTATGGTCTAATCTACAAATTAAGTTTCGAATTGAAGCTTGAACATCAATTCCTAGGAATCTAACGCTCAACTAAAAGTCATAATAAAATAAAAAAAAATAATTGGATAACTTTAAAAATAAATAAATAAATAAAAATGTAATGAATAAATATCAAACATCAAGTTCAAGTTTTAGGCATCGAACATTTTAAAATAAATAAAATAAATGCTCTAAAATAATATAAAATAAAATAAATAAATAAAGAAAAAATACAATAAATAATTATCAAATAATATTTAAAGTTCTAAGCATCGGAATTATAAACAAAATTAAAAGAATAAGTAAAAAATGTAATAAATAATTATCAAATAATATTTCAAGTTTAAAGCAATGTAAATTTAAAAACAAATAAAATAAATGTTCTAAAATAAAATAAACTGAAATCAAAAAATAAATAATATAAATAAATAAAAATGTAATGAATAAATATCAAACATCAAGTTCAAGTTTTAGGCATCGGAAATTTTAAAATAAATTAAATAAATGCTCTAAAATAATATAAAATAAAATAAGTGCTCTAAAATAATATAAAATAAAATAAATAAAAAATACAATAAATAATGTTCAAATAATATTTCAAGTTTAAAGCAGTGTAAATTTAAAAACAAATAAAATAAATGTTCTAAAATAAAATAAACTTAAATTAAAAAATAAATAATATAATTAAATAAAAATGTAATGAATAAATATCAAATAATATTTCAAGTTTTAAGCATCGGATATATAAACTAAAATAAAAGTATAAATATAAAATGTAATAAATAATTATTATATAATATTTCAAGTTTTAAGCAGTGTAAATTTAAAAACAATTAAAATAAATGTTCTAAAATAAAATAAACTGAAATCAAAAAATAAATAATATAAATAAATAAAAATGTAATGAATAAATATCAAACATTATTTCAAGTTTTAGGCATCGGAAATTTTAATATAAATTAAATAAATGCTCTAAAATAATATAAAATAAAATAAATAAATAAAGAAAAAATACAATAAATAATTGTCAAATAATATTTCAAGTTTTAAGCATCGGAAATATAAAGTAAATTAAAAGAATAAATAAAAAATTTAATAAATAAATATCCTATAATATTTCAAGTTTTAAGCAGTGTAAATTTAAAAACAATTAAAATAAATCTTTTAAAATAAAATAAACTGAAATCAAAAAATAAGTAATATAAATAAATAAAAATGTAATGAATAAATATCAAACAATTTTTCAAGTTTTAGGCAGCGGAAATTTTTTAAATAAATAAAATAAATACCCTAGCTATGTTCTAATCTACAAATTAAGTTTCGAATTGAAGTTTGAACATCAAATTGCAGTTACAATTTAATATTTAAAACAGAGACCACAACTCTTATGAGGTATAAGTAAAAAAATCATTTTTAATGGATACTTAAAGACTTTTATTTTATAAATCAAATTTAATAATTATTTGTGATTTAAAAATAAAAAATAATTATTATTATTGATTTTTATTTTTCAGTCTTTTATAAGAGTTTTTGATGATTTTTTTTGTGAATAAATTTTAACCACTTTATTTTTTTTACATTTTTCTCTCATAATTTGCAGTAATCGAATTTTACTGTCCGATACTTATACTTATGTCGTGTTATGCCAAATAGCTTTAGCTACAGGTAACAACGAAATTATTTTTTTTTATTAAAGTTGTAAATACTCTACTTTTTGACATATTGACCTCAAAGAGCCTCAAAACTCCATTTTAGAAGCTTGACTTGTTCATAAAACTTGTAGCTTTAAAGATTCCAAGTAACTTTGCTGAAGAAAGTTTACCAAAAAACACAATACCATGGAAGATAGAGACCAAACAATTTCCTTAAACTTAAAAAAAGAATTTTGTATGAAAGCATCGTTGTAATTAAAAAAAGTAAAGATGCAGTTCGATTCCTAGGACCCGAAATAGGAAGAAACCGTTGAGTTTGATCATGTCTTTTTTTTCGACTTGCACAGTGTTATTATATATTTTATAAATCATATTTAATAATTATTTGTAATTAAAAAAATAATAAATAAAAATAATAATTTTTACTGATTTTAATTTGTTGACTCTTTTATAAGAGCTTTTGATGACTTTTTTAAATAAATGTCCTTAAATGACTTTTATTTCTGATTAATTAAAATCAAAAAACTCTTTGGCATAAAAAAAGTGTAGTTAGTTCGTGGGGAATTATAGGTTACTGGTGTTGTAATTTTGATAATATGTACAAAAACTTTTATCAAAAAGTTTTCAAATAATAAAAGTCTTTAAAGACCTTTATTTGATTTTTAAAGATTTTTATTTAAAAAGAAATCATCAAAGACTCTTCTATAAGACTAAAAATATAAAAATCAACAAAGACTTTTATCAAAATGTTTTCAAATAATAAAAGTCTTTAAAGACCTGTTTTTTGTTCCTCAAAAATAAAAGTTCTTAAAGACTTTTAATCAAAAAGTCATCAAATTTATTTTTTAAAATCAGAAATAATTATAAAATAAAAGTCTTTAAATAAACATTAAAAATTATTTTTTTTTGCTTATTCCTCATAACTGTTATGGTCCCTGGTTTCAAATATTCGGCTCATGATCCGAACAAAACAATAATACCCTATTTGGCAGGGTATCTTGTGGATACGATAGAAATAAAATAAAACGTTTTTCATTCAACAAATCTTGGACATAGACGTCGTTGTTGTTGTTGTCGGATGTCCGTGCTCTGTGGTTTTTTCAGCGTCACAGGTTGCCCACACACACACACATAGATACACACACATAGACACACACACACACATACACATATTACAGTTAGTCAGTGGCAGACAGACCAACTTGGACTTGGATTACGTAATTGGGCGACCAGCTAAGCAAACCAAATGCGGCAGCCACTCAGCGAATCGCTCAAGCGCTTCGTTATTTCTCTTCTCCTCCTTCTTCTTCTCTTCCTTCTTCTCCACATTCATCTCCTCCTCCTCCTCCTCCTACTTCTTCTTCTTCTGGTGTTTTGTTTGTTAGAAGCGGGACAAGTGGAAATGCAAAATGCAAATGCGCTGCATTTGGTTTTTATACCCGTTACTTAAAAATCTAAATAGGGTATATTGTATTCGTGCAAATGTGCGTAACAGGCAGAAGGAGGTGTGGCAGACCCTATAAAGTATATATATTCTTGATCAGCCGAGTCGATATAGCCATGTCCGTCTGTCCCTCCGTCCGTCTGACCGTCTTAAAAAATAATAGTCTTTTGGGACTTTTATAGTTATTAATCATCGATAAGTCTTTAAGACTTTTATTTTATTCCTTAAAAATAATAGTCTTTTAGAACTTTTATAGTTATTAATCAGGAATAAAAGTCTTTAATTTTATTACTTTATTCCCTTTATTCCTTAAAAATAATAGTCAATCAAAACTCTTCTAAAAGACTGATAAAATTAAAAATCAATAAATAAGACTGGAAAAATAAAAATCAATAGTAAAATTTTTTTTTATTTTTTGTTAATCACAAATAATTATTAAATTGGATTTTTAAAATAAAAGACTTAAAATAACCATTAAAAATGATTTTTTCAGGGACCGTAATCATTATACGTTATATTATAAAAATTACAATAATATATTTTAATTTTTACGTTTTTGTTCAACTATAACCATTATTTTTTGAGTCATTTTATAAGACTTAGACCATAGTTATTTTTTTTAACCAAAAAAAGAAAACTTTTGTCCGTCCGTGTGAACGCCTAGATCTCAGAAACTATAAGAGCTAGAGCGACCAAATTTGGCACACAGACTTCTATAAACCCCACACAGACCAAGTTTGTTTTAAATTTTTGATTGGACTACTATATCATATAGCTGACATAGGAACTATCAGTCGAAAATCAAGTTTTAGTATGAAAAGCTTATTTGTTTTCCGAGACATATCAATTAATCTGGTAGAATATGCATAATATTTGGTCCTATACATCCTGACCAAAATTGGTTCAGATCGGTTCACTATATCATATATCTGCCATAAAGGGATTGGTCGATAATTAAGGATTGGGATGAAAAATATTATTATTTCTGGAGATATGTGAATCACTCGCTGATTATGAATATTATTTTTTTTATACGTTCTGAATGAATTTGGTTTTAATCGGTTCACTATATTATATAGTTGTCATTTTAACAATCATTTATATCTTTTAGGAATATTCAATATAAAACAAATGTTTTGTCGAATATTTTTTCGGATAGTTATTACATTAAAGTACTTTTATGGGTTTTTTAATCATTATAAACTTGGAGTTTTTTATCTTTAGAGTTTAAAATTCGCAAAATACTTTACATACATATATTCAAAGAAGTAACGGGTATCCTATAGTCGGGATCTCGACTTTAGTCTTTCCGACTAGTTTTTCTCTCTTTTTTATTCTCTCTTTAATTTTGTTGTTGTTGCATGCACTTTTTGTTTGAGGTGTTGCAATCAGAACTGCAACATGCGCTCAGTGTGGCAAGTGTTGCAAGTGTTGCATGCAACAAGCTGGCAACATGTTGCGTCTACAGATCATTATGAACTAGTTCAATTAATTAGCTTCTCTCTATTTTTTGTCTTTATGGCTTTTTAACAGAGGATGTGAAACGTTTCCGATCTGTTTAGTTTCTTTCAGTTGCAACTGCCACTTTTTGTTGCAACTTGCAGCTAGTTACGTTGCAATAATTAACTATTTGTTAAAGTGTTGTCTTGGGATCAGTTTACTATACATCCAAAAAAATCATCTGCTTTATAAACTAATCTATATTGTTTAAGAAATTTAAATAAATAACGTTTCAAGTCTTGGAAACTATAAAAAGTTATCTAAAATTAAAAAAAGAACAACTATTCGCTTATAAGAAAGAGAAAAGTGTTGTTTATTAATTTCTTTTCCAGTTGGAAATTTTTGTTTATAGTTTTAATGTCCGTTTTTTTTAGTTCACTCAATTTTATCTGACAAATATTTCTGAATTTTTATTCTTTTCGAATTAACTGAGTCCTCAACTAGACACAGGCTTAAGATCTTTTTTTTAAATTCATGTTTTATATAAATAAAACGAGTAGATTTTTAATATTTGGAGTATAAATTGTTTGGGTTTCATTAAATTCATTTTGTAATGCATTTAAAAAATGCCAATGCTAATGTCGTAAACCACATTTTCTTGCTCTTATTATTGTTAAACGCTAAAAATATGTTTAAATAAACAATTAAATAAAAAAATTGTTGTTACGCCCACAGTCTATTTAAAAAAATTTTTATATTTATGATAATGATATTAAGATTAATGAAAATATCAAAGCTAAAACGGAAAATATAAATATTGAATTTGAAATCAAATGAGATCTTTTTTCATTGACATTATTTTTCAATACTGCAATGAAATAATAATGAAACAATTTTTATGATGAATATTATAATGCTAATGAAAAAAATTAAAATAAAATTTACAAACTCATTTTTATTTATAGATGAACATTATGAAATCTTTTTTCATTGGCACTATTTTTTAATTATAATGAAACAATTATTAATAATATTATGTATATTTAAAATATGTATTGCTAATAATTGAAATTATTAAGAATTAAGAATTAAATTTAATTAAGATTTACAAATTCCAAAGTTTTTTTTTTAGAGAAAAATATCTTTAAAAAAATCATTGCTTTTTTAATTATATTGATAGGTGCCTTTTATTAGCATTGATGCGCTCAGACTTCGATATATTTATTTATCTCATTTTGTTGATCAAAAAGTAATAAAATTGATGCCACAAACATTTGACAAAATCTTAAGATCATCACGATTTTAGTTGTAGCATCCTCTTAAGTCAAAGCTGACCCTGAAATCATTTTGGCCAAAATGCGAGAAGGTTGCGGCAAAAAAAAAACGCATTTAAGCTCAGCTTGAGAGCTTTTGTAACATTATAAATTGTATAGTCTACTTTTTGGCATATCATGAAAATAAGACTAATCCTGAAAGTATGCAAAGATTTTTTTAAAATAATATATTTATGATTCTTTTGTTTTTCTTTGCAGAGGAATGGATAACGAAGCGAAAAACTGAGCTAACGACAACGAGACAAATCGAGACGCGCGTGAAGCGGCAAGTGAAGCTACAGGATGGCAAAGTAATTGAGGATTCCGGCCCCATAGTGTCCACAAATACGACCGAGGATACGGACAAGCAGGAAACGGAGACATCGGAGGTGAGTTAAATAAAGAAAAGAACGGCCCGAAGATTTGATACCCTTGCTAAATTTCAACATATTGTTATTTAACAAAAAAATATAAACAATTCCTTTACTTTGAAATATTTGGAAACCTACGAAATGCATAAAATATTATACTATTATACAAATACAAATATTTTCTCTTTTTTTATGAAAAGTTTTTCATGCAAAATTAAATTATCATCCAATTGTTGCTATTAAAACTATTTGATATAGTTATATTATTTTTATTACATTTTGTCAGGATTAGAGATGGGCACAGGCCATCTTTTTATTTTTACTTTATTCAAAATTAAAAATAACATCTCTAGTCAGGATGCATCAAAAATTATTTTTATCAAAAAGAAAAATACTTTTTTTAATTTATTTCTTTTTATAAAATAATATTGTAATTTTTTTTTTATCAACCGATAGTTCCTATAACAGCTATTTATTCTAGAAATCCGAAATTTCTACAGTTATGCATAAAATATTATTTTATTTATCTATTTTATTGAATATTTTTTTTGAGTTGCAAACTTCATGACAAAATTATAATACTCTCAGCAAGGGTATCCCAAATTGTAGTGTATGAAAATTAATGAAATTTTGTCAAGATGTATCGAGAATAATTTCATAAAAATAAACCAAAACTTTTTTTTATTTATTTCTTTTTATAAAATAATATTTTAATTTTATTTATCAACCGATAGTTCTTATAACAGCTATTTATTCTAGTAGTCCGAAATTTCTACAGTTATGCATAAAATATTATTTTAAATTATAATACTCTCAGCAAGAGTATCCCAAATTGTACAATATTGTATGAAAATTAATGAAATTTAGTCAAGATGTACCAAAAAATATTTTACCAAAAAAAAAAAAAAAAAAATTTTAAATCTTTCTTTACATCAAATAATATTTAATTTTTATTTCTCAACCGATCTTTCCTATGACAGCTGTATTTTCTATTAGTCTGAAATTTCTACAGGTTTACATTAAATATTATTTTATGAAAATAAATAGATCTGTGTTTATTTATCTCTTTTACTGAATACTTTGTATTACAAACTTCATCACAAAATTATAATACTCTAAGCAAGGGTATCGCAAATTGTAGTGTATTAAAATTAATTACATGATAACTATATCCTTATTTTCGCAAAGTTTTTTTCAGGATGTATCAAAAAATTATTTTATAAAAAAAAAAAAAAAAAAATTCTTTTTTCAATTTATTTAAAATTTTTTTATTTATTTTACCAAAAGAAATAGGTCTGTGTTTATTTATATATCTTTTACTGAATACTTTGTATTACAAACTTCATCACAAAATTAAAATACTCTCAGCAAGGGTATCCCAAATTGAACAATATTGTATGAAAATTAATGAAATGTTGCAACTCTGATTTGATTTGGAATAGAAACGGGACTTGGGGCTGCCCGATGAGTTGGATGGCAATGCACAGTTGATTGATGCGGCGGCGTTGCAAGCGGGCGCCGTTAATGAAACGCAGCTCGCTCAGCTGCAGGAGGCGTTTAATTTGGGCAGCGTGGGCGGCAACAATGCAACGGATGGCAGCGGTGGCAAGTTGGTCAGACGGATGGTGCCGCGTCCAGTTGATGGTCTGGTGCGTCAGGTTGACGATAAACGCGTCATATCGCACGAGGAGATCAAGGACTACCATGAGACGCAGGATGTCAAGCATTTGGGCGATTTTACCGATGAGGTAAGTGCTAAACTCGATCCGTAATCCACTTAAATGTGCTGTGTGGTAATTTGAGAATAGCCGCAACAACAACAACAACAACAACAACAGAAGATGAAGAAGAAGCAAAAACAAAAGCAGAAAATTGCCAGTCAAATAACTGAAAATCAATTTGGCGTGAAAAAAAAGTAACAAAAAACAAGAAATAATCGTTTTTTATAGATGAACAAAAAGTCGATACCCTGCACACATACGATATTATTTCAAGATCTTTAGGAAAATCTTGTTACAAAGGCATTTAGTATTCTTTCAATATATACACTGATAAAAAAAATTTTCTACAATCAAGATTTTAGTCTCAGAACTAAAATTTTGGTCTTAAAAATGTGTCGAGAACATAAAATTCTTAAATTTAGAAAACACATCTTGATTTTAAGAACATTTCAAAAACAATAAGTTCTTAAATTAAGACCAAGCAGTCTAAAACTCTGAAACCAAAAATAAAAAATTAAGGCAGGTGTTTTAAACTTTAAACTTTTTTTTTTGTATATTTATACTTTTTTTGGATTTATTCTTTTTATAAATATTCCGATTATATGTTTTTTCCTTGGAGCTAGAGCGGGTTTCGATCTAACCATTATTGTCTTCATATTAAATATGACATATTTATATTTTCTTATTAATTTAAGTTTTTTAATTCTTATATTAAGAACTGCGAATTTTTAGATTAATATTCTTAGTTTTATTAAATTGGTCTTAAAATGGTCTTATTTTAAGAACAAAATATTTGAGATGAATGTTCTTGATTTTAGAAGTTGGTCTTTTTTTTCGGTGTACTTAATTAATTTAATTAAAACAGCGATCTCAGATTTTTAAATTTGATTACAAATTTGTATTTAGTTATGGGGACTCCTAGGATATTTTTTTATTTCCAATGTCTATTATAAAAATTAATTTAAACTTTTAATTTGTGTAATCTTATTATAATAAAAAATGATCAAATAATAATTTGTTGAAAAATGTATAATAAAAATTAAAAACTAAGAGTTAAGATACAAATTTTAAATAAAAAATTTAAAAATCGTATCTTAACTCTTACGCTTAATTTTTATTATAGATTTTGAAACTTAAATTTATATTTAAATTTATATAATAAAAGTGAATGTCATAATAAAATTGAATCAAAATTGCAAAAATACTAAAAATACCCATAACGCATCAAGGTTGATAAAAATACCAATATAATTTATTTTTGGTATTTTTTGAATGTGCATTTAAATTGTATTTCAACATTCATTATAAAAATTATGATAAAAATATGAAATTTATTTATAAATTTAATTATAATTATTATTTTAAAAAATTTGATTGTTGCGGTCGTTACATATCAAAAATGTAATATTCAATTTTGGTCCGATTTTTAGCATTTGGTTGAGATATTTTAAGAAACAACAAAGTTTTTCATACTAAAAACATATTTCGGATCGATTGTTCTTATGAAGCAAGTCAGATTTTACTAAATTTAATTAAAATGCATTAAATATTATTTTATAAAAAGAAAAAAAACATTTTTCTTACAAAAATACAATTTTTAACCGATCGTTCCTACGGCAGCTATATGATAAATATGTCGGATTTTCACAAAATTTTGCCGAAATGCATAAAATATTATATTATACAAATACAAACATTTTCCTTAATTTTTTATGAAAAGTTTTTCATACAAAAATATAATTATCAATCAATCGTTGCTATGAAAACTATATGATATAGTTATATTATTTTTATTAAATTTTGTAATGTTTTGATTAAACGTTACATATCAACAGATGAAAGCAGCATACCCTGCTGCCAAGGTATTACGAGGTAGCAAGGCAACTGGGCAGCCAACAGGCCCAGCAGTAACCCAAGCAACCAGTTGTGTCGAGTTGTTGTTGCTGTTGTTGTTGCTGTTGTTGTTGCTGTTGTTTTAAAGCTCATTCGAAAGTAATGGGCAGTTGTTGTTGTTGTTGCTTTTGTTGTTGTTGTTGTTGTAGCTGCCGCTGAAAGAAGCAGCGCTGCATCGAATGCTGTGGCTGTGTCTGCTGTTAGATCAGTTGCCGCCGAGCGAGCGCCGAGAGCAGACAAACAACACGTTACTCGTTAGACGCGTCTCGCGACGGGTTCGCTCTAAGCCAAGTTAATACAAGCCAAGCCAAGTGAAGTCCGGCCAAAACGAAACTGATCTGTCGATCGATTATTGACTTTAAATTGATCTTAATTTAGTTGATCATAGTTTTAACGGTTAACATCCGTCTCTATCTCTCTCTCTCTCGCTCATTCGCTCTCACTCGCACTCGTTCTCTCTCGCTCCAAAACTTGTGGCTGTGTCTCTTGTTTTTTTATTTTTTTTTTGATTTTTTTGAATTTGTTTCACATTTTGTTGTTATTGTTGAATTAGTTTTTGTGTTTCCTACGCACGCCACGCCCCCGCACGCCTGTGATTTAGTTAATATATAAAATATGTATCTCGGTCTCGCTCGCACTCTCGCCCCGCATTGTTTAAGTCTCAGTTTTTAGCTTAGTAATTAACTAAATTCATTAAAAAGTGAACAAAAAGTGAAGAAAAGAGTGAAAAACAACAACAACATAAACAACAACTGCAGCAGCAACAGCAGCAACATTAACAACAACATTAACAACAGCAACAACAACAGTTTAGTGCGTGGGCCACAACATTTTTATGTTTAGTGGGGAGCTAAACGATTGGCCAACGGCAAAAGCTCAATTTGCTTAATTATCCAGGTGCGAATATGTGAATATTATGAATATGATGAATATTATGTGTTTCAATTTCATAAGCTGCCAAATAGGAAAAAAACACTTCCAGTTGCAGCTAATGAAAGACTTTAATTTAATCGAAAGACTTAGGCAACGAACTTGACTACATTTAATAGAAAGACTTAAGCAACGAACTTCATTTACTTATTAGAAAGACTGAGGCAACGAACTGCACTTTATTTAATAGAAAGACTTAGGCAACAAACTTGAGTACATTTAATAGAAAGACTTAGGCAACGAACTTGAATACACTTTGTAGAGAAAGACTTAGACAACGAACTTGAATACACTTTGTAGAGAAAGACTTAGACAACGAACTTCGCTACATTTAATAGAAAGACTTAGACAACGAACTTGAGTACATTTAATAGAAAGACTTAGACAACGAACTTGAATACACTTTGTAGAGAAAGACTTAGACAACAAACTTTACTACATTTAATAGAAAGACTTAGACAACGAACTTGAATACACTTTGTAGAGAAAGACTTAGACAACGAACTTCGCTACATTTAATAGAAAGACTTAGACAACGAACTTGAGTACATTTAATAGAAAGACTTAGACAACGAACTTGAATACACTTTGTAGAGAAAGACTTAGACAACAAACTTTACTACATTTAATAGAAAGACTTAGACAACGAACTTGAATACACTTTGTAGAGAAAGACTTAGACAACGAACTTCGCTACATTTAATAGAAAGACTTAGACAACGAACTTCACTACATTTAATAGAAAGACTTAGACAACGAACTTCTCTACATTCAATAGAAAGACTTAGACAACGAACTTGAATACACTTTGTAGAGAAAGACTTAGGCAACGAACTTGAACACGCTCATTTTTTAAAAGACTTCGACAACGAACTTGTATACACTTAAAAATGTTATATTTGAGAAAGACTTAGACAGTGAACTGCACTACATTTAAAGACTTAGGCAACGAACTTGAATATGTAAACTCTTTTTTAGAAAGACTTAGACAACGAACTACATGGAATAGAAAGATTTAAGCAACAAACTTATCAAAGTGTTGTAGAAAAAGAGTTAAGCAACGAACTTCACGAACTAGAAAGACTTGGGCCACGAACTGAACTTTATTTGTAAGAAAGACTTAGACAACGAACCTCACTACACTAACTAGAAAGACTTAGGCAACGAACTTGACTACACTAACTAGAAAGATAAAAAAAAGAAATACAAACTTGGGCACTGCTTTACTTATTGTAGTATATGTATGTTTGAAAGTTCTGTGGCAAGTCAATAAATGTGCGAGATGTTAGAATCTGTACCGCTCCCCCCTCTTCCCTTCCCGTCACCGCCACCGCCACCGCATGCACCCCGTGGAACAGCGTGAAAGAACATGCAGAGAGGTACTTAGGAGCACGTCTTTAAACCGGTAGTTGGCAATTACCCAGCCAGCAAAAGGTTGTGTACCACAGCAGATGATGTTGAACCAAGCATACACACACACACACACAGAGAGAGGGAGAGAGGGATAGAGAGAGGGAGAGATACATAAAGCTGAGACCTGTTCTGAGCCCAGTTTAATCAATAGCCAAAGTGCTGCTCCTGCTTGGCTCTGACTCTGTCTTGGATTCTAGGCGTGTCTGCAGCAGGTCCATGAACCTAACTACCACACACACACACACACAAACACACACACATAAAGTCACAGTTGGAGTTTTGTCTATGCAAGCGACCACAAAAAAAAAAATATATATATACATATATGCTGGAATTTCGAATTTGAATTTTCAGTTTGAATTTTGTGTACTTCTTGTCTTACAGCCCAGCTGCAAGTTGCTGTGTGTGTGTGTGTGTGTGTGTGTGTGTGTGTGTGGGTACTTGATGCCTTGGAAACTTGTTTTCTTGTTTTTTTTCTGTTGTTGTTGTTGTGCCCACATTGACTTGGGTCGCACTCTAATCAGCAAATGCCAATCAACGCAGCGCCAACTCCACGCCGGCCGCTGACTCTCTGAATCTGAATCTGAATCAGACTCTGATTTGGAATCGGAATCGGAATCAAAGACTCTGTGGACGTTGTCCAGCTCCACATGCAAGCAACATTTGCGTTGGCGTCGCGTCGCGTCGCGTCGCACACTAACTGAATTACAATAACAATAATAATAATAATAATAATAATAATCGATCGCTTTGGGGCTGTGCTATGCTATGCTATGCTCTCTGGAGGTTGAGCAACTCCCAAGGCAAACTGGTCTGCGAAAAAATAACGCACGAAAAGACAAAGCCAAAGCCAATTCAAGCAATTGAGCCAGCTAGCTAAATATGTCTGACCAGCCCAGCAGCAGCAGCAGCAGCAGCAGCAGCAGCAGCAATGCAGTAACTCCACTTCAAGCTAACAATTAGCAACACAAGCGTGCTACACTGGCAAATACCCTGCAACTACAACAACAACTTACTGCGATAATAATCAATAATCATGCTGAAACTTTCAATATGCACTACAGATAACTTTATATACAAGTCTTTCAAAAATCAGGCCTATATCTTTAAAATTATGACTTTTATGGAACTTTAAGAGATGTAGGAATGCCGTAAAATAGGGACAAAACAATCATAACTCAGCTGCTTATCAGTTAATCATGCTGAAATTTTCAAAATACACAGCACACATTTTTTTATGTAAGTCTTTCAAAAATCAGGCCTCTATCTTTAAAATTATGACTTTTATGGAACTTTAAGAGATGTAGGAATGCCGTAAAATAGGGACAAAACAATCATAACTCAGCTGCTTATCAGTTTATCATGCTGAAATTTTCAATATGCACTACAGATAACTTTATGTATACGCCTAACAAAAATCAGCGTTATATATTTTAAATTATGGCTTTAATGGGACTTTAAGAGATTTAGGAATGCCGTAAAACCATCATAACTTAGCTGCTTATCAGTTTATCATGCTGAAATTTTTAAAATACACAGCACACATTTTTTTATATAAGTCTTTCAAAAATCAGGCCTATATCTTTAAAATTATGGCTTTTATGGGACTTTAAGAGATGTAGGAATGCCGTAAAATAAGGACAAAACAATCATAACTCAGCTGCTTATCAGTTTATCATGCTGAAACTTTCAAGATACTCAACAAACATTTTTATATATAATTCTTCCAAAAATCAACACTTTATCTTTTAAGTTATGGCTCTTATGCATCTTTAAAAGATTTAGGAATGCCGTAAAATAGAGTAAAACCATTATCACCAAAATCATGATGAAATTTTCAAGATCCACAGCACACATTTTTATATACAAGTCTTCCAAAATTTAGCGATATATCTTTAAAATTATGATATTTATACGACTTTAAAAGATTTAGGGATGTCGTAAAATAGGCACAAACCATTATATCTCAGCTGCTTATCAGTTTATCATGCTGAAACTTTCATGACACACAGCACACATTTGTATATACAAGTCTTCCATAAACCAACGCTATATCTTCAAAATTATGGCTACTATGGGGCTTTACAAATTCTTAGAAATTAGGAGAAAAAAAAAAACACAAATTCCCCAAATGCACTCCTATTTATTAGATTCAATATAAACTCTTTCTGCCTGTTACTGGATTATTGTCCTTTTCAAGTCCATCCTAACTGAGCTGCTTATCCGTCAATCATGCTGAAATAATCAGAATATAAAATAGACCATTTAAAACATGCATATACCAAAAATTGGAGCTATAACTCTAAAATTGTGAGTGTTATGTAACTTTGAAAAATATAAAAATGCGGGAAAAAACACATTTTGTGCTAAATTGAATTTTTATTGATTTTCTTTGTTTAATATTTGCTGATGACATGGTCTATGCCTTTTTTTTAAGATTACAGGGTGTCTGAAAAATTCAAAAATAAACCACAAATCAGCAGCTTTGGCTCATTTCTCTTTTTAGCCACTTGGCATGCTAGCAGCAAAAGCAACAAAAGCAACAACAACATCGTCAGCACATTCATTTGAATACATTCAAAATCGTTTCTCGAATTGAAAATTATGCCCACAGCTTGTGTGTGTGTGTGTGTGTGTGTGTGTGTGCGTCGTGGCTGTTTAATGTTCAATCTTAACTCCACTTTATACTTGTACCAAACTCGACACTCGACTCCAACTTTAAGTTTTGCGTTGGCATTCAACCAATTGAATGATTATCGACAAGAAATATTGAAACGGTTTTTTCCTCTTTTTTTTTTTTGGCATTTTTGGCCAATGACAAATCTCTTGACAATATTTCAATAGCAATAAAAAAAATCCAAACTCTGCGTCATTCACAACGTCATCACGAGATTATATTAACCATCAACATTTATCATGATCTTTATTGGCGCCAGAGTCATAGTCTCTACACTGATAAAAAAATGTTCTCAAATCAAGATTTGGGACTCAGAACTAAGAATTTTGGTCTAAAAAATGCGTCGTGAACATAAAATTCTTAAATTTAGAAAACACATCTGGATTTTAAGAACATTTCAAATAAGAATAAGTTCTTAATTTAAGCACAAACAGTCTTAAATTCTCTAACCAAAAATAAAAAAATAAGGCAGGTGTTTTAAACTTTAAACTTATTTTTTTTGATATATGTTTTTTTTTTATTTTTTTTTTATAAATATTCCGATAATATGTTTTTTCCTTGGCTAGAGCGGGTTTCGATCCCTCGACTTGTTTATCAAATTGAAGCGGCGACTCTAACCAGAGCACCACGGTGCCATTATTGTCTTCATATTAAATATGACATATTTATATTTTCTTATCAATTTAAGATTTTTAATTCTTATATTAAGAACTGCGAATTTTTAGATTTATATTCTTAGTTTTATTAATTTGGTCTTAAAATGGTCTTATTTTAAGAACCAAATATTTGCGATGAATGTTCTTGATTTTAGAAGTTGGTCTTTTTTTTCAGTGTATCTCTATCTCTATCCCCATCTCTATCTCAGTCTCAGTCTCAGTCAACGCCTCTGCCTTCTTCTAGCTGATTCAATCACTTGTTGTAAAGCCAAAGATCTTTTTTCATACCCTGTAACAAAGAAGTTGTTAAAAGCAGCTTAGTTTATTTCAGGGACTGAAAATAATCGTTATTGATAATCAATTCAACCATAAAAATCAATGCAATTGTTGTTTTACAAATTACAAAATTTTTTGTCTTTATTTATCTCTGGAAACAGCTAATAAACTTATATTAAAGAATTCTTTAATTTAAAATCATTTTTAATGATTATTTAAAGACTATTATTTTATAAATCAATTTAATAATTGTTTCTGATTTAAGTAAAATAAATTTTAAAAATAATTATTAATATTGATTTTTATTTGAGTTATTGATGACTTTTTTAAAGTCTTTAAAGACTTTTATTTCTGATTGATACATTTATAAGTCCGATCGGCATAAAAAAGGGTAGTAAGTTTGTAGGGTATAATGGTTAATACAATAACTTACTGTGTTACTGGTGTTTCAATTTTGAAATGTCGATTTTAAATATTAGTGAAGATATTTAAAAAAGACTTTAATCTAAACGTTTTCAAATAATAAAGAGTTTTATTTTATTCCTCAAAAATTCAAGTTTTTAAAGACTTTTATTAAAAAAAATCATCAAAAAATCTTATAAAAGAATGAACAAATAAAAATATATAATTATGAAATTTGATTTATACAATAAAAGTCTTTAAATAACCATTAAAAATAATTTTATTTTACTTATGGTTATTTTCTCTGGAATATTTGATTATTTGCATTATTCAAAAAACTATAAGAGCTACATCTATTAAATTTGGTATGCAGATTCTTTATATCATAAGGAAGTTCATTATGTCTAATATTTTCATTATACATACTGTATACAAAACGTAATTTTTGCCCCATTGAACTCAGGAACTAAAAAAGCTTGAGCTATTAAATTTGGTATGCTAATTTTCTAGATCATAAGCAGCACTGTAATGTTAAGCAGCTTGTTATACCCTGCAATACTTTGCTTAAGACTTGAAAAAAGTATTACTTGACCGATTGAACTCGGAAACTTTAAAAGCTACAAATACTAAATTTGGTTTGTAGATGAAATTTCTTTTTTTTTATAAACTGAACTTCTTCATGAAAACTTGTTAAGAGTAATTTTTTCCTAATGAAACTTGGGAACTGTAGAGTCTAGAGTTATTAAATTTGGTATGCAGATTTTCTATATCGTAATCTGATATTTTATGTTAAGAACTTTGCTTTTTTATAAAAGGTATTGAAAAAACTGTATAAAGGCCTCACTGAACTCAGGAATTATAAGAGCTGAAGCTACGAAATTTTGCATATGCATCATTATCATAGTAAATAATTAAATATTAGATAATTACTTGTACACTGATAAACAAAAGTTTTGTTCTCGAGGCATTTTTTAAAGAAAATTCGTAGTTTTTTTTTTTTAGAAAAATATGAATTTCAAAGATATTTTGTCTAAAAATAGAAAAGATCTTAATTTTAAAATATTTTTTATTGTATTTTTGATATAAAAAGAAAATTGTGCAAACAATATTTGCAATCTTGATATGAAAAATTAGAGAATAATTCTTACATAAAAACTTTTTGTATCTTTATATATTGCAGGGTATTTATAGACAGTCACTTTTATTTTTTTTTTATTGTAATTTTGATTTCTGTTTCGATTTTGGTATTTTTTTTTCCTTTGCTATTAACAAAATCGTGTTCATCGATCGTTCAACGATCACAACAAAAGCTTGAGGCCAATGCGAAAGATGATCAGAGAGGCATGGGGCGGAAGGGGGGCGGTTGAGGAGTGTCAAGTGGAGGAGGGGAAAGATGAGCTGAGGTAGATAAAAGAAAAAAATGAAATAAAAATAAAAATAAAAATAAATACAAATTTCAAGCTGTTGTTATGGCTGACATTCAAGTTTTTCAGCTTCAAGCGACAATACAACAACAAAATAAGAAAAACAAAACACTTTCTACGCGCGTTACCGTTAAACAAGGTCGCCAGCAACAACAACAACAACAAAAACAACAACAACAACAACATGTTAGATGTATAACTCAAAGTGGAATCTGCCAAGTGGTCAGTTTGAATTTGAGAGTTTGTTTCAGCTTCAGCTTCAGTTGAAGCCTTGTCCAACGATGCGTGCATTTTGCCTGTCATCATCACAGGGGGGTGGGGCAGGGGCAGGGGGTAGACTGACCTTGAGGTACCGCTGTTGGGTGTCGCATTCTTACCGTTAGTTTTTAAGCATTCCTCAACTCAACGCAGCTTTACACAGTGCGAAAAAATGGCATACTAAAATTCAGTTCAAATCAGGGATTAAAACCGAAGCGAATATCGGAAATTCAGTTACGGTTTCGATTATGCTCGAATAAAGGTTTTCGGCTATCGGTTTGCAAAATCTTAAAGTATCGGTTACGCAACAGTTATCGGTTTTTTGTAAGTTTCGGCTTAAAAATACCGATATGGTTTCGGTTCCCAGAAAAAATAAAAAATTAAGGTTTTCGGTTGACCAAAATAAGAAGCTTTATTCATTGCTTTACATGAAAAAATACTTAATGCTCTACTTTGCCTAAAAAACAATGTTATCTGGTTACTGATTATTTTGATTTTACTGATTTTTAATAACTTTGAACTCCCATAACTTTGTCAAAACTCAATCAATTATCATGCGCCATGTAAATTTGATCATGATTTTACCTCTAAATTCGTTCTGCATTTAAATTTTGTTCATTTTGAAAATTCGAAATTTTTCGAAAAAATCAAAAAAGACAAAGGGGTAACACTGTAAAATTTCGAAAAATTCGATTATCAAAAATTTTTGAAAATGATCAAAATTTAAATGCAAAACGAATTTATAGGTAAAATAATCCTGAAATTTACATTGCTCATGGAAATTGATTCACTTTTGACAAAGTTATGGCAGTTCAAAGTTATCAAAATTGCTCAATAACTGCGACGGCCAGAACCGAAATTAACCCTTTTAAATTAATCGGTTACCAAACGGTTATTTCGGCTTAAAGAGTTTAGGTTTGTGGGTTTCCGTACTGCGGAAAATATTTGTTTCGGTTAGAGTTTCAGTTGCGGTTACAAATTTCAATCGGTTTTTATCGGTTAAAGGTTACGGTTTCGGCTTAGGTGTTGATCCATGGTTCAAATCATAGCTGTTAAATTTTAATTACAATTAATAATCAAATAGATTATACATTTAAAAGAACTGTAATGATTATAAAATCATCTTGTGAATATTTTTGGATTACTAATGATTGTAAGTAATTAAAAATAATCAAGATTACTGAAAATTACTCAAATATAATTACAATTAGTTAAAAATAATCAATAAAATAATTTGATTAATTTTAGATTACTTTTGCTGAAATATTATTAATAATCAGAAAAAATCAAAAGTAATCCGAAAATAATTAAATTAAGTAATTTATTATGATTACCGGAATTAAAAATTATCAAGATTAAATTTTGTTAATAATCAGGATAAATCAAAATTAATCTGAAAATAATTAAATTAAATAATTTATTATGATTACAGGAATTAAAAATTATCAAGATTAAATTTTGTTAATAATCAGAAAAATTTAAAAGTAATCCAAAAATAATTAAATTAAAAATTTGATTATGATTACAGGAATTAAAAATTATCAAGATTAAATTTTGTTAATAATCAGAAAAAATCAAAAGTAATCTGAAAATAATAAAATTATTTTTTGATTATTTTTAGCTAATTGTAATTATTTTCTAGTAATCTTGATTATTTTTGTTTACTAGTAATCATAATCAATCAATAATCATTATGAACCTTAAAGATTCACATTTGAATCAATACTCTACCCGAAGAAAATATACTTATAATTTAATTACTAAACATTGTGACTAGTAATCAATATTTAACAGCTATGGTTCAAAAGAACTCGAATTAAGTATTTTCATAACTTAAAATTTATACTTGATCTAAGTACAAATTACTCAGAATGAGCATAAAAATTCTTTAAGAATTTGATGTAAAAACAGAGATTCTTGAATCAAGTAAAACTTTAAAATTACTAGAAATAAGTATGAAAATTCTTTATATAAGTTCAAGACTCAGTTAAGAATCGACTCACAGATCAAGTTTGTAAAATTTTAATATTTAATATTTAATATTCTTTAATATTTAAATATTTAAGCATTTGTTTGCTTAGAATTCCCAAATTAAATGTACTTAATTTAAGTAAATTTTAATTCGAAAATAATAAAATATTTAAATATCTGATATAAAATATCGAACTTGAAATAAGATCAAATTACTCGACTTAAGTAATTTCAATCTTAACCAAATTTTATTTTGATATAAAAACAGAGATTCTTGAATCAAGTCAAACTTTAAAATTACTAGAAATAAGTACGAAAATTCTTTATATGAGTTCGGCACTCAGTTTCGACTTACAGATCACGTTTGTCAAATTTTAAATCATGCTCTTTAATTTTGATATCTTTCCAAATGGGTTTTGAAAAAAATAAATAAAAATTTAAAATTAAAATGAAAAATATCGTATTTGAAATAAGATCGAAGCACAAGGTTTTTAGTAATTTCAATATTAGTAAGAAATCAAGTTCGAAATATGGCGAAATACTTGATTTTTTCGCTCTGTGTAGATTTGCCCGCCTCTTGCAACATTTCAAATTGTGGTGGTGCATTGTGGTTGTGTTGTGGTTGTGGTTGTGTCTTGGTGGGTCTGTCTTGCTCTGAATACCACTGACAACTGGGCGTCCATAATGCCATTCTCTCCCTCTCTCCCTCTTTTTTCTCCCTCTCTCTCTATCTCTTTGTTGCATCGACTTGAAGCAAGAAGCATCGACCATGTCGATGATGCAATTTGTACATCAACATTTCTAAATACAATTAACATTTCCACAAAGAATAAATCTAATATAAGAAAGAATTCTCAAAAGAATTCTCAAGTGAATTCCCTGAGGAACTTCCCTCTCATTATGATCGTGAAGACTGCAGTTTTTTTTTTTTTAACTTAAGCTAGTTGTATTCAAAAGTTCACTTCATACTTTTATAAATATTTTTCTATCATTTCAATCAACAAGATAAAATATTCCTAATCTTATCAGTTATTCATGATACAAATTTGAAGACCTAGGAACAGAAGACAATAAAAGGAATGCAACTAATAAAAGTCAAATCTATATTATGATAGTTCTGTAAAGAGTTTTCTGAAATATTGAAAAATTTAAGGATATCTGAGATCGGAATCATAACTTAAGTTTCCAGTTTGGTGCATTAAATTCTTTTTGATATCAAGGCTGCGATCAGAACCGAATTATGAACCGAACTTGTGAAATTATTCACCACGCAATCCCGAACCTGAACCGAACCACAATGTAATGCTTTTTAATGAAAGCCTTAACCGAAACCGTAACCTTTAACCGGTGAAAACCGATTGAAATTAGTAACCGTAACTGAAACCGTAACCAAAACAAATTTTTTCCGCTGTACCGAAACCCATATGCCGAAACTCTTTAAACCGAAATAACCGTTTAGTAACCGATTCATTTATAAGGGTTAATTTCGGTTCTGGCCGTCGCAGCTACTGAGCAACTTTCATAACTTTCAACTGCCATAATTTTGTCAAATCTCAATCAATTTCCATGCGCAATGTAAATTTTTTCATTTTTCAATTTTATTTATTTTGAAAATTCGAAAATTTCAAAATTTTTCGAAAAATTATAAGGGGTAACACTGTAACATTTCTAAAAATTTTGAGATTTGGATTGGAAACTATGGGTGTTTCAAATTTATCGCGTTATAGCTATTCCCCGCTAAGCTAGCTATTTCCCGCTAAAGTCGTAAAACAAAAGTTTCTTGATTTTTGATAAGAAATAAGCTTTTTTAGCGCTTTGATACAAAAAAAAACAAACAAACTGATTTTTCATCTTATTTTGAGAAGGCCATTAAAAATTTTAAATTAATATATTGTTTGAACCAAATTCGACGCGTATTTTTGATAATAATTTTTGAAAATTATAAAATTTAACGGCCCCACTAGCTGCAATCATACAAATTTTGCCCCTCCCACTTACACGCCCATATCTTACGAACCAGATGAGTTATCAAAAGTCTTAGTATGCACTTTTGTTACTAAAAGTCATACCTTTCGTTCGGTATACAACTCGACCTGATCGGACAGTCGTAGCAAATTTTCGTCACTAGCGTGGACTGCCGTCCGCAGTGATAGAATATTTATGTTAGTTGTTAAGAATATTTAAGATACCAAAGTTAATGATCTCATCGGTTTAATGTATTTCAGACCTACGTGAAGGCCGTGCGTGAGGGTGTCAAGGACCTAGAGGCGGTACTCTGCTCTCCCGAGAGCCAACAACAGTTGGTATCGCTTGGACCACAGCTGGTGGCGAATACGAGTAAATCTCGTAAGACCATCGATTCGGAGGATACGCAGAAACGTTGTCTGGCCCAGGAGGACGGCACTCTGGTCACCGAGAGTAAAAAGACGACCGAGCACGAGTTGATCCTTGACGGTGACGAGGAAGAGGACGAGAAGCAGGACAAGAAGAAGACACGACCTGGAGATGAACTGTTGCTGGGTGTTGATCAGTTGATCACAACGGCGGCGAGTCAACGATATTTCAAGCAGCGCGACGAACAGCATGTGGATCTTTTAGCCGACGGCAAACTGATCGCCACCGAGATGCGTTACGCCGCCGAGACACAGCAAATGGAAAAGGATGGCTCCTTGGAGCGACCCGGCGATTGGGACAGTCTCTCCGATCGCATGAGAAAACTGCGACGCACACAACAACAGCAGCAACAAAAGGGTGAGCATACAAATCTCAGATCTAAGATTATACTCGGAAAAACAATTAAGTTTTCCGTACGTCCTTAAACAGGCGATATTCAAGTACAAACGATCTTAAAAGCTGTCTAAGTTCGGAATTTCCAAAACTGGGCACAAATATCTTATTTCAAGATCGGTTTTCGCAAGTACGAAAATCCTAATATACGATTTTTTGGGATTAATTCAAGATTGAAACATACTATTTTAAGTACACAAAAAAAATCCTGATCTAATCCTAAAATGTACTTCTTTCTAGTACAACAATAAAACTAATGGAAATAAAATCTATATTATAATAGTTCTGTAAAGAGTTTTCTGAAATATTGAAAATGCTGTCTAGCTTCGGAATTTCCAAAACTGGGCACAAATATCTTATTTCAAGATCGGTTTTCGCATGTACGAAAATCATAATATACGATTTTTCTGTACGTTTTGAGTTTAATTCAAGATTAAAACATACTATTTTAAGTACCCAAAAATCTTGATCTAATCCTAAAATGTCCTTGTTTCTAGTACAACAATGATATTATGATAGTTCTGTAAAAAGTTTTCTGAAATATTGAAAAATTTAAAGATATCTGAGATCGGAACATCCAATCATAACTTAAGTTTCCAGTTTGGTGCATTAAATTCTTTTTGATATCAAGGCTGCGAACCGAAACTCACAGAACCGAATTATGAACTGAACTTGTGAAATTATTCACCACGCTAAACCGAACCTGAACCGAACCACTTTTTTAAGTTTATTAAAAAATGTTATGCTTTTCATATATAATATTTCGCAACAATTTGACACTTCAAATAAAAATAAATAAAAATTAATCATATTTAAGTTATCAAATAAAAGAGTTTAGATTTATATAGACCAAATTAGATTACACTGTGATAGTTTTTTTCAAAAATAAAAAAAGAAATGACCAAACTCAACGGTTTTCCCCTATTTCGGGTCCTAGGAATCGAACTGCGACATCGACATATTGACCTCAAAGAGCCTCAAAACCCCATTTTAGAAGCTTGGCTTGTTCATAAAACTTGTAGCTTTAAAGATTCCAAGTAACTTTGCTGAAGAAAGTTTACCAAAAAACACAATACCATGGAAGATAGACCCCAAACAATTTCCTTAAACTTAAAACAAAAATGTTGTATGAAAGCATCGTTGTAACTCAAAAAATTAATGATGCAGTTTGATTCCTAGGACCCGAAATAGGGGGGGAAACCGTTGAGTTTGGTCTTGTCTTTTTTTTTTCGACTTGCACAGTGTTGTTATTGTCATAGGAAATTTGAGTTTTTGTAAAAAGAAACCTTTTTAAATTCTTGCTTAATGATTGATTGATTGATTGATTGATTGTTTTGCAGAGGTGGCTTTGCTGGCGGATCGGAAGGATGCGTTGACGAAGCGTCCGTTGGACTTTGATCGGGAGGAGGAGACGCGCAAGGGCGAGACGATGAAATGGCTGGAGTCGCATTTTGGCAGCGAATCGACGGCATCGAATGATTCACGGGATGACGAGGCCAACGATGTGGATGTGGAGGCCACAAAGAAGAGTTACTTTAATGTAACGATCAAATCGCAGAGTCAACAAATGGCTGGAAATTCCGTTGGGAATTTAACACAAACATTGCCACGTAGTGCCGAGAGGGAGAGGGAGAGAGAAAGGGAGAGGGAGAGGGAGAGAGAAAGGGATCGTTTGCCGAATACCTTGGATCGCAAGTATTTAAAGGATTCAGGCAAATACTTTCAGGGCATCTCGAATTGGGCGGAGCGTCAGGAGACGCCCATCAATCAACATTTCTCGACGCAGGCATTTCGCGAGGATCTCCAGGAAACCATACGACGCAATGGCTTGAAAAAAATGAAACCGGATGTGCTGACAACGACAAAAACCGGAGCGGCAGAAATAGGAACAACGGGAACAGCAGGAACAACAGCTGGAAATGATAGCTATGTGAGTCGAGAGGATATTTTGCAACAGAAGCGTCAAAGTTTATCCTCACAATTTCTGGCCCGATCCACACGTGGCTCCAGGGATGCATTAAATGATTTGGATGCCATACCGGGACCCGGACTCGGACCCGGACCCGGACCCGGACCCGGATTGAGTACAACACGCGTGGTGGACCGCATTGTCTATGGTCATGGACGTAGCAGCAGCAATCCAACGCATCCAGTTACCCACCCTATTAATGGTGGTGCAGTTACCCACCCTATAAATGGTCGCGGTCATTATGAGACGCCCAGCAGCAGCAGCAATAGCAATTTGGGTGGTCGTCCCACAGTGCCACAGCGTCGTCGTGCCATCGAGAAGAAGCTGGGCGAGCACAGTCACAGTCAGAGTCACAGTCACAGTCAGAGTCACAGTCAGAGTCACAGTCAGAGTCACAGTCATGTCCATGTTCATGCCAAGGTCTCACAATTGGAGCCACCGCCGGATTATTCGCCACCGCCGCGCAGTCGCAGTCGCTCCTCGTCGCCGCAAGTGGATTATGTGGTGAATCGAGCACGGCAGACAGGATTAGGAGCAGGATTAGCAGCCGGAGCAGCCGGTTCATCACTGGATGCCAGCTCTACCATGACTCTGAATCGCAAGCAACAACAACGCACTAGATTTGCGCCCAGTTCCAACAATAACGTTGGCACCTTGCGTCCCGGCCACGCCTCCGCCTCCGTCTCCACCTCGAATCTGTCCACAATGAGTGCGAGTAAGCCCAGCAAGAAGATGGGCCAAGTCATTGGCAACTCGCTGCGCAAGTTGGTCAGCAAAATTCGATCGGCGAGTGTCGAGCGCAAATTTCGCATGAAAAGTGCCGCCAATAAATCGAGGGAACAGTCGCCAAGTCCAGCTCCAAATCCAACCACATATCAGCAGTACAATGTCATCGATGGACACATCGGAGGAGCAGCAAATGCTCATGGAAATGCAAATGGAAATGGATTGCGTCACAGCAGCAACGAATCGGAAGGTTCCATCTCAGATGGACAACGCAGGCAACGCAACCTGGAGCTGCAATCCACACTCAATCCGGCTAATCCACAGCCCTTGAGAGGATTTAAGGTACGTATCAATCCAAAGACCATAACGGCTTACATTTTAAAAATAAAAATTACAAAATTAAAATTATTTTTCAATTTTTTATTATACAAATTAAGAATAAAAATTGGAAATATAAATTAAATGCAGGGATTAAAACCTTAACCGAAACCGTAACCTTAAACCGATAAAAACCGATTGAAATTTGTAACCGTAACTGAAACCGTAACCGAAAAAATGTTTTTCCGCTGTAGCGAAACCCATAAACCGAAACTCCTTAAACCGAAATAACCGTTTAGTAACCGATTCATTTATAAGGGTTAATTTCGGTTCTGGCCGTCGCAGCTACTGAGCAACTTTTATAACTGCAACTTGCCATAACTTTGTCAAAAGTTAATCAATTTTTATTCGCTATGTAAATTTGATCACGATTTTGCCTTTAAATTCGTTTTGCATTTACATTTTTTTCATTTTCAAAATTCGAAAATTTCGAATTTTTTAGAAATTTTACAGTGTTACCCCTTATCTTTTTTCGAAAAATTTCGAAAATTTCGAATTTTTAAAATTTAAATGCAGAACGAATTAAGAAGTTAAATCATGCTCAAATTTACATTGAGCATGAAAATTGATTGACTTTTGACAAAGTTATGGGAGTTCAAATTTATCAGTTCAGAAAAGAAATTAACCCTTATAAATGAATCGGTTACTAAACGGTTATTTCGGTTTAAAGAGTTTCGGTACAGTGGAAAAACATTTTTCGGTTACGGTTTCAGTTACGGTTACAAATTTCAATCGGTTTTCATCGGTTAAAGGTTACGGTTTCGGTTTCGGTTATGGTTTTAATCCCTGATTTTAATTGTTATTTTTTATTTTTTATTCGAATAATTCGATATATGTTTCGTTTTGATTCCCTGATTTTTGTACATCACTAATTGTTAAACTTAATTCTTTATTTTGTTTCAAGGATGCACAATTGCCAGTGGAGCAGTCGATAAGTCCGCGACAACGTTATTATTTGGGCGAGGATCCGTATTCGAGCACGCTCTACGGCAAGGAGAACATCTACGAGCGTCATCACGTGCAATCCCAAGGAAGGATGCGTCATCAGCAGCAGCAGCCGCGTTACGAGTCCCGTGAGCAGCCGGAGGATGAGGATGATTATTACGAGACGCGTGCAGCGGTTCCGGTTTCGGTTCCTGTTCCGGTTCCTGTTCCGGTTGCAGTTGCCGCTCCCATTAACATTCCAAGCCATGGGACACACACCCTGGGACGGTATCAGAAGCATGGACAGCGTTTTAGTGGCTCCACGCCGAATCTGAATGCACAGCAGGATTATCGATCGGCGCAAACGTTGCCAAGGAAATTGCACGAAGGACAATATCGACAGGATCGAGGACACCAACAACAACAACAACAACAACAACGCTACAATCAGACGCTGGAGAAGACAACGCGACCATTGTATGGAGTTGTCTTGAATTCGAGTCAACAGCCGAGGCAGCTAAATCCACCAGCGATTATCAATCTGTCCATGGAGCCGTCTCAGGGTCCTGCGAAGCCGGCACGCACCTATGCCAAGGTCCTGAATCGCAGCAAGAGTTTTAATGTGCACGGCATGAATGGCAGCAATGATCCTAGTCCCATTTACATTGAGAAACTGACCCGAAACAATTACAATAATTACAATAATAATTACAATAATTACAATAATAATTACAATAATAATAATAATCATAATAATCATAATAATCATCATCATCATCGACAGGCGGATCAAACGCAGGCATATAAATCAAATCCGCATCTATTTTCCAGCGGCAAGGATAATTCGCTAAAAAGTGGCCTCAAAAGTCCATCGATTGTCAATCTGATAAGTCGCAGTCAAAAGGATTTAACCAAAATTGTCGATGACGAGGAGAATCTCTATCAGAATCAGCAACAACAACTAGATAAAAAGCAATTATATTTACGTGGTTTGCATCAACAGGCGCCCGATCTGTATCGCGTTATTCATGGCGATGAGGATTATGCTACTGCAGCCGCAATGCGATCTGGCAACGCTCAACATAAATATCCGCTGCAAGCGAAATTCTCATTGGACTCATCGCGCTCTCCGCCCCCCGTCGAGCTCAACAAGGACACGGCGAGCATTGTGCGTCGCAGCAGCGCCAGCAACGAAAGCCACAACGACACCCACAACAAGCGTTTGCTCTACACAGAGCATTCACAACAGCATCCACAACAGCATCCACAACAGCATCCACAACAACATCCACAACATCATCAGCTGCGTCGCGGCTCTGGCGCCACAATTATCGAACTGCGCAATCGCAAATAAAACGTCTCCACACACACACACACACACACACATGCACACACACACACACACACACGCACACACAACCAGTGTTGCCAACTCGTCAAGACTCTTAAAAAGCTAGATCAACATTGCAAAATAGCTAGAAAAAGCTAGCAAATCTGCTAGAAAGCCAGATATAAATACAGGGGTGCTCATAAGTATTTACACACTACTTAAACTACAAAACCAAAAACATTTTAATGCAAAAAGTTTCTCTAAATAATATTCTAATAGTGACAGCTAAAATTATTTTCCTAAAATCTCTTCGCTATGATTTTTTGAAAACTGCTAAAAAGGTACTTTTTTGATGCAAAAAGTTTCTCTAAATAATTCTAATAGTGACAGCAAAAATTAATTTTCTAAAATCTCTTCGCTAGTATTTTTTTTATGATATATTGAAAACTGCTTATTAGCCACTTTTTTAATACAAAAAGTTTCTCTAAATAATTCTAATTTTTTAAAAACTGCTTCAAATTTTTCCTCCTTTTCATACAAAATGTGCCTTTTACTTATGACCACCCCTGTATATTATAGTATTTTGATTGATATTATACCCTGCGTTCATTGAAAATACACAAAAAGTGTATAATGGCTTTGTGCAAATGTTTGTAGGATTAAAACCGACCCTACCAATCCGATCCTTCTAATTGTGCATTAAAAATCGAGTCGAACTAGCCCTGTCCCAACTGTCAGTCCGTTTCTATAAACACCAAGATTTTTTCCTTGTCATTTTTTGTACAAACAAATTTAAAAAATATCCAAAATGCAATACAATCAGTAATCTAGTATTAATAATTGTGAATATTTCCAGTAGTTTTTCAACTTTAGAAAAGCTAGAAATACCGCCAATTTTTCACGCGATTGGCATTCGAAAAACACCAGATCTGGCTGGAAAAAGCTATGTTGGCAACACTGCAACACATAGATTTGTCTCTTTCACTCTCACTCTCTCTTTGCGACTCGACTTTAGTTGCATTTGACAAGCTGCAAATCAAAATCAAAGGATTGAAGTCGCCTTGGTTTTTTTATTATTTTTATTTTCATTTTTTTATACTCTTGCAGAGCGTTTTATAATTTTGTACCCTCACAGTTAGCTAAGAAAATCAAAAATTGACAATATATATTTTTGAATAGATTTGCATTTAATTTCTGATTTTATCAATCTTGTCTATGATTCTTAAAACAATTTAAAAACTTGAAAAATAATGTTCAATGAATTTTCAATAATTTTAAAAATTAAACAACCATATATGTGAATTTTTATTTTGTAAAAACACTTTGTTAAGTCGAGAATTTTACGTTCTATTATAGCTGATTTGATTCTAAAAAACTCAGCTAAAAATTGTTAAAATTGTTACTTAACAGACAGATTTTAGCTTTTACCAATTTCACTCTGAATGTTTTCCAAATTTTTGTAACAATTAGAATATTTTTTTCTTTTCAATTTCTTTTTTTTATAAATTTTACCTAATTTACTTATTTTTAAATGATAACTCTGTTTTCGCATAAATAAATTTAAATACAATTTTTTTTTTTTATTTTTTTTTTTTATAAATTTTACCAAATCCACTTTTTTTTAAATGAAAACTTTATTTTCGCATAAATAAATTTAAACAAATATTTTTGATTAGCTTTTTTTTAATCTTTACGCTACCTAAAGTCAATAATTTTAGAAATGTATATTTTTAAAGTAAGAAAATTATGTTTTTTTATGAGTCATTTTTTCAACCGATTTTTGGACTTCAAAATGCTGAGGAAAAAAGAAAAAATTTGTAACTTTTTACTCACCCCGTATTTACATAATTTGCTTAATTAGACTTCTTTTATGATAGACAAGATATTTAAATTAAATTAAATTTAAAATCTGTTTTTCGTTTCCTATAGAAGTTGATAACTTTTTTGGAAATCTACAGTCTGCAAGGGTATCAAATCTTTGGCGCGCCAAAGATCAAATTTCTTTCTTGTTATTATTATTAAAATAATTTTTTGTTGCCACTGCTGCCACCTGCTACCTGCCACAAGCGCCACATGCCCCACTTCCAAGCATATTCTATTATTATTATTATTACATTTAAATTACAGAAATGTGTTTTTTTTTTTTTGGTTTTTTTTTACTAATTGTAACAACTTATTTGTAACTTTTGTTGTATAGTTAAACGTTAAAACTGAAACTGATGAGCGACTAACTAAATGAATTAATTTAATTCAGATAATTATTAATTAATTAATTGCCCTTACTTACTACAACCTAATATGTACTTATACTACAATTTAATTAACGTGTACAATTTAAACGGGGAAAACGAAAAGAAAAAGAAAAATGAAGACACCATAATTTACATAATAATAAATTTTGCTTAATAAATAAAATTCAATTATAATAAACAACAACATAAAGTGCCAAAATAAATAATGCAAAAAAAAATAAAAAACTACAATGTCTTTAAATCAATTTAATTATAAGCATCAGTATTAAACGAGAAAAGCGGTTAAACTTGTTTTCAAAACCTGTAGAATGCAACTTGTAATATTTATTTACATTTCTGGGTTGTTACATTTTGATTACATTGTAAAATAGTTACAATTATGGAACTACAACTAGGAGTACCCTATGTATCTAATAGGCGTAGATATACAGTTAGTCAAGAAAGTTTTCTGAATAAATAAAATATATTTTTTACTCTATTTTTTCTTATTTCTTATTTTATTATTATTATTAGAAGACTAAAATAATTTTTATCGACAACTATTTTTTAAAATAAAAATTCAATCGTGTGAACTTTTTATTTTAATTTTAATGGATTTTTTTTTGACTTAATTCTTATTTTATTATTATTTTTTATGGTTCTTAGAACAAGTTAAAAAAATATTTTTCGACTACAACTTTTTTTGAAAATAAAAAATCAACCGTGTGGATTTTGTATTTCTCTTGCAAAAAATATATATTTTGTATGGATTTCTTATTTTATTATCAGTGTTTTTGGTCCTTAGAACAAGTTATAAAAAAATAAAGAAAAATAGTTTTTATTGACTACAACTATTTTTTTAAATAAAAAAATCCATGCGGTTGATTTTAACTAACTATATATTATTATTAGATACAAATTTAGCTTATAAAAATTAATTTTTCTAAAATTATTACATTCGATTTTTTTCTAATCTTAGTACTTTGAGTTTTTTTCTAGCTGAATTTTCTAATTTGCGACTTGTTTTTTTTTTTAAATGCACACGATTGATTTTTTATTTTAATTTTTTTTTTATTTTATTATTATGGTTTTTGGTTTCTAGAACAGGTTATAAAAAAAAAGAAAAAAGTTTTTTATCGACTACAACTATTTTTTAAATAAAAAATTCATACGATTGATTTTAACTAACTGTATATTAAATTTTTCCAAAATTATTAAAATAGATTTTATCCAATTTTTTGTACTTTAAATTTTCTACTTGGCTGAATTTTCTAATTTATGCTTTGTTTTTTTTGTTTTTAAATCCAAACGGATGAATTTTTATTTTGTCACAAAACTTTCTTGACTAACTGTAGATTCATTCTTAGACATTACAATTTATGAAGGTCACTTGGTTTAAAAATGTATAATAATGATTATATAATAGATAGTCGCTTTATATTAAAAGTATTTCCGTAATCATTTATCACTTTCTTTCAGACTGAACATTGATACAGGGTATATTTAAGTTGAAAGAACTGCATTATTAGTGGGTAACTTCACAGTTGATAATCGCTTATAGAATTTGTTATAATTTATTATGTTCATTAGTCTTAATCGTTAAACAATTGAAAATTGTTGGGGTCTCAAATCGCGAATTACTTCCAGGGTTACCTTCAGGTTCAAATCGTATCGTATCGTACGTATCTAATCGCATTTAATTGGCACTAAAGATATTGGGCCCGTAGTTAATCCTCAAGCTACACCTGATGCATTTACGAATGGGGTTAGTACGTGAACGGTGTCTCGTCAGACAGGTTGACATTATCGTCAGACAATCCGGAAATAATGTTACAACTATTGCTGCTCCTCTTTTTAACACTACCCGCAATTGGACAAGGACGAGAAGGAGAACGGGAAGGAGAACGGGAACGGGAACGAGAACGAGAACTCGACTCGGGATCATTGCTGGAGGGGATTACGAATCTCGTGGCAAACTCGAACAATGCCACATCGCAGTTGACGCCGTGTGAGCGGCAACTTTTGGCGTTGCACGACGCTTGGCAGCGGCGAGAGGCCTGGGCATTAAAGGGTATGCACTCCATTTATCACTCCACTCCTAGAATTTCAACATAATCATTAAAAACCAGCGATTCAAACCGAAACGAATATCGGAAATTCAGTTACGGTTTCGGTTATGCTCGAATTAAGGTTTTCGGTTATCGGTTATCGGTTATGCAAAACCTTAAAGTATCGGTTGCGTAATGGTTATCGGTTTCTTATAAGTTTCGGCTTAAAAATACCGGTATGGTTTCGGTTCACAAAAAAATAAAAATTAAGGTTTTCGGTTGACCAAAAGAGGAAGTTTTATTCATTGTTTTATAGGCTCTTATTAGCCTGGAAAATAATGTTATCTGGTTACTGGAATGATCCAGTGTAGTGTCGATTTTATTATAATTTGACCTTATATAAATTTAGTTCATTTGGTTCGATAATTTCGATTTTATTGAATTTTAATAATTTTGAACTCCCATAACTTAGTCAAAAGTCAATCAATTTCCATGCGGAATGTAAATTTGAGCATGATTTTACGTCTAAATTCGTTCTGCATTTAAAATATGTTTAATTTGAAAATTTTAAATTTTTCGAAAAAAACAAAAAAAAATAAAGGGGTAACACTGTAAAATTTTAAAAATTTCGATTTTAAAAAATTTTCTAAATGATGAAAAATTTAAATGCAAAACGTATTAAGATGTAAAATCATGATTAACTTTACATTGCGCATGAAAATTGATTGAGTTTTGACAAAGTTATGGTAGTTCAAAGTTATGAAAGTTGCTCAGTAGCTGCGACCCTTATAATGAATCGGTTACTAAACGGTTATTTCGGTTTAAAATTTCCTAATTTTTTTACTCCGAATGTATTTAAATCGAATTTTCTGAATTATGCTTCCATTTCTGTAATTCCTATTTAGGTTCATATTAATAATATTTTTTAAATATTCTAATTTTTCAATGATTCATGTTTCTTTTAAAAGTATTCTTAAAATATTCGGTTTTTGTAATGTTCCATGTTGAATCCCTTCCAGTTTTTTATTTTATTTATTCTTCTTGTATTTAGAGTTTTTTTCATTTTTAAATTTTTAAATTTTATTTAAATTGAATTTTCTGAATTATGCTTCCATTTCTGTAATTCCTATTTAGGTTCATATTAATAATATTTTTTAAGTATTCATAATTTGTAATGTTTCATGTTTCTTTAAATATTATTCTTAAAATATTCGGAATTTTCAATGATTCATGTTTCTTTTAAAAGTATTCTTAAAATATTCGGAATTTATAATGATCCATGTTGAATTCCTTCCAGTTTTTTTATTTTATTTATTCTTCTTGTACTTAGGATTTTTTTTTAATTTTTAAATTTTCTAATTTTATTTAAATGGAATTTCCTGAATTATGCTTCCATTTCTGTAATTCCTATTTAGGTTCATATTAATAATATTTTTTAAATATTCTGAATTTGTAATGATTCATGTTTCTTTAAATATTATTCTTAAAATATTCGGAATTTTCAATGATTCATGTTTCTTTTAATATTATTCTTAAAATATTCGGAATTTATAATGATCCATGTTGAATTCCTTCCAGCTTTTTATTTTATTTAATCTTCTTTGTATTTTTTTCTTATTTTCAAATTTCCTAATTTCTTTACTACGAATATTTATTAATTGAATTTTCTGAATTATGCTTCCTTTCCTGCAATTATCATTTTAGTTTCTTTAAATATTATTATTAAAATATTCGGAATTTTCAATGATTCATGTTTCATTAAATATTATTCTTAAATTATTCGGAATTTATAATGTTCCAAGTTGAATCCCTTCCAGCTCTTGATTTTATTTAATCTTCTTTGTATTTTTTTCTTATTTTCAAATTTCCTAATTTCTTTACTACGAATATTTATTAATTGAATTTTCTGAATTATGCTTCCTTTCCTGCAATTATCATTTTAGTTTCTTTAAATATTATTATTAAAATATTCGGAATTTTCAATGATTCATGTTTCTTTTAATATTATTCTTAAAATATTCGGAATTTATAATGATCCAAGTTGAATCCCTTCCAGCTTTTGATGCCTCGGGCAGTGGCTATGATAATTTCATGTTGGGCAACAGTTTGTGGCTCGGCAGTCGCGTCTCCTGTCGAGCCGTCAATGAGAATGTGATGAGATATTATACGAGGTCGCAGGAGCATCTGCATCGCAACTTGGCCCCGTTTCCCTTTGATTATCACGTGGCTTATGTGAGAGGCAATTCTTTATGGCAATTGCATTTAATTGCCAAGGATCCGGCGTTGCTTCACTTTGGACTCTGCTTGCCACAGATCTGCACTCAACTGGAGCTGGAGAAGATGTTGCCACAAGTGCTGGCAACTGGAGGAGTTGCCATCGAGAAGCTGGAGATGAAACCAGAATTGGTTTACACAAAGCAGCCCCAATTCAAGGGAGACTTTATTGCCAACAAGTCCTTTAAATTGCTCCTGGCCTTGCTTGCTTGTGTCCTTCTCTTGACTCTACTTGCAACTTGTGGCATGATTGAAGGACGCGTCGTCAGCTGCTTTGATGCATCCTCCAATTGGCAACGCTTGTTTCAAATCTCAGTCGCCAACCAGGAAATTACCGTCATCAATGGACTCCGTGTGTTGAGTGCTCTCTCCATTCTCATCCTACACGTCAGCTGGTATACGTCGCAGTCTACGGATCAGTCGGCGGAGTTGGCCATGAAGGTGGCTAATATCTGGCTATATAATCCCTATTTGCCTGCCATGCTCGAGGTCTTCTTTACCATCAGGTAACTCAGTAACTCCCATTACACTAGGCAATCTAATTTAATCTAACCCCAATAATCGGATACATAATTAAATTAAAAATTTATAATTTTAAAATCATTTAAATGGTCTGAATATTAAAAAAAATATGTGTGAACCTCATATAAAAAACTCTATTAAAATATTTAAATATTAAGAATGTCAAAAAAATAAACCTTTTACTCAAACCCAAATTATCAATATGCAATTAAAAGAAACGCTTTAAAATTATTTAAATGGTCAGAATATTAAAAAAAAAGTTATTTTTAATCTGATTGTTTTTTTCATGTAAGCCTCATAAAAAAACTCTTCAAATATTTAGATAGTAAGAATATAAAAATATTTTTTTTTTAATTTTCTTTTTTTTTTAAATTTAATCTGAGTGTTATTTTCTTTTAATTCGATTTTCAGAGATGAGTTTAAATTTTTATTCATACAATAACATCAAATTAGTATTTTTTTTCAACTTTTACCAAACCCAATATTAAATCAAAAGAAAAACTTTAAAAATATTTAAATGGTCAGAATATTCAATAAAAAAATTAGTTTAATTTGGTAGCTTTCTTAATCAGATTTCAATAGTATTTATTTTTTTTTTAACTTTTACCAAACCCAAATTATCAGATTAATAATAAAAAAAAAACTTTAAAATTATTTAAATGATCGGATATTTAAAAAAAAAATTTTAATTTGGAATTTTTTTTTTAATTTCTTTAAAATCATTAAACCTTTTTTTATAAAAACTCTATATAAATATGTAAATGGTGAAAACATCAGTAACATATTTTTTTTTAATCTGAGGGTTTTTTTAAATTAGATTTTCAGAGATTGCAAAAAACTTTAAAAACTCTATAAATATATTTAAATGGTGGGATTTTTTTTTTTAATTTTTAGGTTTTTGTCATATACTTCTTCATACAGTATACAAATATTTAAATATTAAGAACATTTTAAAATATTTTTTTTAAATCAGGTGTTTTTTTTTGAAATTTGTTTTTTAGAGGTAAGCTTGCATACTAAATCAGTTCTCGAGAGTATTACAGAATGTCATCAGTTAATGAGAAACTACAGTGCATGAATAATACTACAATACATAGATAGATTCATTAGCATTCAGAAAGCGTAAAACTTATTAAAATCGATTGCGTCATTCTCCAGAAATGATAAATGGTACAAGCCCAACTCTGAAAAACAGCTAAACAAATTTAAAAAAATTCAAAAAAGAAAAATAGTAACGTTTTTGAAGTGGTTTTTCCACATCTGAAGTTCCAATTGAAAAAGTGGGTGTGGTAAAAGTTATAATCTGGTTATTGATACACTGAAAAAAAGACCAACTTCTAAAATCAAGAACTTTCATCTTAAATATTTTGTTTTTAAAATTAGACCATTTTAAGACCAAATTAATAAAACTAAGAAGATCAATCGAAAAATTCGCAGTTCTTAATATAAGAATTAAAAATCTTAAATTGATAAGAAAATATAAATATGTCATATTTAATATGAAGACAGTTTGTGATAACAAGTCGAGGAATCGAAACCCACTCTAGCCAAGGAAAAAACATATAATCGGAAAATTAAAAAAAAAATAAATAAATCCATAAAAAGTATAAATAAAAAAAAAAAAAAAAAAAATATTTAAGTTTAAAGTTTAAAACACTTTCCTTTTTTTTATTTTTGGTTTGACTGTTTGATCTTAAATTAGGAACTTATTCTTATTTGAAATGTTCTTAAAATCAAGATGTGTTTTCTTAATTTAAGAATTTTATGTTGACGACCAAAATTCTTAGTTCTGAGACGAAAATCTTGATTTTAGAGCATTTGTTTTTATCAGTGTATTATTTAATTATTGCTTTCTTCATTAATTAGTTAACTTTATATTTTGTTTTCCCTTTTAGCGGCTTTCTCACCGCCTCCAACTTTCTGAGGAATGAGACGTTTCAACGGAGTATTTCCGAGGATACGATTTTTGGGAATCTAAGTTCGATATTGAAGCAACTTTTGCATCGTTTTCTGCGTTTGGCGCCTCTCCAACTGATCGTCATCTTGTTTCTTATTGTTGGATTCTCCTACTATCGAGAAGTATCTGTATTTCACATCTTTGAGCCCTTGGATGAGATTTGCTCGCTGAATTGGTGGCAGAACATGTTCCTCATACAGAATATGTATCCGGAGACGATGTGCGCCAATTGGACGTGGTCCTTGGCCTGTGATATGCAGCTACATGTCTTGGCCACATTCCTCCTCTTTCTCTATGTGAGGTACTTATAAAGCTAACTTTTTTTATACCCTTAACTTTTTGCAGAAGGTATTATGATATTGTCGGGAAATGTATTTATATCTCTTCTCCTGACTCACTAAAGATAGAAGAACAATATAAATGAGACAATTTCATCGTGCAATAAGACGGCGTTTTGCGAAATTTCACCTGTAAGTGGGTCAAATTGAGGTCAGAGGTCAGGGAATTGCTTTGAATGAAAAACTAGTTTGTTCCTTAAGATATCTTAACCAAACTTACAGATTAGATGTTTGGGACTGTCGCTTACATTCTGAGCAACTTTGATCAAAGTCGGATTACTATATCATATAGCTGCCATAGGAGCAATCGGAAGCGGAACTGAGGAAAACATCTTAAATATGTATATATTTTTTTTTGACTAATCTTTATTAACATAACAAAGGGGGCGGATCATTTGGTATTGCCTTATACAAAATTATCAAATATGATTAAAATCCGTTTACTATATTATATAGCAGCCATAGGAACGATTAGTCTAAAATGAAGGTTTGATATGAAAATGTCTGTTTTCTTTTGAAATAGCTCAACAAAACTAGCAAATTATTTATTTCCTATTGTTCTATACATACTATCCAGGGATTAAAACCTTAACCTTTAACCGATGAAAACCAATTGAAATTTGTAACCGTAACTGAAACCGTAACCGAAAACAACTTTTTCCACAGTACCGAAACCCATAAACCGAAACTCTGTAAACCGAAATAACCGTTTAGTAACCGATTCATTTATAAGGGTTAATTTCGGATCTGACAGTCGCAGCTACTGAGCAACTTTGATTACTTTCAATTGCCATAACTTTGTCAAAACTCAATCAATTTCCATGCGCAATGTAAATTTGGACAAGTTTTTTACTCTAGCTTCGTTCTGCATTTAAATATTGTTCATTTTGAATATTCGAAATTTTCGAAATTTTTAGAAAAATGATAAGGGGTAACACTGTAAAATTTCTAAAAAATTCGACATTTTCAAAACTTTCAAACCGAACTAAATTTAAATGCAGAACGAATTAAGAGGTAAAATCATGAATAAATTTACATTGCGCATGGAAATTGATTGACTTTTGGCAAAGTTATGACAGTTCAAAGTAATTAAAAATCATTCCAGTAATCAGATAACTTTATTTTCCAAGTCTTTTCTTATGTAAAACAAACGAAAACCTTAATTTTTATTTTTTTGTAAACCGAAACCATATCGGTATTTTTAAGCCGAAACTTACAAAAACCGATAACCATTACGAAAATGATACTCCAAGATTTTGCATAACCGATAACCGAAAACCTTAATTCGAGCATAATCGAAACCGTAACTGAAACCGATATTCGTTTTGGTTTTAGTCCTTGATACTAACTAAATTTTATTTAAATCTGTCCAAAATCAACTATTTTTGTTTTTTGAGATACCTTATAGAATATACACCCAAATCAAATTTGGTTTAAATCGGTAAAGACTTAAAATCTTAGTTTCTTTTTTATAGTTTTTGGTTTTCCCCTCCTTAACTGATTGTCCACTTCTTCTTCTTCTTCTTCTCGTTCTTCTTCTTCTACTGCAGGCATCCAAAGTTTGTGCGTCGTCTGGTTTTGGCCATATTGTGTGGCAATGTGGTCTATACCATTGTGTTGCTGATCATGTTGGATATGGATTTCCAGTTCGACACGGTGTATGTGAATCTTACCACGTGGTTCTATTTCAATCCTTTGGTGCGCATGTTGCCCTATGTGATTGGCAGCATTTATGGCTATGCACATGCCCAGGGGAAGGATTCCCCCTATGAGGTCCTGGTGCCCAATAAGTTGTCCAAGGGTCTGTTGGCTGTAATTGTTTTCCTGACCTTCAAGCAGCTGCAAGCTGAGGAATTGCAAAATCCCGTTGTCGTTGCCAGCGGTATTATTATGATACGTACTATTATATCCGTAATTGCTGCGCATCTTGTTTTGGTCAGTTTTAAAATCGAACAGAGCTCGACTTTAATACGTTGGCTTGTGAATTTGCTGCAATCGAAATGTTTTCAATTTATTGGCCGTGTGACTTTTGCGTTCTACTTGCTTAATCCTTTGGTTATTTACTTCTTTAACTACACATTTGGCAATGTTCTTCCCCCGGATATAAGCATTTTGGTAAGTTCATTAACGTTACGTTACGTTGCGTTATGTGCATACGTTATGTACTTTGATTAATAACGTCTTTTTCGTTGCAGTCCATTTTGGCAATCGCCCATTCGTTTATTGTGCTTGTTTTGGCCATTGCCCTGACGCTGTTCTTCGAGATGCCGTTGAATAGACTAACAAGTCTGCTTTTGTCTACGAGTTCTACTAAAAGTAAACAAAATTAAATGCAATAACTATTATAGCTAAGAAATAAATGCAATCTCAATCACCCGTTACGTTTCTTTGATGTTGCGCTTACGTTACTCCCTTTTGCGTTTTAAATGAGCACTTTCGCGTTAGCAGTGCTCTTTCTTGCGTCTAGCGTCAATCTGTTGACCGAACCGAGTTGAAAATAGTTTGGCGCGTAATTTGAATATAACATTTTATTTGTAAACGATTATATGGTTTAAAAATAAGATTAAGTTTGAGTAATTCAAATCATTTAAATTATATACTTGTATAGTTTTCAATCTTTATTTTCATTCTCTTTTAAAAAAGTAAGAAGAATCAAAGCTCCTATATTTGTATATCGATACATATATTGCTTATTCCTATCGATTAATTGATTTAAATATTTAAGTAATTATTACGCTCCTTAAAAATTAAATAAAATAAAGGCTTATACATTTTAAGTGAAATTAAAAAAGCTATTTTTTTAAAAATCGACCTAAAATTAGAGAAGTTCCAAAAAAGATAAATTTTGCAATTTGAGCGAATTATGGGAATGGAGCGTTTTCCGACAGCCAACGCTGCCACACTGTTTGCTGAACGAACACCAAGGCTGCCACACATTTCAAAACTTTTTCCATACCAAATAGAAAATAAATACAATGTAAAATAAATATTTTAGGTAGATTAGCTAAATTATCAAATATACGAAGAAGAAGGCGGTCGAAAAGATGACGTCGCGCAACCTCACGGAGGTGTTCGTTATCATGCGTAACAATGCCAGCAAGAATCGAAATCATTATGACGATCGGGTGAGAAACTTGAACTGTCCATATGGACAATAAAAACACACACAGTTAGTCATGAAAGTCTTTTCACAAAATCCAAATGCACATATTTGTTTTTTTTTATTTTTAAAACTAGTTGCAAGTTATGTTTCTCTTTTTTAACTGGTTCTTAGAATCAGAGACAAGAATAAGAAAATAAACCTATACGAAATGTATGTACTTTGTGTAAATTTTGTATCTTGTCAAAACACTTTCGTGACTAACTGTATGGGTTTTTATATGAATGCATAAATTGTATAATAATTAATAATGAAAATGCCAACAGCGTGGCAGCGACTCGGAGCGATTGCTGAAGCATTCGGTGCGGGAGGCAGAGGAGGGGCTGGAAATGCAGGATGATTATGGAACACCGCCCGTTTGGCTCGACAAATTCGAGGAGGCGCAATACACAATGTCCAAGTGAGTGGGAATTGTGAGTTCCAACAATTGTAGCATCTGTTTATGGTTCTTATACAATTCAGAATCAAACCCAAGCTGGATGAGTTGGGATCATTGCACGCCCGCCACCTGCTGCGTCCCACATTCGATGACCAGCGAGATGATGAGTGCGAAATTGAGGTGTTGAGTCAGATCGTGTCCAAGCTCATCTCGAGCACCCACCGGCACATACAGTGTGTGCGCTCTAGCCTCGGCGTGGGCAGCAAAGTGGAGCAACGACTGACCGCCAATGCGGTGGAGTGTGCTCTCCTCCAGCTCCAGGATTTGACGGTCAAGTTTCGCAATAGCCAGAACGCCTATTTGCTGCAACTCAATTCACGCGAGGAGCGCTCCCAAAAGTACTTTGACAACAATGAGTTCACCAATGTGGAACTGGGAGGAGGCGCTGGCGGTGGCGATAACAACGATGAGCTGGCGAACTTTGCAGATTCCTTTGACAACTTTCTGCAGCCAGTGGATGGATCCACAACAGCAACAACAACAAATACAAATGGCCGTAACACAAATACGTATCTATTTGATGATGATGATGAGCAGGAGATTGATGATCACTTCAAGAAACCGGTGGCAAATCGCATGACACAGCAGCAACTGTTGCTGTTCGAGGAGGAGAACACACGGCTCGCCCAGCATCGGGAGGAGGAGGTGACGAAGATCGTCAAGTCCATATACGATCTCAACGATATATTCAAGGACCTGGGCCAAATGGTGCACGAGCAGGGCACCATTATGGATCGCATCGACTACAATGTGGAGCAGACGCAGACGCGCGTCTCGGAGGGATTGCGGCAACTCCAACGTGCCGAAATGTATCAGCGAAAGAATCGCAAAATGTGCATCATTCTCATATTGGCTGCCGTCACCTTCTTCATGCTCCTCCTCCTCATTCTGACCAAGCTGTAGGCCATGCTCATGATTCCGGCTAAAAAACAGAAACAAGAGATGATACAAAGATACAAATCCCGGCTCCAGCCAGCAGCAGTTATTCCGTTATTAAGTGTAGTTCCGTGTGTATATTTCTAATTGTATAATGTACAAAATATACGTTTTATTTATTTATTAATTGTCGTTGTTGGACTTACTCGTCAACTCCAAGGATCGCCAAATGGAAACCAAAAAATAGTTACATTTATGAATTAGAAAGTTCCAGATATACTAATTATATGGAGCATCCTGGAAAGGTTCATTTTTTTATCTTATAAAAATAAATTTCAAATCTTCTGATCTAAAAAAAAAAATGCATAAATAATTTATTTTTAATTTTTATTCGGATGTATTAAAACTATTTATTTTTATATTTCATAATTTGTACATATAATTAAAAAGAAAATATGCATTCCTGGCTCTAAAGATATTTGAATTCAACCTTAATTTTTAATCGTTGTAATACAATTTTAAAAATATATATATTTTTTATATTTATAATGAAAACGTAAAGTAATAATTTTTTGTGTATACTCCAATTATTTTTTAATTTCAGTTTACTTTTTTTTTTAATATGAAACATAATTTTTAAATGAAAATTTATATTTAAGAATCATTAAATTTTTTTCATTTGCTTAGATCGAAACAAAGATTTATTATTAATGATAAAAAAAAGTTTTGTCAACTTAAAATGTATATTGAAATTATAATTTGTATTCTATATAACTTATTTTTGTTTAGATCTAATATTAATATATTTATAAAAATTTAAAATAATAGTTATAAATTTCGAAAATTTAAATATTTATTTTTTATTTCTCAAAAATATTAACTATTTATTAATTCATAGATATAAATCAACAAAAAAATTTTATTTTAAATTTATAATCGTTAAGGTCTGTGAATTAAACACAACAAATATCAAAAAAATCAAGTTCATTACTTTTTTTATTAATATTAAAACTAATTTGAGTTTATTCAAAAATATATGAAAATTATATCTAGTAATTTGTGGATATTTAAATTATTATTTCATGTGTTTTGATCAAATGATTTATATCAATAAATTTTTTTTTTAAATTTAATTTTAAACCCAACAATTGTCCAAATATTATATTAATTTTTTTAAGTCTAATACTAATATATATAAACGAAAATCAGAGTTGTAGACTTCTAATTAATTGAAAATATAATTGTAATTATATCATATTTTTGTAATTTAGATAATTAAGATATATTCCTCAATTTAAGGAATCATTAAGTTTCCTGATTTAAACTCGACAAATATCAAATTATCATATTCATTTATTTATTAAAATATTTAGTACATAGACAGAAGAAAAGCTTAGATTAGAGTAGGACCCCCCCAGGACCCCCAAGATCCCAAGATCACGATCACGATCACAGGCATCACATGCGCTCCGAGAGACGCGTCGCAACGGAGCGCAAGTTGCCATAGACTTTGCTGGGAGGCGATCCAAGGATGAGGTTGCAAATGGCGCGACGGGCCAACTGGATGTTCTGATAGCTGCCTAGGATGTGGATCTTGCTGTCGGCGAGGACAATGCGAGTTTTGGTAACATTCTCAATGGTGAACTTGGTGCGACCGCCTTTGCCGGCAAGGCGACCAATGGCACGGGATTGATGGTCACCACGCAGCGTCTTCACATCTTTGATCTCGAACGTCTCGACGAACAGATCCTCGAGTCGCAGCAGGGCCAGGGCATCGTCCACCTCGAAGCCGCAGAGGAAGGCCTTCACAAAGTCAGCGCCCTTCTGCAAATTTGATATATCCGGCGTCTCGGGCCCAATGCGCAGCTCCACTTGACGTGCCTTCATGTTGAAGCGAATCTGTAGCTTCATGTGCTCCACGACGGGTGTGAAGATCTTCATCCATTGCTCCTTTAGCGAGGAGTATCTGTGTGGCGGCACCGACACCTTGCGCAGCTCACTCCGCATCCTTTTCGCCCGTCCTCCGCTTCCTCCGGAACTTTTCGCCCCTTCGATGCCTGTGGCAGCGTCGACCAGCATTTCCACATCTTGTGCTGTGTCTGTGTTGGCGCTACGCTTCAGCACTTTCTTTGTCGGCACAAAGGCATCCACTTGTATATTTTCCACCTCCATTGCTGTTGATTCTCTAAAATTGCGTTGTTTTCTGCCCCTTTTTTTATTATGGTTAAATTTACTCCACGTGCGATACACTCGACAGCAGGACTGTATTTTCGATATATGCGTTTTGCTTGGCAAGTTGGCAGCACCAGCGAGTGCTGTAGCAGGCAGCTGTTGAGTGTGTTTGATATCGACTGCGCGTATCGATAATCGATTGTTATCGTTGCGCGCCATTTGGCGCGTAAGTAACGTATTTCTGTTAATTAATGACAGTTTGAAATTTATTAGAGAGTGTAGGCTGGATAAAGTAAGCTATAATTTGAAATAAAAGCTGAATATTACTGATGCATTAGGAAAATAAAATGGAATTATTAAGTAAATTCCATTTTAATTAAATCATGTAATTTATTGCCAGATCTAGCAAATTTTTAAAATGTTTACACGTTTTTCGAATCAAAGAAAAACAAGGGTTTTTTTGCATCAAATTTTTTTAATTTATATCTTTTAACTACATATTTATATTTACTTTTATTTTATTTTCTGGGAACATATTTTTTTATATGTTGTATTTTATTGTTAATTGTTAATTGACTTTTTTTAATGTTAATTTCTTGACATATATTTACTTTAACATTAACTGCATATAGAACACTGATAAATCTTGTGGTGAAGCGGTGGGAGGGTAAGGGGGTAGGGGGGGATCTTCTGTTTATGTTTGTTGTATGTTTTGTGTGTTGCGCGCCTGTCAAATTTCTTGCAACTTGCAACTTTGACACCCAAATGCACTTTGTTGATGTTATCAGGCATACTTATTGTGCGACGTTGCATAAATGGCCTTTGGGCATCCCAAAATGCAAATGATAATGATGGTGGCACCAGTGGCGTAGGCCGAGGGGGTTGCTTAAAAGGGCCATCCCCCCATCTCCCCCATCCCATGACTGTCTCTCTTTTAAGTTATAAATAAAAAACACTTTTAAGGAATAATTAATGCAATAAATTCCGAAATTTCTATATTAATAATTTAATTTTTTTCAAAATATACTTTTGAGATTTTTTTCTTTTTTTCGGTTGTAACATTCTCGAGTGATGTTCAAAAAACTACATAGAAGCTAAAATTAAAGCGAAAGATACAAAATAAATTGTTTAACCATAGGAACATTTTTTAAGTGGTTTTTTCATATTTTTTCTCATCAAAAAATAGAATTTGTAAAAAAATAAGAAATTTCAATTTTGTTGCCTAGTGTAATTAGTAGTTTTAATATTTAAAATACACTGATAAAAAACCCGTTTCTAAAATCAAGAATATTACCTACATTTTTTTTCCAGATAATAGAACTTCAGTTTGAAAAATAACTGGGTTCGATTCCCCGTAATATTATTCTGAAATGTTTTAAGTTCCTCAAGAATGAAAGGCAGTTAACAAAAAAGTCAAATTAAAAAAAATAAAATAACTGGGTTCGATGTTCCATGAGGATGTTATTCTGAAATGTGTTTTCCAGTTCCCTGGGAATAAAAGGAAATTCAGAAAAACGTCAAATAAATAAATAAAATAAAGTAACTGAGTTCGATTCCTCGTCATGTTGTTCTGAAATGTGTTTTCAAGTTCCCTGGGAATAAAAGGCAATTCCCAAAAACGTCAAATTAAACCAAAATGAAATAAATAAAATAACTGGGTTCGATTCCCCGTCATGTTGTTCTGAAATGTGTTTTCAAGTTCCTTAGGAATTAAAGGCAATTCCAAAAACGTAAAATAAAAAGAAACATAAAATAACTGGGTTCGATGCTCCGTGAGGATGCTTTTTGGAAATGTGTTTTTTAATTTCCTTAGGAATAAAACGGAAATTCACAAAAACGTCAAATAAAAAATTAATAAAGTAACTGGGTTCGATTTCCCGAAATGTGTATTCAAGATCCTAACTAATTAAAGGCAATTCAAAAAACGTAAAATAAAAAAAAAAAGAGAAAAAATTAATAAAATTGAGTAGCCCCCGATTGCGTGATTCTGACTACGCCCTTGGGTGTCACAACGAGCTGCTTTTTCAAATGGCCTAAAACAGGTGACGTGTGTGTGTTGGGTGTGTGTTGGGTGTGTGTTGGGTGTGTGTTGGGTGTGTGTGTGTGTGCTTCCTGCTTGTGTCGTGTTGTGCCGTGTTGTGCCGTGTTGTGCCGTCCAACTGTCTCTGGCCGTCATAGGCCTTGGTCTAATCCACAATGGCCGACATTTTAAATACAAATTGCAGCGCTGTTGCGTCTCCGGTTCCGTTAGCAACCGTGTTGCAACCGTGCAACGTTCACATCATGTGGCATGCACCACTTGTTGTTGTTGTTGTTTTAGTTGTTGTTTTAGTTGTTGTTGTTGTTAGTAGAGGAGCAGTCTCTTTTTAGTCTATTGGCAACTGATTAGCATTTAAATTAAAATGTCGCAAAGTGGCCTTAACAAAATGTTGCTAGCCTGTTCTCTCTCTCTCTCTCTCTCTCACATTCTCTGTCTCTGTCTGTTGCAGCTTATTGTCTCTGGTGTCACCTGTTTATGCTGCCTGCCACTGAGATTGGTTCGCCAGTTCGCCAGTCCGCCAGTTGGCAATTGCCTTTGTGCCGACACAGAAACTGAAGCAGCAGCAACCATAAAGGCATAAAGGAATAAAGGAATAAAGGAATATATGACTATGAGACTATGATACTATGAGAATGAGAATGAGAATCACAATGACACTGAGATTGAGAATGAGAAAGGGGATATACGGTTGCGGATGCGGTTGCGGATGCGGTTGCGGATGCGGATCAGTGTTGCCAGAAATTTATAGGATAAAATCAAGGAATGTGACGGTTTTAAATTTTAAAATTAAAATTATAATTTAAAATGTATATGTTGATTTTTATAAAAACATTGAGCAATAATTTGTATTTATTTTATATTTTATTTTTTGATTTTTATAATAACAAATAAACTTTTTATTTTGATTTTTATAATAAAAATAAATTTCTAAAATTGTTAGGAAAATAGGCAAATGTTATATTATATTTTCATGTGTAATTAATTGTAATTACAATGAGATTGAGAATGAAAATGAGAAAGGGGATATACGGTTGCGGATGCGGTTGCGGATGCGGATCAGTGTTGCCAGAAATTCAAGGGATAAAATCAAGGAATGTGACGGTTATAAATTTTAAAATTATAATTATAAAATACAAATAATTTGTTGATTTTTATAAAAACATTGAGCAATAATTTTTATTTTTTTATATTTTATTTTTTGATTTTTGTAATAATATATTAAATATATTAAAGGGATATTAAAAAAAATACAATTTTGAAAGAAATTTGTATACATGCAAATAAAACAACACTATAAATATTATAAATTTAAAACCTGCCTTATATTAAATATTTTTTTTATTTGTTGTCTTGAGTATTTAAGAATATTTATTCTTTAAATTATACTTGTAGTCTTGAAAATATAAGAATTTCTGATCTTACAAATAAGAAATTTGAAGTGTTCTTAAAATCAAGATTTAATAATTTTATGTCCTCGACGCATTTTTTAGACCAAAATTCTCCGCTCAGAGACCAAAAACTTGATTTTAGCACTTTTTTTTTATATTTTGTAATTACGAAAAGCTAAGTGTAGCTATAAAATAGCTAAAAAGACAGCACTGAAGCAATTGTTCTCCGTTCAGAGACCAAAAAATTGATTTTAGCACTTTTTTTTTATATTTTGTAATTACGAAAAAGCTAAGTGTAGCTATAAAATAGCTAAAAAGACAGCACTGAAGCAATTGCGGATGTGTATGCGGATGTGTATGCGGATGTGTATGCGGATGTGTGTGCGGATGTGTATGCGGATGTTGTGACACTTCAAAAAGAGTGAGAGAGAGAGAGAGAGAGAGAGAGAGAGAGTGAAGCAACGGGACGGCGAGCTTAATTATGAAAATTAATTGTATTCGAATGAATAATGTTAATTGATTTTTCTCTCAATGGAGCCCACCTGGCGTATAAGTAATCAAGCCACATTTCTGACCTCACGCGCTGCTTACGATGCCCCATTGTCACCTGCACTCTCCTCCTCTCTTCCTTCTCTCCTCCTCTCTTCCTCCTGCTTCTCTAGTCTCCTTTGATCCCGTCGCTTCTCGCATTTCACCAATTAATTAGTCCATTTCATTGTTGTGCGAGAAACAACGCAAAATCAAATACAATTCCCGCTCCTCGCATTTACCTCCCCTCCCCTCTATCCCTCCCCTCCCCTCCGCTCCCCCTTCAATCGTTGCTATTATTGCAATTGAGATAGTTAAGCACTCAGTCACGTAATTCATTTGCATTGAGCGCGTGGTCAGCGATGAAATTTCCCTCTGCGTCCCATCGCCTCAGCTAAAACAGTTACTCCCGAGAGCGAGAGCGAGAGAGAGAGCGAGAGAGAGAGAGAGAAAGGGAGACATAAAAACATACATTTTGTTGGCAAAAATTTATTTTTTATCATATATTTTTTGAATTTTAACATTTTTTAAATTTTAAATATTTTTAGCATTATTAGAACTAATTTCAAGCATTTTGTTGACAAAAATGTATTTTTTATTATATCTGTTTGTATTATAATTAATTATAATTATATTTAATGTCAACAAAAAATTGGTGGCAGAGACGGAATAACAAAATTTTTATTCTCCGCGCATTTTCTAGGCAAAAATGCATTTTTTTTTCTTCAAATTTTTTAAAATGTCAATTATTTTAGAACCAAATTTACTAAATTTAATTTTAGCAACAGTTTTATAATATTGCTAATTTAATGAAGTTTTTAATATAATTATTTAATGCCAAAAGAGTAGATAGGGAGAAAAAGACAGGAGAGCGGTAGACGAGCAGAAGGGCAAAAGGAGAGCTGGAGAGACGAAAAAACAAACATTTTGTTGACGAAAATTTATTTTTTATCATATATTTTTTAATTTTAACATTTTTTAAAATTTCAAATATTTTTAGCATTATTAGAACTAATTTTCCAAATTGTAATTCTTCCAATAATTTAATTATATTTCAAGGAGTTTTTTTTGACAAAAATGTATTTCTTATCTTATTTGTTTTTTAACTATTAACATTTATTAAAATTTTAAATATTTTTAGCATTATTAGAACCAGGTATTAAAACCTTAACCGAAACCGTAACCTTTAACCAGTGAAAACCGATTGAAATTTGTAACCGCAACTGAAACCGTGGCCGAAACAAATTTTTTCAGCTGTACCAAAACCCATAAACCGAAACTTCTTAAACCGAAATAACCGTTTTGTAACCGATTCATTTATAAGGGTTAATTTCGGTTCTGACCGTCGCAGCTACTGAGCAACTTTTATAACTTTGAACTCTCATAACTTTGTCAAAACTCAATCAATTTTCATTCGCCATGTAAATTTGAGATCGATTTTTCCTCTTAATTTGATCTGCGTTCAAATTTTGTTCAATTTGAAAATTCGAAATTTTTCGAAAAAATCAAAAAAGACAAAGGGGTAACACTGTAAATTTTCGAAAAAATTCGATTTTCAAAAATTTTCAAAATTGAAAAAAATTTAAATGCAGAACGAATTTAGAGGTAAAATTATGCGCAAATTTACATTACACATGGAAATTGATTGACTTTTGATAAAGTTATGGCAATTCGAAGTTATCAAAGTAAAATCAAAATAATCGAAATTTCCAAACCAAATAAACCAAATTTATATGAGGTCACATTATAATAAAATCGACATTACACTGGATCATTCCAGTAACATTATTTTCCAGGCTAATAAGCTAATGAATAAAGCTTCTTATTTTGGTCAATCGAAAACCATAATTTTAATTTTTTTTCTGAACCGAAACCATATTGGTATTTTGAAACCGAAACTTACAAAAAACCGATAACCATTACGAAACCGATACTCCAAGATTTTGCATAACCGAAAACCTTAATTCGAGCATAACCGAAACCGTAACTGAAACCGATATTCGTTTCGGCTTTAATCCCTGCTTACAATTCTCAACTACTTTAAGCAGCTTGAAATTGACCTAAAATACAATAATCCAATCATCAAAATTCGCTGCACTATAAATAACATAATTTCTCGAAATTTGAATCATAAGTAACAAGTAGTCACACCTTGGATGAATAGAGGAAGCATGAGAGAAGGTGGGCAGGAGGATATATATATGTATATATATATATATTTCGTATAGTTCATGACATTTTGGCCCCAACTGTTTAACCAAATTGATGCGTGAAAAACTTTGTATTTCGGCTATTTTTTATGCGACATTCGGTCATTTTTCATGGTCAGTAATTGGCAACGACTATGAAGTTCTTCTTCTTCTTCTACTACTTTTTTTACTGCTATGCCCTCTTCTCACTTTTCCCTCCCCTCTTCCCTTTTCCCTTTTCCCCTATTCCATATCATGCATTATCCCCTTGGGCTGGTGACAAAACGCGCGCGTTTCTGTTGCGTTTATTCTCTCACCATTTTCAAGGCTTTCATCTTGACTGTCCTACACACACACACACACACACTCGCACACACACACACATATACACATTGGGGCTATGCATATATATGCGCTATTTATGTGGGCGTATATGTATGTGGGCGTGTGCCATCTATGCTCACGTATCAATAAGTGCTCGAGACGTGAACTGAATTTTTTATCACCATTTCTAGAAGTATGCACAAAAGTGAATGTCCCTCGTCGTGCCGCAGGACGAGACGGAGACGGAGAAGGAGACGGAGACGGAGATAGAGACGGAGATGGAGACGGGGAAGGAGACTGAGACGGAGACGGAGACTGAGACGGAGACGGGGAAGGAGACGGGGAAGGAGACGGAGATGGAGACTGAGATGGAGACGGGGAAGGAGATGGAGACGGAGATGGAGACAGGACATTGCGAATCTGTCTCTCAGCATGCCAAATTGCCTGTGAAATATTTTCCAAATATATATACAGGCCATATATGTATACACATCTCTATACCTACATATTTATAATATCTGTATATATATATTTGTTTGTACAGTTTAAATACTCTATAACGAACAAATCTATTAAAGTTGCCATTTAAGAATTATTCTCAAATTTGTATTTAAATGTTACGAAATAACAATTATTTTTAATTTTCATTTAAAATTTGTAGAATATTAATTAAGTTTCAAATTTAATTTTGATTATTGTATCTTTTAAAATAAAAATCAAAACTAACTTTTCGTCTTTGTTTTTTAAAAATTGTAGAATATTAATTAAATTTCAAACTTTATTTATAAGTTACGAAACAACACTTAATTTTGATTATTGTTACTTTTAAAATCAAAATCAAAAATAGCTCTTATTATTTATTTTTATTGGAAAAATCCGACATCAATAATAAGTGTTATTTCGAAACTTTTAAATACAAATTGATCTTTAATAATTATATTGATACCTACATATTTATAATATCTGTATATATATATATATATATATATTTGTTTGTACAGTTCAAATACTCTATAACAAACAAATCTATAAAAGTTGCCATTTAAGAATTATTCTCAAATTTGTATTTAAATGTTACGAAATAAGAATTATTTTTAATTTTTATTTAAAATTTGTAGAATATTAATTAAATTTCAAATTTTATTTATAAGTTACGAAACAACACTTAATTTTGATTATTAAATACAAATTTATCATTAATAATTATTTTGATACCTACGTATACATTTTAATTTTAATTGAAAAATTTTAGAATATTAATTAAGTTTCAAATTTAATTTGGATTATTGTATCTTTTTAAATAACTCTTATTATTTATTTTTATTGAAAAATCCGAAAATATTGTAACTTTTAAAATAAAAATCAAAAATAAATCTTAATTATTATTTTTATTGAAAAATTCCGAAATCAATAAAACACTTATTATTGATTTCGAAAATTTTAAATAAAAATTTACCTTAAATAATTATTTTCACACCTACTTATATCTTTATATATATATTTATTTGTACAGTTGTAATACTCTATAACGAAATATTTGGCGTCTTTTGTAAATGTTATAAGTTTTAAAATAAAAATTGCAATCTAAGAATTATTTCCAAATTTTTATTTAAAAGTTAGGAAATAACAATTATTTTTAATTTTTTTTGTAATTGCAAATTGTTAAATAGATTTAAAATGGTATTTATAAGTTACGAAAAGCTTTTTTTATTTCAGACAGACAAATCAATATCTCACTCTTAATATTGTAATTTGATTTTTCTGTTTTTGTTAAACTATAATTTTTAAATTTTAGTGTTAGTTGAAATTTGGATAATGGGGACATTTATTTTTACCTTTTTCGAACAGTCAAATATGTTGTAGCGTTGTTGTTATAAGATTTAATTGTTATTTATTTAATTCATGTTCTTAAATATTTTAGTATTATTTTAATTAAAAACTTATTTGTTTCCAATACAAAACATATTTTATTTCCGGACAGGCAAATATATTTTTCCCCAAATAGTTTGAGAAATAAGATAACTCTAATTTGAGTGTGTGATATTAATATTAATAATAGTAGTTTCAATAGTACTTTTTCCTGGGGTTTTTTTTTTATATTATTGTTTATTTTATTACTAGCTTAAATTATAATTTAATATCTGATTTATTTTATACATTAATTTGTAAGTCTTTAATCTCAATTATAATTGAATTTTTTGCTTCAAACTTTCAGTCAAATTTCATACTCAATACCAGGGATTAAAACCTTAACCATAACCTTTAACCGATAAAAACCGATTGAAATTTGTAACCGTAACTGAAACCGAAACTCTTTAAGCCGAAATAACCGTTTAGTAACCGATTCATTTATAAGGGTTAATTTCGGTTCTAACCGTCGCAGCTACTGAGCAACTTTTATAACTTTGAACTCACATAACTTTGTCAAAACTCAATCAATTTTCATTCGCCATGTAAATTTGAGCATTATTTTACCTCTTAATTCGTTCTGCATTTAAATTTTGTTAATTTTAAAAAAATTTTGAAAATCGTATTTTTTCGAAATTTTACAGTGTTACCCCTTTGTCTTTTTCGATTTTTTCGAAAAATTTAAAATTTTTAAAATTAAAAAAATTTAAATGCAGAACGAATTTCGAAGTAAATGCTCAAATTTACATTGCTTATGGAAATTGATTGACTTTTGACAAAGTTATGGCAGTTCAAAGTTATTACAAATCAGTAAAATCAAAATAATCGAAATTTTCAAACCAAATTTATATGAGATCAAATTATAATAAATTCGACATTACACTAAACCATTCCAGTAACCAGGTAACATTATTTCCCAGGCTAAAGAGAGCATTAAGTCTTTTTTCATGTAAAGCAATGAATAACGCTTCTTTTTTTGGTCAACCGAAAACCTTAATTTTTATTTTTTTTGTTAACCGAAACCATATCGGTATTTTTAAAGCGAAACTTACAAAAAACCGATAACTATTACGAAACCGATACTTTAAGATTTTGCATAACCGATAACCGAAAACCTTAATTCGAGCATAACCGAAACCGTAACTGAAACCGATATTCGTTTCGGTTTTAATCCCTGTTCATTACTGATTTAGAGAGAAGTTCAATATTGCGAGTTTCTGCTGTTATTTTATTGTATTTAAAAAGCTGACCCGAGATACATATGTATAAGGTTACTCTCAGTAGCTGCAGATGATGAAGGCAAAGGAAAAAGGCAATAGGCAAAGGCAAAGGAAAAAGGCAAAGGAAAAAGGCGTTTGTAGGCGTGTCAGAGATTTTGGGCAAACGGAAAGCGAATTGTACAGACAATTGGCCAAAGGATGAAAATCAAATCAATGCCAAACTCAACTAGGCAGAAGAGAGAGAGAGAAAGAGACAGAGAGAGAGAAAGATAGAGAGACAGAGAGACTAGAGACACACGATTTGCTCTCATTGGAGCAATTGCTGCTAATCTGAGGCACTCAGCGCGTCATTTGGTCTAATCCGGTACCGAAAGGGTTTCGAATTTCGAACGTAACGCATCCACTTTAATTATACGTATGTCACTGTGTGAGGGGATTAACCCGTAGCTTTCAAAGTTGAGCTTGAAGTTCAAGATGGAACGCATCTTACGAGCAACAATAACACGACACTTACTCGTAAGTGCGTTCGTCTTACGAACCCAACCCGAAAACGAACCCGAACCGAACCCGAACCCAAGGACGTTTATTTTATACAGCTCGATTTATTGCAGCTAGTGATGAGATGTTCAGCCAAAGTCGTGACACGAACGATAGTTGCAAAATCATCGAATTTGACATGATTATATAAATAAATTCAACACGACTTTAAACGATTTAATTTGATTACTTTTTCTTTTGGAACATTATTTATATATATTATATAAAGAATTTGAAGTGTCATATCAGGATTTTTACAAGACAGAATTTAACGTGGTAGTGTGGGAATCGAACTCAGTTATTTTTCAAACAAAAAGCTCCACTTATGTAACAGGTCACCGACTCTAACAAATTAGATTACACTTTTATTTAATTATATTTAATTAATTAAATAGGTTATAATTATAAATTATTCTAAGATTATTTATAATTATAAATTTAATTAATTAAATTATTTATTTAATTAATTAATTCATTAATTAAATTAAAAATATATAACAAATAATATATGTAAGCCTTTCCTCAAGACCTCCTGAGTTTTATCTTAACAAATTAGATTATAGTTTTATTTAATTAAATTTAATTAATTAAATAAATTATAATTATAAATTATATTAAGATTATTTATAATTATGAATTTAATTAATTAAATTATTTATTTAATTAATTAATTAAATTACAAATATATAAAAATAATATAATCCTTTCCCCAAGACCTCCTGAGTTTTATCTTTAAAAAATTAGATTACAGTTTTATTTAATTAAATTAATTTAGTTTCTTTTCAGAAAAAAATCAAAAATATAAAAATTTTACAATCCTTTGCTCAAGGAGTCTTGAGTTTTATTTTAAAACAGTTTTCATGTTGATTTAATCATTGTAAACTCGTTTAAAACAAAACTCAACTTAATTTTACTTTTTCATCTTTTCAGTTAACAATTAAATATTTTCATAATATAATTTAAATATTCATTTTACAATCTTACTTTATAATTTTGTTTTAAATTTTAATCCTTTGCTCAAAGTCTCTTGAGTTTTATCTTAAACAAATTAGATTACAGTTTCATTTAGTTAAATTAATTTTATTTCTTTTTTGACAAAAATAAATAATACAAAATTAATATAATCCTTTGCTCCTTTGCCTCTTCAGTTCTATTTTTAACCAGTTTGCATGTTGATTTAATCAGCGCAATTTTTCCTCATTTTACTTTTTCATCTTTTCAGTAAACAATTAAATATTTTCATAATATAATTTAAATATTAATCTTACAATCTTACTTTATAATTTTGTTTTAAATTTTAAATAGTTCATTTTCTATAGACTGTAATTAGTTGACGTTAAATAAATAAATGAACAATAGTTCTCAAAAACTTTACTACAATTGTCAAGACTTTCCGTTTTTAAAGTTTTTCATTCCGTGTTTGTTCTTTTTTGAGTGGAAATAGATTTTTAAATTCTTAAAAAAGCCTTTGCATCGCATAATATGTTTTTTTTTTTAAATAATAATTTTAGAGTAATTTGGATTAAAGACTTCTAATCTATCGATTATATTGAAATAGTTTCTTAAATTCAATAAAAATTTAAAATTAAAGAGATTTTCTATAGATTTTATAGTTTCAGCAGCTTTTTTATTCATGTTATATCTGATATATTTTAAAAATTATCTTTAGCTTAAGGAATCTGCGATTTGATACTGATTGTTTTCAAAATATTCGACACAGTTACGATAGTTGAGTTTTAAAAAGTTTTTTAAAAAATTAAATTTTTAAATATTGAAATTTAATGTCAATTTTTAATTGATGTCAAATCAATCATTATTTTTATTATGTTTTAACCAGACTAAATTCTTCTAAATTAATAATTAAATTAATTTCATTAAATATCCTTAAATCGTATGTAAAATAAATAACTTTTCTATGTCGTGTCACGTTTCCATCTCTAAACAGAATGAAATACTGCAAAAGTGGGGAAAGGGATTGCGAATGGAAATGGCTTTCAGGTAATTTCTCTTAATGGGGAGAAAGGGAGTTTGGCTTTCAAATTTTGGGTCGGTCTGGGTCTTGGTCTGGGTCTTGGTCTGGGTCTTGGTCTGGGTCTTGGCAATGTTTTGCAGACGCTGTTTAAGTCGCCGGAGCGTTAATTACTGGCAGTGTCAGGACCGACAACTCAAACTCACACTCAAACTCAGACTCAAACTCAGAGTCAGACAGGAACTTGAACTCGAACTCGAACCCAAGTGTAACTGCAAAGGACAAGTGATAAACGGCCTGCCATACAGAGAGAGTCCTGTTGTCCTTGCCGCTCTGTTGTCCAGTTGAATCTCGGTCCAGTCAACCTGCCAATTGATTTATAAATCAATAAAAAAACTGTGTGCATAAATATTTGCCGAGACAATATAAATAAATTGCAATGCGGTGTGAGCAGAAAACCTTATGCAAAATGCAACCGGACATCGCCAGAAAAGATCCGAAAAAGAAGAAGACGAAGTCGAAATACTGTGGATTTCAGTTTATTTGAACCACTAATTTAATTGCTTAACTCAGATTTTATTAAAATATAAAAGTTATTTAAATTTTGTGATATGTAAGAGTACTTGGTCAAATTAATTGAGAGCCACTGTATTTTTTCCGATATATTATATATAAAATATAAATTGAATGCTTTGAAAATGATAAAATATGTATCAAAAAATAAAATGAAAACTTCAAAAATTAAATAAAAAATAAAATGAATACTTTAAAATTTATTAAAAAATCTGCATTAATAATGTTTTTATATATCTTTTTTTATTAGAAGAATAAAGTTATTTAAAATTTGTAAAATAAATATATATTATATATTAAAAAAAATGAAAACTTTTAAATTTAAATAACGAATCTCTGTAAAAGTTGTGGTCAAACTAGATGAAATTTCAGATATAATACATATTAGAAATAAAATGAAAACCTAAAAAATTAATTAAAAAATAAAATGAAAACTTAAAACTATTAATTAACAAATCTGCGATTAAAATTTATTTATATCTATTTTTTATTAAAAGAATAAAGTTATTTAAATTTTGTAATACATAAGAGTAGTGGGTCAAATTAGCTGAGAGCCACTGTATGTTTTCAGATATAATATATGTATTATATATAAAAACTAAAATTAAAACTTAAAAAATTAATTAAAAAATAAAATTAAAGCTTTGAAATTTAATAAACAAATCTGTGTTAAAAATTTCTTTCTATCTCATTTTTTATTAAGATTGGTGGGTCAAATTAACTGAGAGACACTGTATGATTTCGTAGCAGCCACGAGTATTTAATATGGTTATGGAAATGACTGTGAAAATGCCAATGAAAATGGAAATGGAAATGGAAATGATTCTCAAGACGCAGACAGACAACGACTCGGATTTCGAGTGAAAGCTCCTCGTATCTTGATGTGTATTTGTATCTGTATTTGTATCTGTATCTGTATTTGTATCTACGTATACGTATACGTATATGCTGACTGCCTGCCTCATTATTAACTGACAGCCTGCTTGACTTCTTGACTTAGACCTACTGCGAGGGTTGCTTAAGGGGTAATTATTCCAAAATGAGTAACAGAAATATTAAATAAATGAGACTGATTTCTAAAATCAAGGATAACTAAGATATTACAAATAACACAGAAATTCAAAAATTTGTGGTCTTACAATCAACAAGTTTTCTTTGTGTTTAAACATTATGGCTCTCAATTAAAATTGAATTTAATTAAAATTAAAAAAAAATAAGTATATTTCTTAAATTAAATTTGAGAAGGCGACATTGTGACGCCAAAAAAAAAACATAAAGTTATCGGTATCCTTAAATTGATTAGTTGTAAGTCGATTAATTATAAAGGGCATAGGAGTTATCGACTAGTCTGAAGCGATAGAGATGTGACTTTAATTAGATATTGATTATCGATTAATTATGTGAAAAAAAATAAAATTAAAAATTTCGGTTGACCAAAATAAGAAGCGTTATTCATTGCTTTAAATGAAAAAAAACTTAATGCTCTTTTTAGCCTGGAAAATAATGTTATCTGGTTATTGGAATGATCCAGCGTATTGTCGATTTTATTATAATTTGACCTTTGAAAATTTCGACTATTTTGATTTTACTAATTTTTAATAACTTCGAACTGCCATAACTTTGTCAAAATTCAATCAATTTCCATGCGCAATGTAAATTTGAGCATAATTTTACTACGAAATTCGTTCTGCATTTAAATTTTGTTCATTTTCAAAAATTCGAAAATTTCTAAATTTTAAGAAAATTTACAGTGTTACCCCTTATCGATTTTCTAAAAATATCGAAATTTTCGAATTTTGAAAATGAACAAAATTAAAATGCAGAACGAATTTCGAAGTCAAATTATGCTCAAATTTACATTGCGCATGGAAATTGGTTGAATTTTGACAAAGTTATGGCAGTTCAAAGTTATCAAAGTTGCTCAGTAGCTGTAACGGTTAGAACCGAAATTAACCCTTATAAATGAATCGGTTACTAAACGGTTATTTCGGTTTAAGGAGTTTCGGTAGAGCGAAAACATTTTTTTCAATTACGGTTTCAGTTACGGTTACAAATTTCAATCGGTTTTCATCGGTTAAAGGTTACGGTTTCGGCTAAGCTTTTAATCCCTGCTTAAAAGTCGATTAATTATGAGAAACATATTAGAGATGAGAGCGAAATCGATTAGTTGTCAATCGATTAACTATAAGAGACATAATAGTTATCAGTGTAAGAGATGTGACTTAAATTAGATATTATGAGAGACGTGTTAGAGATGAGAGCGAAATCGATAAGTTGTCAATCGACCCACGTTCGCATGTACTAAAATCATGCATGTGCATATGAAACTCGACAACAGGATGGACACAGGACACGGGACACAGGACACAGGATACAGTTGCAACAGTTGCTGATGATGATGCTGCTCTTGTTGTTGCTGTTGCTGTTGTTGCTGTTGTTGCTGTTGCTGCTGTTGCTGAGGACAGCAATAGTCAGATTTACTTTGGGCCCTATAATTTGATGTATTGTGTGCAATGTGAACGCAATTTAAATATGTGTGCAATTACGTAAAATGTTTGGTTACAGAGAACCCCCAAAAATGTGGGCAACCCAAAATAATTTCTGGCCAACAATTTCAGGTGCCAACTAATCAAAAATGCCAGCAATTATAATTGATTAAAACGAGCCAGAGACGAGCCGACGATGAGCTATCCATCCATCTATCCATCCATCCATCCATCCATCCATCTATCCATCTATCTATCCTTTCATCTATCCATCTATCCTTTCATCAATCTGTCCATTCATACAAATTGCATATGAGTGCAGCATTAAAGGACACACAATATGCCAAACACACACACACACACACACACACACACACACACACACACATACATCTGTGGTCCTTTTCTTCCCTTATGCCAATAAATTCAACTCATTTTTCCTCTGTTCTCATAAGTTGTCCACAATTTTCATTTAACTAACTCATTTTCACCTTTATAATGAAGATTTCATTTTACATTTTTAATGCTAAAAATTGCCTAAGATCAGGATAAGCTGCTTACAATAATAAAACAGTGCTGTAAAACACGCAAAGTTAACAAAATATTGCTTTAAATGTTGCTACAAAAGCTTGAAATATGCCTTTCAGTGCTGCAAAGTGTTTAAAGTAATATTAAAAAGTGTTGAAAGTTCGATTTTTGCCTAAAATCAGGATAAGCTGATTATAATAATAAAACAGTGCTGTAAAACACGTAAAGTTAACAAAATATTGTTTTAAATGTTGCTATAAAATCCTCAAATCTTCCTCAAAGTGTTTAAAGTAATTAAAAAAAAAGTGTTGAAAATTCAATAAATGAAGTACAAAAGAAATTCACATTTGCTACTTACCAACACTGAAAGTAAGAAAACTGCATTCAATGACAGATCTCATTCAATAGAATCTTTATCATCTCAGCTCAACAATTCTTTTGAATTTAAATATTCTTAAAAAGTACTTCAACTTTAAAAACAGACTTTTGAAAGCTTTGTTATATTTTAAAGAGCTTTAAAGCTCTTCATCAGTTGGTCATAAAGCTCTGTATATTTCCACACCAATTCTTCCCATTCTCTTATTTTTTTAATTATTTGCTCACTTTTCTTTCTCTCAATTTCTTCTCCTCTTTCTATCTCTTTATTTCGGTGCATTGATGAAAAGCTTCTGAAAGCTTTCTTTTTCTCTATTCCTCTCTCTATTTTACTCTATCTTTTTCTCGCTGCATCTCTATTTATTCGTTGTCAGAATTAATAAATTAATTTTAATAATTAAAAATCTTTTTTTTAAGAAAAAAAATTCCTATTTCTTAATTTGTTTCATAAAAATTATATTCGTTACAGTCCCTGCCTTTAACATACCAAAGCCAGATTTTTTTATCATCTCAAAAGTTGGCAACAGCTTTTCTATCTACACTGTAAAAAAACCTACTTCGTATCAAAATAAAACAACAATAAAAAATTATAATTTTTAAGCATATTTTCTGATATATGCAGGGATTAAAACCGAAACGAATATCGGTTTCAGTTACGGTTGCGGTTATGTTTGAATTAAGGTTTTCGGTTATCGGTTATGCAAAATCTTGGATTATCGGTTTTGTAACGGTTATCGGTTTTTTACAAGTTTCGGTTTAAAAATACCGGTATTAAGGTTTTCGGTTGACCAAAATAAGAAGCGTCATTTATTTTTTTACATGAAAAAGTACTTATTATGTTGTCTGGTTACTGGAATGGTCCAGCGTAATGTCGATTTTATTATATTTTTTGATCTCATATAAATTTGGTTAATTTGGTTGAACATTTCGATTATTTTGATTTTACTGATTTTTAATAGCTTCGATCAGCGATAACTTTGTCAAAACTTAATCAATTTCCATGCTCAATGTAAATTTGGACATGTTTTTATCTCCAAATTCGTTCTGCATTTCAATTTTTTTATTTTAAATATTTCGAAATTTTTGAATATTTTAGAAATTTTACAGTGTTACCCCTTATAATTTTTCGAAAAATTTCGAAATTTTCGAATTTTCAAAATGAACAAATTTTAAATGTAGAACAAATTTAAAGGAAAAATCATGCTGAAATTTACATTCCGCATGGAAATTTATTGAGTTTTGACAAAGTTATGGCAGTTCAAAGTTATCAAAGTTGCTCAGCAGCTGCGACGGTCAGAACTGAAATTAACCCTTATAAATGAATCGGTTACTAAACGGTTATTTCGGTTTATGGGTTTCGGTACAGCGGAAAGAATTATTTTCGTTTACGATTTCAGTTACGGTTGCAAATTTCAATCGGTTTTTACCGGTTAAAGGTTACGGTTTCTGTTAAAGTTTTAATCTCTGGTTATATGTTATTGGTTTAGACCAAAATTCGTAGTTCTGAGACCAAAATCTGTATTTTAGAACCTTTATTTTTACGAGTGTAGCTTAAAGTTCTTTAAGGGCTTCTCTCGTAAGCTGAGCTTTGCAGTCGAACGATTAAAAGCTCCCGCAAGCTCCTCTTCTGTCCGGCTGCAATTATTGAGCGCTTCTGCCATTAGGGCCACTCTAAGCTTGTAAGGTCCAGCTTATGGCTATGGCTATGGCTATAGAGTGAAATGCAATGCGTGCGGTGCCCACAAAAATGCCGTCGAATCAATTTTGCATCAAAATTTTCAATATGCAACACAGAACGAGAGATTGAGAGACAGAGACAGAGAGAGAGAGGAAGAGAGGGAGGGAGAGGGAAGTTGCAGTTAGCAGTGGTCAGTGTTACCACCAGTGTTGCCAATTTAGCTATTTTCCCGCTAGGTCTAGCATTTTGCAATTGGCAAATGCGGAATAAATTGTAAAGTATACGCTAGCGGGAATTGTAGCTATTTTTTAATTTAAAAAAACTACTGGATATATTAAAAATTTTTGTTTCATGATTAATATTTTAATTAGTTGTTAACCTTTTTTTTATGACAGACGGACATCTTTTTGATTTTTAATACTGATTTAAAATATATATCCTGATTTAGAGCCCAGAACCCTGTTACAGGGATCGACGTAAAAACTATTCTAGCTTTTTCTTTGTAATTTTTGTAAATTTCCTAACTTTTTCTAGCTATATTAGGAGCTGAAGCGTGTTAAAG